>CM019148.1:356496231-357096231 GCA_009733165.1 Naja naja
CTGTTATGATGTTCTCCTCAAATGGCCCCCATAGAGGTTACAAAATGGCAGCTGAGATGGGCTTTATCAGTCACCAAGGCCTCCTCTGATAACAAGAGGTCTCCTCTGATGCTTGTTATCTCCCCAACTTCTTTTTCTTTTCATTTATCTTCTTACCCTTTTCATTTTCTGGGCAATTTTTTAGCAGGCCACTCTGTTCTTTTTAGTTACTGAATCTGCCTATGGAATTTAGAGACTTTTTAATATATAAAAGAAGATGTTGCCTAAGACCTGGCTCCTCATTTTCTGAGAGGCAAGCTTCTCATTTTCTTTTTAAGTTAAAATAATTTATGATAATGATAGTAGTAGTAATTAGGTAAGGATGAGTAGGAAGCCTGCTGAGTGCCAAGGGAACTACCCAGAATCACTACAGTTTTCCCTCAAGCTAAACAGCGCTCAGGAAAACACCTTAAAACAAAGTCACTCGTTTCTTCTGGAGTGTTGAAAGTTGAGGTTTTTTGTTCTCATTTTCCAACTGTTTTGATCCAATTTTCAAACTATGCTGCCTTGGATTTACCTGTGGCCAATTTGATACCCTCCTTTTTAAATTACAAAAAATTTTGCAGGCTTTTTCTGCAAAATCAAGATAGGAATGGGATGAAAAGAGTCAAGTTAGTGATTCTAAAGCAGGGACCTTCAAACTTGGCAAATTTAAGACTTGTGGACTTCAACTCCCAGAATTCCTCCTCTAGTCATGTTAGCTCAGGAATTCTGGGAGTTGAAGTCCACAAGTCTTAAATTTGCCAAGTTTGAAGACCCTTAAAGGGGTGGGGCTTCAGTTACAGTCTGGGTTGCCATTTTTTGACCGCTGTTGCCACAGCCTTTCCTGGAAACGAGTTGCATTGAATGACTGCTAGCCTGAGTTTTCTAGCGACCCTAATAGACCTAAGAGAGTTTTCTGAAACAAACCCAACAGATACTTGAGACTGAACATTTAAGAAAAAAACATCATCCGTTGTGCGATGGTTTTCATGTAAGAAATCTCTTTTGACTCTAAGCAATAAAGGATAATTGAACCAAAATCTATAGTATGCTGAACTCTCTGGCATCTTTGAAACTTGGTTTCAAAATTCATCCAGCATGGTAACAAGGCTAGGTGTCTTAAGAGGCATATTAATGTATTTTGTAGCATTTCTAGCACATAACATGACCCCATAATCTGTATTAAAATATGGTGATTTGGCCATGGCTATGTTTTGAGGCTGGCAGTGGTAAGAATGGGAAATGGGCTCGCCCCCACTTACCTACAAATAGTCTGTGACTTACAACCATTCATTTAAGCAACCACTCAAAGTTACAACAGCTCTGTAAAAAGAAAAAAAATTGCCACCTGTCCTTGCACTTACACCTATTTCAGCATCCTCACCGTCATATAATCCAAATTCGGCAACTGGCATGTATTTATGACGGTTGCAGCATCCCAGGCCTTTTGCCACCTTCTGAGTCGGCTTCCAAAAAGCAGTGAGGGAAGCTGGAATTCACTTAACAACTCTGTAATTCACTTAACTGCTCTGATTCACTTAACAATCATGGCAAAAGTCATCAACTGGCACGACACACTTAGCAACCATCTGCTTTAGCAGTGGAAATTCTGGCCCCGATTGTGGTTGTTGAGGACTCCTGTAGTGCCTCTAGTGAGGGACATTTGAACCTGTTTTTACACTACTGTTAGCTCCTGTCTTGGAGCGGCCAATGTTTTGTAATCAAGGTGGGTTTTTTTTAACTTCCTAAGTGTTTTGAGGGCTGGTGGAGGACTGACAGCAAGAGAAAAAGATTACCAGGATAGCAAGAGTTGGATGGGACCTTGGAGGTCTTCTAGTCCAACCCCTGCTCAAGCAGGAAACCCTATACCATTTTATTTATTTATTTATTTATTTTATTTTATTTTAACAAATGGCTGTCCAATCTCTTTTTAAAAACCTCCAGTGATGGAGCACCCATAACTTCTGGAGGCAAGCCATTCCACCGGTTAATTATTCTGTCAGGAAGTGTCTCGTTAGGTTAATTATTCTGTCAGGAAGTGTCTCGTTAGTGCTAGAGGAGGCCCGCCCCAAAACTTGTAGTCCATGGTTTGTTTCTGCTTTTTAGAACACTAAACTATAAAACTAATAAAATAAATAAATAAATAAACTTAGGGCAAGGGTCTTCAAACTTGGCAAGTTTAAGATTTGTGGACTTCAACTCCCAGAATTCCTGAGCTAACATGACTGGAGGAGGAATTCTGGGAGTTGAAGTCCAGAAGTCTTAAAGCTGTCAAGTTTGAAGGCCCCTGACTTAGGGGATGTTTTGATGTATGAAATAGCCAGGTGAGGCCTTGCAGCTGGTTGACAACTTAACGTTTTTCACTTCCAAGGGGGCAAAAATGGCCTAGTTGAAAACTGATATGATCTGGGAGAGCAGCTAAACACCATATACAACACCCCCACAATGTGGTTGGCATGTTACACAGCTATTTTAAAAAGAATGAAATAGCTTATTAAATAGCAGAGGAACTAAAGTATAAAAAAGATAGAAAAGATAATTCCCGGCATCATTTCTCTTGCTGTCTTTCTCCCTTTTTTTCTTTTTTCAGTTTATACTGTTCTTCTCCCACTGTCTCTGTTTAGGAATCTTAGAGCAAAATGAGACTGTGATGTTAAGAGCCTATCCAACATTCATTCATTCATTCATAGCTGATCTCCTGGGTTTTTTTGCCATTCTCACCAAAAACTCCCCTGTTTATAGAATAAGAGAAGCCAGTGGGCAAATGCTATGCTCAAGGCTTTTCTGGTGACTACTTTCTCTAGAAAAATAGCAATAACCATAGTAATAGCACTATTATATACCACTTCACAATGTTTCACAGCCCTGTCTAAGCATTTACAAAGTTAGCATATTGTCCCCAACAATTTTTTTTTATTTTTTTATTCACATTTATATGCTGCTCTTCTCCGAAGACTCAGGGTGGCTTACAATCTTTGGAGCACAATCCAATATGCTCAGCAATAGCCTTCATTCTATTGTATATGCCTGCTTATTACTGGGGCTTTTTTTGACCCCCACCCCAATGCGGCATTTTTACAAAGTCAGCTTTTATTGCCCCCAACAATCTTGGGTCCTCAATTTACCTACCCCAAGAGGATGGAAGGCTGAGTCAACCTTGAGCCTGGTGGGATTCGAGCCTGCACTAATTGCAGGCAGCTGGAGCTAAGTGCTAGGTGTTTAACAGCCTGCACCACCAATTTGGATCCTAATTGTATCGACCTTGGAAGGATGAAAGGCTGAGTCAACCTTAAGCCCGTCACCATCGAACTCCTGGCAATGGGCTGGGTCAACCTCTAATACTGCATTGTTATCACAGCACCAACATGACAAGCTTCCAGGTCTGTGCAGGCATTACCTGAACAGTTTCATTCTTGTGAAGGCTGAATTGTATTAGCCAAATCACAATGCACTGGCAGGCTAGAGATACAATAAGCTTGAGACTGAGCGGTAGTATTAATCAGCTAGCTCTGTGACAGATAAGGTGGCCTTGTCCAGCTGTTTTAGACTCCCTATCCCGCAATCGCTCACTATCCTTTATATTGGCTGAGAGAGATAAAGTACAAATCATTTCGAGCATTAGATCATCTTTTCAAAGGCTGCGACTGGGGTACCAGGCTGACAGGTATCCCTATCTGTTTCTTCCTATTCTACTCATCAAATGCTACTTCCCTAGGTAACTGTCAGGTGCTTTACAGGAATCTTTTTCAACCATGGCGACCTTTAACCTCTACTCAGCTGGAGAATTCTGGGAGTTGAAGTCAGTGCATGTTAAAGTTGCCAATGTTGAAATAGATTCTTCTACATCTGTCCTAAAGATACTGCCTTAGAGTTAGAATTAACTCCATTATTGGTGATAATTGCTATAGAAATTTTAAATGGGTATTGTCTAGGGCAGTGGTTCTCAACTTTTTCTTCACCACGGATCTGCTTTAAATACCTTTTATGGTCATGGATCCCCAAGATTTAACTCGAGATTTAAAGCACTATCAAATATTCATAGACCCCCCGTGACAACATTGCAGGCCCCCAGGGCTCCACGGATCAGAGGTTGAGAATCGCTGTTCTAGGCAGCCTCTTAAAGTGGGTAAAGTTTGATGTCCTGTTATATTTTCTTCACCTGGTCTGATCACTCTGGGGAAGAGAGTCCTTTGCCATCTCCATGGCTTCCCAGATAAATGTGCTTCATGTGCAAATAAGATGAAAGCTATCAGAAGGGGTTTTCCCTCCATGGATTCCTAAGTGGAGCTGTTAAATGCCATTTTCTCTCTTTCTTGCAGCTTTGAACGGCTGCTCCTTCATGCCCTCTGCCAGTACATGGACCTCGTCTCTGCCAGTGAGTAGCTACATTCTAATATACATGTGTATTTATATATATATATATATTTTTTTTTTTAAGCTTACTTGCTGTTAGTTTACTGCTATCTCTCCCAACCAGTAAGGGCTAGGCCACAAGGAGCTGCCTCCCAGTTTACAATCTATCCTTCCAGGCAGACAGTTAATCAGGCCATTTTTGAATACCCATTTAAAGGGACAGTGCAAAAGTTTAGTAAGAAGATTCTCAAATTCTTGATTAAAATTGTAGCAAAATTACAATAGTTCCAATATAGCTTCTAGATAGGCTTGGCTATCTAGTGAATGTCTCCATAAATATAAAGAGCAGAATTTCAAAATTAATAAAGCAAAGCGCAACTTCATGGAAGAATTTTAAAAACTGGTACCTCTCATAAATTGGAGATATCATCTTGGAAGCAGCACGACCTTCCAAGATATTTTTGTTTAGTTTTGAAAATTTACATACTGTCCTATTGTTTTATAATTCCTGGGGCAGTTTCTATCAAAGATGCTGGTAGGAAGCAGAGATAAGCATTCCCTTTCTGCAGCCACAAAAGATATAGATGTTTAAAGGGGTGTGTAATCAATGGGGAATCTACTGAGGAAGGCTATAAAAAGCATATGTGTGGATGTGTGGTGTATTGCAAAGCTATTGTGGATATTTTGGACCAGATCTGCCTCAAAGGGTGCTAGCAGTGAGTGGTAATGTTCAAAAGCAGGGATCTTCCAGTAACACTCCAGATCCATATTACATTGGCCTCCTTAAAGTTGTATCCATCTTGATAAGTTTGCATATACCATAAGCTAGACTGCTTATTGGGTGTGCTTATTGGCTTATTGGCTGTTAGGCATTAATGCTGAAAAGAGAGGATCAGTTTTATGCCCAGTTTAACAGTTTTATGAAATTTTGCTATGTTGTCCAGCTCAACCTGCAATTTTTTTAAAAAAGGAAGGTAACATAGAATTACATTTTTCTGGTCACTTGCAGATTTTCTGTAGCCAGAGCATATGGATGATTAAGTTGCCAATGGGTGGCCAGTACACTGCAGATAATATTTTAAGCCTCCTCTCACTTAGGCACTGTTTTTTTTTCTTCCCCACCCCATGTGTGGATAAGAAAGATAACTTTCTCCCACAACCTGTCTGCAGTGGCTGCAATTTCAACTGAGCCATTGAAGATTTTATGTTTTTTCTATGTAGTTTTTTTAAAAAGAACAATTATTCAGCCTTTGGAAAGAAAGGCAGAGGGCTGCCAGAAACTGCTACTCATTTCCTGCGCAAATGGTTATTGATTGTCTGCTGTAGCTTCACCAGCTATGTAATTAGCCTGGATAGTAGCAGACTTGGTCACCGTTAGCATGCAAAAGGGCCTTTGAGAGTAGAGAAAGGACTTGGCTCTATAAGGATCATCAGGATATCCATGGGGGTGTCAGAATTTGCAAGATGTCAGGCAAAGGAACCTGGTCCTTTTAGACACACATATAAAAGAGGTGGGGCTTCTCTTGCAAGGTCACATCCACCATCTTGCAAATTTGGATCCGCCATGTACCTTCACTTCTCCATGCATTGTTTTTAGGAAAGGAGCTGGTTAATTCTTGTGGCATCTTCTTCCCATGGCACATTTGCAAAACTAAACGAAGTGTTACAGCAGTATTTATGTGGTGGAATGTAACCTGGATTCCGGATGGTGTGATGGCCTAGAGGTGGAGCTCTCGCCTCACAATCAGGAGGCTGTGAGTTCGATCCTAGGTAGAGGCAGATATTTCTCTCTCTGGCCCACTGAGAAATATATCTGTTGAATAAAACTCCGCATTGGCGACAGGAAAGGCATCCGGCCAGTATACACTCAGCTCCATTCAATTGCTCAGACTCCACCCTGCGAGGGATTATAGGGTCATTAAAAGAGGATGATGATGAGGTTTAGATCAGGGGTCGCCAACCTTTTGGACCTCAGGGACCACCAAACTCATAATTTTAAATCCTGAGGACCAGAGACCCTGGGAAAATCCCCCAAAAAGTCTGCAGGAAAATCCTCCATCCCATTTTCCTACCGATCGATCATTCTTTATTTGGGATTGCAGGATATCGTCTCCAGCTCCATTCAGGGGGAGAGAGAGAGAGACTTTTGGCTTCATGCAAGGAAAGCAGCAGAAGTCTTTTTCCTCTCCCCCAAACTCCGCCAGAAATGAGTCTTTGTGAGACTTGTCGCGCCGGTGCAGTCTCTTGGAGCAGGATGCTCCAAGGAAGACTTTTGCTGCTTTCCTTGCATGCAGCCAAAAGCAGAAGAAAGAAGCAGAAAGAAGCAGCCCGTTGGCCAGGCGAGGCACGTGGGGCAAAGTTCCCCCTCTCCACCCTTTCCCCCCTCCCTACCTTGTGTTGTTCGCAATGCAAGCGACGCAAGCCTTCTGTTCCTGCGGGCCCTGTGGGCAGTGCAACCTTGTGTTCCTGCATAGCCTGGATTAATTGCTTTGGGGCTGACATTTCTCTGCGGACCACCAAAATTTTCTCGTGGACCACCAGTGGTCCCCCAGCCCACCAGTTGGTGACCACTGGTTTAGATAGTTTGGTTGGGAGGAAGAGGCTGAAGTCAGCTCCTTCTTAGAAGTTCTCAGAGTGTATCTTTACCAATGTTAGTACTTTGCTTTGGTTTGGCAAAAATTCTGTCTGTAGGTGAGGAGCAATAAAGAAAACTGCTTTGGAGTAACTCGTGTGTTATTCTTGGTTTTGGAGCCTGACAGTTTCTCAATCATGGCTACATTAAGATGCATGAATTTTAACTCTCAGAATTCTTCAGCCAGGATGCTGCTGGCTGGGGAATTCTGGGAGTTGAAGTCCACACATGTTAATCTGGGCAAGAATGAGAAACATCGATACAGGAATTGGACTATGTGATATGGAGCATGCATACTATATAATGAATATGTACATAATCTGACCAACGGGCTTTGCATTTTTAAAAATTGGCACATGTATGGAGATGCCCTGTCCGTCTAAGGGGGATGTATATATGAGACAGTGGAGTAGATCTGCAGCCCCCAGCTTGGTGGCATCCTTCTCTGAATGAATACACTCTTTGCCCCACTAGAAACCAGGGGGCAGGGGACTCCTGTAGCCATGTGATAGCTTTTAACATGTGGCTTTGTTTTGAACATCTCTGCCCTCAGGTTCCAACTACGAAGGCAAACGCCAAATGAAGGTTAGCAACAAACGCACTGTCTTTTTGCCTCCTGAGCTGCTGCTGTCCACCTACCTGGAGCAGATGAGCTGATATACAGCAGAAAATGATGTCCCTGTTCCATTTCCTGGGCCTGATTTGGAGATGTCTGGTTCCATTGCTTTGCAGTATTCAACACCAATCACATTACACGGGGCTAGGTTCTCCCACCTTCAGATATGCCAGTCTTGCAGGCTGATAATCCTGTTTTGGAATTGGGACCTTGATGCCCTCCACAGATTGTGTATGGTTGCCTAGCAACTGTCCATCTTTCCTCTTTGCTGCTTCAACACTTGGAAGGCCGCAAAGGTCCTGGACGATGGAATTGGAGTGAAGGCAGTTGTCTTAAACCCAGATAGGGAGACCAAAGCCAGGCCTATGGGATCTGTGACATCCAGGCATTATAAAACTACAAATCCCAGCATGCCTTGCTTTTAGTCATCTCCAGGCTGGGCCTTCTGACTGAGCAACTGAGGAAGGCCGAAGCAGGGAGGAGCCGCCACCCATAACAAATCATAGTTCAAATATTTTGTTTTGCTTAGGTTAAACTTTTCTACCCAGGTGCTATCCAGATATGCTGCAGGCCAATCCCATCATACCCAACCATCACCAGCAATTATCTTGTTAGTTGGGGTAATGGAGGCTGTAGTCCACCATGAATGTTTTGTGAATAGAGAACCAGTGTGTAAATTGAAATAATGAGTAAACAGTGTGACATATTGACCGCACCATAGTGGAGTGGGCGGGTTATTGTAGTCAAATGTAGTGTAGTCCAAATATTGCTTAAAAGCACTCATTTTTTCCATGGGAGAATAATCTATATATATAAAAGTGAAATAATACTCATGCATCATCACAAAATCTCCAGAACCATAAAACCTACAAACATGAAATTTGGCACGTATGTTCCTTTGGGCTTCTAGGTGCTCACTAAGAAAGGATTTTTTGAAATAACCATCAGAGCATTAGTATTTCGTATATTATTATTAACACACTCTGATGCTAAGGAGTTCTACTCCCCCTCCCCACCTGAAAAAAAATCTGTTCCAAATGCAAAAAACAAGCAGAGGAGAGGAGTTTCAGTTTCAGTTTTAGTTTCACAGCAGCAACCAGCTTTAATACAGAACAGTTGAGCTAAGCCATGCCCAGATTCCTTGCTGTCTCCTTCCTGCTCACACAGCAAATATCGCTTGGTTTCCAAACAGCCCTCAACTCTGTCACACACTGACAGGATGCTAGCCAGATGAATACTGATGGATGCTGGTAGGCAGAGACACAATTTTCCCCGTTATTTTCCTTCCCAAAAATTAAGCCCGATCACATAGTTTCATAGCGAAGAGGTATAGAGCTAGTATAATATAAATTCAAAAGTTTGGACTTCAGTTCCAATTCCTTTTTTATTTTCACCCTTAAAAAACTTCACAAAAATGTTAGGTCTTCATTCTGAAAGATTCAGCAGCACGCAACTCTAATGATTAAATATGTCACATTTCTCTCTAACAAGTTTAAAGCTTCTCCAGCATCTGAGACTGGTGAAGGAGATATGTCAGGTTTTTTGTCTCTGTTAAGCAGAGGTGGTATTCAGCAGGATCTGAGCAGTTCTGGAGAACCGGTAGCGGAAATTTTAAGTAGTTCGGAGAACCGGCAAATAACACCTCTGACTGGAGATTTTACAGTATCCTTCCCCTGCCATGCCCACTAAGCCACGCCCACAGAAATGGTAGTAAAAAAATTTGAATCCCACCACTGTCTGCAAGGTGAAATCTGGTTCTCAGCTCAGAATGGAAACAAGCAAATTGTCCTGTTGACCAGCCTTCTTCAACCTGGTACCCTTGAGGTATGTT
Source organism: Naja naja (assembly GCA_009733165.1). Taxonomy (NCBI): domain Eukaryota; kingdom Metazoa; phylum Chordata; class Lepidosauria; order Squamata; family Elapidae; genus Naja; species Naja naja. The sequence goes on from CM019148.1 coordinate 356,505,685, forward strand.
GGGACTGCAGCTTGCCAGATTTCTCAGAGGACTGACCAGAATATTAATTTATTGCGTTTGGAAAAAAATACTCTTGTTAAAAAGACCTCTTTAGTCTTCTAGGCCTAGTGAATTGTTCCTTAGATGGTGTCCTGATTTAGGCAGGAAGAAATTAAAAAGAATGAACACTTTTTAAAAATAAAGCTGCTGTTAAAATAAATTTTGGATGCCAGTGGTCATCTGAGCAGCTTTCCTTTGCACTAATGGGAATAGTTCATATAAAACTGAACTGCCAGAGGTTGATACCTTTATTTCCCTTTGTATTTGCTTCAGGTTCAAATGCCTGTTGATCTTAAATTCAGTACTCACCTAGTCAGAAGGCAGCCCCGTTTCTGATGTCCTAAGGTAGAGGTCTCCAAACTTGGCAACTTCAAGACTTGTGGACTTCAACTCCCAGAATTCCTCAACCAGCTTTGCTTTTCTGGCTGAGGAATTCTGGGAATTGAAGTCCACAAATCTTGAAGTTGACAAGTTTGGGGCCCCTGTCCTAAGGCTTGCTATAAAATAGACAGATCTAGAATACTATTATATCGAGCCCATTTTAAAAAAGTTCTTACTTGAATCATTAGATATCTTAAAACAGCTAATCTGCACTATATAATGCCAGGCTGATTTTAAAAAAAAAGATTTTGTGGATTTGCAGACACCAAATAAATTGAGTATCTTGTTCATGACCTTTATCTTTCCACTTCATAATTTAGCTGGCTCTTATTACGATAGGCTTATATTAGCCGTGTTCTTTTGGATTTATGAAGCAAGTGGGCATGAACTCATTTAACACAGCTGAACCCAATAATCAGAGGGATTTGCAGGATCAGAGGATTTCATCAAAATGTCAAACGGCATCGCAGTACAGATAGCCCCCCGAGTTACAATCATAGTTACAACCATTATGGCACAGTGGTTAGAGTGCAGTGCTGCAGGCTATTTCTGCTGACTGCCGGCTGCCTGAAATTTGGCCGTTCAAATCTCACCAGGCTCAAGGTTGACTCAGCCTTCCGTCCTTCTGAGGTGGGTAAAATGAGGACCCAGATTGTTGGGGGCAATAGGCTGACTCTGTAAACCGCTTAGAAAGGGCTGTAAAGCACTGTGAAGCGGTATACAAGTCTAAGTGTTATTGCTATTGTCATAATGGAGCCTGCCCATTACAGGTAATCCTTGACTTACAACCGTTCAATGAGTGACCATTCCAAATTACAACAGTGCCAAGAAAAGTAGTTTACCTCCATTTTTCACACTTAACGACCGTTGCAGCACCCCCCATAGTCATGTGTGACTTGGCAACTAGCACATATTTATGACGGCTGCGGTGTTCCCCTCAGAAGGTAGTTTTTGCGACCTTCTGACAAGCAAAGTCAGTGGGGAAGTCGGAACAATCGACTTAGCAACCATGTTGTGGACTTAACAACTGCAGTGATTCACTTAACTGTGGCAAGAAAGGTTGGGAAATGGGGCAAAGCTCACTTAACAACTGTCGTGTTTAGCAATGGGATTTTTGGGCTCGTGTAGTCGTAAGACGAGGACTACTGGCATAGTTGTAAATTTTATATTTTTTTGCAGTGATCATTAAATGAACATGGGTTGTAAAACAAATGGCATGTCCTTAAGCAAACATCACTGCTGTTAGAAACAAGAAGTAACTGCTGGTTTTAAGTAAAGCCATTGTAAAGGTCCTGTGACTGCAGGACACGGCAAATGGCCAATTAATGCAGCCTTCATGTTGCTAAGTGCTGAAAGTGTGGACACATCATTGTGTGTGAGGGGGGGGCTACCATAGGAACTTTGTATCTGTGTTGTAAGTTCCCTTTTTTTTTTCAGGTAGAACGTAACTTCAAACGGTCACTAAACAACCGATCATAAGACAAGGACTATCTGTACTGAAAGGCAAGCTCCACCCTTTCTGTGTGTTTGCATGTGATGTCACAATGCCCTTATAAAAGGGGCGGGGCTTGCATTGTGATGATGCAATGCTCCTTTTCTGTCATTTGGCCCTTGGTGGCTCAGCCACTTCCCGCAGGTCCTTCTGATAATCCAATAGCCTTTTTGTTTTACTTGCAAAAGACCCTAAGAATGTTGATTCTGCCAAAAGAAGAAACGGAGGCTGCAAATAGGGGTAGGGCAACTGTATGGGAAGAAAATGCAAAGAGTTCCTCTCCCACTGCTCTTTTCTGTCGAACTCTGCACTGCCTACCCTTTGCAGCTGTTGCCAACCTCTTGATATTATTCTATCTATAGATCGGTGTGCTTTAAAGATAAGCACAGTGTGGCAAAAAGGCTATCAATTAGCTCCATCAAGGAAGAACAGGAGCACAGCTTTCATCTGGGTTAATTAAGACTGGCAAAGTGTGGCTCCATTAAGCAGCATCTCCATATAGATTTTAGGTTGTGTGTTTTCAAAATAGCAGCCCATTTCCTCCGTCCTAGGCTTCTTATTTTTGGAGCAAACTGCAGCTAATCAGGGAGAGGTATTTTATTATTATTATTTCTGCAGCCATGGAACTCAAGCTCATTTTTGAGAATGGTGTCTGAATTCTTATGCCATGTTAAATTATAGTTACGAGAACAAAACAACTGCTAGATTCACCCATAACATCACACTGTCAGCCATGGTTCAAAACAACAAAAACAACCCAGTGGCTGAATTAATATAATCTACTAAACCTTATAACCCCATAAATACGATTTAGTGTGATGTGTGAATCCTGTTGCTGTACTGTGATTGAAGGCTGCCTTTGGTCATTCTGTACAGAAAAAGTGGTGCAAATTGGGTGTGTATACTTGAATGCTTGCTTTGGTTACTCCAGGAATTCAGGAAATTTTGGAATTACATCTCTTCCAGCTGTAAAGCCACCCTAAAATCTTTTTTTCATGTTGGCAGAACCCAAATTAAATGAGGTTATTTTCTAAAAGTCAGTTTCAAAATCCTGCTTCAATCCGTCATCCCCAGTCTGGCCACTCGAGTGTGCAAAATGTAACATAGTATATTTTTTCTATATATACATATCTATGTATATTACTGTGGATATATTAAGAATTTAATTCAGTTCTTCAAATTACTGGGGATTAAATGACAGCGATGGAAATCAGCCTTATTGATACAAAGGATCTGAAACTGTTCATACAAGGTTACTGGTGTTTTTATCACGATTATAATTTAGGTTTGAGATTAATAATCTGATGCCATAAAATGTGATTCAGGGTGACTGGTTGTTTAATGTTCTTTAGTCTTGCAAACCACATGCAAGCTATCGGACTGCAGAAAAACAAAATCCTCATAACCATCAAGCAAGGCCCGGAAAGTAGGGCAATATTTGTAGCTCAGGGTTGAAATGAGAGGTCCTTGGTGCTCTCTGTAAGGAGGTAAATATTAAAGAAAAAAAAAGCTTCTAAATAACATTTGGTGGGTTTTCTGCTTTTCTCTCAGCATCCTATCTTCTAATCTCACCAAGTTCATCCCCAAAATGACTTCTTAAGCTGATTCTCTTCGACATGGGGAAATTCACACTTGGTTCTTAACATTCTGATAGTTGATACAGTTTTCACTTTGGAGTGAAGCAGTGGTGGTATGCTATCGGTTCGGCCCAGTTTGGGCGAACTGATAGCAAAAATTCCTACCTGTTCAGCCAAACCAGTAGTAAAGAAAGCCTCCAGAGATCAGCTGAGAGGAGAAAGAAGAGAAAAGAGCAATATTGGCCCACTCACCTGCCCCTGTGCTTTTCTGTTCTTTATCCTCTCAGCTGATCAGCGCTGCAGGCCTCAGCTGGTGTGTGGAAAGTTGCGTGCGCGCGCGATCACCGAACCGGTAGTGGAACAGGTAGGATCCCACTGCTGGAGTGAAGGATTTTGGCCCTCTCCACCTTATTCCATTTAATGCCACTTAGAGTCCCCTCAAATAAAGGAAAATCACCCACACAATAATTTCTTGCCATGATGTTGGTCGCTTGCCTTGGCAACAATTAGTACAGGGGTTCAGTGATGTAGGTAGTCCTTAGACTTATGAGCATTCATTTAAGAAATGTTCAGCGTTATGAAGGTGTTGAAGAGAAGTGACCAAAAATGTCCTTGCACTTATAGGTCCCCACAGTTTACGCGATTGTGATTTTGGCACTTGGCAACTGCCATATATTTACAACAGTTGCAGCATCCCTGGGGCCTGTAATTGCCATTTGCCACCTTCCCAGCCAACTTCCAATACATACACATTCAACGAGGGAAGCCAGATTTTCTTAACAATTATGTGACTTGCTTAACAACCATGGCAAAAAAGATAAAATTGGGCATGGCTCACTTAATGACCTCATCACTTAATAACAATACCTGTCCTAATTGGGGATGGTAAATCAAGGACCACCTTTGCATCCATTCTAAATTGGAGAATTCAAAAAAGCACTGCAGAATTACTTGGTACTTAAAAAAGACTGCCTTTTAAACCTCTAGTGAATGATTTAACAGGTTAATCTCCTCTCAGATATAAATCAGAATGCCTTTCTTTTGAGGAAGCCTTCCGTCCTAGCTGTGAGGTACATGTCTAGTTCTTATTCTGGTTTGTGATTTTTTTCTTATACGCTCAGAAATGTAGAAAACCAAAGTGTTGTGTTATTTTATTTTAATCATTGTCAAGCCATGAAAGAGTCATATTGTGAATATTCTGCTTCTTGAGAAATGTGTGCTTATTGATGATTTGCAATGTGAGGGTTCATTTCGAAATGATGTCTTTGTTTTTCTTTTTGCTTAAAAAGATTTTTTTTCCTCTCGGCTTTTACCATAGGATGAAAAAATGTTTGAGTGAGGAAGGGTAAGAGCACCCCATTGCTTTGTGAAAAATCATCTGTAATTTTTAGCAAGCAGTAAAACTTTGCACGTTGGAAGATACCACTAGTTTGCATGTGTAAAAGTCCCTGTATGAGAAATGAGGTGTGCTCCATGTAGAAATTGACTCTTGTAAATACTTGACTAGAAACTACCAGCTTATTGTGTGGAATACTAGTTTTCTTAGGCTAAGGTGATTTAGGCAAGGGATTTCAAACATGCTCCTTCCGTGGTACAGTCTAGGCCTGGGGTGTGTAACTATGGCAATTTTATGACCTGTGGACTTCCAATCCCAGAATTCCACACTGGCTCAGGAATTCCGGAAGTTAAAGTCCATAAGTCATAAAGTTGCCTATAGTTGTCTACCCCTGATCTAGGCAGAGCTTTACTACATGCTTCCAAAGAAATGTTGAAACTGCACCAAAAATGTACCACGATCACTGTCCAGAATGTTTCTGTGTAAATAAATTGTTACTTTAAAGCGATGTGTTCTGTGTTTGATTTCTAAAGCTCTTTGCAAGTTTTGCCTCTTGAAATTCCATGGATTGGCAGGGGAAAGTTTTCCAACAACGATATGAACTACACAGTAGCCAGAGAAGCTATTTTCTAAAGCGCCTGTAGGCCAGATAAGGAACAATGGATGGAAACTGAACAAGGAGAGATTCAACCTGGAAATAAGGAGAAACTTTCTGACAGTGAGAACAATCAACCAATGGAACAGAAGTTGCCTTCGGAAGTTGTGGGAGCGTCATCACTTGAGACTTTCAAGAAGAGATTGGACTGCCATTTGTCAGAAATGGTGTAGGGTCTCCTGCTTGGGCGGGGCGGGGGTTGGACTAGATGACCTACAAGGTCCCTTCCAACTCTGATAATCTGTTATCTGTTACCCAACAGGTTAAGCAATCTTTGATATATATAGTGGAATGCCAGGTTTTTGAGATGTAAAAAAATCAGACCAAGATAAGTCGCTTCAGAACTTTTTCCACCGTTAATATACAGTATATAAGCTGTACAATTCAGCTGAAAAACAAATTGAAACCTTTTAGGGGGGAAAATAATTTTAAAAAAAGTACAGTAACCTGGCAAGCTATGACAGTCTGGATTTAAGCGATGGTTCAAAATAACATTTGGTAAAACAGAAACAATAGAGTGAACAACTACAAGAAATAACCACTTTAAATCAGATGAAAGTATGGCCAGACATGACTGGCTGATATTTATAGCAGCAACAATACAAAATCAGGAACCCCAAAAAGAAACTCATGATACTAAAACATGTATCATGTATAAACTACAGAATATAAAATGCTGAAGTGGGCATTCGTTTAATGACTCTCTGAAGTTACAACGGCACTAAAAAACAACTTGTGACCATTTTTCCCACAACAGTTGCGGCATCCTCATGATCACATAATCAAAGTTCAGACGCTTGGCAACTGGTTCCTATTCATGGCAGTGTCCCAGGGTCATGTGATCAACTTTTGCAAAATCATACCTGTGTGCAGGTAATCCTCAAAACCATATGCTTAGCCATCAACGTTACAATGGCATTGAAAAAAGTGACTTACAATAGTTCCTCACACTTAACAACCATCTCTGCATGCCCACAGTTACATGATCCAACTCGGGCAGTTAGTAACTGACATGTTTTTACAAAAGTTACAGCAGCAAGGTAGGTATGGCTGGGAGAAAGTAACTGGCCCAAAGTCACCTCAAGAGCTTCTGTGGTTAAGGGGGGACCAGAATCTGGGTCTCCCTGCTCCCAGTCTAGCATTTTCCCTATTACTGGCTCTTGAACTGAGAGGGAGGGGCTGGCATATATTCAGCCAATGAGCTTTCATGGCTGACAGGAGTCCAGAACCTAGAACTTTTATGATTCCTAATTCAGCACCTTCCCCACTGCTCCATTCCGGCCTGCACCAGTGAGAGGAACTGGCCCAAAGTAAGCCAATGAACTGCTGTGGTTGAAGAAAGACTAGAACTCCCCACTCCTAGTCCAGCACCTTCCCCACCACTCCTGATTGGCTCTGGAAAGGGAGGAGCTGGGCCAATGTCAGCCAATAAGGTGCTGTGGTTGAAAAAGGGGTAGAATTGTGATCTTCCCATTCCTAGTCACTAGAACCTACTCACTATTCCTGATTGGCTGTTGGGTTGAAAGGGAGGACTGGCCCCAAATCAGTCATTAAGCTTCTGAGGTTGAAGAAAGAATAGAACCCAGATCTCCCCATTCCTAATTCAAGACCTTCCCCACCACTCTTGATTGGTTTTTGGGCTGAGAGGGAGGGACTGGCCCAAAGTGAGCCAATGAGCTTCTGTGGTTGAAGAAAGAGTAGAACCTAGATCACCTCACACCTAGTCCAGGACCTTTTCCATTGGACCACACTAAGAACTGTTGATACATTTTAATTCATCCAAAGGTTTTTTTTTAAAATAAAGTGAAATTTGCCCCTCTCAAGATTGCACTGTGGCCTGCATCAACTCTCAGGATAATGGTTATCCAGATGCTCCAGAGAAGGCTGTAGGCCAGGGGTGGGCTTCTGGGGGTTCGCAGGGATTCGGGAGAACCCCTAGCTAAGATTCTGTGCACTTCAGAGAACCCCCAAATCCCACTCCTGGCTTGCCCCACCCACCTCTCTCCTCCCAGGAGTCCCCATATGGCCTGTTTTGGATGCAGGTAAGTGCAGGGCGCTCATGGAGGCTCGGGGAGGGTGAAAAACGGGCCACCCGGAAGTTTGGAAAGGCTAGAAATGGGCCACTTTCCGGCTTCCAGAAGGCCTCCGGAGCCTGGGAAAGCTGTTTTCTCCCTACCGGAGGCTCGAAGAAAGCCTCCGGAGCCTGGGGAGGGCAAAAATCCCCCCCCCACTGCCATGATGCAGGAGGTTGACTAGGCCACACCCACCATGGCCATGCCCATCCAGCAACTGGGCAGAGAACCAGTTACTAAAATTTTTGAAGCCCACCCCTGCTGTAGGCTAAAAAAAAAAGTGCAACAAATCATTTATATTCTGTTCCCTGGAGACTGGCATTTAGACCATGTTGGAGTAACATACGGCAATCATTGGTAGTAGCTATTAATAGTCTTGTCTTCTTGGCTAGGGAGAGTAACTCTGAACTTGTGTACAATGAGATTAATTTCTACCGGGTCTTTAAAGCTGCTTTTGAATTGCCTTACAGTACGAAAAGGATGGTGGGATCCCTGCCAGGATTTTAAGTTTAGATGGGGAAAAGAGAGAGTATCAGTAATTTAGGCTTTTATCAGTGCTGAGATAATCGTGTAGTGGTTAAGCATCTAGAAACTAGGAGACATGAATATATATTGAAACAAAAAAAAACTAGGAAAATTATTCACGTCGTTGACACAATCAAAAAGAAGAGGTGTGGTCTTATATATTAGAGATACAATTTTGGCAGAACTAATTTATACAGATGACGATGGAAGGATTTTGATGGTGGAAATAATGGACAATAATGTTAAAACACTTTTAATTGCAATGTATGCTCCAAACGATAACCAAGAAGAATTCTACAGGAAATTACATATGAAATAATTGAATTGGACTATGTTAATATTTGTATGATGGGAGACCTTAATGGAATAATTAATGATCGGCTGGACTATAAAACGCAGAAATCAACAAAGGAAGCTAGAAAGTTACTACCAAAATCTTTCTTTCGAATGATAGAAGAATTAAATTTAAAAGATGCATGGAGAGAGAGAAATGTGGAAAGTAAGCAATAGATTTTTTATTCAAACAGACATGCATCATGGTCTAGGATAAACATGATATGGATGTCAGCAGAACTACTTACCAACATATGAGAAATTGAAATAGAAACAAGCACTTGGGCAGACCCTAACCCAATGACAGTTATCTGGAAAGGATATAAAAGGAGATCTAGATGGACTTTAAATAATACGATACTAAAGGAAAAAGACTTTAAACAGAAAATAGAGAAAGAACTGGTTTTCTTTTTTAAAGAAAATAGAAAAGAGGATACATCTTTACAGAATCTCTGGGACACAATGAAGGCCTACACAAGAGGTTTGATAATAGACTATACAAGGAAAAGAAATATAAAACAGAAAAAGACTTTTAAAACATTGGAGGATGACTATAAAAGAGTGGAAAAAGAATTACAGAAGTCCCCACAAAAAAAAGACATTAAGAATAAAATGGATATAATTAAACATAAAATGGGACTAATGGAAAAAGAGGAACTAGCACAAAAAATTAAAAATGCTAAACAGAATCACTTTGAAGATGCAAACAAACCAAGTAGATGGCTAGCCTATAAATTGAGAGAGGAAAGAGAATCAAGAAGGATTAGTCAATTAATAAATGAAGAACATGTTTGTTATGGAAATGAGGAGAAGAAAAAAATTATACAAGATTACTATGGAAAACTATATTTATTTATTTTAAGTATTTATTTTATTTATGAGATTTATATGCCACCCTATCTCCCTGAGGACTCAGGGTGGCTTACAATGATAAAAAACAATAATACAAATATTAAAAAACTATTAAACCCAAAATCTCATAAAACCATTAGAATTAAAACGACAACTAAAAACCCTCCCCCCCATCAGTCCAGGTAGGCAAGTTGGAACAGCCATGTTTTTAGGCCACAGCAGAAGGATCGGAGATCAGGGGCCACCCGGAGCTCCAGAGGCAGCTGGTTCCATAGGGTGGGTGCTCCCACAGAGAAGGCCCTACCCCTGGGGGCCGCCAGCCGACATTGCCTGGCCGATGGCACCCGGAGGAGGCCCCGCCGGTGGGAGTGCACGGGATATCAAGAAACCGTTATTGGCAGCAGGGTCTCCCGCTTGTCAAGAGAATATTCAAGAAGAAAAAGTTAAGCAATACTTACAGAAAGCGAACTTACCTCAGATACCCAAAGACATTGAAACAATGCTAGAAGGGAACATAACAATGATGGAACTAACAGAAGCTTTTAAAAAACAGAATGTTGGAAAAGCACCAGGTCCATATGGATTGCCAGCGGAATTTTATAAGACTTTTCAGGAAATACTGAATCTTCACCTATTAGAAGTTATGAATGAAGTTATGTTAAAGAAAAGAATACCCAAAACATGGTCAGAAGCATATATTACACTTATATGGAAGGAGGATACAGACCTGCAGCAAGTTAAAAATTATAGACCTATATCCCTGTTAAATTCAGATCATAAAATCTTTGCTTCAATTTTGGCAGAAAGACTGAAAAGATACTTAAATAACTTTATCCATGTTGATCAAGATGGATTCCTGCCAAAGAGACAAATTAAAGACAATGTGAGAATAATTCTGGACACTTTGGAATACTATGAGGCACATCCAGAAAAGCAAATGGCCTTGATGTTTTTAGATGCACAAAAAGTCTTTGACAACGTGAGTTGGCGATTCATCTTATTGCAATTGATACAAATGGGCTTTGGTAAAAAATTTATTCAAGCCATTGAAATGATATACTATGAACAAACTGCAAAGGTTATGGTAAATGGAGAATTAACAGAATTTATAGATATAAGAAAAGGGACAAGACAAGGTTGCCCACTGTCGCCTCTGCTGTTTGTGTTAACATTGGAAGTGTTGAATAGGAATATTAGAGAAGAAAAAGAAATAAAAGGAATGAAAATTAAAAAGGAAGAGTATAAATTGCAAGCTTTTGCAGATGACCTGGTATTTATATTAGAGGACCCACTGGAAACAGCACCTAAATTAATAGAAAAGATAGAAGAATATGGAAAAGTAGCAGATTTGAAAATAAATAAAGATAAAACAAAGATATTAACAAAGAACATGTTAGCAAGACAAAAGAAAGAGTTGGAAGAAGTTTTAGAAATACAGGTCACAAATAAGGTTAAGTATTTAGGGATATACCAAGATGTAGCACACTGAAAGAGGACAATTATCTTAAACTCAAAACAGCAGATTGCAACAGACTTGATAAAATGGGAAAATTGACAACTATCATTGATTGGGAGAATATTTACAATTAAGATGAATGTATTGCGTAGAATTTTATATCTATTCCAGACAATTCCAATCCGATTAGGGAAAGAGTTTTTTGAAGATTTAAACAGAATTGTGTTGAAATATATTTGGCAGGGTAAGAAAGCAAGAATAAAACTTAAACTGTTACAAGATGCACGAATAAGAAGAGGGTTTGCCTTGCCCAATTGGGAGTTATATTACCAGGCGACAAGTTTGATGTGGGTAAAGGAATGGATAACATTAAGGAACAGTAGACTATTGACCTTAGAAGGGCATGACTTGCTGCTGGGATGGCATGCTTTTCTATGGTATAAGGGAACCAAAACACAGGGGTACTTTAGAAGACATTACATTCGAGAGGCACTGTTTTTGAACTGGGAGAAGACAAAAAGACAATATTACTTAAAAATTCCATTATGGATATCTACCATTGAAGCTTTTTCCTATCCAGTAATATATAAAAAAGAACAGTTAGATATGGTGAGATATTGAATGAAAAGGGTGAACTTAAATCTATGCAAGTGTTGGAAGAACAAGGTGTAAAAATGAATTGGTTTTCATATTTGCAAATACAATCTAGATTTGATAAAGATTTTAAAACAGAAGGTATTTATGATAAGTTGACTGATTTAGATAAAATTTTGATGGGTACTAATGAAAAGGTAATTTAAAAACTTTATGGACATTTATTAGAATTTAAATTGGAAGAAGAACAAGTTAAAGAAATGATGATTGCTTGGGGGAATTTTGGATATGGGATTGATTTAGAGAAGTGGCAAAAATTGTGGTCTCAAAATTATAAAATGACAATGTCAACTGCATATAAAGAAAATTTGTATAAGATGTTTTACAGGTGGCATCTACTCCCGATGAGAATTGCGAGAATGTTTAAGAACAAATCGGATAAATGTTGGAAATGTCATCAGATACCTGGTTCATATTACCATATGTGGTGGACATGTTTGGATGCAAAAAATATTGGACTAAAATCCACACATGGTTGGAAAAAATGATAAAACAACATATAGACTTTAAACCAGAGATTTTCTTATTGGGAATTATACTGGAAATATACAATAAAGAGTTGAAATACTTGATTGTAAATGTTTTAACAGCGGCTAGAATTGTATTTGCTAAGAACTGGAAAAACGATAAAATGCCTATGCAGGAGGAAGTTATTAAGAAAATTATGGACTGTGCTGAAATGCGTAAATTGACATTTGTAATTAGAGAAGAAGAAGATAAACAATTTTATATGATACGGGATTTGTTTTATCAATGGTTGGACAAAAAGATTTAGTAATGTAATAGATTAGATAATTTTGTAATAGAAGTTTAATAGATTGATATAAAATATAATACAGACACATATAATCATTGAATGAAAGTATAATATAAATTTTAATATAAAATTTGGAATATCTCATATAAAGTGATGGAGTAAATAGTTTAGTCATGGATGCTTAATAACTGATAAATATATAAGCATGTGTTAGCTTGACAATGTGAAAGTTTATATAAATTGTGAGTGATGACTACAAAAGGATAGCACAAAAGATTTGTAACCAACTGACACACTGTATGTATATAAAATGGAAGATGGTTTTATGTTTTTATGTTTTGTTTATATGTTTGTCTTAAAAAATAAAAACTTTTATATATAAAACAAAGAAACCAGGAGACTGAGTTCTCCAGCTTTAGTCACAAAGCCAGCTGCGTGACCTTGGGCTAGTCACTCTCCCTCAACCACAGCCTACAGAGATGAAGTGAGGAAAGCTAAGGCTCACAATGAACAAAAGTAAAAACTAACAACAAAAGTAAAAAATAACAAAGAAAAAGCTTCTTTCAATGTGTTAGAAACAAGAAAAAAGTCAAGGAAGCAATTGGTTTATTGCTGAGAGAAAGTGGCAAGAAGGTTACAAGCAACAGGGAGAAAGCAGAAGTACTTAACTCGTTTTTTGCACCTGTCTTTACACAAAGGGAAAAAACAGAGCAACCTATCAAAAATAGCACCACAAAAAAACAGATTAGGAACACAGGTTAAAATAGGGAAGAAAATGGTAAGTGAGCAGCTGTCTACCCTAGACGAGTTCAAATCACCAGGACCGGAGGGATTACACACCAAGGTTTTGAAGGAACTGGCAGACGAGATCTCAGAACCACTGAACTATATCTTTCAAAGATCCTGGAGCACCGGGGAATTGCCAGAGGACTAAAAAAGAGCTGATGTAGTTCCCATCTTCAAAAAAAAGGGGGCGGGGAAATAGATCCAGGAAACTATAGACCTATCAGCCTGACCTCAATACCAGGGAAGATTCTGGAAAAGATAAGCAACAAATCAGCGAACACCTGGAAGCAAACAAAGTAATAACCAAAAGCCAACATGGGTTTGTCAAACACACACACACACACACACACACACACACAAGGACATACAGCTTATTGACGATGCATGATGCATCAAGAAAGCTGAAAGGAATTTTAAAAAACACTATGGGCCAGTGGTGGTATTCTACCGGTTCAGCCCAGTTCTGGCAAGCCAGCAGCAGCGATGAGCAATGGAGACCGAATCAGTTCTCTCCGCTGCTCTGCTGTTGGCCCACCCGTCCACCTGGGCTCCCATACTCACTTTTATCCGCTGAATTTGAAGCGCAGCAGCTTTGCGCGGCACAGAATAGTGCCTCACAGCAGCTGCTGAAGCGACCAGCATCGTGCAGGCTTACAGGAGGCGAGTTAGAATGCCTCTGTGCCTGTGCAAACACCTCTGTGCCTGCGCAAAGTGCATATTTGAGGCAAAGTGTGTGCACATGCACAAAGCACCCCCACCAAGCCACGCCCAACGAACTGGTGGCAACAATATTTGAATCCCACCACTATGGGCTCCATTGACTACAGAAAGGCCTTTGACTGTATTGGCCATATCAAGTTGTGGAATGTGGTAAGGAAAATGGGAATCCCAAAACATCTCACAGCCCTCATGTGAAACTTATAAATAGGCCAGGAAGCCAATTCCAGATGCAAACATGATGAAATAACTACCTCCAGGTCAGAAAAGAGTGAGAAAAGGCTGTAAACCAAGGGACCAAAGGTGTCAAACTTATGGCCTGCAGGCCGGATGCATCACATGCTGCCCCCCCGGTTTAGCAAAGGGGAAGGAAGTCCCGATGCATCCCATGATGCTGCCGTGATGCCGCGAGTTTGACACCCTTGCTGTAAACTGTCTTCTTATATATTCAGGCTGTATGCTGAATATATACAGGTGGTCCTCGACTTACAACAGTTCATTTAATGACTGTTCAAAGTTGCAATGTCACTGAAAAAAGTGACTTATGACTGTTTTTCATACTTACGTCCATTGCAGTATCAGGATAGTCACGTGGTTAAAATTCAGATGCTTGGCAACTGACAGTTGCAGAGTCCAGGGGTCACATAATCACCTTTTGCGACAATCTGACAAGCGAAGTCAATAGGGAAGTCAGATTCACTTAACCATGTTACTAACTTACCAACTGCAGTGATTCACTTAACAACTGTGGGAAGAAAAGTCATAAAATGGGGCAAAGCTCCCTTAACAAATGTTTCACTTAGCAAAGGAAACTTTGGGCTCAATTGTGGTTGTCATCAAAAAAGCACAACAAAGAGTGTTCTTTCTGCGCCAACTCAGAAAGCTCAAACTGCCCAAGGAGCTGCTGATCCAGTTCTACAGAGGAATTATTGAGTCTGTCATCTGCACCTCTATAACTGTCTGGTTTGCTTCTGCAACCCAACAAGACAGACACAGACTCTAGAGAGTAATTAGGACTGCAGAAAAAACAGTTACTACCAACCTGCCTTCCATTGAGGACCTGTATACTGCACGAGTCAAAAAGAGGGCTGTGAAAATATTTACAGACCCCTCACATCCTGGACATAAACTGTTTCAACTCCTTCCCTCAAACCGACACTATAGAGCACTGCACACCAGAACAACTAGACACAAGGACGGTTTTTTTCCCAAACGCCATCACTCTGCTAAACAAATAATTCCCTCAACACTGTTCAACTATTTACAAAGTCTGCACTACTATTACTATTAATCTTCCCATCACCCATCCCCTCCCAATTGTGACTGTATGACTGTAACTTTATCGCTTGTATCCTTACAATTTATATTGATTGTTTCCTAGTATGATTTATTTTATTTTATTTATTTTATTTTTATTTGACTTGTATGCCACCACTCTCCGAAAGGACTCAGGGCAGCTCACAGATAAAAACATAGAACAATAAATAATTAAAAAAAAGATTAAACCCGACAAGCCAAATACAACTATAAAAACCGAATTAAAATCGAATTAAATCCCACCCTCCCCCCAGAAGGTCAGTCCAGCCCAGCCTGTAAAAACAACCAGGTTTTTAGATCACATCGGAAAGAGGAGAGATCGAGCGCCAGCCAGAGCTCAATGGGTAGTTGGTTCCCTAAGGCGGGAGCCGATACAGAATAGGCCCTTCCCCGGGGCACCTCCAGCCGACATAGTCGTGCGGACGGCACCCTGAGGAGTCCCAGCCTGTGTGCTCGCACAGGGCGATCAGTATTTGATATCGGCAGGAGATGCTCCCGCAAGTACCCCGGATGATTTGATTGCTTATTGTACCCTATGACTATTATTAAGTGTTGTACCTTGTGATTCTTGACTCTTGATGAATGTATCTTTTCTTTTATGTACACTGGGAGCATTTGCACCAAGACAAATTCCTTGTGTGTCCAATCACACTTGGCCAATAAAGAATTCTATTCTATTCTATTCTAAGTAGAAACCTACCTGTATTGAGGAAAGCTAGATTGAAAGAAGATGAGCATTATTCTAAATTTGGTAAAGAAATATCAGTCATCTGCCCTTTGCTGAATGTCATCACTCTGAAAAAGCAAATGTTCTGGAACATCTAGTAATGAAAGTCCAGTTACTAGTGAAAAAATGGGAGAAAAATTACATTTAAAGGAGACGAAACTAGCAACAGCAGGCACTGGTTAGCAATCAGTCTTAGAACTGACAATGGAGACATCAAGTGATGGGGAGCTTCTGACTTTTAGGAATTCAACAGTAGAGATTAGATTAACAGAGTTGGAAGGGACCCTGCAGGTCATCTAGTCCAACCCACCGCTCAAGCAGGAGACCCTACACCATTTCCAACAAATGGCAGTCCAATCTCTTCCTGAAAGCTTCCAGTGATGCAGCTCCCACAACCTCTGAAGGCAACTTCTGTTCCATTGGTTGATTGTTCTCACTGTCAGAAAATTTCTCCTTATTTCTAGGTTGAATCTCTCCTTGTTCAGTTTCCATCCATTATTCCTTGTCTGGCCTTCAGGTGCTTTAGAAAATAGTTTGACCCCTTCCTCTCTGTGGCAGCTCCTCAAATATTGGAACACTGCTATCACATGTCTCCCCTGGCCCTTCTCTTCACTAGACTAGCCATGCCCAGAAGAACCAGCAGTCCAGAAATACCCCACAGGCAGGCACTTAGAATAGCAATGAAGACCTTGGGAAAGCTGTCCAGATGTTCAAGATGTCAGATTAGGACTCTGACACTTCATAGAAGTGAAAGTTGAACCTTGAAGAAACAGGATAGAAAAAGTGTTTTTGCATTTGAAACTTTGGTACTGGAGAAGAGTCTTGAGAATACCAAGCATAGCCAAGAAAGAAGCCAAATAAATCATTGAACAAATCACTCAAGGCACAATACACAAGCTCTGGACATTGTGCCTCGAGTGATTTGTTCAAAGACCTTGGCTATCCTTCTTCTCCAAACCAGCTCTTTTGAGAAGTCTATAGCGGTGGGGAGAGGTTGAAGGACAATGGATGATCTCAGTTATGGAAGATGGGTTTGATTATAGCAGCAATGAATGGGAAGAGATCGGGGACAGATTGTCCTGGAAACGCTCTATCAGAGTGGTTGCTAAGAGTCCCACACTGATTTGATGGCATAGAATCTTGCTCAGTCCTCATCAAGATAATGCAGCATTCAATATGTATTCAGATGCTTCTCTACAGTGGTGCCAGAATGGAATCTTTTTGCAAACTGCCTCAAATTAAACCCTGGCACTGGTTAAATTTAGATGGAAAACAATATGGGTGCTTAGAAATAAAATATTGCATGCTGTGCAGAAGAGTTCTGATTACTCACTGCTTTAGCGTTCATATCTTTTCCTACCATTAACCTCTCACAGAAACCCTGTAGTGTGTGTTGTTGCGATATTTTTCTGTTGAAGAGCTCTTTGACATATTATTTTTCATGCTGCCCATCACCACCACAAGCCTCCCAGGATGTGTTGCCCCTGCATTCTCAGTATTGTTTTTCCCCCTTTCGCAAGCCAATATTAAAAGTAACAGAATAACAGAGTTGGAAGGGAACTTGGAGGTTTCTAGTCCAATTCCCTGCACAAGTAGAAGATCCTATACCAGGGGTCCCCTACTCCTGGGCCACAGCCCACTATGAAGCCATGGCCTATTTGCAACTGGGCTGCATGAGCCCGGGGGTTGGGGACCGCTGATATAGGGTCTCCAGCTTGTAAATGTGCAGAGGGTTGGACTAGAAACCTCAAAGGTCCCTTCCAACTCTGTTATTCTGTTACTTTTAATATTGGCCCATGTGGCCTGGTTCCTCTCTTCTGCCTCAGCCGGGCTGCCAAGCTGCAAAGGTTGGGGACCGCTGCTGCCCTATACCATTCCAGATAATTGGCTGTCCTTAATAGTCTCCAGTGATGGAGCACCCACAACTTCTGAAGGCAAGTAAAGTTTTGAGCCTGTTAGGTTGCAACATGCTAGGTTTCTACATATTGTTTTTCCAGTGAACTGGGTGGGAGGCATGAAATCCAGGCATGAAATGCATCCAGTTTTGTTCACCACATTATAAAAAAGATGTTGAGACTCTAGAAAAAGTACAAAGAAGTGCAACCAGGATGATTAGGGGACTGGAGGATAAAACATATGAAGAACGGTTACAGGAACTGGGCTCGGCTAGTCTAGTAAAGAGAAGGACCAGAGGAGACATGATAGTGGTCTTCCAATATTTGAGGGGCTGCCACAGAGAGGAAGGGGTCAAGCTATTTTCTAAAGCACCCAAAGGCCAGACAAGGAATAATGGATGGAAACTGAACAAGGAGAGATTCAACCTGGAAACAAGGAGAAACTTTCTGACAGTGAGAACAATCAACCAGTGGAACAGCTTGCCCTCGGAAGTTGTGGGAGCGCCATCACTTGAGACTTTCAAGAAGAGATTGGACTACCATTTGTCAGAAATGGTGCAGGGTCTCCCGCTTGGGCGGGGGTTGGACTAGATGACCTATAAGGTCCCTTCCAACTCTGATTATCTGTTATGTTATCTGTTAATCTGATGATGTCAAGAGAGGAACTAGGGCAGTGATGGCTAACGTTTTCATCCTGACGTGCCGAAAGTACACCCATAATTCACTGCGCGCACGACCCCACCCCCTGCGCATGGGCGCACGACCCCCTGCACACGCCGATCAGCACTGTGCATGTGTGCACAACCCCTGCATGCACCGTGCACCTGTGCATGCACACGTGTCTCCTACACACACCCCCATGCATGCGCGGCAGATACCCGACAATTAGCTGGCTGGTGGGAGGCGCGCACACATGCGCAGTGCACCTGATCTGGGGTGACGGCTTGCATGCTGGCAGAAATGGCTCTGCGTGCCACTTCTGGCATGCATGCCATAGGTTCGCCTTCATGGAATTAGGGGCTTCATGTCGCACAGCCAGATGCTAAGATAAGCAAAACAAGCTACATCAAGACTTAGCACATGAGGAGAACCTAGAGGAATCGCAAACTTATGACACACATCCCATGACATTTGGGGACACATGACGGCGTTCACCAGCCCCTGACATACAGCAACTGTTCTTGAAAGCACACCTCATTCTCATGTGATTTTCAGAGGCTGCGGAAGCCATACCTGAATGGGGTGTGATCTCACATGGCCTCCAGTCCCTCCAAAATAATCATACAAGAACAGGGCATCCTTTTGTGTGATTTTGGGAGGCTGTAGAGCCTGAGTGAAAATGGGGTGTGCTCTTGCAATGCCTCTGGAAGCCACGGGAGCCTCTGAAAGTCACAAAAAATGTGACCCTGCTTTTGGGCAGTTTTTGGAGACTGCAGAGGCCATAGAAGAGGAGCCTTTGAAGCCACTTCAAGAACAAAGTTTTCATGAGACCCTGAATAGCTTCTGGTAGGCCGCGGTTGCCTGACAACAGAAAAACAACTGAAGGTAAGTGGCATGTGGCAGGTTCTGGAGGTTTCATACACACAAGGTTGGACTTTATCTTTTTAAATAAATGTATATGTAAAGAATTGTTTCTCTTTGTTCAGGAGGAAGGAGTGACACAGCAGCTGAGACAAGTTAGGCATTGTCTGACTTTTTGACAAGCTGAGCCCAAAAGACTCCCCACTGACAGGTAAATCTGTCTCTAGGTTCTGCCTCAGTTTACCCTTTTTAATAAGCAACCAAGTCAGAAGATCATATAAAAGCAATTTATTAGAGTGCTCTAATAAAGTGAGTCCCCCTATGAAAAGGGGAACCTAGAAAAATGACGTACATTTACTTTTATAGTTAGCAGAATAAAGAACTTCAAAGCAAATGTTGATTGGTTTAGAGATAGACATCTGCCCAGTTACATCACAGGAATTAAAGCATCCAATAATATTTGGCCATTAGCCCTGATAGGCCCTGATAGATCAGGGGTTCCCAACCTCTGGGCCATGGCCCACTACCGGGCCATGGTTTATTAGTGTAAGTGTTGGGCTGGTGCGTGTGTGCTCACATGCAACTCAACTCACAAGAGCAATGAGCTGGGGCGCACACCTTGCATAGCTCAGCTTGCAAAAGTTGAGCTGCGTGCATATGTGCATGCCGGCCTGACGCTCATGTAACCTGGTTCCCCTTTCCCCACCCCCAGCCAGGTAGCCAAACTGCAAAGGTTGGGGACGCTGTGATAGATAATTGCTCAAGAGATTTTAGCAATGTACTTGCAGGTAAAGAAGTTACAGCTAACTGAGCCAAGCACTCATCTTTACCTGAGACAAATGAGAAATTCAAATGGGAATTCCAGAGCAATGTATTGTGCTTCTGTCTTTCTTTGGAAAAAGTAGCTGTTTAACTGATGAATTCTATTCATCTCATTTTTGAGGACGCCACAACCCTCCAAGATTGCATTGACTGAAAAATTGCAGTGCTACTTCCTGTTTACCATATGTTTACCAGTGTATAAAACAATACATTTACCAGTGTATAAATTTAATGGTATAAATATTCCCCTGGTATAAAACAAAATAAAGTTACTGATATAAGTCTTGCAATGAGGAACCAAGTTTAAAACTGCTGGGTAGAAATTTCTAAAAATGATTCTTTTTCAAGACCTTAATCTTCATCCCTCCTAATGCAGTGAAGACAAGATTTTTAATTAAATACCTTTCAGAAAAATAAGTGTCATCTGAGAGGTGTTATTTTCATATCTCTGTGGGAGTAGTTAAGAGCCTCTCCAAAATGATTACTGTTCAAAGTGATCTACTTTGACTCAGCTTTGCTTTTACGCCGAGATGTTTAATTCCACCCCCTGAAATTATTCCCTTTTACAATACAGAACATTTATAAAATTGGATGTAATTTACATTTCAAAAACAAATAATAGTGTGATCTTTAATCAAAGGAAGTTTCTTATCACATGGTATTGCTTGCTTTCTGCTTTCCTAACTTCATGTGGTCATTAAGCAACTGTTAAGTCAAGAATCATCCGTACTTCTTTCATATAGGTGACTCCCTTTTGTATTCAATCTACATTTATTTAACTTCATTTATTTCTTTATTTATTTTATCCTGCACATCTCACCTGCACAACTTATTTCTTTGGCACTCTTATCAAGTGGACAGGATTATGGGCGGCTGAGCTCCACCACATGTTTATTGGACCCGTGCCCTTCCTGGTTGGTTTATGCTGCCAGGGAGGTCACGTGCGGCTGGCTCCGGGCAGTGGTCAACGCTTCATTAAGGGAGGGGCTGTTCCCTGCCGCTTTGAAAGAAGCGGTGGTGAAGCCCCTTCTCAAGAAGCCTGCCCTTGACCCAGCCGCGTTGAACAACTTTCGTCCGGTCTCCAACCTTCGCTTTTTAGCGAAGATTGTTGAGAGTGTGGTGGCCCAGCAATTGCCACTTTTCCTGGAGGAAGCGGACTACCTGGGTCCGTACCAATCGGGCTTCCGGACCGGGTACAGCACGGAGACAGCATTGGTCGCGCTGATTGATGATCTCTCTAGGGCTTGGGACAGGGGTTCTTCCTCTGTCCTGGTCCTGTTAGATCTCTCAGCGGCTTTCGATACCATCAACCATGGTATCCTGTTGCGACGTCTTGGGGGGCTGGGAGTGGGAGGCACTGTTTTATGGTGGTTCTCCTCCTACCACTCGGGACGTTCGCAAACAGTGTTGGTAGGGGGACAGAGGTCAACTCCAAGGTATCTCACTTGTGGGGTGCCTCAGGGGTCGGTCCTCTCGCCCCTCCTGTTCAACATTTACATGAAGCCACTGGGTGAGATCATCCGTGGCTTTGGAGTGAGTTATCATCAGTATGCTGATGATACACAGTTATACATTTCCACCCCAGGCCACATCAGTGATGCTCTCTCCGTGATGTCCCGTTGTCTGGAAGCAGTGCGGATCTGGATGGACAGGAACATGCTTCGACTCAATCCGGCCAAGACAGAGTGGCTGTGCATACCGACATCTCGGTCCAGTTTGGATATTCCATCTTTGGTCGTGGGGGAGGAGGTGTTGACCCCCGTGGACAGGGCACAGAATCTGGGGGTCCTCCTGGACTCACGGCTCAAATTGGAGGAGCAGGTGGGGGCCGTGGCCAGGGGGGCCTTTGCCCAGATCCGGCTGGTTCGCCAGTTACACCCATTCCTGGACCGAGATGCCCTGCGCACAATCACTCAGGCGCTTGTTATTTCCCGACTCAATTACTGTAACGCTCTCTACCTAGGACTGCCCTTGTGTACCACTCGGAGGCTTCAACTGGTGCAGAATGCGGCCACGCGGGTAGTGATGGGAGCCTCCCGATACTCCCATATTACACCCATCCTGCGTGACCTACATTGGCTCCCAGTTGCCCTCCGGGTGAGATTCAAGGTTTTGGTATTAACATTCAAAGTCCAGCATGGCATGGGTCCAGGTTATTTACGAGAACGACTCCTCCCAACATCAAATACCAACTGCCCTGTACGGGCGCACAGACAGGGCCTCCTCGGGGTGCCATCTGCAACTCAATGTCGCTTGGCGGTGACCCAGGGGAGGGCCTACTCTGTAGCGGCTCCCACTTGTGGAATCTTCTTCTGCTGGAGCTCCGGTTGGCCCCCGATCTTCGCACCTTCCGCCATGATTTGAAGACTTGGCTCTTTTTACAATCTGGGCTGTGCTGATTCTCTGGGGGTTGATTTTATTTAATTATGGGGTTTTAACTTTAATTCGGCTTTATTTGTTTAATATGTTTTTAATTAATTTATTTATTGTTGTATTTTCTTTTAGCTGTGAGCCGCCCCGAGTCCTTTTTGGAGAGGGGGCGGCATATAAGTTGAATTAATAAATAAAAATAAAATAAATAAATAAATCATTTCTAATCTTTTTCATCTTGCTCCACCCCACTTCTTAAGTACCCAAGTTGAAGTCTATCATCAGAAGAGTATCTATGCAGGGTATGTGAATTATCATTGACTTTGTCATTCCTTATTTAACCATAATTACTCATTCCTGTTCATACAATGTGTTATGTATGCAGGTTTAAAGTCATTGGTTTAGTTTGAACTGTTCTTGTAAAATGTAAGAAATGATTGGGTTAAAAAGTACGGGAAAACCCTGCACTCTGATTGGCTGGCAACTGAGGCTGCTGACTATAAGTAGCAGCCGCAGCCCAGCCAAAGTGGGTTCGTTCTGAGCTGTAGTCACTAATAAACAAAGAGCTTGAAGCACTCCGCGTCTGTCTCTTCATGCAAACTTAACACAATGTATGTTTATATTTCTCTTGACATATCCATTCTTACAACAACAATGTTGTTCTTCCTTACAACAAAATAGTCATGTACACTTATGCATAGTTATTTTTTTAAAGAAACATCAGTTCTTCAGAACAAACATCCTGTCTAGTTGATGTCTTGATACTCCTCCATCCATTTCTCCATCATTAATAAATAGCCTATCAAAATGTCACTTTTTTTTACTTTTTTTCCCATTTGATGTACATATGTAGCCTGCTTGCCAGCATGCTGTCCAAGTGATCCAAACCTATGGCCACATGTAGAGAGGGCTCTCTGTCACATACACAAAGGGAGGGATTGCAGCCTTTTGTCTGTTGATGGCTGAGAAAGGTTCATGATTTTACAATAAAGAGCAGGTGAGATCCCCACCAAAGTTTGTGAACCAAGACTTGGAAAAGCATGAGACTACTATACCATCATTCTCCACAACATAATAATTCAAGGTGATGGTTATGATCTTTAAAGTGCTCCATGGCTTAGGCCCGGAGTACTTGCGAGACCACCTACTGCCGATGACAACCTCTCACTGACCAGTGCGGGCCCACAGGGTTGGCCTCCTCAGGGTGCCTCCTCAGGGTGCCGTCAGCCAAACAATGTTGGCTGGCGGCCCCCAGGGGGGAGGGCCTTCTCTGTGGCTGCCCCTGCCCTCTGGAATGAGCTACCGGTAGAGATCCGGATTGTCCCCGACCTGAGAGCCTTTCGCCGCACCCTTAAAACATGGCTGTTTAAGCAAGCTGATCTATCCCCATGAGATATTTTAAATTTTTTGATTGGAATTATCATTTTTAACCATTGTTCTTAAATTTTTAAAATTTGATATGGGTGGGGCTTAACTGAGTTTAATTTTATTTTAATATTTGTATTGTATGTTTTTTAATGCCCTGTAAACTGCCCTGAGTCCCTTTGGGGAGAAATAAATAAATAAAGTAGAACATAGAACAATCGGGTTGGAAGGGATCTTCTAGTCCAATCCCTGTTGAAGCAGGAGACCTTGTACCATTCTGAAAAATGGCTCTCCTGCCTCTTTTTGAAAGAGTGCTCCAGTGACGGAGCACCCTCAACTTCTGGAGACAAACTGTTCCACTGGTTAATTCTTCTCATCGTTAGGAAATTTCTCCTTAGTTCTAGGTTGCATCTCTGATTAGTTTCCATCCATTGCTTCTTCTCCTCCCCTCGGGTGCTTTGGAGAATAGGTTATCCCTTTCTTCTCTGTGACACCCAAGTAATGGAAGATTGCTATCATATTATCCCTAGTCCTTCTCTTCATTATTTATTTATTTATTTATTTAATTGTATTTATATGCCGCCCCATCTCCGAGGGGACTTGGGGCGGCTTACACAGAAATGTATAAACAATAAACACACCTTTATCAAATTATCTAATCCAATTACAAAATCTAATTAAAATACCCTTAAATTAAAATTCCCAACCCTGCTCAGTCCAAGCCAGCCTGTACAAACAGCCAAGTCTTGAGATCACGGAGGAAGGAGCGCAGGTCTGGGCCCAAACGCAGCTCTAGAGGTAGCTGATTCCAAAGGGTGGGCGCCCCCACAGAGAAGGCCCTCCCCCAGGGGACTGCCAACTGACATCGTCTAGCCGACGGCACCCCCAGGAGGGCCTGCCTGTGGGAGCGTACCGGGCGATCGGACCTCGATGCTGGTAGGAGGCGCTCCTGCAAGTACCCCGGACCTGAGCCATGCAGGGCTTTATAGGTTAATACCAGCACCTTGAATCTTATACGGAGGGCAACCTGGCAACCAAGGAAGATCGCGCAGGAGGGGTGTCACATGGGAGAATCGGGCTGCTCCCACCACCGCCCGCGTGGCCGCATTCTGTACCAGTTGAAGCCTCCGTATAGTCCTCAAGGGCAGCCCCAGGTAGAGAGCATTGCAGTAGTCAAGACAGGAGGCAACGAGCACATGAGTGACCGTTGTTAGATTAGACATACCTAATTCCCTCAGTCATTCATCACATGATTTAGCTTCCAATTCTTTTTATTTTTGTGGCTCTTCTCTGCACTCTTTCTAGGGTTCAGCGTCATTTTTGTTATCGTGGTGACCAAAACTGGATACAATGTTCTAAATGTGGTTTTGTCAGTGCAGCCTAAAATGGAACTATCATTCTTTTTCTCTTTCTTATCAACTTAACAATTGCTGATAATAATAAAAAAAGACCAAAATGTCTGGATCGTGGATGTTGCAGCGCCTAGAGACAGCAGAATAGACAAGAAAGAACTAGAGAAAAATCACAAAATAAAACAGCTGCAAATAAAAATAGAACAACTGTGGGAAAAGAAAGCAAAGATAGTACCAACAGTGATAGGTGTATTGGGTGCAATCCCAAAACCTTTAGAACATCACCGGAAGTTGAACACCATTGGCATTGACAAAATCCCAAGTAGTCCATTGCAAAAGGTAACTTTACTTGGAACAGTTTACTGTGCTAATACCTTTAACACCATCAAACAATAATACCTGCCTATCCCAAATCCTTGGGAATGACTTGGTGAGTAGACAAATGACAAATTTAGAGTTTAGAGACAAACTCTAAATGACCAACAATAATAGTTTATTACATTTGTATGCTGCTCAACTCCCAGAAACTCTGATTAAAGTTGGGAATCTCCAACTTAAGGTAACTGAAGCAAGATAAAACTGCTTCAAGACTTGTTTCTTTTTACAGAAAAATAAAACAAAGAGGCACATATTTATTCTAGGCCTGATTTCAGCATTCTCTAGCTGTAGTGTTATGGTAACACCTTGTTGTGTCATGTTTTTAGTACAAGTTAAGAAATAGTACAAGTTAAGAAATTGCTTTTATTGCTATTTTAAGTTATAGTCTAAAACTACATTTTTTCCTTGTAGAATCTTCTTATCTATAATGTTAATTTGGAACTTTCCCTTCTTTTTTATAGATATTTGGAACAATAGGGGCTAATTTGTAGAAGATTGGAGCTCTCTTGTTATTTGGCCAGAACATCAAATTTTCTTTTTTCTTTTATATTTTTACTTAAATTGCCAGCTGGAACATTGTGGTTGTGAACACTGGTCATTTTCATTTTTACTCCATTCACTTTGTGGAAGGATGCTTGATTAGTACTTTTCATTCATTTACAAAACAATCATTCATTTATAACACAATCTTTAGTCTCCATTAAGATTGCTCTACATTTTCTCTTTAAATCTAAATGATTGTTGATGAAAATATTGCAATTAATTTTCTCTATTCATATATTATATAGGCTCTTTTAACCCTTTTGTTTGCAGCAATCATTCTTGTATATGTACTTTAGTCTCCTTTTATCCATAGGCAATTCATTCTGCCAATCTTTCTTTTTTCAAATTTCCCATCAGTTCTTAGAAGAGTGAAAGAGGAAAAGAGATCAAGTTAGAACACTAGGTAAAGAGATTGAAGATCAAGATTGTCAAGGGTAAAGGGAAGGAATCTAAAATTGGTTTATTTCATTAAATATACCGGTATATACCCACACAGAGATGGAGGGAGGGAGGGGAGAGAGATTTTGTTGTTTCTGAGAAGTTGTTGGATTTTTGCCAAGATTGATGATGAGGTTTTAAAGATTTGTTTATAGACTAAATATGAGTTGTGGTACTACCAGAGAAGGTGATAAGTTACTGAAATTGTTTGTACTTGTCTGAAGAATTGATAAACAATTTATTTATATATCATATAAAAAGCAAAGACAGATCATGCCAAACAAATCTTATTTCATTCTTTGATAAAGTGACTGCGACCCAGTGTCGTTTGGCGGTGACGCGGGGGAGGGCCTACCCTGTGGCGGCTCCCGCTCTGTGGAACCAACTACCTCTGGGGCTCCGCCTGGCCCCTGACCTCCGCACTTTCCACCATGACTTGAAAACCTGGTTGTTTGAGCAGGCTGCGCTGTGCTGACTCCTCGTGGGGGGGGGTTCGTTTTTATACTTAATTATAAATGGGTTTTTAGTTTAATTTGGCTTGGTTAGTTTAATTCTATTTTAGATAATTAATTTATTGTGTCGGTTTTAATTGTGAGCCGAGTCCTTTTCGGGAGAGGGGGCGGCATACAAGTCAAATAAATAAATAAATAAATAATAAATTAGGTACCAGATAAATGCTGTGTACATAGTATACTTGGATTTCAGTAAGGCATTTGACAAAGTAGACTACAACCTACTTCTTAGTAAGTTAAAAAAATGTGGGCTAGACAGCATCAGCACCAGATGGATCTGTAACTGGCTTACAAACCACACTCAACATGTAGCCCTTAATGGAACTACCTCTACATGGAGGGAGTACCCCATGGTTCTGTGATAGGCCCAGTATTCTTTAACATCTTCATAAACAATTTAGATGAGGGAATAGAAGGGGAACTGATCAAATTTGCAGATGATTCCAAGCTGTCAGGAATAGCCAACACCTGGCTCAACAGCAGCAACTGTGAGAGGGATCTCAAGAGACCTAGAAGACAACCACTTACATATGAGCCAGCAGTATGCAAAAAAGCCAATGCAATCCTAGTTTGTATTAACAGAGAGATAAAATCAAGATCACGTGAACTGTTGGTACTGCTTTATAATACCTTGGTAAGATCACATTTGGAATACTGCAACCAGTTTTGGTTGCCACAATATAAAAAAGATGTTGAGACTCTGGAAAGAGTGCAGAGGCAAACAACAAAGATGATTAGTGTCAACTAAAAAATACTTCTTTGGGTTTGGATGGAGAGGAACTGTCTCTGACAGAATCCTACCAAGACTGAATTGTTATGTATGTAGGTTTGAATGTTATTGGTTTATTTGAACTGTTCTTGTAAAATGTCAAATGGTATTGGTTTAAATAGTGCGGGAAGAATCCCTGCACTCCCATTGGCTGGCAGCTACGGCTGCAGGCTATAAGAAGCAGCCGTAGCCAAGCCAGGACAGGTCTATTCGAGCTGTAGTCACTAATAAAGTCTTTGCTGGAACTCCTCGCGTCTGACTCTTCATGCAAACTTAACACTGGCGCGAGGTGGGATTTCCCTGAAGAGAAGACGACGCGACGAACAAGCAACTGGCGAGATGGCTGCGCTGAACACCCCCAGCACCGTTCGATCCGGCGACGGAAGACTGGGAATCGTATGCGGATCGTTTCCACATGTTCCTGGAGGGAACGATCTCGCCGGCATCCCGAGAGACGGAAGAGGGCGGTCTTTCTCACGCACTGCGGTCCGGCAGTCTTCAAAATGGCGAAGGCGTTGGCGGGAGCAGCAGAGCTGAAGGTAATGGAATGGCCCGAATTAGAAAGACTTTTGAGAGCCCATTACGCCCCACAAGTATCGTGCCTCATTAAGAGACACGAATTTTACCGTCGGGATCAAGGGGATAGCGAGAATGTTAATGACTTCGTGGCAAGTTTAAGGGACATTGGGGTGCTTGTGACTTTACCAACTTAGAAGAGGCCATGCGTGATCGGTTTGTTTTAGGCCTTAAGGATAAGGTTTTACAAAGCAAACTATTAATGAAACCTAAGATCACGTTTAAAGAGGCCATTGAAGAAGCTGTTTCAGCGGAAGCCACCAAGTCCTCAGCAGCGGCCATGAAAAAGATTAACAAGGCTTCAAGCCAGGCCTCAAGCCATTCTGATGGGGATAAATCCACATCTACTCATTGCGAACAAATAGACTCTGATTCTGATGGCAGTGAGGCAGAAGAGGGGATTTTTAAACTCAGAATGGAAAAGAAAAGAAAAGACTCTGGGAAGAACAGGCAAGGGTTCTATTGCAGAGGCTGTGGGGGCCACCCCGCACTGATTGCAAGTTCTTTGACTCCATTTGCCTACGTTGTGAGAAACGGGGTCACATAGCCAGAGTCTGCAAATCATCCAGAACTCCACCAGCTAGGAAGAAATTCCCTGATAGAGACTTTAAGCCCAACAATTTCATTGAAAAATGGGGCGAAATTTAGAAGCAAATGGCAAGAGTGAAACACACCAAACAATCACTATTGGTCATTCTTCACCTTAAAAAGCAGAAAAGTTCATGTGAAGGTGTTTATTGAAGGAAGACCTTGCCAAATGGAAGTGGACTCAGGCTCTTATTTATCTATGGTGTCATGGGACACCATCCACAGACTCTTTCCCAAAATTCAGAAAAAGCATTTCCAGAAGCAAGCACTGACTCTCAAAGACTACCAAGGAAACAAGATTCCAGTAGTTGGAGCGAGAGATTTCAACGTGCAGTTTAAAGGCCACACCAAACGTTTGCCCCTGACCATCGTGGACAAGGATCGCCCAAGTTTGCTGGGACTTGAGTGGTTCAAGCCACTTGGCATCGAGGTGACTGGCATCCATCACGTGAGCAGTTCTGACTGGGAAGAGTCCTTGAAGTCTGAGTTTCCAGAGGTCTTCAGCGAAGGACTGGGCAAGTATATGGGGACCCCTATTGCTTTCAGCCTAGACCCCAAGGTGCCCCAATTCGTTTAAAGCCCAGGAGGGTCCCATTTGCTTTAAAGGAAAAATTGATGCACAATTAGATAAACTCATTGCTCAAGGGGTTTTAGAGCCTACTGACCACTCCAGATGGGAAACACCCATAGTCACACCAGTCAAGGCTGATGGGTCAGTGAGAATCTGTGGTGACTACAAGGGGACACTTAACCATGCGCTGCAGCAGAGCGCATATCCTGTACCAGTTGTGCATCATCTGCTCCATTCCCTTGGCAGGGGTACAGTATTTGCTAAACTGGATTTGGCTCAGGCATATCAACAATTAACAGTTGATGATGCCACTGCAGAGGCACAAACAATTGTGACCCATAGAGGTGCCTTCAAATGTAAAAGACTACAATTTGGAGTAAGCGTGGCACCTGGCATTTTTCAGAGCCTTATGGAAAGAATGTTGCAAGGACTGCCAGGGGTAGTGCCTTATTTTGATGATGTTTTAATCTCTGCTGAAAATGACACTCAGCTTCAAGAGAGACTCAGAGAAGTCCTTACCAGATTCAGAAAAGCGGGTTAAAAGTCAAGGAAGACAAATGTACACTCAAAACAGACAGAGTTGAGTTCCTGGGGTATATGATTGACAAGCAGGGCATCCATCCTACTGATGCCAAGGTTAAAGCAATCAATGAAGCCCCTAAACCTCGATGCAAGGCTGATTTGCAAGCCTTCCTTGGACTTATTAACTTTTATCACATGTTTCTACCTCACAAAGCATCTATTGCTGAGCCCTTACATCGCCTACTTGATAAGAATGCTGTTTGGATCTGGGGGCGGAAGGAACAGTCAGCATTTAACAGTATTAAGAGACTAATCACGTCTGATGCTGTGTTGATACAATTCTCTGAGAATTTACCTGTTGTTCTGACTTGTGATGCATCCCCTTTTGGAGTGGGGGTTTTGAGTCACAGGCTTCCCAATGGACGGAAGCCCCAATTGCATTTTACTCTCGCACGCTGTCCAAAGCAGAGAGGAATTATAGCCAATTGGACAAGGAGCTTTAGCAGTTGTTGCAGCTGTTAAGAAATTTCATGAATATCTGTATGGCAGGTCATTCACCATTGTTACAGATCACAAACCTTTACTTGGCATTGTGGCAGGAGACAAACCTACACCTAATATCCTGTCACCAAGAATGCTGAGGTGGACTGAATTTCTTGCAGCCTATTCCTACAAACTGATTCACAGGCCTGGCAAGGACATTGGACATGCTGATGCACTGAGTCGTTGCCCACTACCTTGCCACAAGGAGGACTTTGAACTTGAAACTCACACCTTTTCCTGGAGACCGTTGCTAAGCTTCCAGTCCATGCTGCTGAGATTGCCAAAGAAACTGCCAAAGATGCTGTGTTGGCACCTGTTATGGGCTGGATTAAGAAAGGTTGGCCTCTTCAAGATCTACCTCACCTTGCCCAACCTTTTAAGTCCAGGCAAACTGAATTATCTGTATTAAGAGGATGTATTTTGTGGGGTAACAGGGTGGTTATTCCTGCAAAACTGCAAAGGGAGGTTTTGGAAATGTTACATGAGGGTCATCCTGGGATTGTAAGGATGAAAGGTTTGGCCAGGAGTTATGTATGGTGGCCAGGTATTGACAAAATGGTTGAAAACTGGGTAGCCTCTTGTCCCAATTGCCAGGTAGTCAGACCTGCACCACCTCACGCCCCCACACAGGAATGGGAATGTCCTAGGGGCCCATGGTCTAGAATCCACATTGATTTTGCAGGCCCTACAAGAGGGCACACTTTTCTAGTGATAGTAGATGCATACTCCAAATGGCTAGAGGTAATTCCAATGACATCCACTACTACTGAGGCTGTTATCAAGCAGCTCAGAAAATTGTTTGTAACCCATGGGTTACCAGATGTCCTTGTCTCTGACAATGGCCCTCAATTCACATCTAACATTTTTGAATCCTTTCTAGCTCAACAGGGCATCAGACATGCCCTCACTGCCCCTGGGCACCCTTCGCCAACGGCGGGCTGAACGCATGGTACGCTTTACCAAAGAGAAGCTTCAGCAGCTGGGTCCTGGGGACATCACTGAGAAGCTTGAAAAGCTTCTTAGTGTTCAACACATCACTCCTAGCCCATCAACTAACTTGTCCCCAGCAGAGTTGTTGATGGGCAGGAAACTTAGGTCTTCCCTTGACCGCCTCCATCCCACTTACGCACCCAACGCACCACTGGATTCCACTTCCAAAGTTCGTTCTTTTAGTGTGGGAGATTCTGTCTATGCTAGGAACCTTCTAGGTGACCCTTTGTGGATTCCTGCTGAAATAACTCACATCACAGGCCCTCGTTCTTACAGGGTACAAACAGAGGATGGCCTTCTCTGGAGCAGGCACATTGACCAACTTAGATCCAGGGTCCCTCAAGAACATCGCCCCTGTCTCCCTCTAGGTCCCTCACCTGATGTTTCTTCTAGGGGAAGGGGGAACAGGAGGAAAATCAGCAAACAGGAATCAACCCCATGTGTAACGAGCCATTGCGACAGGAACCATCCCGAACCCTGTCACAAAGCCAAGATCCATCCTTAGAAGTGGAAGATTGCACATCACTACCTGACTTGGGTGCTGACATTGGAATGGAGATGGGTTGGGAGGAGAGACCAGATTCTAACAATTCAACAGGGTCTCCTTTCACAGGAAGTCCCAACAGGGAAATGTCAGCAGACACATTTCCTCTCTCACTGGGTGAGAACGTTAAAGCTTCTGAACCACGAAGGTCTCAACGTACGTAAGAGCCCCACCTATTTAAAGGAATACATTAGATAGGTTGGGGTTTGGTATGGACTGAACCTAGTGGGGAGGGGTGTTATGTATGTAGGTTTGAATGTTATTGGTTTATTTGAACTGTTCTTGTAAAATGTCAAATGGTATTGGTTTAAATAGTGCGGGAAGAATCCCTGCACTCCCATTGGCTGGCAGCTACGGCTGCAGGCTATAAGAAGCAGCCGTAGCCAAGCCAGGACGGGTCTATTCGAGCTGTAGTCACTAATAAAGTCTTTGCTGGAACTCCTCGCGTCTGACTCTTCATGCAAACTTAACACTCCTCGCGTCTGACTCTTCATGCAAACTTAACATGAATGACAGTGGGTGTTTGGACTGCCAAGATCTGTTGATATTTTCTCTCTGACCCATGGATGGAGTTGTATTTCCCCGTTGACGAGTGTTGCACAATCTGGGGGTCTTCCTGGACTCGCACTCCTGCTCGGTGAGCAGGGAGGGCAGCTGTGACCAGAGAGGCCTTTGCACAGCTTCATCTGGTGCTGCATTTGTGTCCTTTTCCAAATTAGGGAGCCCTTCAGACAGTTACTCACATCCTAACTTCCCGGCCCTCAAAAACCTCATCCCTACTTCTTTCATAATCACATTTTACAAGAGTATAACATACAATAATCACCGAGTTATGGGTTCTGCTGTTGTGCATCCACAACCACTTAGATGACACCAATCCATATATTGCAGTCCTTCCATTTTTAATTTCACCTGCGCCTCCACTTCCCCGCAGACATTTATCTATTCCACTCCACAAAGACTCTCATCACTCAAATCCATCACATTTTCCGCCTTTCACTTGGTTTCATAATCACTCAAGATATGTTTTTCTCTTGCTCTCATTTCATTTATTAATTCCTGACCTGGTGCCTTGTTACTGAGGAACAATAACGCTCGGTGGTTGGAACAGCAGCCTTTATTCCAGTATATATATATATTTTACCAATTAGAGGACCAGTGATATAAGATACTTTTATTGTCATTTATTTTTACTGTGAACACACAGGCCCACATTAAAAATGAAATTCTGTTGCCTGCTCTTCAAGAGAAAAGGTATATCTACCCACCCATACATAACACACATATACACATGCTATATGCATACATATATACCTGCAACACAGACACAGACACACAGACATGCACCCGTGTGCGTGTGTATATATATATCACTGCCCATTTATATATATCTATATCTATATCTATATCTATATCTATATCTATATCTATATCTATATCTATATCTATCTATATCTATCTATCTATCTATCTATCTATCTATCTATGTAGGTCTTGGTGTATTCGGGTCTTGTCCCGTGTAAGATTGAGAATACCTTGTGACGCTTCGACGAGATCCCCACTTGCCATCTTCAGGCTGGTGTCTTCAGCTTTGTGCTTGTGCCATATATATATATATATATATGTTTTCATAGATTTTCATGGGTAA
This sequence comes from Naja naja, assembly GCA_009733165.1. Classification (NCBI taxonomy): domain Eukaryota; kingdom Metazoa; phylum Chordata; class Lepidosauria; order Squamata; family Elapidae; genus Naja; species Naja naja. Next base: position 356,539,308 of record CM019148.1, read on the forward strand.
AGGTATGTAGGTCTTGGTGTATTCAGGTCTTATCCCATGTAAGATTGAGATTATCTTGGCGGTTGGGTGGTGGGTCAGACACCAGCCTGAAGATGGCGAGTGGGATCTCGTCGAAAAGTCGCCAAGATAATCTCAATCTTACACGGGATAAGACCCGAATACACCAAGACCTACATATATGTGTGTGTGTGTGTGTGTGTGTGTAGGACTTGGTGTATTCGGGTCTTGTCCCGTGTAAGGTCTTACACGGGATAAGACCCGAATACACCAAGACCTACATACCTTTACCCGTGAAAATCTACGAAAACATATACATATACATACATACATACATACATACATACATACATACATACATATATATGCAGGTCTTGGCGTGTTTGGGTCTTTTCCCATGTAAGATTGAGAGTATCTTGTTGACGTTTCAACGAGGTGAACCCGTGAAAATCTATGAAAACGTATATATATGTATATAAACGTATATACACGGGACAAGACCCGAATACACCAAGACCTACATACCTTTACCCGTGAAAATCTACGAAAACAAATATATATATATATATATAAATCACTGTCCATTTTGAATACATAGCAAATTGTACTTTAGCATGGCTGACTGTTCCATAAAGAAAAGAAAATGGCTTCTACCTAAGGCTTTGTTTCAAGCATCACCATTAGTCCAAGAAAAATATAAAAATGGAGGGCAAACTTCTGGGGGAAGGATAAGAGTGCTTGGAGATGAGGCTGCTCTATTGTAAATGTTGGGTCTCACTACAGCAACTTCAGCAGGGTTGGAGGCAAACTGCAATCTTTTAATGGCAGCTTTGCCTGTGATTTTCTACAGTTTCTTTTTAAAAAGAGGAAAAAAAGAATGCTGATTGGAAAACCTCCCTCTGAGTCTCTGGAGAAAAAGCTGACCAGAACAGGACCCCAGGTGCTACTCCAGAGCTCAGCCGCTTATGACCAATGCCTGTTTCTGAGGAAACCGGTTATGGCGATGAGCATGACTTGAATGGGTAAGCTGGTTCTAGGTGCCTCCCTCCCCATCCCATTAGACAGCCAGAAATTGCAAATAGAAAATTTATAGCAGGCTATCAAAATATAGGTAGTCCTCAACTTAAACCATCCATTTAGTGACCATTCAAAGTTACAACTACACTGGAAAAAGTGACGTATGATCCTTTTTCACACTCATGACTTTTGCAGCATCCCCATGGTCATGTTTCTGCTTCAGCAGGGGGTTGGACTGGAAGATCTCCAAGGTCCCTTCCAACACTGTTATTCTGTTAATATTCTGTTAATGTGATCAAAAATCAGCAACTGGCATATATTTATGACGGTTGCAGTGTCCCAGGGTCATATCCCAGGGTCACCTTTTGTGACCTTCTGACAAACAAAGTCAGTGGAGAAGTCAGATTCACTTAACAACCAGGTTACTAACTTAACATCTGCAATAATCCACTTAACAACTGTGGTAAGAATGGTCATAAAACGGGATGCAGCTCACTTAACAACTGTCTTGTTTAGCAACAGAAATGTTAGGGTCACTTGTAGTTGTAAGTCAAAGACTACCTATAGATTTGTTAAATTTCCACAAGGCTTAACACCCCTATTGTATTTAAACTCCTCCTAAAGGCCCGCTCTCTTCAAGCAGCCTTCTCTATGGTGCTATCCAGATGTGTTGGGTTTTAAACCTCTAGCTAGATATATGGAAGCCAATCCATTCAGAAAGCACTTAAGAGCTCCAAAGATCCCTACAATCCATTTGATTCTTGGAGACTTCCTGGTGAAGTCTTGGCAAGGTTTTCTTGACCTTTTTTTAAAAGATGGTTTACCATTGCCTTTTTACTAGGGCTGAAAGCAAATGACTGGCAGAACTAGAATTCACAACCTCCTGGTTTCTACACCAAACTGGCTCTCTCATGCCCACCTTAAGAAGCCCCAATATAAAAATTTAGCTGGCTAGTCACTATCACAAGCAGAGGGCTCAGGGTGGCTTCTTCTGTTTATAGATACTGAAGTTAACTCAAGATTGATCCATGGTAGTTTAAATCAACCTGGGAAAATTTAAGCTCTGTGGAGTTCAACTCCCAAAATTCCCCAGCCAGCATTCCACTTCAACTGCTCCCACTTATGGATTTTCTGAAAGCATCCACTTGGTCAGGTGAGAAGCAGAAATGTTAGGTTATTTGGGGGATATTCTACTTATATCACCTAAACCTCCATCTTACTGCATCCAGTTTTGGTCACCATACTATAAAAAAAGATGCTGAGACTCTAGAGAGAATGCAGAAAGAGCAACAAAGATGATTAGGGGACTGGAGGTTAAAACATATGAAGAACGGTTACAGGAACTAGTCTAGGGGAGACATTGTTATGTATATGTACATAATGTAGTTGGGTTGACAATATATAAATCACAAATATATATGTCTGTAGCTTTAAGGAAAAATACTGTAATGTATTATGCTGTGTTCTGATTGGTTGAGTATGCTGCAGGTTGCCATAAGAGGGAGCTATAGATCATAGTTTAACTCTCCCACTGAAGATCTCTCTTGATGCTGATACTGACTCTCTCTCTGACTGAATACGGACTGATACTGACTAACTCTGTTTACTTTGATATTCTGTTGATATCGAAGAGTATCTGTTGTATTATGGTTTGATATTTGTCTGCTGTAAAATACATGAAAAGGGTAAGAAGACTTTATAAACTGGATACTGCTGGACTGTTAAAACGTGTATGACCTGGACTATTTATTTGGACTGTGCTATTTCTTCGACTAAACATTAACACAACTTGGTGTGTCTCTGTGTGGCTGTGTATTTATTCATAACTGTTCTCATATCTGTTTCCATGTGCATATCCTTGTTACACAAGGGTTACTCTGCATATATCCTAACAGACATGATAGCAGTCTTCCAATATTTGAGGCGCTGCCACAGAGAGGAAAGGGTCAAGCTATTTTGGTATTAACATTCAAAGTCCAGCATGGCATGGGTCCAGGTTATTTACGAGAATGACTCCTCCCAGCATCAAATACCAACCGCCCTGTACGGGCACACAGACGGGTCTCCTCGGGTGCCGTCTGTGACTCAATGTTGCTTGGCGGAGACCCGGGGAAGGGCCTACTCTGTGGCGGCTCCCACTCTGTGGAATCTTCTTCTGCTGGAGCTCCAGTTGGCCCCCGATCTCCACACCTTCCGCCACGATCTGAAGACCTGGCTCTTTTCACAATCCCGGCTGTGCTGATTCTCTGGGGGTTGGTTTTATTTTAACTATGGGGTGTTAACTTTAATTCGGCTTTGATCTGTTTAATATGTTTTTAACTAATTTATTTATTGTTGTATTTTTTAGCTGTGAGCCTGAGTCCTTTTGGAGAGGGGGCGGCATATAAGTCAAATTAATAAATAATAAATAAATAATATTTTCTAAAGTGCCTGTAGGCCAGACAAGGAATAATGGATGGAAACTGAACAAGGAGAGATTCAATCTAGAAATAAGGAGAAAATTTCTGTCAGTGAGAACAATCAACCAATGGAACAGAAGTTGCCTTCGGGAGTTGTGGGAACTTCATCACTGGAGGCTTTCAAGAAGAGATTGGACTCCCATCTGTCAGGAATGGTGTAGGATCTCCTGCTTGGGTGAGGATTTGGACTAGATGACCTACAAGGTCCCTTCCAACTCTGTAATTCTGTGCTGTTCTGTTCCATCTAAAGCAATAGCTAAGTCTCTTCCTAAGTCCTGTACCTCTTGGAAGCATTGTGAACAGCAGTCAGCATCGGACTATGAGTGGGGTAAAGGAACAAAACAGGCACACAAAGAAGCACTGAAGGATCAAAGGAAGACTAAAACCTTCACATGCAGCAGAAACATTTTAGTTGGCATGATTCAGTCAAACCTCTTTCAACTTCGCTCAGAAAGAAAAAGGTTAAAAAGAAGTTCTAAACAGATACACAGAAAATCACAGTTTACGATAGCAGCATACGGTAGCAGCAGCTGAACCTCAACAAAGCTATTCCATCTTCCATTCAGAATCTCTGTTCTCCCCCACCACCTGCACTTCAGGCCCCACCTCTTTTATCTGCTGGCTAGCTTGCTGCCTCCAGAACTCATCTCTGAAGATTGCTTAGAGGCAAAGTCATTCTTCTTAAGACATTGACAAAGAAGGTGCCACACCAGGCAGGCTGTGCCATTGCATAAAGACACGGGAGGAATCCATCAGCTTTCCACTGGGACAAGAACTGTTCTGTTTGGATTTGATCATCTCTGTCTCATACCTGGTGCAACTAGGAGGATATCTGGAGCCAGACAACCTTTTGATTAAGTCAATCATCCAGGAGCTTAGAGGAAAGGTGCATCCAGATGGAAATCCAGAATCTCAGAATCCCTCAATACAGGTGAACATAAAATGTTTTGTTTATTGCCTTGTTTTGGACCTGCTGCAGGTATTTAGGATCTCCAGAGCATGCACTTTGGAAGAGCTGCCTACAATTTTGAAAAACTGAGCTACTGTAACTTTTTTTTTAGTTGTATCTGCATGTTGTGAAGTTTCTGGAACAGGATCAGTGTGGATTTTGGATTCTATAAGTTGACCACAGAGGAATGATGATTGTCACAGCACTAGGACATAAGTCTCCTAAGATATTCTTGAGCCAGAAAAATCTACTTTAGGCTCCCCTCCCCCAAAGTCATTTCAAATGTTCAAGGAGGGGAAACTTCAGTCTAAGAAAAGGCAATTCAGTTCTGGTGTCTGGATCTACCCAACAATTGGGACATTTTGTTCTGAGTAAGTTGCAAGGGGACCACTCCATTTTGTTGCCATCTCTGTGCTCTTGCAAATGTGCTTCTAGACTAGAGCAACTTCTGCACCAGCTAGAACTGTCCAAAGTGCTGAAGTTGTCTGCCATTGGACTTTTCTATCCCCTCTCAAGCACCTATAACATCCAGATTTGAGCAGATCTTCACCCATTTTGCAAGCAGATGAACCATTCTGGGAACAAACAAAGCTGAAAAGTCCATGGTTCAGCTGGGAAAATAAAGAAGAATATGGTAGAGGAAGCACCCATCTCTGATTTCAACAAGTCCCACTTCTTTCTGAACAATTCTGCCTGCACTGCCGAGTTGTGTGCTAATGGCTCGGGGCTACCCACTCCCCCATATTTGGTGGACGCCTGGCTGGTCCCACTCTTCTTTGCCATTCTGATGTTAATTGGGCTATTGGGCAACTCTCTGGTAATCTACGTCATCATCAGACACAAGCCAATGAGGACAGTGACCAACTACTACATTGGTAAGACAAATTGGAGGCATTCAGATGGGGAAGAATTGTAATGAAAGAGATGCTTTTAAACTGGGTTCAACAACTAAATGAGATAGAGAGATTCAATGTAATAGGAAGTTGTATGGTGATCACCAGCTATTCCAGCTTCCTTAAAAAGTATGAACATGGAAGTTGTAGCACAATGTACCTGGAGGGCACAGTTTGAAGAAGACTGAGCTAAAATAATCATAAGCATACCTTTCCATCCTCCCATTAATACATTCATTGCTCTGGGAGGATGATGGGAGATTTCTAAATATAATAAATAAATAATAAGTAAATAATTAACATTAAAAGGCTAGATTAATATCAGGCACTTAAAAATTAACCATTTAGTTAGTCATGTTATATGCCTGCTTGTTAGTATTACATAAGGATTTTAGCATTATAGGTAGTTCTTACAACCATTTGTTTCGGATCAAAATTACAACAGTCTCTCGAGAAAGTAACTTACAACCCATCCTCAAAGTTATGATTGTCACAACAGCCTCATAGTCAGTTATTTGCAGTTTGGGTGCTTGGCAAGGCTTGTATTTATAACAATTGCAGTGTCCTATGATCATATGATCACAATTTGCAACTTCTCTGCTTCTGACCAACAGAATCAATTGGGGAAGCTACTATTTGCTTAATAGCCGCATGATTCTTTTAACATGATTCTTTCATTACGATCATTAATAAATGGTCATAAAATCAGATCTGGTCACATGATAACTTTCTTCATGACTGCATCGCTTAGTGACCAAAATTCCAGTCCCAATTGTGGTTGTAAATTGAAGAGTACTGGTATCTATCCTGGATTTGAAACAAAATAGCAACAGCAATAGCACTTAGACTTATATACCGCTTCATAGTGCTTTACAGCCCTCTCTAAGCAGTTTACAGAGTCAGCATATTTCCCCCATCTAGGTCCTCATTTTACCAACCTCAGGAGGATGGAAAGCTGAGTCAAGCTTGAGCCAGTGAGAAACAAATTCCAGGCTATGGACAGAGTTTGCCTGTAATTCTGCATTCTAACCACTACACCACCAGGTTCCTAAATGAAAAATACATTTTTAATATATTCACATTCATTAAATTGGAACTATGTAACATTTCAAAGAGAACACCTGGCCATCTTTTAATCTATCTATCTATCTATCTATCTATCTATCTATCTATCTATCTATCTATCTATCTATCTATTAAGCTTCCTAACCACCCATCTGCCTCATAGAGGGGCCATATGTATATGTACATGTATACATATATGTTATATGTAAATATGTGTGTGGATAGCTAGCTATACATAGATAGATAGATAGATAGATAGATAGGTAGGTAGGTAGATAGTAGTAGATAGAGATGGATAGATAGATAGAGATAGATAGATAGATGATGGAGAGATGCAGAGATGATAGTTGGATGATTATAAGAGTACGAAGAAGTAAAGAACTGAATTGAGAGTTTCAGGGTAATAAAAACAGCCTGGGATTTTTTTTTCTACATCATGAAAAAAACTTACTGAAAAAGTAGAACAGAAAAAAATGGATTTTCTTAAAGTGATAATCGGGGTGCTAGCTTCCCCTCCTTTTCCCACTTTAATATTCTTATGCTTATGGAAATTGAAACATCCCTAAGATATCCACCTCCTGCAGGTTCTCATTAGGGTCTTGTTGTATTCTGATCTTCTTTTGAATGCATGCTTGGTTCTAAACCATCTTGATAAAGGGAGAGACAAAGGCAAATTTCATCACTGTTTAAAGACCAGCAGCCTGTGCTCTTGCTTCAACAGCCAACCTGGCTACCACCGACATCATTTTCCTGGTTTGTTGCGTTCCCTTCACTGCAATGCTGTATCCACTTCCGGGCTGGATCTTTGGAGAATTCCTATGTAAATTTGTTAACTACATCCAACAGGTGAGCAATGTCTGAATTTGGAAACTTCTTTCTTCAGGTCTTTTTTTTTTTCCTATGGGAGTTTCTAGCTAATTTCAAGTGCCATATCAGAATTGTGGTGTTTCGTATCTTCTCAGGTCAGAAATATAAAACTCATTTTAGCTCATTTTGAAATCAGATCTTCAAAACAGCATCCACAATGAAGATCCTTGAGAAGGATAACGTATTATATTTCTGGGTCTGTGCATAGATATGGGAAATAGTGAATGAGAGTAGCCTGTAGGGACATGCAGGTAATCCTCGACCTAGGACCACAACTGAGCCCAAAATTTCTGTTGCTAAGTGAGACCATTGTTTAGGGGACATTGTCCCATTTTACGATCTTTCTGGTTATAGTTGTTAAGTGAATCATTACACTGGTTAAGTTAGTAACACAGTTGTTAAGTGAATCTGGCTGAAATATGAGTTGAACTAATTCGCAAGCATTCAAATGGCCCTGGAGATGTTGCAACGGTCATAAGCCATTTTTTTCAGTGCCGTTCCAACTTTGAACAGTCCCTAAATGAACGGTGGTAAGTTGAGGACTACCAGTACTGTATCTGTTGTGAATCGGTGTTGTTTGTGTGTGAGTATGAGTACGCATCAGTATACTATTGATATATATATATATATATGCAGGTAATCCTTTATTTATTTAATTTGTTTATTAAATCAAACACGCATCAGTATACTATTGATATATATATATATATATGCAGGTAATCCTTTATTTATTTAATTTGTTTATTAAATCAAATAATTTAAGTAAGAATGACCTGTTCACAAGCATGCTGTCATGGCATGTCAAAGTTGACACATGCTTTTCTTTCTCCTTCAGATTTGCTTGCTGTTCTAGCTTCTATCTAGAAAAAAAGCTTATATTTTAACGTTGCACTCAGAGAATAGTTAATTCACACTTGTTATATCATGGATCTGATGTGAATCACACCTTTCTCTGCCTATTAACCCAAGGAGACCCTATAAATCAGAGCAGAGGGATAAAAAGCCCAATAGTTTCTAGCGTAGTAGAGAGCAATGTGTTTGGTAATGATAAAGGTGATAAACAGTTATGCCTACAGAGTGGCAGAGGGCAGCCTCCACTTGGCAAAACTGCTATAGTTCTGCATTAGGCATGACTAAGTGCTCTCATGATGCCCAGTACAAAAAAAGGGGGGAATAAAAATGTTAATGGTGATTATGACTGATTACAGACACATCCACATGCCTTTTGTAAACATGTGGAGCATGTTTAAAAGGGTGAGGTTGTGGAGTCTTGATCCTCCACCTCAACTCTTTTGTGCTCCCTTTCCCAGGGCACCTCTGGAAGAGATATGGCAGAATTCTCTCTTCCTGCTGCAATTTCCTCCAGAGATGCAGTTTTTTTTTAATTACATTTATATGCCGCCTCTTCCCAAGACTCAGGGCGCTTACAATTTTGGGATACAACCCAATGCGCCAGCAATAGCCTTCATTCCATTGTATATGCCTATGCCTACAGAGTGGCAGAGGGCAGCCTCCACTTGGCAAACTGCTATAGTTCTGCATTAGGCATGACTAAGTTCTCATGATGCCCAGTACAAAAAAAGGGGGGAATAAAAATGTTAATGGTGATTATGACTGATTACAGACACACATGCCTTTTGTAAACATGTGGAGCATGTTTAAAGGGCAGAGGCTTGGAGTCATGATCCTCCACCTCAACTCTTTTGGCATTTTTACAAAGTCAGCTTATTGCCCCCAACAATCTTGGGTCCTCAATTTACCTACCCCGAGAGGATGGTAGGCTGAGTCAACCTTGAGCCTGGTGGGATTCGAGCTCAAAGCACAGGCGGCATCTGGAGCTAAGTGCTAGGTGTTTAACAGCCTGCACCACCAAGGCTCTTGGAGGTGGGGTGGAAAAGAGCCTTTTCTGCTGTGGCCCCTATCCTTTGGAATATTCTCAGGATCCAGGTTGTTGAGGGCAATATGCAAATAATGCTGATATTGTAAACCACCCACAAAGTGCTGTACAGCACTATAGCAGGGGTATCAAACTCAAGGCCCACTGATGCTTAGATCTGACCCATGGGCTGCTCTGGAAACATTGAAGGTCCAGCCTGCGGTGCATCTACCAGCGAAAACGGAGCTCAGGAGGGCTGCAGGGGGCCATCCTGAGCTCCGTTTTCGCTGGCAGTGAATTGCAGTACACTATCACAGCCGAAAACAGAGCTCGGGAGCCCATTTTCACTTGCAGAGAGCTCTGGCCACCACAGGCACCCCCAACACAACTGATGTTGAGCTGGTCACATTCACCCTGGCCATGCCCACCCTAGCCCACCAAGTTCAAACACAATCCTGATGCAGTCCTCAATGAATGAGTTTGACACCCCTGCATTATAGGATGGTATATTAGTCTAAATCAGAGACCCTCAAACCCCCAGTCCATGAAGCGGCACCGCTCTGTGGCATGCCAGAAACCAGGATGTGCAAACAAGCGAGACCCCATTCATGGGATGCAGGCAGCATTAAACCACACACCTCCTGGTCCGCAGGGAAAACCTTTCCATAGAACTGGTCCCTGATGCCCAAAATGTTGGGGGCTGCTGGTCTAAATGTTATCGTTATTCTCCCGTTGGATATAAGATCATCTCCTACATTCCTGGCTTCTGGAAGAACCTTAGAACTTAGATCTGCTGGCTGGCTTGGGGCCCTGACAGGGACGCAATGTGTTGGGGGTGGCGGATGGGATTGAGAGAAAATCCGCAGTAAAGGAGAATACTTGTAGCTCAGGGTTGGAAGGAGGGGTCCTTGGTGCTCTCTGGGCTTCTTGGTTGTTTCCTTGTTTCGTTAGCCAAATGTCTAGCACGGATGATGTTGCCTAGTTACGGTAATGAAACGTCTGCAAGAAAACAAGCAAGCTCAGAGAGCACCAAAGATTCCTCAGAGGACCCTCACCCTCATGTCGCTTGAAAACCCTCCTGGTTTTCAGTTTCCTATTTCATTTTCTTAAATTTAATCTTTTTGTACAAGTTGTCCTTGACTTATTATTGTTACAGAGTGACCATTCAAAGTTGTAACAAAAGCTACATTTTTCCAATTTTGAAGTTACGACAACCACACAACCACATACACCCACCATGGTCATGTGGTCACATTTTGGGTGCTGGGCAACTGGCTCATCTTACGGTCATTTGCCACATCCTGTGATCACACAACTCCAATTTTGGATGTTTTTTGACCGCTTCCAATCTTTACTTCCAGTTTTCTGCCAAAACCAGCTATTGCGTACAATTGATTCACTTAACGGCCATTCCATTCACTTAAGGACCTTTGTGTTTACTTAACAACTGCTGCTAAAAAGATCATAAAATCAGGTCTGATCACATGGGGATCCACTTAATGACGACAACAACTTACAAATATAATTCTGAGTTCAATTATAACCATTAGTCGAGAATTACCTATATTTTATTTTATTTATTTTATATTTGGATTTATATGCTGCCCCATCTCTGGGGGGACTCGGGAGGCTTACACAAAAACATATACATAATATAAAACTTATTTCAAATTTACCTAATCCAAATAACTCTAAAATATTAAAATCTCCCAAAATTAAAATCTCCCAACCCCACTCAATCCAGGCCGGTCTGTGAAAACAGCCAGGTCTTTAGATCACGTATTATCTTTATATTATTCTGCAATCCACCCATAGTCAGTGAAATAGACATTTAATGAACGAACAAATCATGACAGCTTTCTGTGCACTATCATGGAAGGGGCAAGAGTTTTGTGGATTAGGTGCAGCCGTGTTCCAATATCTAAGGGGCTGCCACAAAGAAGAGAGGTGGTGGTCAAGTACCAGAAGGCAAGACAAGAAGTAATGGATGGAAACTCATCAAGGAGAGAATAAACCTAGAACTCACGAGAAATTTCCTGACAGGAGAACAATTAACCTGTGGAACAACTTACCTCCAGATGTTGTGGGTGCTCCAACACTGGAAGTTTTTAAGAAGAGATTGGACAACCATTTGTCTGAAATGGTATAGGTTTTCCTGCTTGAGCAAGACCCCTTTCAACTGTGTCATTCCTTCTTTTTCTGCCCTTTCACACAATGCTGGGATTCATCTAGGACAGAGGTAGGAATTAATTTTCCCACAGGGCCACATGGAAAACTGGTACTGTTGTGGAGAGCTGAACTACTAGAGCTGCTGCTGCAGTCATTACCACTGCCACTGCCACTGAAGCTGCCGCCATGGGCTGCACAGAAACATCCCAAGGCTTAGATGTGGCTCACAGGCCATAGAATGACCAATATAAAAAGCAAAGAAGCCACATTTGGAGTGGAGCCTGAGAAAAATGGAATTTTCGAACTATCTTTGTGTACGGTGAATGTCTACAAGGGACCTCCGCTCTCCCCATAATTATATCTGTTTCGGGTTCATAGGAAAGTCAGCAAAGTAAAATCAGAAAAATAATGGAAAGCATTGCCACGAATTCCAACTAGAATAGAATAGAATAGAATAGAATAGAATAGAATAGAGCAGAGCAGAGCAGAATAAACAGAGTTGGAAGGGACCTTGGAGGTCTTCTAGTCCAACCCCCTGCTTAGGCAGGAAACCCTATACCATTTCAGAAAAATGGCTGTCCAATCTCTTCTTAAAAACTTCCAGTGTTGGAGAATTCACAACTTCTGGAGGCAAGTTGTTCCATTGATTAATTGTTCTGTCAAGAAAGTTCTCCTTAGTTCTAGGTTGCTTCTGTCCTTGATTAGTTTCTACCCATTGCTTCTTGTCCTGCTTTCAGGTGCTTTGGAGAATAGCTTGACTCCCTCTTCTTTGTGGCAGCCCCTGAGATATCAGAACACTGCTATCATGTCACCCCTAGTCCTTCTTTTCATTAAAGTAGACATACCCAACCGTTCTTTATATGTTTTAGCCTCCAGTCTCCTAATTATCTTTGTTGCTCTTCTCTGCACTCTTTCTAGAGTCTCAATTTTTTTTTACATTGTGGCGACCAAACTTGGTTGCAGTATTCCAAGTGTGGCCTTACCAAGGCATTATAAAGTGGTATTAACGCTTCACGTGATCTTGATTCTATCCCTCTGTTTATGCAGCCTAGGACTGTATTGGCTTTTTTGGCAGCTGCTGCATATTGCTGGCCCATATTTAAATGGTTGTCCACTAGGACTCCAAGACCCCTCTCACAGTCACCACTATTGAGTGAGGTACCACCCATACTGCACCTGTGCATTTTGTTTTGTTTTTCAAATCCCTTGGTTTGGCTCCATAGGTCTCGGTGCAAGCGACCTGCGTCACCCTGACGGCCATGAGTGTGGACCGGTGGTATGTGACTGTCTTTCCACTTCAGTCCCTGCGACGGCGCACACCACGAGTTGCCATAACTGTCAGCATCAGCATTTGGGTTGGTGAGTAGGGGCAGCCTCCAGTGTCAGTTAGAATTGTTCACAAACATGATCAAATAACTGAATGTCTTTTACCTGGGCAAAAACATCTGCTATGAAGTAAAAAAAAATAGAGAAAAAACTAATAAATACCTTCCATGTTTGCCATGTATCATACTAATTGCCCATGATAGGTCTGCTACCATTCAGATAATACATAAAGTCAGTGGTGGGATTCAGTTTTTTTTTACTACCGGTTCTGTGGGCATGGCTTGGTGGGCATGGCAGGGAAAGAATATTGTAAAATCTCCATTCCCACCCCAGGCCAGGGAAAGGATACTGCAAAATCTCTATTCCCTCCCCACCCCACTAACCTGTTTTCCAGCTCCGTTCTCCTGTACAGGGCAACAAAAGAAGGCCCAGCTGATCAGCTGGGACTCAGGAGGCAGAGAATAGATGGGGGCGAGGCCAGTCAGAGGTGCTATTTGCCGGTTCTCCGAACTACTCAAAATTTCCACTACTGGTTCTCCAGAACTGGTCAGAACCTGCTGAATACCACCTCTGCATAAAGTCCTCCCAATTGAAAACTGGTAGAATTGTGGTTCTGGCTCCTAATGCTTCAATATTCAGCTTGCAATTCAAGGTTGTGTTTGCAACCGTGTGACTGAAGCCCTGCCTTCTTTGAGGGCGCATGTGAAAAGGGGGCAGGACTTTGACTAAATAGTTGTGACCACATTAACTTTTTTATCTGTCTCCCTGCAGATAACCCTGATTGTAACTTTATACATAAACCTCTTCTAACATGGCAATTCAAGAAGTCTTGTTAACCCACTTCCCATTTTTGGATTATCTAAGGCAGAGGTGTCAAACTAAAGGGTGCTTAAATCTGGCGGGGCTGGCTTGGAAATAGTGAAGGACCGGCCAGTGGTGCCTCTGCTAGTGCAAACAGGCTGGCAAAGTGCTGCAGGAGGCCATCCAGGCTGAAAACAGGCACAGGGGGCTTGCCCCCGTGCCTGTTTTGGCCAACAGGGTGCTACAGGATGTGTAGCTCATCAGTCTGGAACCCACATTATGTAGCTGATATTAACACAGTACAGAAAGTCCAGAAATATTTCACAAGAAGAGTTCTCCACTCCTCTACTCATTGCAGAATACCTTATGCCACCAGACTTGAAATTCTAGACCGAATAACCTAGAACTATGCCACTTTTGGTCCGATCTAAGTATAGTATATAAAATCATACATTGCAATGTCCTACCTGTCAATGAATACTTCAGCTTCAACCATAACAATACAAGAGCACACAATAGATACAAACTCATGGTTAACCGCACCAAACTTGATTGCAGGAAATACGACTTCAGCAACAGAGTGGTCAATGTCTGGAATACTTACCTGACTCTGTGGTTTCTTCCCCAAACCCCAAAAACTTTAACCTTAGACTGTCTACTATTGACCTCACCCCTTTCCTAAGAGGTCTGTAGGGGCATGCATAAGCGCACCAACGTGCCTACCATCCCTGTCCTATTGTTTCTTTTATTTTTCTTATATGTATCCATTTCAAGTATTCATAACTATGTTTATACTTATACCTATTATCTTGTAAGCAATTGACAAATCAAATCAAATCAAATAAATAAATAAATAAATGTGTCCGTCCTGTCTCCCCCACCTCTCCCCAGTCAGTCCGCGGGGAGAACTACAATGCTGATCGAAGAGATCCAGTTTGACACCCCTGATCTAAGGTTTTCCATTGTTGAGCAATTATTGTTTTACTGCTAAGTTTAATAAATTCCTTATTTTAAACCTAAGCATCAATGGCATATAACTATTATACATCAGTGTTTATCAACCTTGGCAAGAGCTGGTTGGTGCAGTGGTTAGAATGAAGTACTGCAGGCTAACTCTGCATTCCCACTGCCAGGAGTTCGATCTTGATCAGCTCAAGGTTGACTCACTCTTCCACCCTTCCGAGGTTGGTAATACAAGGATCCAGATTGTTGGGGGAAATATGCTGACACTGTAAACTGCTTAGAGAGGGCTGTAAAGCACTGTGAAGTGGTATATAAATCTAAGAGCTATTGCTATTAAGACCTCCTGATGACTGGGGTATTCTGCGAGTTGAAACCTATGCATCTTGAACTAGCCAAGGTTGCGAACCAGGACTATAGATCCACTGGGCTGCTCAATAGATAAATTCTCTCTTGAGCCAAACGTGGTCCCTGTGTCTTCATGGGTACATTTCTGCAGTTTCCTTGGTGACAGAGTTGAAATGGTTTGTTATCAGCTTCCAAGTTGCTTTTCAACTGCCCAGGCAACCCTAGGTCTGTAGGATACTAGGATACTGTGGTCAGCTGAAAAGCATCTTGGAAGCTGTGGGATCCTCTCAACGGCAGGGGCTAAATGAGGAAATCAGCAATTTGCCATTACAACACAACCAGTAACAGTATAACAGAGTTGGAAGGACCATGGAGGTCTCCTTTCCTTTTTGTATGTGTGTTGTGATGCCACACACATGCCCAGGGCCAGCTTTAGCTAAGGCCTAGTAAGCACTGGCTAAGGCACCAAAGCTTAGGAGGCATCAATGCTACTCAGGCTTCCATCCTTCCGAGGTTGGTAAAATGAGGACCCAGATTTTGGGGGGCAATATGCTGACTCTGTGAACCGCTTAAAGTAGGGTGTCAAACTCAAGGCCTGCGGGCCCTGCAGGGTGCTTAAATATGGCCCGTGGGGCCGGCCTGGAAACAGCAAAGGACCAGCCCGTGGTGCCTCTGGCAGCCAAAACGGGATGTGAGGAGACCTCCGCACCCAGTTTTGGCCAGCAGGGTGCTGCAGAGATCATCCAGGCCAAAAATGTTTTGTGGAGGGCCTCGTACAATCCCCCGTTTGGTTTGGCCGGCAGAGTGCTGCAGGTGGCATCTCTTGTCCCCCCCCCTCCATGGTTGGTCCGCGGAAGAGAACTACAATGCTGATCTGGCCTTTGAAGAAATCCAGATTGACACCCTTGGCTTAGAGGGTGCTATAAAGCCCTATAGAGCATATATAAGTTTAAGTGCTATTGCTTTTGCGATTCCAAATATAGATATATAATATAGATTAAATGTAAAACTTTGTAATAGCAGGACAGGAGGTAGCACTATCAATCACTGTAGCAGAGCAACGGTATAATAATAATATATATAATAATGGTATAATAATAATATATAATAATAAAGTATAATAAAGTTGGTGCATAAGCGCACCAATGTGCCTACCGTCCCAGTCCTATTGTTTCTTTTTTTTTCTTATTCGTAACCATTTCATGTATTCATAACCATGTTTATACTTATACCTGTTATCTAATAATCGCTTGACAAAATAAAATAAATAAATGAATAAAAATAAATAAACCCTTACCAATCTTAATGCAATAGTAGTAGATAACCCATCGATGGTTATAGAGGTTGGGCTCAACAAAAGGTGCCTTGGAAGTACACAGGAGTGCAAACTTAGCATCTGTCTCAGTGGTGGGATTCAAAAATTTTTACTACTGGTTCTGTGGGCGTGGCTTGGTAGGCATGGCGTGGCTTGGTAGGTGTGGCAGGGGAAGGTTATTGCAAGATCTCTATTCCCTCCCCACCCCACTAACCTGCTTTCCAGCTCCGTTCTCCTGTGCAGGGCAACCAAAGAAGACCCAGCCGATCAGCTGGGACTCAGGAGGCAGAGAATAGATGGGGGCAGGACCAGTCAGAGGGGATATTTGCCGGTTCTCCGAACTACTCAAAATTTCGCTAGCGGTTCTCCAGAACTGCTCAGAACCGTATGAATACCACCTCTGATCTGTCTGTAATGTCTTGTGGCAGCTGATCTTTTCCCCAGGAGTTTATGAGCAATAGCAACTTAGAAATTGAATTCCAAGCATTGCACAGCTTTTAAGAGAAAAGCACCATTAAGCACCGTATAGCGGTATATAAGTCTAAGTGCTGTTGCTATTGAACGGTCCCTAATGAATGGTTGTAAGTTGAGGACTACCTCTATCAACAAATGGACAAATAAAGGCCTCTAGAACAGGAGGTGGGATAGAGTTGCCAGCCTTAATCCTGGGTCTTTTTCTTCACAGGTTCCTTCCTTGTCTCCATCCCGGTTTTTATTTACAACCGGCTGATAGAAGGCTATTGGTTCGGTCCGCAAACGTTCTGCAGCGAGTCCTTCCCTTCCGTGTACCACGAGAGAGCCTTTATCCTCTACAACTTTTGGCAGTTTACCTCCTCCCTTTATTGACCATCCTCCTCTGCTATAGTGCTATGCTTTACCAGATGGGACACCCCACCGTGGCGCCAGCGGATAACCATTACCAGGTAGGTTCTCTAAGCTGTATGTTGTATCTGGGATAAACTGGATGTGAGATGAAAGATCTTAATTGAAAACAAAAAAAAGTATGAGATGGTTAGATAGTGTCATCGATATGGTGGACATGTCAAATCTGCCATCATACCACTCAGTGGTGGGATTCAAAAATTTTTACTACTGGTTCTGTGGGCGTGGCTTGGTGGGCGTGGCCGGAGAAGAATTCTGCAAAATCCCGATTCCCTCCGGACTCCTGAGGGAAGTTTACTGCAAAATCCCATTCCCTCCCCACGCCACTAACCTGCTTTCCAGCTCTGTTCTCCTGTGCAGGGCAACAAAAGAAGACCCAGCCAATCAGCTGGGACTTAGGAGGCAGAGAATAGATGGGGGCAGGGCCTGTCAGAGGTGGCATTTGCCGGTTCTCTGAACTTCTCAAAATTTCTGCTACCGGTACTCCAGAACTAGTCAGAACCAGAGATGGTATTCAGCAGGTTCTGACCAGTTCTGGAGAACCGGTAGCGGAAATTTTGAGTAGTTTGGAGAACTGGAAAATACTACCTCTGACTGGAGATTTTACAGAATCCTTCCCCTGCCATGACCACAAGCCATGTCCACAGAACCGGTAGTAAAAGAATTTGAATCCCACCACTGGTCAGAACCTGCTGAATACTACCTCTGATATCACTTCAGCTCTACTTTGCTTTGATGGCAACATGCCATAAACTGCAGGTGGCAGGGGAGAAAGGATACTGGGAGTGGGGGAATGAATGACAGCAACCAGAAGTGCCAACCCGAGACAAGAATTGAAGGAAACAGACATGGGAAAAAATGCAAAAACTCCCCAAAGAGGTGCCGACTGCAGAACTGTTGCCAAAACAACTAATTTGAACTTCATTGGACAATAGCAAGAGACCAATGAAAACTATTTGATTTATGCAGGAGGTTTCAGATCTGGCTTTCCTTACAGTGTAACCACTTGGCTTTAGTAAAAGTATACCTGTTGCTACGAACGGAGTCCAGCGTCTTTCTTTCCTACACGCCCCAGCTAGGACAGGTCTGACAGTTTGGGCAGACATTGGAGGACAGGGGAACCTGGCATGCTGTGTCCATGAGGTCGCAAGGAGTTGGACACGACTTAGCGACTGTGTCAGGTTTCCAAGTGATGAAATCCATTTAAAAAGAAAACAGCAAAATCCATCTTCCAAAACAATTCCTTTTATTTAGGAAAGCATCAAATTGGCAAAGAATGTTGTAATAGAATAGAATAGAATACTTTTATTGGCCAAGTGTGATTGGACACACAAGGAATTTGTCTTGGTGCAAATGCTCTCAGTGTACATAAAAGAAAAGATACATTTGTCAAGAATCACAAGGTATAACACTTAATAATAGTCATAGGGTACAATAAGCAATCAAATCATACTAGGAAACA
This sequence comes from Naja naja, assembly GCA_009733165.1. NCBI lineage: Eukaryota > Metazoa > Chordata > Lepidosauria > Squamata > Elapidae > Naja > Naja naja. Next base: position 356,557,694 of record CM019148.1, read on the forward strand.
GTCAATATAAATTGTAAGTATACAAGCGACAAAGTTACAGTCATACAGTCAAAAGTGGGAGGGGATGGGTGATAAGGAGTGATGACAAGATTAACAGTAATAGTAGTGCAGACTTTGTAATAACTGAACAGGGTTGAGGGAATTATTTGTTTAAGCAGAGTGATGGCTTTCAGGAAAAAACTGTTCTTGTATCTAGTTTATTTATTTATTTATTTATTATTTGGTCTTATATGCCGCCCTATCTCCCGAAGGTCTCAGCGCGGCTCACATAAAAAACAACGAATACAAAAGTTAAAAGGAATTAAAAAAATATTAAATCAATTGGACCAAATAAATATTTAAAACCCTACCACAAAACATTTAAAACAAACCAGTTTTAAAACAGTTGTTCTGGTATGCAGTGCTCTGTAGCGTTGTTTTGAGGGAAGGAGTTGAAACAGTTTATGTCCGGGATGTAACGTGTCTATAAATATTTTCACGGCCCTCTTTTTGACTCGTGCAGTATACAGGTCCTCGATTGAAGGCAGGTTGGTAGCAATTGTTTTTTCTGCAGTCCTAATTACTGTCTGAAGTCTGTGTCTGTCCTGTTGGTTTGCAGACAGTTATAGAGGTGCAGATGACAGACTCAATGATTCCTCTGTAGAACTGGATCAGCAGCTCCTTGGGCAGTTTGAGCTTTCTGAGTTGGCACAGAAAGAACATTCTTTGTTGTGCTTTTTTGATGACATTTTTGATGTTAGGTGTCCATTTTAGGTCATGCGATATAGTAGAACCTAGAAATTTGAAGGTCTCTACTGTTGATACAGTGTTGTCTAATATTGTAAGAGGTGGTAGTATGGGAGGGTTTCTTCTAAAGTCTACCACCATTTCTATGGTTTTGAGTGTGTTCAGTTCCAGATTGTTCCGGCTACACTATGAGGCATGTTGTATAACCTCCTGTCTGTATGCAGATTCGTCATTGTCTCGAATGAGACCAATCACTGTTGTGTCATCAGCAAACTCCATATTTTAACAGATGGATTGTTTGAGATGCAGTCATTGGTATATAGGGAGAAGAGAAGTGGAGAAAGCACACAGCCTTGTGGGGTCCCTGTGCTGATTGTACAGGTATCGGATGTGATCCTGCCTAGCTTCACCTGCTGCTTCCTGTCTCTTAGGAAGCTTATGATCCACTTACAAGTGTGTAATTCCAATTCCAATTTGAATTACAAGTTGTAATTCCGGATCTGACACAACCCGGAATTACACCACGTAATATTGGAAATCAGAAACAGCCCCCCAAAATCACATTCCCCAATAGAAATAAATCAACGTTGCCTGGTGTCATCGATCTCCACCTCCAGGTCTCAGCAGGGTCAGCTTTTGTTCCCACGGGGAAAGAGAACCACCTAGCCTAAACAATTCTCTCTATATCCACTCCTCCCACCTTGGGAATGTGGCAAGCCCAAAACCCTTCCCCCCCATAACCAGCAAAGAGAAAGAAAGAAAAAGAATATATAATAAGGCTAAACAAAATGGCTATGCATAAGTCAATTTTGGGCTTGACAGACTGAACAAGAAGAAGAATAGACTGAAACCTGGGCATTTCAGTCCAATATTTTGATGATACCATACCTTCCTTTTCATTGGGGTCACCTCTTCTTCTTCCTCCTTTCTGTGCCCCAATAAAGGTACAGCAGCTGGCAGAATCCTCTGAAGCTCTGCGAGCCAAGATCTCTCGTATGGTGGCCATCATCATTGCTCTCTTCACCATCTGCTGGGGTCCGGTGCAGCTTCTGATCCTCTTTCAAGCCTTTGACTCCAGCTTTCAGCACAATTACTATACCTACAAGTTGAAGATTTTTTCTCACTGCATGTCTTATGCCAATTCTTCCCTCAACCCCATTGTCTACGCCTTCATGGGCACTAACTTTCGGAAGGCCTTCAAGAAAGTTTTCCCACTGGCCTTCAAGAAGAGGGTGGGTCATTGCAACATCACTGGCCGGGCCCACCTTAATACCGAGATGCATTTTGTCTCATCAGGGATGTAGGTTAAAAATAAGTGCTTTTCCTGCACTTTTCCTGTAAGTCTCGACTTACAATAGTTCATGTAATGACTGTTCAAAGCACTGAAAAAACTGACTTATGACCATTTTCCAAACTTAGGACCATTGCAGCATCCCCATGGTGACTTACAATCGGATGCTTGACAACTGACTCACATTTATGATGGTTGCAGTGTCCCAGGATCATGTGATCACCTTTTTGCTTCTGACAAGCTTCTGCTGCTTTCCTTGCATGAAGCCAAAAGTCTCTCTCTCTCTCCTCCCCCCTCTGAAAACGGAGCTGAAGACAGTATCCTGTGATCCCAAATAATGATCAATCGGTAGGAAAACAGAGTGGGGAATTTTCTGCAGACTTTTTTGGGGATTTTTCCAGGGTCTCTGGTCCTCGGGATTTAAAATTATGAGTTTGGTGGTCACTGAGGTCCAAAAGGTTGGCGACCCCTGCAGTGGAGGACTTGTGATCATTCAAATGTCATTGCCAATGCCCCAGTAGTGTGACCGACAGTGAGAGACGCCGTAAGATGGAGTCCAGCAACAATCAAGTCGCAGATATGTAATGAACTCAAGAAACGAGAACAGCCATAGTTTTCAGAATGGTAGCTTTCATGCTAGTCGGGAATAAAAACCATAATGTCTTCTTGAAAACTGTAAGAATAAAAGTAGAATAGAATAACAGAGTTGGAAGGGACTTTAGAAGTCTTCTAGTCTGTATAGATTCCCTATCCCTGGATCCAATTGTTATTCAGTCTATGGCTTCTGGGTTAATCATGGGCCAATCATACAAACGTTACTTTCTCCCACTGCCAGCCCTTCCAGGGTGGTCAGGTCAAGAAAGCTCACAAAAATACTAAAGCTCTAATACTTATTGATATTGGCTGGAACAACAGATCCTTGAAACTTTGATAGTGTTTCTCTTTCCCTCACTCTTATACCTATGACAGCCCTGACTAAACTGAAGGGACAAAACAAAAATACTTTATAAAGTTAGAAACTCCCCCCCTCCCCGCTTCAGACGTGAAAACACGTGCAGAAGTTTCCGCTAGGATAAAATAATTACAGCATTTTGCATAAATTCTAGGACTTTGGGATGTCATAACATCCTATTCCACTAGAGGTCAATATTTCCAAATCAGAATTTATTTCCCAGTTCAACAACACAAATCAACTAGAGAAGTTTTGTATTTTCAGATGACAATTGAGCCCAAAATTGCCTTTGCTAAGGAAAGCAGTTGTTAGGTAGGTTGCACAAGTTTTACAACATTTTTGTCATAGTTGTTAAGCAAATCATGCAGTCATTAAGTGAATCTGGCTTCCCCCTCTGACTTGGCTTGTTGGAAGCCAGCTGGGAAAGTTACAAAGGGTGACCACATGCCCCCATGGGGATCCTGCAATTGTCATAAATAAATGCCAGTTGCCAGGCACCTGAATTTTGATCACGTGACCATGGGGATACTGCAACAGTTGTGAAAAATGCTTGTAAGTCGCTTTTTTAGGGCCGTTGTAACTTTGAACAGTCATTATGTGAACGTAATGTAAGTTGAGGACTACCTCTACTACAAATATCAACGAAGTCATGATATTGGGAGTAATGGATCAGGATGGGATAAAGGGGTATATTTTAGCATACATTAATACTAGAGGGAAAGAGTTATTTCAGCTGGTTGTAAGAAATCTTAGCTGGTTAACCAAATTTGTTTTATCAGCTGATAATATGCACACTATTAATGAGCCGTGGTGGCATAGTGGTTAAAATCCAGGATTGCAGGCCAACTCTGCCGACTGCCAGGAGTTCGATCCTGACCCAGCGTACCATCCTTCTGAGGTGAATAAAATCAGGACCCAGATTGTTGGGGATCATATGTTGATATTTGTAAGCCACTCAAAGAGTGCTGTGAAACACTGTGAGGCGGTATACAGGTAGTTCTCAACTTACAACAGTTCATTTAGTGACTGTTCGAAGTTACAACAGCACTGAAAAAAGGGACTTATGATCATTTTTCACACTTATGACCATTGGAGCATCCCCACGGTCATGCGATTTACATTTGGATGCTTGGCAACTGATTCACATTTACGATGGTTGCAGGGAAGCTGGGTCATGTGATCCCCTTTTGCGACCTTCTGACAAGCAAAAACGATGGGGGAAACCATATTCAATTAACAACCGTGTGACTAATTTAAGAACTGCATTGATTCACTTAAAACAAATGTGTCGAGAAAAGTCGTAAAATGGAGCAAAACTCACTTAGCAAATTTCTCTCAGCAGCATAAATTTTGGGCTCAATTGTGGTCGTAAGCTGAGGACTACCTGTATAAGTGCTATTGCTATTGCCATCGCTAACGGAAGCAGCAACTTTCTTGAACTCTGGATGGGGCATTCATGCACTACCTTGGAAGAGATGTTTATGCTTTCTAAAGACAATCCAATCAGGATTTTGTTTACAATTGCTCAGTGATTGAGGATGCCTTCTGGGCTGCGTCCCAATCCGCCCTTATTTCACAAACCCATGGAACATCATCAGAATTCAAATGGATGAGGTTTCTATCTCATGATTGTGGCTGCCCTTTTAACTTTTTGACATCCCCCAAGATGTCTTTTGATGAGATATGCTTGAGTATAATGCCTGAGTTTTTCTTTTCTTCTGAAGAGAAAGGCTGCATACAAAATATAATCTAATAAAGTGCCTTAAGTTAATGTAGTTTGAAAAGATGAAAATATCTCCTTTCAGAGACCGGAGAGTTCAACTTCAGCTATGTTAATATTTTTAAGCCAACAAGGGCAAAGTTTTTCTGCAATTCAATGGAGTAAATTTCATTTTCAAGCATGGACACCGGCAGATTGGAAAGCTCTGAGAAGTCTCATTAAATTCATCAACTGAAATCTGAACAAATATGAAGGAATCCATATTTTGGTTTAAGAGCATTGGAGATGAAGGTTTTGTAAACTGTTTCCTGGGGTAGAATTTGAAGCAAATAGTCTGTTTTTTTAAAACATGGTTTACTCTTCTCAAAAGCAAGTCCTTGTAATACAAGTAATCCTCGACTTATGACCAGTCATATAGTGATCATTCAAAGTTACGATGGAACCTCCCCAAAGGGACTTATGACTCAGTTTTAATGTTCTGATGTTGCCCCCCACAGTCACATGACTACATTTTGAATCCTTGGCAACTAGCCCAAACATTTACACCTGTTTGTAGCATCCTGTGACCACAATTTATGTTTTTGCTGGAAACCAGCATTTACTTTTGGTTTCCCACAAAAACCAGCCTATAGCAAACAATGGATTTGTTTAACGACCATGGCATTCACTTAACGAATGCCACCAAAAAGGTCATAAAAGTGGGTCCAGTCACACGGTGACCCTCTTTACAACTGTCATAAGTTACTACTGTACCAATAAAAGAGAGTATTTGTAGCTCCAGGTTGAAAAGAGGGGCCCTTGGTGCTCCCTGAGCTAGGTCTTTTTCTTGCAGATGTTTCATTGCCCAAATGAGGTAACATCATCAGTGCTACTCAGTCTAGAATTGATATTACATAGACCAGCACTGATGATGGTTTGGGTAATGAAACTTCTGCAAGAAAACAACGAGCTGAGAGAACACTAAGGACCAGGGCTGGGCTGCTAGGGGTTCGCAGGGGTTTGGGAGAGACCCTAGCTAAGATTCTGTGCAGTTCAGAGAACCCCCAAATCTCACTGCTGGCTGGCCCTACCCACTCCTTCCCTCCCCTCCCCTGAATCCCCAGGTGGCCCATTTTGGATGCAGGTAAGTGAAGGGCGTGCGCGCAGGCTCGGGGAGGGCAAAAAATGGGCCTCCCGGAAGTTGGGGAAGGCCAGAAATGGGCCTGTTTCCAGCTTCCAGAGAGCCTCGGAAGCCCAGAGAGGCCGTTTTCGCCTTCACAGAAGCTCAAGGAAAGCCTCCGGAGCCCAGGGAGGGCAAAAAGCCGCCCTGCCATGGTGCAGGAGGCTGACTAGGCCCTGCCCACCATGGCCACGCCCACCCAGCAACTGGGCAGAGAACCTGTTGCTAACATTTTTGAAGCTCACCCCTGCCAAGGACCCCTCACTTATGACCATAATTGCCAAGCTCAACTACAGTTGTAACTTGAGGATGACCTATATAAGTGGCTAAGGTGCTGGACCAAGAGCAGAGAAACACAGATTCTTGGGTCCAGAAGCCAGCTGGGTGACCTTGGGCCTAAAAGCTGATGGAGAAACAAAACCATTCAGGACAAATACTAGTAAGATAACTGCACCTTCTTCAATTGTTAGTCTTGCTAACTCATGATTATAGGAATTATAGTCCAACACAGCAAGACTGAAAAAGTGCCAGTGTTAGGAGAAGCTGCTCTATAGCCTGCTTCAATATTCTTCCCCTGCTAATTTTATTAGTAGAGATTTATCGTTTTCCCTATTTGTACAGCATAATTAAAATGAATATATTTAAAAGGAGTGCTGGGGTTAGGGTTAAGCTTTCCAAATGGGGCCATCTGTTCCAACCTTTTTTGTTCCTGGGCAAAACCTATATAAACCATAGGATTGCAGTGAGGATAAAACTAAGGTTCAGCAGATCTCTGAGTATACTGGGCAGGGCGTGAGATCCTTGTAAGGGGAAAAAAGGCACGAGAATAAATAATAAAATGCACCATATTGGCAAATCTGCCTTGAAGATCGAGAAATCCAACCAATGTCGGCATTACACAATTTTCTGTTTGAAGTCTGAATACCAGCTTGGTCTCTTCAGACCTGTTTTTGGAAGACAAAATGATGGGGTAGTGGGGAAATCACTCATCCTGAGACTCCTGGAAGTTGATAAGCTACTGACGTTGCAATTTATGGCTCTGTAATTGTCCTGTTTTTTTAAGCACTGCTCCGATTTTAATTCTGCTCTCTTTCGCAATTCTTTCCTTCAACTGGTACCTTGTAAATAAAGAGCAAAATAAATGTGATAAGATGGATCACTTAGTTGTTGTGCAATGGTGGAAAATCCCAGCTTTCCTCTCTGAACTGCTCTTCCTCTGACGGGGGAGAGCTTTGGGGTCACCTTCAAGGGGTAAAGGAATTACAGATGTGGGTCACCCTCTTCAACAGCCCCTCCCCACCTTAACCCAACCCATTCTGCTTCCCTTTGAACTCTTGAAAGAGGGAACTTAATCCTGAGTCCAAATCACACCAGGGTGAACAGTCTCTACCAAATTATTGGCAACTCTCAAAGATTGACAGTTCTTACCTCATCAAGTCTTCTCCAATTTCTTCCTACTGTGAAAGCATTTTTCCTCTTCCCCAACCTCTTTTCTCACTTCTCTTTCCCCCCGTTTTTTTGGTCATAGAACGCTCCTTTTTTAGAGGGTGCCTCATTTAGTGGCCATTTGCAGTTAGAATCATGATGAAAAACTAGTCCTTGCATTTATGACCTTTTAGTTCTGTAAAGCAAAGGAACGCTGAAGTAAGATCAAAAGCACACTTGCAATTTCACTTAGTGACCACTTCACTTAATGATATTTTCAGTCCCAACTGTGGTCCCTAAATGAGGACTGCCTGTAGTTTCTTGGATATGTTTGGTCAATTTCATTACTCTACAATATGAAAAGTGCTATTACATTTTTTTGGTTACACAAATTTTGCAACATTATTATGCCTCCCTGATTACTCACACTTTCCAAATCAGAAAAGTCCACTTCTAAATACACATACACACGCACGCACGCACATCATTTCTTGGCCAAAGTAAGTAAAAGCAAGCCTATATGGATAATTTTATTGAAATATTTTTCTGTTTTACAAAAAGAATCCAATGCAATTATATTTCCTATTAAATAAAACTGATTCATGGAAGTTTACCGTACCTATCACCTGCTAGAAACATTTTCCTCTTACATTGAGAAATTAATACCTACTAAATTACTTTCCTTTCCTTTCCTTTTTTTCTTTGGAAAAGGTGAACAGAAGCTTTGGCTTCTCTGACCTTTGTTCACTTTTAAGCCTGGAAATAAATTTATTTGGAAGAAAAAACAGGGCATTATTGATTTCATGGAATTAAAAAAAACTATTGATGGAAACCCTGCCACTGCTGAAGGTATTTTGCAAAAGAAATGGTTCTAAATTCCAATTTGGTTTTTAAAAAACTTCACCCCATTTGAAGATCATGGTGTTCTAGTGTTCTTTTTTGACACAGAAAGATGTTGAGAATTCATAATAAAATAGGTTACACTATATTTCCTTCTTAAATTGCACTACTGCATATATATTTGAGAGCCAGTTTGATGTAGTGTTAAGGCATTAGGCTAGAAACTGGGAGACTGTGAGTTCTAGTTCTACCTTGGGCATGAAGCAAGCTGGGTTACCTTGAGCCAGTCACTTTCTCTCAATCCTACAGAGGCAATAGCACACTATTTCTGAAAAAAACCTTGCCAAGAAAACTGCAGGGGACTTGTCCAGACAGTGTCTTGAGAATCAGACATGATTGAATGGAAGAATGTATACAGGTAGTCCTTGACTCATGAACTGTAATTGAGTCTGGCAGTTTATAATTGTTAAAACATGATGGTTGCAAAGCAGGTCATCACATGACGGACCCGAATTTTACCACCTTTTTTGGACTGCAATCCTGAAGCAAATGCAGTGGTCATAAAGCAAACGCCAGAGTTGTTAAGTGAACAGGTGGTCATTAAGCAAACCCTTGCTTTGCTATGGGCTGATTGCTATGGGCTGATTGCTATGGGCTTCTAGCAAAAACATTGTAAATTGTGGTCAAATGACCGGCCCGGGGCACTGCAAAGGGCCTAAAATGTGGTCTGATTGTCAACTGTCCAAAATGCAGTTATGTGATTGCAGGGTGGGTGCAATGTTGGAACTTCAAAATCAAATCCCAAGTGGCTTTTTTGGAGAGGGAGGTCTATCACTCTGCACAGTTGATAAGCAGCTAGTCGCAAGTTGAGGATTACGTGTGTGTGTGTGTGTGTGTGTGTGTATCAGAGGTGGTATTCAGCAGGTTCTGACCAGTTCTGGAGAACCGTAGTGGAAATTTTGAGTAGTTCGAAGAACTAGCAAATACCCCCTCTGACTGGCCCCATCCCCATCTATTCTCTGCCTCCTGAGTCCAGCTGATTGGCTGGGTCTTCTGTGGTTGCCCTGCACAGGAGAATGGAGCTGGAAAGCAGATTAGTGGGGTGGGGAGGGAATGGGGATTTTGCAGTATCCTTCCTCTGGAGTGGGGTGGGAATGGAGATTTTACAGTATCCTTCCCCTGCCACGCCCATCAAGCCATGCCCACAGAACCAGTAGTAAAAACTTTTGAATCCCACCACTGGTGTGTGTGTGTGTGTGTGTGTGTGTCCTTTGAAGATTCAAAAATAAATTCATACATCTGACCATCTTTAACCAGTGATACCCATGTCTTGTCTTTTTCTTTTTCTTGCAACATTTTTGAAGAAGTTGAGAAAAATCACCCAACAATCTTTCAAAATGAATCCCACTATTGATTTGTTCTCTTGATTTCCTTAGGCATATACAGTGATGCAATGCAAAAAAAAAAAACCCCAACAAAAAACCTGGCTCTTCCAGTTTGCTCGTTAGAAAGAAATGTAACTGAGCCCTGATTGAAACGTGAAATCAGACATCGCATAGAAAAAATAAACAGAACACCAGGGTTCACCCAATGAACCGATCAGAAAACTATTTAAACTAAGAAAGAAAATACTTCGTCACACTCTGCAGGATTAATCTGTGGCATTAATATCACCATAAAAGGTGCTGATGGACACTAAACTGGAGATTTGAAAGCTGATTGGATTATCGTTGTGAAAGGCAGATCCATCAAAAGTTTCTTCATTTGAAAAGTTTGGGAAAACCCATGTATTTAAATTGTAGCCATAGTGTTATCTCCTTTTTGTGAGTAACGTTTATTTACATCCCACCTTTATTATTTTTTATAAATAACTCAAAGATGGCATATATTTCCTCCTATTTTCCTCACAACCACCCATGTAAGGTGGGTTAGGCTGAGGGGTTGTGACTGGCCCAAAATCACACAACTAGTTTTCATGCCTAAGGTGGGGCTAGAACTCACAATCTCCCAGTTTCTGGACCAGTACCTTAAGCACCAGACCAAACTTGGAGCATCTGGCTAGTTACTGTGAAAAACCAAATGCTGGACCCAGAGGCTCTGTGGCATATTCTTATTTTTTTATGCCCCATTGTTTACTAATAAGTTTGTTATCAGAAAACACCCAAAAAGTAAATTACAACAGCAGTAGTTAAACACATAAGAAATTGTTCTAGCTGAAATATGAAGGGAGCAATAAACAACTAAATTTACAAAGTTTTCACATAGGCAGTTATTTATATATTTACATTGGTTTCCAGAATGTCCAGTTCTGAATGACCATAGATGCTTTACATAATAATAAAAAAACCCAGAACAGTAAATGAGAAACAAATGATATGTATCCAGAAACACCAAATAGAGCAGCAGCACAAAATCATACTGAAAAATATCTTTAAATACTCAGGTTTTCAATTTCTTAATGGAACATTGTTCTTGAATATATTAACTTTTTCTATAGAAATATCACCTTGTATAGATGTTCAAAATGTTTATATTTGTCCTTAAAATGACATACACATCACCAAAAAAAATCACCATTTTAATTTATTTTAGCAGGAGATTGCTCAATGATCAGAGAAACTCAACTAGCATCACATTAGCATACTTTTAGCATTAGGCAAATATAGTTTTCCCAAGCTTTTAAATCATATTTTAACTGTATTTAATATATTAATATATGCAATAATTTGCAGGCCTATAAAGCAAAGAAAAGCTGAAATAAGCATAGCCATGGTTTCACATAGCACCCACTTGCTATGGTCCTAATTGTGGTTGGTCCTAATTGTGGTTACTAAATGAGGACTACCTGTATTTTGTGTCTTTACTTGATTTTATTGGGTATGTTTTAACTGAAATTGTGTTTTTAGTGTCTTGTAACTATAAACACAATTGCCATCTCCAAAGATAAGAGTCAACCACAGGCACCACAAGAACAATGTGACAAGGCAAACTTCCAATAGTCAAGGTTTGTTTGGCTGATTCTTTGCAACCATCAGGATCCCAAACAGGGTGAAAATAGCCCTCTCAAAACAGGCTGAACCACTATGGATCCATTTTTTCTGTTACTTTTCTTTTTCCCCCACTTTATTTTGCTGGCTCTGGAAGCAAAAGTTAGAAAACACAGGATGGAAACTCCTAATCTTTTTACATCTGCATTTAAAACAAAACCAAAAAATGAAAACAAGATTATCCCTGGTCTTGTATCATCTGCATGCTTTCCTTCCTCAAATTTGTGGATCTTGAGGAAATGTCTCAGAAGGTCTTTGGCCCAGGCTGTTACTTTTTTCTGACTCTATGGCACCAGTTCTATTTTCTCCAGCCTGATTTTGTAGAGATAGGTATCAGCCATGGGAATTCTTTAAAGAATATACTATTTCTAATTTTGTTCCTGTTCTTTAATCACTTTTAGGTATTTACTTCAGTGGCATTTAATACTATTAATGTTTTTTAAATATCTTACACGGGTATACCTTTTTAAATACCCAATAATGTTCTCCGCAGAATCTACTTCGCACGTTGTTATAACCTTCTCCAGTGTGTTGATCACCTCCAGCCAGCCATGTTGGCCGAGGACGATGGTCCTGCGATCCAACACTTTTCGGAGGGCACCCGAGAAAAACTGCATGGTCATGACAAGGATCGTGGGGAGAGGGGGGAATAATTAAGGCCCTCAAAACGCGCGGCGATCACACCCGATGCAGATGCTGCTTTGGATAAGGAGCAGCTCTTCCTTCTACGCACATGGACTTTCGGCCTCTTGACTGCTTCTGTCTCCCCACCTCCAACCACAAAAATGTCTGTTGTAATTACGTTAATGGGATAGGCACGGCTCTGACGGAGAGAAAGGGGGGAAGAGGAGGAGGAGGAGGATCTTTTTAACTCAAAGAGAGCCAACTCGAGCGAGAGCAAAGAAAAGAAGCGGAACTGACTTTAGCCAGAGTTCGCTTAGGGAGCGTCTCCAAAGAGCCAAACCCACCGCTTTCAGTTAACGGGCTTCTACCGACTCCACCCCGCTTTCCCTCGCTGAGATATTAAAGGCTCTAGAGCTGTGCGAGGAAGGAAAAAAAAGTATATATATATGTAAAGGATTGGGCGGGAGTTTGTAACGTTCTCCTCTGAAGTTTAAGTCATGCTCTTTCTAATAACTGGCTTGCGAACTACTACTTGGCCAGGAATGGTGGGTGAGTTCCCCACACCCCCAAAGGCTCAAGAAGAAGCACCACCAGCTGTTAATACAAGCCAACCCCACGAATCGGGGTCGAAGAATTTGAAAAGGCCGGAAGTGACCATCGGCGGCCATCTGAGAGGAAAAGGGGGGAGGAGAAAGGAGAAACTCTTCTAATCCTCGGTGCAAATGGGAGGAAGGGGAAAAAATAGTTCAGCTAGCAATATATCGTGAATTGGGGTGTCGGTCAACGTTGTGATAGAACTACCCTCAGCATGCTGACTGGGGGATTCTGGGAATTGAAGTCTACACATCTGAAATTTTGAAAAACTCCGGTCTAAGTGATAAAAGTGCAAATCTAGAACTCAGGGCGGCTGGATTTAAATTCGCATGAGTTTAAAAGAAGCCTTCGTCTCTGGGCGTGCGGCTTTTAGTAACACAACGTGCAACCATGAGATTAATCATCAACCAAATGGAACCGAAGTTGCCTTCAGAAGTTGTGGGAGCTTCATCACTGGAAGCTTTCAAGAAGAGACCGGACTGCCATCTATCAATAATGGTGTGGGGTCTGCTTGGGCGGGGGCGAGGGTTGGACTAGATGACCTACAAGGTCCCTTCCAACTCTGTTAATCTGTAACGGGGCTCAGCTGTCCAAACAACCTGAGTTTACATATTGGGTCCATTTGTCAGAGCTGCTTGCATGGGGTCTGCAAAAATGACGGCTGACGCTAGATGGCAGCAAAAGGGCTACAATGGTCTGCATCTTTTTTTAGCTACCACCTGGTGGGTGTCTGGGGTTTCGCAGTGCAGGTCTGGAGGCCCTACCTTTTCTGCTGCTTTTTTTTTTGTCAATTCCCTAGTGCCAACTTGTAATTTAAAGCTTAACTCCTACACTTAAGCCTCTAAATGGCAAGACTCGAGGAATTCCTAGCCGCCATAACAGCAAAAGGGCAAATAATAAGCACGTTCCCTCTGCTGCCTGAATGCGCGCGGCACATTAGACCGGGTTAACTTATGGTTCAGAGTGTTGTGGGAACCTAGCCGTTGTCTGACGGGTTGGGGGAACCCCCCGGCCATCCGGGAAAGGTTTAATATGGTTAAATTTGCTTTGTTATATATGAATAGCACAAATGGGGTTTTGTTAGCCTGAGATTTAGAGGGTTAGGGTTATACAGAGCCGAGAGTACCGCGGGATTTTAAAGGGACTGAAATGCGCAGATACAGGTGGCATGTCTCTTTGCGAGCGTCTGGCTTCTCGCACATGTTTCCTCCGCCAAGAGGAATTGAACGACGCTCCCTTAGCAGGGCAGGACCCAACCCTCTCTTATGGCTGGGTCCTGATTCAGAGGTTAGGAATTTGCATCTGATTGCTATTTTGTCATCCTATGATTTGTCTATCCAGCTCTGTGCACGCCTTAGGCATCGAGGGAGGAGGAGGAGGAGAAGGCCATGCAATCGCTTGTAAAGGGAAACTTACTAATCCAAGCCAGATAAGGGAGGCGGCATTAAAAGCGACGCAATTAAAAAAAGGAAGGAAGAAAAAGAAAGGGGGAGGGAGGACGCCGCAGCGAGGAAGAAAAAGAAGAAAGAAAAAAAAGGAGGAAAGAATCTGTCTGCAAGATCAAAAGGGAAGCATCGTGCGTGGAAAAGCTAGCGGCCCAGCTGGATCAGAGACTGGGTTCCGGGGAATAAAGGAGCCAGCCAGAAGGGAAAATGAGGCTCCCCTCGCCTGCCTCTCTGCAAGGTAAAATAGCCACCGCGATTAGGAATCCGCTCTTCTCTAATGTGTGTTGGTTTTGTTTTTTAAAAATGGACAAACGGCTCCAAGCGTGTGTATGGGTGTGTGTTTGTGTGTGTTTGTGTGTGTTTTGAAATTCGAGCGAATGGAAAACAAAATTGTTGGCGTTTTAGAAGAGATCTTCAGCTTTCCCCTCCCTTCCCAAAGAAGGGAATGGAGGGTTTTTTTGGGGGGAGGGAGGGGGGAGTAGAGCGATATAAATAAATGGCTAAATAAAGTTAATATGTAATGTGCTTTACGGGTTGAGCGAGACCTGGCATCGCCTCCGCGCCGCTGCTTTTCTTTTAGCTGCCCTTGGATTCCAACTTTACTTTCGTTAAAAAAGAGAGAGAACCATGGTTATATTTGAATTCGAGTTGTGGGAGGAGGCGACGGGCAGAGGCGGCTCTCCTTCGTGTATTCCCCCCCCCTCCTTTGGGTGCAAATGAATCCCTCGCTTTGCCCCTTTCCTGAGCAAGCTGGCAATTCCACTCCTCGATTAATTTTGCAATTTAATTTTGAGCTGAGGTGTTTTTTTCCTTTAAAAATGACAGTTGTAACTGTACGTCTTTAAAAGTAATCCATTTGGCTCGCTTCGCCTCACCCCCCATCACAATTAACATTTGTATGGATCGCTTAGCGACTTTTCCCTCACTGTTTTTCTGTTGGATTGTTCTAGGGCAACGTAGCTTGATTTTACACACGCGTTACTGAGTCTCGAACGAGCACTTTAAAAAATAGTCTGCTTTAGTGGGTCTCGTTGAAAAGGCTGCGTTATACTTCTGTAATTTAATATACAAGCTGTTGTGACTCAGAATATTTCGTTCTGCGGAACTGCCCTTATCTTGTACCCTTTTTAACATTCCAGGTCTCTCCACCTTAACCTAGAAATAATCTTTTTAAAGATAGCATGCCATTAACAGCATGTTTATTCAGAAAGGTCTCTCACTTGTCTGCTGGGCCTAACTACCCTAGTAAGTGTGATTGTCAGTGTAGTTTAAGACAGCATTTACTTACTTGCCAGCAACAAAAGAGAGATGATTTTTCTGTATTCACGTTGGAGGTACCTTCTATGCTTCTCTCCTCCCCATTTAATGGCTAAAATGGAACATAGTATTTAATAAAAAGGGTGCGTAGTAGCATGAGTCTCTTTTTAGACATTGAGCCAGTTCACCTTCAAGCCCCTTTCTATAATATGTGTTTAGAAGGACTCAAGGTCAAATTGGTGAATGGACTAACTGTGAAAGCATGCACACTAACAAGAGTGAGCTGAGAGATCTGATTGTGTTGACTTTGGAGGCACCAACTGGATCAATATATCATACAGAGATGCAGTGCCTATCTTTTGCCTACCTATCAGGCTTGCCTGTGGATTATTTAACCTGTGTGTGAAGGGATGGTTTTGGAAATATTGCTTTTAAAGGAAGGTACCCTTTAACTTTGTTATACAGTAGTTTTTGTCTGCATCCTGTGGCTATATTTCTCCTGACTGCTGAGCTGTCTCTATTATATGACTTGGCAGGAATTACTAGTTTGATCTCTTTAAAAAAAAGCTGAAAAACATGATTGAGGACTTGGATTTCCCTTTACAGTTCTGGCTTTTACAAGCTTCTCTTTAGCAGAGCGAGAGGTAATTTAGGGTGTTTCAGGGCCCTCTCTGGAATTTAGATCACCTGAGTCTTTTGCAAACTAGCAAAATTCCTGAAACATGCAAGATTGTGTCACTTCTGCTGCTTGTGATCACTGAGGCCTAGCTCCTTGGACAGACAATGGTTTTGCCCCTGCCAGGACAGCTTTATGCCCAGACAAACATACTGTTTCTGCTCTCCTACCAAAAGTTATGTCTAGGAGAAGTTAAAAGGTGACCCCAGCTATTTAGAATCCAGCCTATGGAGTCCGGCCCATTTGTTCTTTTTACCCTACTCACTAAAGGGTGACAAAATATTGAAACTGCTTGAAATGATGTTAATGAGTATGCAACACCTCCTTACCCCCAACATACTTTATGAGTTGAAAAAGTCTGGCTTAGTCAATGATTGCAATTTTATAAGAGAGTGACTAATAACAAGTAGTCAAGGTCATCACCGTTGCAAAATTTGGCATGGTGCAAATGCATGCACACACATACATAATCTCATAGATACATATACGCTCAGGCTACAGAGGCAGTAGGTGGTATACAGAAGTTTATTGAGCTAGAGGCAATGAAAAAAGCTGAGCAGTTTTTTTAACCCCAAAGTGTCCTTAAATGATCAATGCCAATTTACCTCATATCATTTATCGGTCTCATTAAAATATTTAGTTGATTTATCACTCCTTAATTCTAACTGGCTGATTGTATCACATTATCTTTGCTTAATTATAACTCAGGAAGTTGGTTTTAATTCTTAGCTCTATGTATCTGCTGTGGCTTGTTCCTCTTATCAAATATTAAAATTAAATCCATTGTGTAGGATACCATTCTGTGACACACATCTGCTCCAGTCCATGAATGTGGTCCATATGTAGCAGCACATCACCACATGTAGCTCAAATTGTTCCTGCTCCTAGGCTGAATTTAGAATATGCTTCCCAGATGGGAAGGAGAAATCTGAAAATCTGATTAACCTTATGCTATTAACTTCATTTGACAGAGAATTCTGCCCAAGGAATTAAGAGTCTTAAATTTCAAGCCTCTGCATGGAAAAAATAGAGGGCATGCGAAAAACATTTGGGATCTGGACAGCTTCACATCTTGTGTTTGGGGGTTGATTGGCAGCACAGATAATAGAATTTGCTGCAATATAAATTGCAGCAAAGATACAACCAAGCCTTCATAGAGAAGCTTTTCTCCTTGCTGCCTGCTCTGCGCACATAACTTGCTATTTCTGCCTATCCTTAGGATGATAATATCGGCAATAACTAGAAAAATCCCACTGCCTCTTTTTGCTTAGCTAACTAGGCTTCTGTAAATTGCCCTTTGTTTCACTTTCTGCTGCTTTCCAGATTAATAAAGCATTAATGCCTCTGGCCCAGATCAAAGCTTAGATGAGTCTGCCTTCTGAGGTCCCAATTCAGCCATTTCTTGAATTCTTTTTTCTTTTTCTCAAACTTTGACAACTGTTATACCCTTGTTTACATCTGGAGTTGTCTATAGTTTGAAGGGGCAGTGATGGGGAAGTAAAACATTTTTGACAATATAAATAAATATAAATATTTTTGATATTTTTGATATTTTTGGCTTTAGATAGTAGAAAATGTTATGACATTATAATTCATCTTTAATTTCTAGGCATGAATTGCATAGAGGAACAAGATAAAGTACTTTTCTCATTCTTTAATGCATTTGAAATTACGCATTTTGAGGCAGAGATAGACAATTCATATACTTTCGTTTTATTGCAACATATTACCAATCTAAGCCAGGGCCAAGGGGCATGTATTTTCAATTTCTAGTTATATTTTGTTGGTCATTTTGAGTTTAGCTATATATATTTTAGGCAAGCAGCTTAAATTATATTAGGTAATGAGGAATAGGTAGCATTAAATTCAAAAGAATTGAAATATTTGATATTTTGCAATTTACCTGTTTAATTATCTATACCCACCCACTCACATACACCAATCACTCTTCAGTAATACTCCTTCATGGTTACTGAACCCATGTAAATAATATCCAGTTCTTGAAAATTTCCGTAATATAAAATTTCTATCATGGCTTTTGGGGGAATAAAAAGCCACATGCAACTGACATTGTGAATGTAAAATTATTAGTGTTAGTTTCCATGTTCTGGGATTTTTTTGAAATTCGAAATATCAAGACCCATGCAAAGTTATATGTAAAGCGGACAAAACAAAAGTAGGACGTGAGAACTTATTTCTTTTTTTGACTGAGATGAGGTTATTCTCAGAGAGTTTTTGACTGTACAGGTAGTCCTTACAACAGTTGATTTACAACAGCGTTCAAAGTTATGACACTGAAAAAAGTGACTTATGACTGCTTTTCACACTTAACGGCCATTGCAGTATTCCCACGGTCACGTGATCAAAATTCAGATGCTTGACAACTGACTCATATTTATGACAGTTGCACTGTTCCAGGATCATGTGATCCTGTTTTGTGACCTTCTGACATGCAAAGTCAATGGGGAACCCAGATTCACTTAACAGCTGTGTTACTAACTTAATAACTGCAGTGATTCACTTAACAACTGTGGTAAGCAAGGTCGTAAAATAGGGCAAAACTTGCTGAACAAATGGCTCACTTAGCAACCAAAATTTTGGGGGTCAGTTGTGGTCATAAGTCATGGACTACCTATATTCTTTTTGGGGGCATCCTCCATTGTCCTTATTTATATGTGGAAGTGCTGATTTCACATCTTCTCCCTAGGGGCCATGAAAAGCAGAATGCATAATTTTGGCTCCTTCCTTTGCGCTGTGCAGCCAAAGGAATTAGACACCATGTCCATTATGAATTTCCTGATTGGTTCCTGCTTCCTCTGATGTCATTAAGGCGCTTTCCTTGGTGAAGGTTCCATGGCAGTTGGGAAGAAAAGGGTGTTTGATGGGAGAGGGCCTTGGCAGGAGAATAAGAACAGGGTTGGTTGGCACGGCTGTCTGTTAAATTTAAGTTGCAAGGGGGTGTGGTGGAGTTTCCAGATCCGTTGGGTTAGTTGTAGTGGAAAATGGCTATTTAAATTAGACAGTTTGATGATACCTGAGAAGCATCTTCTTAATCGTGGCCATTGACAACCTGTTCTCCTCTTCCAACTCCATGGAAGAATTGTTCTTTTTGTGAGCTAATGAAACTGGTGGTCCCCTTCGATCACACATCATTGATCTCCCTCTTCCAATGTGGTGTATACTGACCTTCTCCAGTTTAGCATTTTTTTAGAGACTTGGGACTACAACTTTTCAGAATTCCAGGCCAGGCTGTCTTAAGAAACTGGAAATTTATTGAGGAAGGTTCGACCTCAGTCAGCTAGGCACTAAAAGTCTTGCAGTATTGGAGAGGTTGCGAGTTGGATCCAAGCTCCTTTTTCATGCACAGTGTAGGCTCTTCTGCAGGTAGTCCTTGACCTACAACCATTCATTCATTTAGTGAACATTCGAAGTAACGAGCACTGAAATGCTCTTGTTACTTATGATTGTTTTTCACACTTACAACCATTGTAGCATCCCCATGGTCCCGTGATCAAAATTCGGCCAATAGGTATGGTATTTATGACAGTTGCAGTGTCCCGGAGTCATGTGATTAGTTTTTCCAACCTTCTGACTAGCAAAGTCAATGGGGAAGCCAGATTGACTTTACAGCCGTGTTGCTAACTTAACAACTGCAGTGATTCACTTAATAATAATGTGTGGGAAGAAAGGTCGTAAAATGGGGCTACGCTCACTTAACAACTATCTTGCTTAGTAATGGAGGTTTTGGACTCAATTATGGGTCGTAAGTCAAGGACTATCTGTATTTTCTCAAGGAAACTTTGATGGATCTCAGAAAGCCAAGCAAAGTCATATCTGGTTAGTGTTTGAATAGGAGACCCAAGAATAAATTCAAGGATTATAGGTCAGACTGGAAAGTTGAAAAATATCTGGCAATGGCAAACCACTTCTGTTTTATTTGCCAAGAAATCTCCATGGACATCACCTATGGAATCACCAGAATTCAAGTTTCAGAGAGACTCCTTGTTAGAACCAGTATAGTGAAGAGTTTATGGCACTGAACTGGGGCTGGGAGAAATGGATTTTGGCTCAACTTCACTCAAACATAGGTTCTCAATTGATGCCTTTGGGATAGTTGCTATTTTAGTCTATCCTACATTGCAGGATTGTTGTTGCAGAAATAAAAATTGAATAAGGCATAATGCGTCTAGCAGTTTGTGTCTGATTATATCTGGGAGGAGCCCTCTCAGTTTTCTAGCTGTTCTTCCAACTCTCAGTGAAAATGCCATGCATATTATGACTGCATTAATCTAAACAAGTTGGAACGAGCTTGGGGGCTCTTAGGGAAGGCATGCATGGTCTTGTTGGCAGGTTTTGTCCATGGGAATCTTAATTTCTGATCATTTTTTCCTCTGTAAAAAGAGCACTGTGTTCTGTGGCATTGGAGCAGATAATGCGAGAATGTTTCCTTTTCCTAGAGAGACGATGATCTTCTCTGTGGTATTCAGAGGCATTGTGGGAAGTTTTGGTTGATGTTAGAAAATACGGTAATAAGCTTTGGTTGCCAGGGGCAAGGAATCATCATGTCTAGGTGACCCAAATATAAATTAGAGAAAGTTGTTGCTGCCTCTTTTTCCCATCTTTTAGGGCACCAGGCTATGAATAGTAATGTGGTTATGCATGGCAAATAGGCTAGTGAGAATGCTTAAGGTATAGTAACTTAACCCTATCTACCTTTTGGAAGGGCTTAAAAACTTGGCTGTTCCCTCAGGCTTTGCGGGCAGGATAGTCTGGTTGGAGTTTTTGCTTTGTGTGGATTGAAGAATTATTGTTTGTAACAGCATATATTTTATTCGTTTTCTGTTTTTATATCAACATTTCCATTTTTTTATTTGTGTTAGCACCAGGCATTATTTAAGATAGGCACCCAAGTAAATTTACAGAGTAAATAAATTCATTTGGCCCAATGCCTCCTGAGAGATCAGTAGAAATACAATTAAAAGTGTTGTATGTGACTATGTGAACATGTTCTTTGTCTTGAGGTACATTTTGTAAGAGGTAGAGGGTTGGTTATAAGCCACAATCATTAACTATGGGCATTGTCTAAGAACTGCACCTCTGTTCCCTTCTGACCAAAAGTTTTGCTGTCAGAAGCTGAAAAACTCTTTCCTACCTTCCTGTTTGTTAAAAAAATGTTGTTCCCCTTTTTATAATTGCTTCCACTTTTGTTTTTGTGTGCATTATAAGTACATACATATGTCTGTGGGTACGTGATGTTTATAGTATCTTATTGATAAAGTCGGCTTTAGGAATAGCATTCCTTATTTCCACTTTCCACATGATTCAGATTAAAGTTTCTGAACCTAATGGGTTCTTCTTGTTCTGTCTTCTCTATTTACCATTTTTTAATCCATTTTCCATCTGTCTTTTTATAGACAGGCATTGGAGGAGCTATTTCAATAAAACACACCTTATGAGATCAACAGCTGGATTTTTATAGTTCCTATATTTGGATAGATTAGCCTTTGTTAAGAAGTCTAGTTTCTAGCTCTTGCCATCCTAATGTTTTCTCTGTATATGTTTGTGTTTGCTTTTTAAAGGACAGACTTTTCACTGATGCCTAGATGAAGAAGAAGAGGTGGGCAACTCACAGTTTGCAGATTGCCCCTAAGCCCTCCTTGGATGGAAAGAAACGTGGCAAAAGAACAGGGTTAAGCTTCAGTTCAGGTTGGCGCAAAGCAACGTGGTTGTGTAGAACGTGGGACCTTGAACTTCAGGATCACGGCTAATTTTTAAAGTATCATGGTATTTGAATAGCCTTTTAAAAAATATCTGTGCAAATTTCTTTCTGTACAAATTGACTTGCTGTTGTCCTACTACTGTGGAAAGAGACGCCTTTTGGAAGTGGTTAATGGTGCCACGGGTTTCTCCCTAACCCATAAGACAGTGCAGTCTTGTAACCTTTTTAAAAGCGGTTGCCCTCCCCAGAACATCTGGGGCAGAGGGCATTTCCCAGCATTCCTCACGGCGCTGACCCCGACTAATCGCTATTCTACAGCCCCTCCCCCTCTTGTGCACAGCATAGGCTCCTCCCCTTTGGAGCCTTGCTCTGCCCCTCTGACTTCCTCTGCCAGGACACTGCCCCCTGCAGGCAGAGCCATGAAGCTGCAGGCCGTCATGGAGAATCTGCAGCGCCAACAACGTGCCCGGCTGCAACAAGAGATGGAAGCGCGGCAGCAACAGGACCAGCCGCAGGGCAATCCTCTGCCCTCCTGCACCAAATCCGACCGCCATGTTGTCAGCCCCTGGCATCACTGCATTGCCCCGTGGCCGCAGCCAGGACCCTCCTCTCTCTGAGGAGGGGGGAGAACCTGACACCGCCCGGATCCAGAGGGCACAGATAGCGGCCCTGGCAGCTATGCGGGCAGCTGCAGCTGGCCTCAGACAGTCATCCAGCCCAGTTGGGTCGGAGGAGAGCCATTCTTCAGAGGAAGAAGAGGAGCTTGTAGGGGAAGAAGAGGAGGAGGAGGAAGAGGAGGAAGAGGAAGACGGTGAATACCCCCGAGAAATAGGCTCAGAAGAAGAGGACATGTAAGTCTTATCTGAGGCCCAGCCACTTCTTGCTGTTATGTTAGTGTCCTCATAAGGGGTTCAAATGTTTACATCATGAAGGCCCATGTGACTTGTGCCATGGGTGGAGTGTGGAGCTCCTTGTCAAAAAATCAAGATGGCATCCGTGTGATCAAAGTCCTGCTCCTTTGTTATGGGCATCACTCGTATGGCACAGACTTTATTAAAAGGGGTAGAGTTTCAATTTATATAACAAGCAATGATCATCTTGTTTTTTTGACACCCTCCCTTAGAAGTCACTACCCCTGAGACCTTTCAGGTGTCTCTTTCTCAACCAAATTATAATTTTTTAAAGTGACCAGTGCATGATTGGACAGGGATTATATGAAATATTTTTAATGCTAGATAAATGTTCAGTGAAATAAAATGAAATGTAATTTTTGTCCTGGCCCCTCAGTGGTCAGATGTCAAGGAGTAGACTTTATACTTTGCAAGGACATTGGAATGAAAGGTTGGGGCATAGCTGTATGTGCTACCTTGTAACTCTTGTGTTAAAACATGTAATTTACAAACTTTCTGGGCTCACACAGAAAGCCAAGGGTTTGCTTTCCCTTGGGTGGTATCCTGTTTGTCTTGGATGAGGGAGTAGCCATTTTATAAACTTGAGCCTCTCTCGTTTTTAATGATTTTTTTCAAAGGTAAAAAGGTATCATTCACCCATCCCAGTGTGGGATAAAATAAATAACAAGTTGAGTTGATTTGTGGCTCACACAGAGCATTGCAAAATGTCTGGAAAGAAAGATTATCTCTCATTTGACTGCTCTTGCTCTTGATTTGGTAATTTGGTGTGTTTCTCCGGCAGGCTCCTTTGCTCCTCCCTGGTGTTGTTGGGGTCAGGAGACAATAAAACCAGCAGCTCTTAAGGCAAAACCAGTCTGGCTAGTTTTTAATGCCTTAGGCTTTTTGATTAAGTTCCTGATCCTTGTTTGAAAATTTCCAACCTATTTAAAACAAAAAAAAAAGTACAAAGGTAGTGGGGGTGTAGAGAATGCCATTTCTCCAGAAACTTTTGAGTGGAGTGAAGTGTGTCTACATATGCCTTTGTTTACTCAGCAGTCAGATACTTCTGCTCTGACAATCTTGAGATCTGTTGGAGTTTGATTCCCAGAACCAGCTGCCTGACTTCTAGGGATGACTTCTGTAATTTGGGGTTTGGGGTGTGTGTGTGTGACCTGAAAGCAGGCTTCATGAAGGGTTGTACTCCAACAGCCAGTTGAAACAGAACCCCAGTTTTTGACATTTTTCAGTGTTCTTAAGGAATGAAATAGTGTCTAAAATCTAACCAGGGCCACAGTACCTTCCCTCCCTTTAAGCTTCCCACTCCCCCCAACCCCAGAAATAGTAAAACAGACCAAGATTCTGGGTCTCTAGTTAACAATTCAAGTCATAAAAAGGAGTGCTGGGCAGGTGCAGTTTCTTGTCCATCTCTCTTAACTACTTAAAAAAAAACAAAGGTCCTCTTTCCACCCTCCCAAATTTATGCTGCACTTCAGGCATCTAATAGAAAGGCTATCTATAGTTTAGGATTGACTGTAGGCTAGAATAAACAACTTTTTGGGACTTACAGCATATATGGAATATTGGCAAGCCTGTGATGGCTGCAGTCACATTACATTATGTTATGGGGAATCTGCCTACTCCTGGAATGGTTGCCATGGTGGGTACAGTCCGTCCCAAAATAATTATTGGAATGCTGCCTGTCATTTTTAAGAGATTTACTGGGGCCCAAAGGTATTGCTGCAAATGACTATGATGCAAGGTGATGGTGCTTTGCAAGGTGCCAGCTTGCTATTTAATTATTTTAACCTAAACATGCCTGTTATTAAAGTTTGATGGGCATCAGGGAGATATCTAGAGGTGTATCAGAATCCAAAGTCACCATTTTTATTTACCCTGCTTTAGGTATTCACATTTTTGTCCTTATAATTCTCTCTTTTAGAAAGGGCAAGTGGGTTGAAGATTTTGAAGAAGACCTGGGTGAGGAGGAGGAAGAAGAATACGAGGAAGAAGAAGAAGAAATGGTGGAGGGAGGGCTTGGCTCCAGTGCAGTGGCTACATCAAGCCCTGGCACCCCATTTCTACACAAACAACAGACCCCCCAGCAATACCGAGGAGAACCTTCCAGATTGGTAGGGGGCCAAGAAAGGGGCCATTCTGGGGTTCCCCAGCAAAGCCTGTCGCAGCTGCAGCCCCAAGTCCTGGACCATGGAGATTGGACTTATGAAGAACAATTCAAGCAGGTAAGGTGTAAAAATATATTTTCTTCCTATCTTTAAATGACAGAAATCTTATTCAGTGATTCTGCTGGTCATGTTGTTGATTGTTTTTCCTTCCCAGCCAGTGAGGAGGGGAAGACAATATGTAGGAATGTATGAGAGATAATTGCATTAACCTGTGGCTTTTTTAATTTGGTGGAAAGGGTTAAGATTGGATTGAGTAGAAGCCACAAATCAATGTGGCAACTTTGCAATGTGGAATATCCTTTCCCCCCCAGTTTGTTTAATGATATATGTGCTGAAAAACTTGGTTTATATCTTTTGAAAGGCACATATATCTTCCTTTGGCGAAAGTCAGCTGTATTTTCAGGTGGTATAGTTTGGGAGGTATTAATTTAATTTGCAGACAAAAGGAGACATAGTGATAAAATTATGAGTAGGATGGAAAATATTTTTATTTATTAAATTTGTATACAGGCCATCTCGCCAAAGGCGACTGTAGGCGGGTTTCAGACATCGATTAAAAACACACCATAAATCAAAACAATAAATAAAGATCTTACATTTAAAATGAAATTAATATAAAGCTAAGGGTGGAGAGGGAAGGAGAAAAGTGTGCACAGGGAGGAGGTGGAGTGGTATCTACTCCAATTAGCCCCCTCCAAAGTGCCACACTCCCCATTGGTGAAGTAGTTGCCTCAGCCATGTCTTCAAGGCCTTTCAAAAAAGGGTGGAGCAGCTCTGACCTTGGAGCAGGAGGGCGGAGGAGGAGATGTTTCAGGGGGAGGGAGCCAGAGCAGAAAAGGCAGAAAACATTGTTAGTGCTTTGGTGTCCAGCAATTAATTTGTTTCATTTGCTCATTCAGAAGACTTGCAAACTGTCATTCAGGCAGGGCATGATTGAACTGTAATGGCAGAGTATCTAAAATAATGTAGCAGCAGTTACAAGTAGGACAGAATTAACTCAGAGAACTGCCTCCAGGTATCTTCATGGCTGCCTGCTGGCATATAGTGCTTTAAAAACTGTTTGGGTAAATTAATGGAGGAGAAGAACCTTTTCCAGTCCGACATTCTCCGAATGGATGGGACTTGTAGCTCTGTTGAATGATGTGCAATGGCTGAAGCTCTTGGTTTGAAAGTTCTCACCATGGTGTGAATTCTAGGCACTGCGGGCCCTTAGCTTTACAGAAGTTGAGAAGAGATAGTGTTAATGACTTGTGGTTACTAGAACCTCTGTATTTAAAGGCAGTCTTCCTTTGAATGTCAGATGCTGGTAGCTGATGAACGGTGAACTTTCCAGATACACCCAGGTGGCCATTGTAGAAAGCACTTTGTTGAATTCTATGAATCTTAAAATAGACATATGGGAGATATTCAGTGCTCTTACATGCTCACGAGTCTTAGCAGTGATGGTTTCATTTCTGAACCTTAATTTCCTCTCTTTAACTCTTTTCACATGTCTGTCTCTTCTAAAGAATTTCAATAAAAGTGTACAAAGTGTGCAGAAGTATTTTGTACATTTTATTTATGTAGTAACTATATAGCTGCCCATCTCACATACAGATATTCCTTGACTTACAACAGTCCATTCAGTGACCATTCAAAGTTACAACGGCACTGGAAAAAGTGACTTATGACCATTTTTCACACTTACGACCTTTGCAGCATTCCCCAGGATCATGCGATCAAAATTCAGATACTTGGTATCCATTTCATACTTACAACCATTGCTGTATCCCAAGGTCATGTCGATCCTCTTTTGCGAACTTTTGACCAGCAAAATCAATGGGGAAACCAGAGTCACTTAGCAGCTGGGTTACTAACTTCAACTGCAGTGATTCCCTTAGCAACCATGGCAAGAAAGGTTGCAAAATGGGGCAAGACTCACTTAACAAATGTCTCACTTAACAAAAGAAATGTTGGGCTCAATCATGGTCATAACTCACAGCCATTCATCTAGTGACTGTTTGAAGTTACAACGAAAAAAGTGACATGACAGTTTTTTGCACTTAACGACCATTGCAGCTTTCCCACATGATCATGTGATCAAAATCTGGCAATTTGCCAGACTCCCTTAATCACGTTAACTAGCTGCAGTGGTTCACTTAACTGTGGTAAGAAAGGTCGTAAAGTAGGGCAAAACCCGCTGTATCAGCAGCAGACATTTTTGGCAAGTTTCTGACCTTGTTCTTCCACAACACAATTTTTTCTTTCTCTTGACACAACACGGCTGAAAAGAAGCATTGCGGTAACTTGAGGTGGATCTTTATGTGGAGGGACTGTGCCTGTTTCTGGTACTGCCACAAATGCTTGGATTCAGAGTGATTTATCACTTAAGTGCAAGTCTTTGGGCACCAGGCTCCAACTGGTAGATCTTGGCACTCTGCTACTCCCCTCCCCCCCTTTTCAAAAACAAAAACAACAACTGGAAACCTGCCCATTCTTCTTTTATGGAGCTCAAACAACTCATTCTTGTAAACAGGATTGGTTGTCTTCCCTACTTACCTTCTCTTGGATGCTTTTCCTAAAGACAATATCTTTTTTGAGTAGAAAGAGAAAGCAGATTTTTCCACTTGAAGCTCAGCAGTATGGAAGTCTGCAGAGAGAAGCTTCTTAGTCTTGAAATATTTCTCCTCAGGCAAAACTGACCAGAATCAGCTGGCCTCTTCCTGGACCCTGCAATAAAAGCCAGACGATTTGGAACAAGTTTGTTCAGGCTTCAGTTCTCTGCCCTCTGAGCTGAGGTTGAAACATAGTTGAAACTATTTTTTTTTAAATACAGGAATGGATTAGAAAGCCTTAAACAGATTCTGCATGTGTCTGTGGGTCTCTGGTTTTTTTTTTACTCATAAATCCTTAAAATATCATATGTAAAGAGAACTCTAGATAGGTGCTGGGTCTTTGGTTTAGCCTGCATATGGGGAAAACACACCCTTGGGGGGGATATGACCTGGTGTACAGCTTTGTTGTGTTTTCCACAACCTTTTTAAAAAAAATTTGAACATGTGAGAATGCTTATTCTTCATTTTTCCTTGATTTTTTTTATCACAAGTAAGGCCTTTATGGATATGAAATTAAGCTTGGAAAAAGATAGAAATACCAAATAAGTAGTTAGAATGGGTGTATATGTCTGTGTGAAAGGATAAAAAAGATAGGGCAACTTTTAAAGGAGTTTAATTTTTATGCTTTTTTTTGGAGCTACCGAGGAGTATCATTTGGGGCAAAACAGGTTGAGGCCAAATGTGTTTTTCTTTTGGGGAATGCTTTAACAAATGTGGATTTGTGTGTAAGAATTGCTGGTAAAAGCTGTCTTTTTGCTTTCACTTAATTATGTCTATGTAACAATGATCAGTCAAAAACCTACAGTAACGGATTGAGGTTTTGTTCTTAAATAAAATTACACTATTTTGTAGAATGCTTGTATGGCTGCCTGCCCTCAAATGTAAATCGTTAAATTTAAATGTTACTTTTCAACTCCTGTCACCATGGATGAATTTTTTGAGCTGAATACGTATATGGTAATTAGATACTGGTTGTCTTATTACCATATAATAGCAATTCTCTTTTTAACACAGATAGTGCAGATATTTCATGCTTCTATGGTTTGGATCTGCTTGCAGTTATAGTGTTTGATTCCCACTGTATGGATGCAGAATCTTTTTGAGGAAAAGGAAGTTGTTCTTAATGTCTTTATTTTCTTGGATACAAGGATATAGAACTAATGGGAAGCCCAGTCTAAGAAGTATTTTTCTCTCTCTTCACATTCCCCACCACCACCATTTTAAAAACTTCTTTCCCGCTGCCTCCCTTTCTACTTTTCTGTTTGATCAGCCTGGACTGGGTATTGAATCAAAAAAGCCTTAAAGCTAATAGAAGGAAACAGTTCTTTGCAAGCTTTCTCCCTAGAGGCAGGGTCTCCTTTGATGTACTAGTTGTAAATACATTGAGAATTTGGGGTGGAAGGGATGATCAGGAGATTCCCCCCCCTCCTTTTTGTCCAAACAGCAGCAGATGGAATCCAGATGGAGAAAGAGGGAGAAAGTAGTTGGAGGAGCTGGTAAAAAGCCCCACTTTTCAGAAGGTCACAGGAATATTGTGGTATTTTCTTCAGAGAAAACAGAACAACAGAATAGGAAGGGACCTTGGAGGTCTTCTAGTCCAACCCCTAGTCACATGAAAAGAATGCCTTAAAAAAAACCTATACAGATAATCCTCGACGTAACAGCTATAATTGACCCCAACATTTCTGTTGCTAAGCGAGACAGCTGTTAAATGAATCTTGCCACATTTTACGACCTTTCTTGCCACAGCCGTTAAGGGGATGATTGCAGTGGTTAAGTTAGTAACACAGTTGTCAAATGAATCTGGCTTCCCATTGACTTCGTTTTTCAGAATTTCAAAAGGTGAACACGTGACCCTGGGACACTGCAACTGTCATGACTATGAGTCAGTTGCCAAGTGTCTCTTTTGGTCACGTGACCATGGGGAATGCTGCAACTGAAAAAGGTCCTAGGTCTCCTTTTTCAGTGCCACTGCGACTTTGAATAGTTACTAAACGAACTGTTGTAAGTCAAGAATTGCTTGTAATTCAGTGGTTCCTAAACTGGCCAAGCTTCTGCTAAAATCCGCCATGATTTGAAGACCTGGTTGTTCGACCAATCTGGGCTGTGACCCCTCCCGGGGCGTTTAGACTGTCTTAAATTTTAGATTCACAATTCGGCTTATAATTGTTTAATATGTTTTTTAGGTAATTTATTGTTATTGTTGTATTTTAGCTGTGAGCCGCCCCGAGTCCTTTCGGAGAGGGGCATATAAGTCATAAATAAATAAATAAATAAATAAATAAATAAATAAATAAATAAATAGGATTGTTTTTGATGGTGTCTACCTATAAAAAGAGTTTCCCACTGTGACTGTGGATGAGTCACAGAATAGACTCCGTGTTGGAAGAAACCTTAGTCTGGAGCACTCCTAGCAATCTTTGGTCTTCAAGGGCGTTCATCTGGCTTGATGGGAGGTAGTTTTGCCCTGTTGTGTATTAAGTGCAATCACTCAGTTGCTCCTGAATCATTCAGGTGCTCCCAGACAAGAGACCCTGACAGTCACTTGGTAAGTTGAAAGCAATTATTTTCTCCAAGAAGATCATATTAAGCATGACTCCTTCACTCAAGATGCAACAGAATTCCCTGCTTTTGGGAAGGCACACACCCACATATTCTAAAAAGCAAACAATTTTGCATTGTAAAGTTGACAGTGATATCTGGTTCTATTGACGTGGAGGTGGGACCTCATTTCCAGACACTCTGTGGAGAGGAATGGTTGGAGAGAAAGACAACAAAGACAACAAAAGTAAAGATAAGGGACCAAAGACTGTGAAGGACTAATGTACTTAATTGTAATGTGCATATTTACGCAATATGCACTGCAGATAACGGCCCTTTTTGAATGCAGGCAAGACACTGAACCTATGCTTGCAGAGCCTATATTTAGATGCGTTTCCTTTACAAAATTCAGAGGGTGTTAAAAAGCCACACGGCTAATACAGGAAAATTATATAACGAGAAAATGTTGCTGTATCCCCCCCCTCTTTTTTAAAAAGAAGTAATTTGAATAACAATGGCATGGGGAAAGAGAAGAAAGGAGATGTAATAATCATGTCTTCATTCGATCTGCCAAAATATAAGTTTTCAGCTCAGGGTATATAGGCAAATGTTACCTATGGTGTATATGGATGTGGGTATGTTGCATGCACATATATATGGTTTTCTCCCTTGATTTGTGCTTTAGCCATTTGTAGCTGCTAGCTCTCTGCTAAGCAAGGCTCTTTTTCTGGGCAGTCTTTTCCCTGCTTTTGAGCCCTTCTTGTTCACAGCCCTGTGTAAGGAGGAAGGGGTGGGTTTGCGGTCCTCTTTTGCTGCCTCTGTTAGTGATTAAGCCTTCATTTGCCTAGTGGTCTCCAAGATGTTTATGCCGTATTTACTGAATGCTCAGCTTCAACCTCGCCCTCCTCCAAGGAAAAAGAACTAAACTTGTGTTTCATTGCATTCCCCTTCCCTCCCATGCAAGAAAGAATCTTTCATCTCTCTTTTTTTTTTTGGTATTGGCTGTAACATACTGTTCTTTTTTAGTTTCCCTCAAGCATTAGGCTGTGGGTGACATCACCCAGTTCAGCCAGTACCTAGGAAGATGCTCAAACACAGGGCTGCAATTATGAACTGTTTTTAACTTGTTGTTTTCTTTTGAAACCGTTTTCAGATATTTTGTAGGAAGCCATGTTGTAAAGTTTTTTTAAAAAAAACCCTAATAAACGTTGCACTGAGGCTGTTTTAAATGGAAGGCCCTTAGTTGCCTTAGTCTAAGTGTTCTTTCTTTTCCCTCTACTAGTCAACTTTCCTGCCTCCCCAAGGCATAACCCTGTTCCTAGGAGAACTTTGCTTGTGTCTTGAAAGTCAGGGTTAAGAAGTCACTCTGTATCTTTGCCAAGGCCTTCTGGCCGGGACGGGACAGCCCCTATGGTAGCTTGGCAGGTCCTGTCTCATGTATCCTGTTAGCCCCGTCTTGTTTACATTCCTGTGTTCCTTTTTTTCCCAGGCATTTGCTTGCCAAGGCTGTAGCCTATCAGCAGGGCTTGGAGAGCATTCAGAAAGGAAGAAAGAAAGGGGGGGGGAGGAAAGTTGGTTGGAAGAGTGCCGAGTGGAACTTGCTGCTTAACTGAGCAAATCCCTGGCAGGGATCCAAAGGTGAACACCGTATGTTCGCCTCTTCCCTCCCTCTGACATATGTTGGGAGAGGCTTTTCTCAGACAGGCCAGCCAGCAGATCTTGGTGTCTTTCTCTTTGCTGTTGCTCAGTGGCTCTGGAGAAAAGCTCCGTGCCTTCTAGAGCTGATACATAAGAGTCCTGGAGTTGAAAGGGACCTGCTCTTGTCCAGCGTAGGGAAGCAATACGAAGCATCCCAAACAAATGGCTGGCTTGACTTTGCTTTAACGTACCCAATGAAGAGACACCCCCCTCCCTTTTGATAATCCTTTCCATTGTCCTGTTGCTTTCAGTGTTAGGAAGTTTTTCCTCAGTTCAACTGGAATCTGTCATCCTGTAATTTAAGACCCGTATTCTGTGTCTTGCACTCTGGGACAGTTCAGATAGTCCTCCACTTATGACCACAATGGAGCCCAAAATTTCTGTGCCTAAGTGAAACGTTTGTTAAGTGAGTTTTCCCCATTTTACGACCTTTCTTGCCACAGTTGTTAAAAGGAATCTGGCTTCCCCATTGACTGCTTGGCAATTCCCATGTTTCCCAGCCAGCAAGAACTATATTGGATAGAGGAGAGTTAGACTCCCATACTGAGCCAAGTTTCTTCATTTTATTATAAATTGGTGCCCTAAAATTTATGATACTACTTTGCCTCCTTAAGAGAGAGAGGATGTTCAAAAGAGAACCTGTTAATGGCGTGGATTACTTCACATTGTAGAAGTGTACCAAAAATTTGGCATTGTTTCTACACAAGGTTAAAATTGCCTAATTTGGGACGGTGTTGGAATGTGGAGAAAGGGTTGGATTTCCAAGATCACCTCAGAAGCTCATGTGCAGAAATTCTTCTAAGTACAGATAGTCCTCAACTTACAGCTGGACTTACCTGGGGAGACCCTGATTCAAAGTTTCAATGGCTTCCCCCCTTGCCCCCATGGTCACATCTCCACACGTGGGGTGCTGGGCAGCCAGACCACATTTATGCCCATTTGCAGCGTCCCATAGTCATATGACCACATTTTCTGATGCTTTTGCTGAAAACAGCATTTACTTCCAATTTTCAGCAAAACCATGCCCATAGGAAACCATTGGTTTCCTTAACGGCCGCCACACAAAAGGTCATAAAGCAAGTCAGTCCCATGATTGACCCGTTTTACAACCATCATGAATTATGACCATGATGGCTAGGCTCAAGGACTACTGTACTTGGATTTCCAAGAACTTTAAAGGCTTCATCAGTAACCCCCCCCCCGCAGTGATAAAGAAATACATTCAGGAGTCAGAGATAGGGGAACGTAATAGCCATAGGCATGCTGAACCACAGCTTCCAGCATCTGGAGGGCCATGGGTTTGTCAGCTCTGGTTATATCTTAATTGGCAGGCAGGGATCCATGTAGCTAAGTCCATCCGCATTAATCTACTTTATTCCAGGTCAAATTGTTTATCCATCTGCTGCGGATGGCAGTAGCTTTTTGAGACCTGGGCAATGGAGTATTTTTCACCATTATCTGTTACTAGAAGATTGTATGTTTCTTTCTTAAATTTATACCCTATATTTTCTCAAGGGGGATCAGTAGGGCACATTGACTGCATTGTCCGCTAAAAGGGTAGATGGGTATCCTTTTACAGCACTCTGCACCCGAGTGTCCTTGAAATTCTTCTCATTCTCTCCCATCAAATGCATTTATTTGTTAGATTTTTATTCTGTCTCTTGTTTGGGAGCTCAAAATAGCATATGTAGAATTCCTTCTTCCCCACAACTGCAGCCCTAATTTGGAGTGAGTGAGGAGGTCTAGCTTAAAGTAACTTCATGAGTTTCCAAGGCTAAGGATGGATATGAACCTGGTTCTTCCTGCTCCAGCTCTTCAGCACTACAGGACACTGACTGTCAAGATGAGAAGGGAGCAACTAACCCAAAGTCCTCCAGAGAGAAGGGACCAGGGCCCACATCTAGCCCTTCCTAGTCTAGCCTCTTCATCATAGTATCATCCTGGGAATTTCTATATGGCCAAGGGGGCACTAGAACCTGGAATTCTCTATACTCTTTTAACTGAATAACTTGATGATTAAACTCATGATTCAACAAGTGCTTTGACTCAGAGCCGTGAACTTACTTTCCCCAATTTGTCTTTCTGTCTGGATCATCTGTCATCTAGATCTGGGCTTTCACTCAGGAATACCAAGGATAGGCAGTTGAGCGTCTTCTAAACATCTTTGTGTTGCACTTTATATAAACCCACCCAGTGTGTGCTTGTATATTCCTGTGGGTAAACCGGACAAAGATCGTGCAGGTTAGAGTCTGAATGAAAACTGGGTGTTTGTGTCCTGTTTGAACGCAGGTTTATGAGGTTGTGTTACGTGAATATGTTGTGTTGGTAATTACTTGACTGTGTTGTAGTGTTTCAGTCCAATTAAGTAATCAGATCTTACCATGCTTGAGGCTTGTTTTTCCTTTTTTTAAAAGGTGTGCGTGTTTGTTTCACAGAAACTGCCAGAGTTAATGGAAAACTTTTCAACGGTTGACTTCTGACAGGGCTTCCCCTTTTCTTTCTTCTTTCTCCCTGTCCCACCATCATTCAAAATAGGGGTTGCCATACTAGCCTTTTCTTCCTCCCACTCCTTTTCCACTGTACACCTCTACTTTCTTCTGTGTCATTTACATCATTTTGCAGAATGCATCTGGCTCAATGGGGTTCCTTCTTCCTTCCTGTTCTACCTTTTTTTCAGAGAAAATGTCTGTACAGCTTGTTGGCCAATATTTCTCTCTCTAGTTTTGTAGAGTTTGCCTTTAACTTTGTGACCTCCTGACATATTAATTGGTTATATTTTAGTATGTATAAAATATTAAAGATAGTATTTGGTAATTTATTTATTCGCTGGGGCTTATGCTGCTCCCATTTAGAGAAATCTTGAGTGGCTTACACTCTACTCTTTTGGTAAGAAGATTAAAATAAAAGTGTCATGAAAAGACAATTGGCAATAGGAAATAAATAGAAATAAAATAGTCTTATTAGCTTTATGTTCTCCTTACATAAAGGAAGACAGTTATTCCCACATTCAAAGAAATCCAGCAATCTTTAACTTAACTCCTACCTCTACCCCACCTCCTAATATAGAACAGGTAGTCCTCGACTTACAACCACAATTGAGCCCAACATTGTAAGACTTGTTATGCAAGACAGTTGTTAAGTGAATTTTGCCCCAAACTCTGAACTGAAATTGCCTCCCTCCTTGGACTCCTTACTGGATCTGGGCCAATTTGGGTTTTCTTATATTTCTTCAAAATGCACCCTGAGAAACACGTTGGTATAATTCATTGAACCTCTTGCAAGTGTTATTAAAGGAATTAATGTTTAAGAAGTGTAAAACCTGCCACATAATAAACTGGGCTATGTCATAGTATTTACTAGGTCATTAGGGCAGGTTTAGAAAATAGTGCTAGGTCTTACTGTAGGTCTATTAGAATTTGAAGCTCTCTGATATCTTCATAATACAGGACAATTTTTTCCCCACTCCTCCCCAGTTATGCAAGATTTGGTGAGATGCTGCAAAACCTTTCTTGCTTGGTGAGTCAGTAAACCTGACAAAGCAGTTTGAGACATGGCCTGTACCCATTTCCGGTGCAATTTCCTTCCTTCTCTTCCTTCCTCCTCTTTCGATGCCGCCGCTCCCCATGTGCAGCCTTAAAACTGCTGCAATATTTCCCAGCAATGAAATCTTTTGTTGTAATTGTATTCTGGAAAGAGTTGATTGTGGGTATCTTTGTTAGATTCGCTCCAAATGGCAAAAGTCTTGTGGTGTGGAAAATGCTGTCACTGTGCGATGCTCACATGCTCCAGAACTAAAAGGAGGTGTAGTCAGGCATTTTAGATTGGGGAAAAGCAAACTTAAAATTAAATAAAGGGAAGAGAGAGAGATGGTAAAAATAAATTGTTTAAAAAGCAAACTTCCCTTTCTGGCACTACTTGAAACCCGAATTGCTTAATAAAGCAGATATAGCATTTGTCTAAAATCTTTATTTTAAAGTTTAAAGAAATCTATGAGGAAATAATACCTCTATGTTTAGAATGTTAGATTCCCCTTAGCTGAACAAGATGAAATAGAAATGGGACAACCATGTGGCCAAGAACAATTTAGATTCTTGCAATGAGCAGGAAATTGGACTCTTGAGTAGTTTATCTCTAAATTTTACATGGACAGGAATCTGTGACTCTTACTGTTAAGAACCTGGGTATCCAGTGTGGTTGTTCAACCTGGCAATGCCTTCCATTACCTTTTTCTCTCCAAGAGCCCTTCAAATGCTTTTTAGATAATACAAATAGCCATCTCCAAAGCTATTGCTTTGGAGATGGGTTCACCTATCTAGAAAAGAGGCAGAGGGTAATAAATACAGGAAACATCCTGTAAGAGAAACTGGTATAGTAGCATTCTGGTAAATCTGGTTTGGAACTGATTGTCTTCTGTAGCTGTCATTTTCTAAATAGACAACTTGTCCCAGCAGCCATTTTATGCAAGCATCCACACAATATTTTCTCGACATTCCAGTTGTGCCCATCAGCCTTAAAAGGCTGCAAACCACTACAGTACTTGATCATAAATTGAGTTAAATGGATGTGTGATCTGATCCGGTTGTGGAGGCAGAAACTAAGGATTGGGAAAGACCTTGCTTAGCCTTATCATGTTAAAGGCCCTTCAATCGTGGGGGGATGTGTGGAACCAGGTGAAGCAGCTAACTAAATATGGGGAAACTAAACCGATGTCTTCAGCAAGCTGGTTAGAAGCATTTGACTTTGCAAACCTGACTCTGGTACCTGTTCCAGTCTGTAGGAACTCCAGAGAGGTGATAAACCTCATGTTCCTCTATCTGGAACCCTCCACATTGTTGGGCAACAACGGCCATCATCCCTAACCAGGGAGACTGGGTGATCATGGGAGGTGCCATTGCTGATATTTAGGGAAGATAGTCCTCTGATTTCTTTTCCTTTCTATCCTTCCAAGTAGAAGATTCAGTCTTGGTTTAAAAACCTCTAGCAGAGAAGGAGGTGGTGGGGCTTCCAGAGAGCCTTGTCCACAAGTCAAGGGCGTGAACAAGAATTATTGAGGTTAGAAAGCCAAGCTCTGGAGGCTCCCAGGGGGCTGCTACTGAACGAGCTGAGGTCAGATTAGAAGGTGACCCCCCTCGGATGCTTACTATGCTTGCTAGTAGAACAAAAGCCCAGTGGACAAAGTGGTGGTGAGGAAGGCCATTATTTCAGCTTGTTGGGTGTGGACCGAGTTGAAGAGAAAACATCAGTTCAAAGAAAAGGGCTTGTCTTCAAAAAGAAAAATTAGCAAGCCATATGTACTCCCAAAGACCTGTTGAGAAAGCCGCCTGGTGCTTTTCTGTAAGTGCAGTAAGAATATTCCCGGCAAGATACATTGCGGTCTTGTTATTAAAAATAACAAAATACATAGCTGCAGGTTATTGCTCCATATGTGGCTTGGGGATTGAGTCCACAGGTTCCTTATTTTGCTGAATCAAGGATACCAAGCAGAAGAATTTCCAGTATTGGCCATTCTGAAAAGATCACAACTAGAACGTAAATGCAGATTCTTTCCCCTATCTGTCTTTCAAGGCAGAACTGTCCAGGGATAGACTGCATCTGCATATGGAAGCGTTAGGTAGCAACCATGACATCTCTTATCTTCACTTTTTAAATCTCTCTGGTATGCTTTTAAAAAAAATAAACCCTAAGAATATCCTGGTTGGAGGAGGCCAGAGTGGATTTAACTAGTCTGGCAATCCTCTCTTTGCCCGTGACCAAATTGGGAAGCTCTTGAGGAGTTCCTGAAGGCCATTTTTTATCGGCCCAGTGTCTGTTATTCAGGAGTATTTAGCTTCTTCAGCTGGAAGAATCAACCTATCCTTAAATAGTTTTAAGAAATTTCTTTTTACGTTGAATGTATCAAATCCTTACGTTTTCTAAGAATTCAAAACTGTTAGAACAATTAGCACAATTAATCAGTGGAACAACTTGCCTCCAGACATTGTGATTACTGGATGTTTTTAAGAAGAGATTGGACAACTATTTGTGTGAAATGGTGTTGGGCTTCTTGCCTGAGCAGTGGATTGGACTAGAAGACCTCCAAGGTCCCTTCCAACTCTGTTGTACTGTTATAAACCCAAACTCTGCTTCACCGAGTGGACAACTAAGTGCTTTTGGAGAAACTTCAGAGAGGTTATCAAAATAGCATGTCTTTTGTCTTCCAAAAGTAATATTTAGTAACTTAATGCCTGGGCTAATGGGAATACGTACTCAAGGAGAAATAAATTCTTTATGAATTTTTGTCTGAGACACCTTTGCCTATTTTGAATTCTGAAGTCTCAAGGCCACTGCTACAACTTATGGGAAAGCAAATTGCTTACGCATATGAAAAATAACTCTAATAACTCTTCTTCTCTGCCTTTCATCTCCTTGAATTTTAAAATTGTGGCCATCAGTAGCTGAGGGTAGAAAAGTGGAAAGGCAGGGGATTGAATTGGGGGAATTTTCACCTCATGGGGGATTGTATCATATGCACAAGAAAACTTGAGATGAGGTTTTTTTTTTTTGGCTTGGCTTGTATAATGGCAGAAACTGGATTTTGGGTATTGTCTGCAGCTCCGCGTTACTGATTTTAGTTAGTTCTAGCAATATGGCAATATTCTGTACTCACCCAAAGCAGTTCAGTTGATTTTTTAAAAAAATTCTTTCAGTATTGCCAATTATACAGTCATGGCTGAAAGTCTGAGAAAAGGCATTTCAACAAGTAACTGCTACTTGACTAGTAGCTTTATTTTAAAGTCCCTGCCATTTCCGTTTATTATCATTGGTTTGCTTTTTGCATTGCCTTTCTAGGTTTTTTTTATGGAAGTGTCTAGACTAAGTTTATCACTGGTTGTTATTGCCTCCCTGAGATAATAAGAAGTGTTTCATCTTGGGTGACAGTGACTCCTTTTTCTTTTGGCCTTTTTTAATGATGGGCAATACACCCAGCAATTGAACTATAATGCTGGTATGTTATTCAATTCTAGGCATTAAAGATTTATCTTCCGGTGATTCTTCAAAAGGAAGGATACATATGGAGTTCTGCTTGACATAAATGTTTATATTGTGGGTGGGGCACTGGTCTGTTTAATAGGATTTTTTTGCCCCAAATGCCAATTTCTTCCCTTTCCTTCCCAGAAATTCTAGCTTAAGTTCTCCTGCCCTTCAATTCATGCTGTTGTAAATAGATCTTTTGCACTTTACTGAGTCTGGCGATTAAAAACGGAGGGAGCACAGATATGGGGGTGGGGAGAATCTTATCTGAAATAGCAGAATGAAAAAAGCAGTAATATTGTTCTCCACACCCAATATACAGTGAACACGAGTATAAAAAGTGAAGAGGTTGGGATCACCAAAGCGTTTATGACTTAGACTTGTGTGTGAACCTGGCCGTTGTTACTTATTCAGCAAATTATGCTTTAAAGAAACTATGATTTAACGTGTAAATCATAACCACAATGTGTCATGTAGAAGAAGATATTGACTCAGATCCTGTATCTGCTATGAATTTTGCCACCTTGTCTCCATTAAACTCTGTCTTTTATATGGCAGAAGGTTGTCTTTTGTGATAAATACTATTTTAACTACTGTGTAAATGATGTGGAATATTAGGACTAATCAGTGATCTGGTGCTGCTCTTAAATCTACTTCTGAGACCACTTCTTGAGACATTTTAAGGATTGTACTAAGACTTTGTGATGAATTTTTGATAAGAGATTCTCTGATTGATCAGTGTCCCAGAGATGACTGTTCTATCAAATGGGTGGGTGAATTAGAATGACCCTTAATCTAACTCAACGGGACACCTCTTTTTGTCTTTTTAAGGTGTCATCTGTGTAACCTGAGCCTGCCCAAGAGAGCACCTCCATCCATCCTTTGCCTCCGATTTTCTCTCTGAATCTTACTTTACACAGTTGGGGTTCAGAGCAGCATAGATAAAGTG
This sequence comes from Naja naja, assembly GCA_009733165.1. Taxonomy (NCBI): domain Eukaryota; kingdom Metazoa; phylum Chordata; class Lepidosauria; order Squamata; family Elapidae; genus Naja; species Naja naja. The sequence continues at coordinate 356,597,035 of CM019148.1, forward strand.
AGCTGGTGATCAAGCACGGTCACTTATGTGGCTCTTACAATAGACACAATTGTTTGTGGAGATTCTGCAGCTTAAATCAATTCAAAGTGCTGGTCAATACCAGTAAATCCTCATTTAATGTGATAGTGAAGTATCCCACGATCCTTTTTCCCTAGTATGAATATTCAGTATGAATATTGAACACCCATAGAGGGCCTGTTGAGAGTCCCACTCCCACGAGGGCTAGACATCAGACCTTAGTGGTACCCCCACTCTTTTGAAATGGGATGGGGTATGGTATGGTATGGTATGGTATGGTATGGTATGGTATGGTATGATGGCAGGCATCCATTAAGTTATTCTGTTATGGCTTGTTAAAGTTGATTATGTTTTTTATTTGTCCTGCACACTGTTGAGTAAGCATTTACCAAGATCGGAGCAATATGCAGTAATTGTAAATAAATAGCATTTTCATCTGGTTCAAATTCCCATACATCCAGGAACCTTCTCAGACCAGTCTACATCCCAGGATTGTTGTGAGGGGCAATATTAATGCAAGACATGCTATAGTTAGACCAACTGATATGCAGGCCTGTTAATGTTGAAAGACTGAAGAAGGAGGCATGCATTCTCTTGCTCTTAAATGTAAATGAACCTAAAGGATTAAGGCATACATGAAAGCTGAATGGACAGTTTCACTACCCCCTCTCTACTACCGTGTTTCCCCGAAAATAAGACCTACCCCGAAAGTAAGACCTAGCACTATTTTTCTAAACCTGCCCTAATATAAGACCTACCCCGAAAATAAGACCTAGTGTAAATCTCCAGTTCCAGGAAGACTTTTCAGGGAGCAACCGTGCACCATGAAACACCTCCCTACACACTCACACCCACTATTTGGCACCATAAATATATAAGACCTACCCCGAAAATAAGACCTAGTGTGTTTTGGGAGCCAAAAAAAATATAAGACAGTGTCTTATTTTCGGGGAAACACGGTATTTAGTTCAGAAATACATTTTAAGTTTTCTGGAAGGATGTGAAGTATATGTGTGTTTAGTTTCAGTGAAAAATATCCTAGGAAGTATCTGTTAATTAAGCACTTACTTTTCCCCATTCCTCTCCAGCAGTTTTGTACCTGTTTCATAAAACATCACAGTTACAGAACTGTGGGGAGAAACTTATTATTGCCGCCTCGTTGAGAGTTTTTCTGAGGCAGGCTCTGAATTTATGGCATTGTCGCCATATTTGATAAAGGCAAATAGCAACCTCCTTAAGCAGCTATCAAACAACCAGCTTTCTGTTTCTAGAACTAAGATTGCTTTATAGAAAAGGAAAACCTTGGCATATCCAGAGGAGAAAGGGGAAGGGAAGGGAAGGAATGATGCCTGAGCTCAGCGGATGCAAGCTGTTTATTTAGACCTTGGGAGAGATGGATTGTGCTTAATGACAGGAGGAGGGTCAATTTACTTTCTTTTAAAATATTGATCAGGGCTTTCACTGCATTAGCTGGTTGAGCAGATAATCTCTCCCTTGCAGCCTGCAGCTGTTTGAAAAGGTTTAGAGTGAGTGGTATCTACCATTCTTCCACTTTTAAAAGATGGAATGTTGATTCTGATAGACAAAAGAACTGTTACATACAGTTGGCTTTCCTGCCCTTTGAAGAGAGCGTTGGCATTAGTTTTCGTGGCTTGGGGCGGGGAAAGTCAAAGACCAACTTCCTAAAATTGGCCCTATATTGAGGACTGTAAATAGTGTAATAGGGGGTGGACAGATAATCCAAATGCATTGCTGATACCAGGCTGGAGAAAACTATCATAGAAGATGTCCTGGTTGAAGTTAGAATTGCTACATGGAATGTCCAGATAAAAATACAATCTGTCTTTGAATATTCAGGTAATATTCCTTGGAGCAGTGAGGTCTGTTGGGTTTGCTTTGGAAGGCAAGTTTATCTATTGTGGTAAACTTCCAACTAATAATTGAGGATAAATAAAAGAGATACATAATTTCTAAATATCTGAAAGCCAGAGAAATGCCATATAGGGGGATTCCTCTTTTATGTGTAAAAAGTCAGCATGAGGAAGAGACCTGTGTAAGTTTTAAAAGCTTGCCTTGTGCATTTGCACCCCAAAGCAGTATTATCTTTAGTTTATGGATGAGCTATTCTTGCCTGTGTAGCTGGTGTAGGCTACTGCAACTAGCTTAAGCAAGTGGGGAGGTCTAATACATTGGCATTCTTAACCAGTTTCAAAGCCAGTCTTTGTGACTACTGAAATTTAACTGAAGCTGATTCATTCATTCTGTGTGTGAATTGTGTTAGTGTGTGTGTGTGTGTGTGTGTCCCTTCCTACCCCCAATAATCTGCCAAGCTAGATACATGTGAATGATTATCATCATGGATAGGTTGCTGCTGCTTTATGGTACTTAGTAGGTTACGGAGTTTAGTTTCATGGAAAAATGCATGCTAATTAAAAGGCTATAAGGTAAAAAACATAAAAGTGAATCAGTTGGGAATCTACCTAATGTAGTATGAGGAATGGACTTTGTGCTGCTTTTTTTTTAATGAAGGCACAGCATGAATAAAATTGATCAAACTAATCAATGGATATAGCTGCCCCAAGATGGAGGTATTGTTCAGAAATGGACTTTCAGAAATTAAAATAAAAATATTGTGTGGTTTTTTAAAAATGTATATGCACATTTTATTCCTGTTTTTCCAATAGACAGAGGTCACGGAGATAGTTCCATCCGGCAACGAGTCAAAAACACAGGCTGGTTGTATTTCCAATTCCCCTTGGAACAAGAAAAGGAAACAGGATCTATAAATTTGTTGTCCTTTGTGCCATGAAAAAACTGCTTGTGTCTCTTGAGAAATAAATGGATTACACAAAGCAACTGTGAGCCCAAAGCATCCACCTATTGAATTGGGGTACTTGCTTGATTCTATTTATGTATTGCTCTGATCTTTCTTAAAACATATCTGTGCAGTGTAGATGGAGTCCTTTTCTGTGTGTGCCCTCAGTAAATTTACTGGACCTTAGAATGTGGTAGCCTATTGTTTATTTCTGCGCTGCTACCCTAAAATAGATCATCCATTCATCAATAAATAAGTGGTTAGATTCAGTGTGAGCAGCAGTTCTGATATGCTTTGAACTTGGGAGACATGAACTTTAGGTTTGTAATGTCCAAAATGTACTCAAGAGGCCGTTGACAACTGGCTTTAGGATCTATACTTTTTTGATTTTTAGAACTTGATAATGTAGATAAGATCTTAGCAGAATTTAACTTTTTAGAACAACACCTCTTTGTCAGCAGACTGAAGGGCGAATTGGTGCACCTCAGTTGCTGCTAGATTAGAGCTCCTCCAGTCTAATTCCTGTTCCAGTAGCATTTTAGGTTTAGCAATCCAAACACATGTGGAGTGTATTAGGTTGGAGAAAGTTGTGCTAGTTAAAGTGTGTGATTGAAGATGTAAGTGCGTTTCATGGATCCTTAAGAAAACAGCAACTTACTCTACTCCTTTGCATATTGGGGATACATGTTTTGCACCACTCATCTCCTTATCTTACTGGTGATCAACTAATGGTCACATGGGTCTGGAGTGGTTCCTCTTTCCAATACCTCTCCCCCAACTGGCCTACCTAATGCTGCCAGTGCCCAGGGACCTCTTGCATCTGGAGGAAGAGAGAGAGATCCAATATAATGTGTCACTTCAGTACTAATGTGCGCTTGCTTCCATGGAAACTGCCATCTTCATGGCAGCTGTGTTATACTACTGCATTGCCACCTTTTCTGGTGTTCTGTAAACGATCTATCAAGCTCCTGGGGAGAGGGCAGTAAGTGCTCTGTGAACAGTGTGTGATTTATTTTGCTGGTATTTCTGGCACCTCTTCTTATATAAACTGTATTTCTTCCTGCTTACTTTCTGGGGATGTCTGCTGGTTGCTTCTTTTTGCTAGTACAAATGGCTTCAGCTCTCTTTCCTATTTCTGCTTCCATGATTATTCCTTGCATGTAACATTCCAAATACATTCAGTATCTCCAAGATGAGTTTGGCTTCCCATTCTCAGAATTTCAAATTAACACAGTCAACAGCTGGGAATTTTAACCCCACATCATCCTTCAGGCCATTAGACTGGGGAGGGAAGGCTATTGATTATCTCGTCCTCTACTATGCACTCTGGAGTGGAAATATTTTCTGCAGTGTATTTGTGAAAAAACGATATACATTTTGACCACTAAATAAAGGAAAGCCTTGTCTTCTGGATTTCTGCACAGAGCAATTTCTCCAGTTCCAATATATGTTAATCTGTGAGTGAGTTGGGCGATTCACAAAATAGATAGGTGGGTGCATGGATGGGTATCTATTTAGAGCAGAGCCCACATTTATAAGCCATGGTATTTCTTTCCAACATGCTTGTGGATCTATAAAGTTTTAAGCAATTTACAAATTATAATTTGATATATAGCCTGGGTCTACATATAGTTTATGACTAAATCACATGTGTGTTCATTTCAACCTATTTCCATAAATCATGGCTTGCATCCATAATTGCTTTCATATTACATGGTAAACCAAAACCAAACAAGCCACACTAGCTTCCTGAAATCTGTAGATAACTATTGGTACAATTGCCATAATGTTACTTTCACGCAGCATTCTTATTCTACCACTGAAAGCAAACCTCAAGCACAAGAGAAAGTACCTTAGGGCCAGGAATTGTTTTAACATTCCATCATTCAGTGTTCTTTGTCTCTATATTGAGACATCCAGTTGGCACCTGTAAGCTTATCCAGTGTTGCTAACAGAGATTATGCCTATAGAGAGGGGAAGGTGCTCATGCTGGCTCAGGAATTCTGGGAGTTGAAGTCCACAGGTTGTAAAGATTCCATAGCTGCCCACCCCTGTTCTTTGTCTAACTCTTCAGTGGAGTTGGGGAAGAGACAAATGGAGGAATCCAAATTAAAGCAGAGGGCTGTTTGGGCTTCAGAATCCATGTTCCCTGGCCAGCATAGCTTTTGGCCCTGTAAATGGTTTGATTGGAGTTGTAGTCCAGGCAGGAAAGGGATTTAGGATTAGGAGGGGTTGGCTTTGTTCTTGCTTCACCAAGCTGACAACTGATTACTTGTCAAAATTCTGCAAAGTCATTTTTAAAGAACTGTTTATCATTTAATTTAAGGGGGAGAGGGAGAGAGAACCTCATCTAGAACCTCTTGTACTCTCTTACATTATCTTTTCAATGGCCTTCCTGCTCTAGTGACCTTTTCCTCTTCCTTAGGCTAATTTTTTTAAACAGGAAATGAAGAAACAGCTTCTCTTTCCCAACTGATTACTTGGTTTTAAAAACTTCAATGTCTCCAATTATTGCCATCCTGAGGGTTTCCCAGCATCAGGCCTGGTTGTGCTGAGGCCTGATAAATGTATTCCCTCCCACTCAACACCCCCCCCCCACAGACTTCAGGGCCTGCTAAGCACATGCTATTTGGTGAAAAGGAGAAAGCTTCCTGTGGCTCTCCTTTTCCCTAGAACCTGAGAACCAAGTGTTGGAATTTCCTCCCTTTTCAAAATATTTCCTGTCTCCAGGGAAGACTGACTGAAATGGAAAAGGTGAGAGGCACCTGCTGCTGGCCTCTCCAAGACAAAAGGGAGTGGTGGCTAGAAGGAGTCAGGTTGCCTTGCATCTCTAGCACCCTACCAACAGCTTCTTTCCAATGGGGTAGCCATTTTTGTGGTGTACTGTGTGCATTATTTTATCCATACTTAGACTCCCCTTCCCAATTTGACCAGCCCTCCAGATATTTTGGATTACAGTCCCAATCCCATTCATTCACAGCATATTTTAATATTTCCAGAAAAGCTCTCCGATAAACCGCTTGTGAATTTTGAACTTCCACTTTTCTTCTTAAACTAGTACCCAATTCAGAACTGGCATCTGCATTGTGTGAAATGGTGCTGCTTGCATGGTGGCCAGTCTTAAACCTACCTTCACATCTGGTAGTAGTAGTAATAATAGTAGCAAGAATAATATATTAAATATATATGGACTCCCAGACCTAGTGTGGGGATGAAAAAAATATAAGAATGTCTATTTATAACATCAAAAGCTTTGATGTTAAACATTAAAAGAGCTTTGGTGGCTCAGGCTGTTAAATGCCTGCTCTAAGATCCAGCTGCCTTTTGCATTTAAAAAAGGTTATCAGCCTCCATAAGACCTAGTGTTGGGAGTAAATTAAGACAGTGATTTTGGGCAACTGAGTAGTAAATAATAGTAGCAGGCATATACAAAATGAAGGCTATTGCTGCAATGAGGGATGAATGGCTCAAAAATGTGAACATAAAATAAATCCTGGGCAAATCGTTTATAACATCAAAAGCAAAAAGAAACAAGAAATAAAAATGAAGAGTAAATTAGATGGCAAGGATGGCAAAGCTAGATTTGAAGTTCTAGCTAAGCTCACTAGATATTACATTCTGTTTGTTTTGCAATCTCTTCCTTTTGTCTGTCTTTCCAGTTATATACTTTAAGTAAGCATTTAGCCAAGAAGGAAATGTGGAGCTGGAGAGATTTCTTATTGACAAAGGAAATGATTGTATGATATGAATATATAAACAGGGAAGACAAAATGGAGGAGAAGCCAAACATAATTTTTTCACTGAAAAGCAATATATAAAATGGTGTACAAGCATGGTGGAAACAAGGATGGTTTGTATGAATAGAAAATGCAGGTGTGAACTAAATGCAGTTAGATTTCACATTTTTCCTCCTTTGTCCTGACTTTAATTTCTTCAGTAATAATTTCTTATTACTATTACTGACTTTTTTCCTGTCCTATAAGTTTGCTTACCTCGAAGGGAATCTTTTGATGGTATATAGTTATGCACTTTGAAGCACTCAAAAATTTTCAGCTGCCATATTGTTGATCCTAATCAGTGGTGGGATTCAAAAAATTTTACTACCGTTCTATGAGCGTGGCTAGGTGGGCATGGCCATGTGATTGGGTGGGTGTGACTTTTTTGCAGCACCACCCCCACCCTGTTTTCTGGGCCTTCCTGGCCTCAGGAGCCTCCAGGGGGCCCATTTTTGTTCCCAGAAGACACCCCTGGGGCTCAGGAAGAAAAAAAATGGAGCATAGGAGGGGCTTGTAGCACCCCTGCATACTCCATTTTGGGGCCTTCCTGGCCTCAGGGGAGCCTCTGGGGTGGCGTTTTTGCTCCCAGGAACCTTCCATGGGGCCCAGGAAGGCCTCCTGGGCAAAGCAGTAAGAAGCGAGGGGAATCCCGGCACAGCTGTTTGTAGGAACAGATTGTTGGGAGGTAAAGAAAAAAAAAACCACCCTTAAGGATTGACTGGGTGGCTGAGCATTGGGCAGACCAGGTGAGCAAGTGAGCAGCGACTGGCCGACCAGGTTGGGGTCGTGGCCAGCCAGAAATTACTACCAGTTCGGTGACCCACACCAAATCCTTGCTACTGGTTCATCTGAACCAGTGCGAACCAGCTGAATATCACCACTGATCCTAATATAATGGTGCATGGAGTTGCCAAGAGTCAGACATGACTGAACAACAGTATACTGGTGCAGTATAAAATACCTGTTATGCAGCATGCTAAGCATGGTATGGTTAAGGGCCTACTGTGATCATGTCATGATCCTGAGTTAAATAGTGATAAAGAAAAGGAGAACCTTAACCACAATTTGTACCGATAGTTGGACAAATGATTATATCTTAATCACAGAATGTCTTGTTCGAATCTAGACTGATGGCTAATGGATAAACACAAGCAGCCATTAGTCCTCCAAGAAAAAGACATGATGTGAAAGACCAGCATTAGAAGGGAGTTGCTCTGGTAGCAAAACCTCTGCTATTCCTATTTTGTTTTTCATTCCCTATGGGAGGGATCCTTTTCAAAAACAAATCTGATCAGGCCACTGTGGCTTTATTTTAGAAAAACAAAAGGAACTGTTGCCTGATGTATTGCTGACCTATCGTTGTTGCAATATTCTGCAAAAGAGAGGGAGACTAGAAAAGTGTTCGGTATGATTTGGTGCTATCTGGGGTATATATAGTGGGATGCTTAACAGTAATTATGACTTTGTGTGTCACATGAACACTGCTCAGCTAAGAAGCAAACTGGGAGAATTAGGGACAATTATTTTCTACGTCACAGAAGCATGATAGTGAAATACAAAGGAAATCATTGTTTTTTGTCCTAAAATCCTTGGGAGGGGTGGGATGAAAACATAATAAATAAATGGCTAACAGCTCAGGCCATAAAAATAATTAGTGTAGCAGAGAGCCTGGCTCTGACTTAATAGGTTATGTTACCCTTCATGTGAGTCTCTAGCCAACATAGTCAATGATAATACTAGCTGATGCTGATGAGAATTGTAGTCCAGCACCCATAAAGGACCCCAGACAAGGGAAAGCTGTATAAACTTTTAACTAAAGACAGACAAATTTGATTGTGAGCTACCCACCATTGTTGCAAATTGGGCAGTATATAAGTTTAATAAAATTGTTATGGTTAGTTGCAACAGTCAGCCAAATATTTAAACTGGATGTGGCATTTTATTTTACTTATTGAGTCCTTCCCAAGGTCCTGGAATAGGCTGATGTTATTATTTGATGGTGTTAATGGTATTATCACAGGATGTAAGCTGTTCCAAGTAAAGATACTGTTTGCAATTATGTGGTGATTTTGTCAGTGCTGATGGTGTTCAAGTGGGGCTCCAGATGTTTTGGGATTGCATCTAAGGTGCCTATTACTATTGGTACTATTGTTACGTTTTTGCTGCATCATTCTGCTTCCATTTGCAGGTTTTTGTACTTTGTAATTTTCTCAAGTACTTTTCTTTTATTATTACGTCTCCAGGTATTGCAACATCCACTCTCCAGACTTTTTTGCCTTTCTTATAAACAATTATTAAGTCTGGCATGTTATGTGGCAGATGCTTGTCTGTTTGAATTCTAAAATCTCGGAGTATTTTAGCTTCTTCGTTTTCTATTTCTTTGTCTATTTTGTGATCCCACCAGTTCTTGCTTGCAAATGGTATGTCTTGCATATATTCCAATGCACCATTGTTGCTACTGTTGTTTATGGTCAGTCTGTGTGATTTTATTGCAGTAGCTAACTAGGTGGTCCACTGTTTCTTTAGCTCTTTTGCAGAGGCGGCAATTGCTGTCTGTTGCTGCTTCTCCAATCTGGCTTTGTATGCATATATGCTTAAGGTTTGGTCTTGTGCAGCCAGAATTAGCTCCTCTGTTTCTTTTGCAGCTTTCCTACTCTTAGCCATTGCCAGGTCTTGTTATCAGCTTTGCTTGCTATAGTTTTTTTAAATGTACTGGCCATGTAATATTTTGCCTTGCCGTATCTCTCTTCTATTTTTCACTTGGTCTTTCTAATAGGGCAGTTTGATGGTATTTCCTCCACTGAATTTGCACTTTAAGATCTTCTCTCTCATAATTTATTCACTTCTAACCTTCTTGATTTCAGTGTGCTTGATGTTAGCTTGAAAGATGTCCAGGTATTTGTACTGATTATCTTCATCCAGACTCTTCTGTTGATGCAAGTGACATGTTTGTATATGATTATTATTATGTTCGTTTGCACAGTCAGCCAGAGGTTTAGACTAGATTAACATTTTTGGCTACCTGCTGAATCCTTCCCAAAGACCCAGGACAAGCAGGTATTGTTTAATAACACTAAGGTATCATCATAGGAGCCCTGATGGCGCAGTGGTTAGAATGAAGAATTTCAGGCAAATTCTGCCCACAGCCTGGAATTCAAGCATGGCGGGGCACAAGGTTCACTCAGCCTTCCATCCTTCTGAGGTTGGTAAAATGAGGACCCAGATTGTTGGGGGCAATATGCCCACTGTCTACAAATAAGTTCAGAGAGTGCTGTAAAGTGCTATGGAACAGTATATAAGTCTAAGTGCTAGTGCTATTACTATCACAGGATTGTAAGTTTTTCTAAGTAAAGTTGCCTTTTGCAACTGACTGATGGTGATTTTGTCAATGCTGATGGTGTATAATAGGTTATTACTAACTGTTCACAACAATGTGAAGTCACAGCTGCCAGTCCTTTAGCTGGTGTTGGCCTTCATGTACATGAGTTATTCTCAAGAATCTAGGATGTCATATTACATCAGTGTAGCATATGCAGATCTAAGCAGTGTGGCTTTTTGCAATTGGCAGATGGAAATTTTGTCAGTGAACATATTTTGTAAGTGCCTTCCAAGATTTGTTGGTATGGCAGCCATTGATAACCATTATTTAGTGAATAAATATTAACAAGATAATAATTTACTTCCCAGCCATGTGGTTATTCCAGGGACTTGGAAGACTAGTAACAATCATAATTTCTGATACTGAGGACAAGCTTTGGCTAACTGGTGTTTTAGAAGTTGAAACCAGCAATAAAAATTTCATTTGGGACAATAATACAATAGCAGGGTAGGAATACAGAACTTCTCAAAAAGTTGTCATTCATTTCAGAGACAGATTATTGCCCAGAGGTGGTAGTGCAAAAGAGGAAATTCCACCTAAGGGAATCATTAGAAAAGCATTAAAGGAGGAAACTGACAGAACCCAAATGTATTTTTAAAATTCAAATCTAAGGTACATTCTCATTTGACTATATCTAAAAAAAGATAGAGTATTTGGAGAGGGGAGTTCAGAAAAGGACACTGAAAATTAATAAATATATTAGTGTCCAAAGACTCCATCAGGTTTTGCTGCAATAAAATAGCTCAATTGCCTCTCTGAAAATAGTTGCAAAAGGACAGGGGATTGGAATCTTGCCCTGTGAGGAAATTTATTGTACTGCTTTGAATATTTATAAGTTGCCTAGGGCCGCAAATGGGAGTGGTGTATACATTATTTAAATTAAAGACTTCAGGGCTGGTTTTAAAAGTTACTAATGACATAGAGAGATGAATGGACAAAAATCTTTTGCATAATACTGAAACTCTTTATGGTCTCTCATTGAAACAAATTGGTAACAGTTGTTATAGAATCATACAAGATAAAAGTTAAAAGGGCCTTTTTTAGTCCAGCCCTTTTCCCAGTGCAGGAATCCACCACTAAAGAACATCCTTGACAAATGGCCATCTAGCCTCCACATAGCCACTCTTCAACACAGTCTGTGCCATTGTTGAGCGATTCTTACAATTAGAGATTTTTTCTTTGATATTTGACTGGATTTTTTTTTAAAAGGCAAAGGCTTCCCTTGTCCAGTTGTGTCGGACTCTAGGGGAAGGTGCTCATCTCCATTTCCTAGCCAAGGGAGCCAGCATTGTCCGAAGATGCTTCTGTGATCATGTGGCCTGTGTGCTATGCTGAAGTGCACGGAAGGCTCTTACCTTCCCACCAAAGTGGTACCTATTGATCTACTCGCATTTTCATGCTTTCAGACTGCTAGGTTGGCAGGAGTTGGGGCAGGAATGGGAGCTTCCCCCATAACATGATACTTGGGTTTCAAACTGCCAACCTTTCAGTCAACAAATCCAGTGTCTTAACTGCTAGGCCACTCTGCCCCTATAGCCCACCGTACCACTTCCTTGTAATTTAAGCTTATTGTTTCCTCTCCCAATTTCTGGAACAATTTGAAGAATTCTGGCTTTTCTCGGCATGACAACCTTTAAGATACTTAAAGACAGCTTCCCCCCACAGCTTTCTCTTCTCCAGGTGAAACACACTAAGTGTCTCCAACGAATCTTCATACATTTTTCAGGCTCCTTGTCATATCTTGATAGTTTATCAGAGCCTTTCCTAAAACTGGGCACAAGCTTTAACTTCTTTTGATGCATTTTAGGATTGCATTGGTTTTTGTTGTAAGGATATCATACTCTTGGTTCTTGCTTGGCTTATGATCTGCCAGGACAGCCAGATTCTTTTTATAAGAATAGCCGCCCAATAAAGTCCCATCCATCCTACACTCATGTCTCTGATTTTTGTAGGACTCTGCATTTTATCCAATTGAAATGCTGATTTCTGGGCATGCCAGGATCCTTCTGGATCTTGATGCTGCCCTTCAAGGTGTTTGTTGTACCTTTTATTGTTGTATCATCTGCAAATGCGATCTTTTTTACAACTCCTCGCTCAAGTCATTTATTCAGGGAAACAAAAGGCACCATGCTTTCCCAGAGTACTGAATCAGCTTGTGAAATTCACTCACACAAGATGTGCTGACACCTTTAAAAATAGAAAAGACAAATTCAGGAGGAAAAGTGTCAGAATTCTTTTAGCTTTTTGGAAGCTTCTTGTTTAGAAGCTGTCTAGCTCAGAAATGGCCTGTTTTAAGAAACCAGGTAGCAAGACTTGACAGGTTGTTGCTGTTATATTCTTTTTTTTTTTTAATTCATATTTATATCCCGCCCTTCTCCGGAGACTCAGGGGCTTACAATTTTGGGATACAACCCAATGCGCTCAGCAATAGCCTTCCTTCCATTGTATATGCCTGCTTATTATTAAGCAGCATTTTTACAAAGTCAGCTTATTGCCCCCAACAATCTTGGGTCCTCAGTTTACCTGCCCCGAGAGGATGGAAGGCTGAGTCAACCTTGAGCCTGGTGGGATTCGAGCCTGCAATGATTACAGGCAGCTGGAACTAAGTGCTAGGCTATTAACAGCCTGCACCACCAAGGCCTTAAGCTTGAGAGCACATGGAGAAGCTTGGAACACAAGTAACTATCTCATTATTAAGGAGCATCAATGAATTTGTAAGCTAGTAAGATTTCCCCGTGATGCAGTGGAACAATTCCAAAGACTCTGTTCCTTGGAGCCCATATTGAGGCTTCCATAATCCATACTATTGAAGATTCAGCCTGTAGGATCAACCCCGTACACATACCACCCAGTGGAAGTCATGGACAATTAACCAGTGGCATGGCTTGCCATCAGAAGTTGTGGGTGCTCCATCACTGGAGGTTTTTAAGAACAATCATTGGACAACCATTTGTCTAAAATGCTATAGCAGGAGACCCTATAGAAGACTTCCAGGGTCCCTTCCAACTCTGTTTTTCTATTATGCCTCCAAGTGATCTAGTTGATTACTGCTGTGATAGGCCTCTTTGCATGTCAGTATTGGGGGCCACTTAGCTGCAACAAGATGAATTTTTTTTCCATCAGAGCTTTCTGAAATGTGCGTGCATGGTGAAAGTAGCTTGCTGGTTGGGATGAGGGGAGTGACATTTTAAAAATTGGCCCCAGCTAAGGGGATGGGCACCCAGTACACCTGCTCTCTTCAGTCCCCTGGTGTAACAGGAAGCAGCCCTTGAAACTGCAGATTAACGGGCTTCTTGGTTTCGCATGTAACCTGATACGCAAATAGCTTTTCAGTTCCTCAATTTTTATTATCTTTTTTCCCCAGCCCTCTCTTCTGATATCTGAGCTTTTGAGCAATACTTATTTGAATATTTTGCTGTTAGTCCCCGCACAAAGAAAGATGTGATATGCATATTATGGATATTATTCTGGTTGCCTTTTTATTCCACCTTCTTGCAGAAAAATCTCTGGGTTGTTAGATATGAAACAGAATAGTCAAATTTTGCTTGCTGTCCTGCTTTTTTCTCATTAGAAAAGGCTAAATGCCTTTTATTCACTGGAGGGTTTGGGTTGGGTTTTTTTTTTTCCTTCAGAAAAACGTGTTTGGTGCTTCTCTCAAAGAGCTGCTGTTCTATTGTCTTTCCAATTAAAATACCTGCTTGGGTCAATATCTCATTCAGAAATATGAGAAAAGAACTGCTAGCAAAAATGGAGGCCAGTTCTTTACACAGAAAATATCAACAGTTTGCTGTTCGAATGTTTTGGGCAATGCTGACTTGAGTTACTCTTTTTGGAGAAGCCCAATGAATAATGACATTCTTGAAGAGTAGCAGCAGGGAACCTCCTTCTCCAAGAAGATGTGGATGCAGTGGTCAGATTTAAATAATTGCATTTATTTAAAAGTTGCACTGACACCTCACCCCCCAAAATAGTGGGGCTAAAGTATAGGCATTATACTGCCTGCTTGCTCCTTCATGCAGTGTGTCCTTATTGTTTCAGGGCCTGGCTGTGGAAAGAAAAGACAAATTTGATATATAGTCCCCCTTCCTCCCATCTCCTTGCATAGAGACTGTCATTATTTTGTCTTTTATCCTCAGTAGTGCCGTGGCATCATCCTGCTTGCAGTGTTTCTACAGCTAAGCATATCGTTTTTGCTCCAGTGCATCGATGCTGCTCTCTTGGAGTGTTCAGAATTTATTTCTTATTTCTCAACGGTTGTCACCAAGACCCTTATTTTCTGCTTTCTCTCCACTATATTTATTTATAAAATTTATGGTAATTGCTGCCCATCTCAGATTTAATGACTCTTGGAGGCTTACAACATGGGAAAAAAAACATTGAAAAGCATTAAAACCATCCATTGTAAAAAGCACAGCAGATAAAAACATTAACAGATAAAATCATGGATACAAGATGGCAAAGAAGGGAGCCGGACATACCCAGGAGATTGGGGTGGGAAGGTGGAGTTGAACTTTAGTCAACTACATCCAGCATGAAGCAGGAGCCACAGCAGACAAGGCTCTTCTCTTGGATCCCACCAGCTGAAATTCCTTGGGTGACAGGATCCCCAGAATGCCCTTTGCTGGTGCTGGTGGGGCGGACCAATCCCATTGGGGTGAGATTGGACCCATGCCATGCAGGGTTTAAAGATGATAACCAAGACCTTGAATTGCACCTGGAAGCAGACAGACAATCAGTGCACCTCGTGAAGCAGTGGTGTAACATGGCCACTCTAGGGACCCTAAGAACTGCACGCGCCGCCACACTCTGCGCCAGTTGTGGCTTCCGAATGATCTTCAAGGGTAGCCCCATGTGGAGCACATGATCATTAAGTACTTTCCATCTGTGGGCAGTAAAGTATCGAAACACATACCAGGTGGAGATGAAGGGAGCACATTGAGGAGATATTGAGTTGGGCAAGCCAGATCTAATATGTGTACTGTGTCATGTAAGTGTGTGTTTGTAAAGACATGGGTCACAATAGGCTCTTTCCTGGAGGATGAGATTTAGTTGATTCTCCACTGAATATAATTTAGTTTCATGTAATGTGAAAAGATGTCTTGAGAATGAGAAATTTCTCAGCTGTTACTCTGTGCACATTTGTAAACTAATAAAAACTTAAAGGCAGAATGCACAGGCATCCACTCCACTCCACCTCCTCACAACCATCCTGAAAAATAAGTAGACCTAGACAAAATTGACAGTTGTATTTAACCCAGGCCTTCTTCCCCACCTCCCTCCCACTTTTAAACTTATGTTGCTTGGCCCTTAAATAGTCTGTGTAGTCTTGAACGAGCCTCTGCCAAATTCTTGCTATGTTATTAGTAGTTTGGAGGACTAAACAAAAGCTTATTCGCTGATCTATTTCACATTCCTCTACCCATACCAGGGACTTAATCACATATTTCCTTTCAGTTCTGCTTCCATTTTCATATTACTATTACTTTTATTTATTTATTTATTTTTAATTACATTTATATGCCGCCCTTCTCCGGAGACTCAGGGTGCTTACAATTTTGGGATGCAACCCAGTGTGCTCAGCAATAGCCTTCATTCCATTGTATATGCCTGCTTATTACTAAGCGGCATTTTTACAAGGTCAGCTAATTGCCCCCAACAATCTTGGGTCCTCAATTTACCTACCCCGAGAGGATGGAAGGCTGAGTCAACCTTGAGCCTGGTGGGATTCGAGCCTACAGCAGTTGTAGGCAGCTGGAACTTAAGTGCAGGCAATTAACAGCCTGAGCCACCAAGGCTTGTTATCAATTTGAATCAATCCAGTCCATTGAAAATTATGGGCTGTAATTTACTATGCTGATCTAGTGAGGGTTCGTAGATTGATTTAAAAAAAAATGTTCTCAGTCTTGGGTGGAGAGAGAAGGACATCACTATACCAGAGTCATTCAGTGAGTGTCGAGAGAGGCTAAAACTTGGGTCTGCCTGCACCTTGATCTACTAGACTACATGGCTGTCATCCATTTTCATTTATACATGTATCTATGTACACTTTCCACCTGTAAATATGCACACTGCCTTTATACAGAGGACTTTTCTGGTTGTCTTTAATGCCACTTCTTTCCTCTCCAGTTGTCTTCCTCGTTTCCGAGGTTAGCTTGCTAGGCAATCAAGAGCCAGCCTTTGTGTACTTTTCTCCTGATGATCAGCTATATGTTCTTCACGTGTTTGTGGTGGGTTTTTGTTTTAGCAGATATTTATCAGACAGATTTCCTTTTGTTTCATGAGTCCGGTTGTTCATGAAAAGCAAAGACTCAAAAAAGTGGGAAGAGAGCGAGCAGGAAAAACAGAAATGGTTCTTTTAAATGACCAGTTGGAATGAAACCAAGTCAGGAACAGGAAGAACCAACGAAGCTTTAAAAAAAAAACATTGAATGGGTAAATGGCCTGTCTCTTTTCTTCTTGTCTTCTGCAGCCTGATAAAAGTTAGAAAAGAATTTATAATGCCAGTGTTAAGGCTGGAAAATAGTGTTCCTGAGCTACCTACCATTTTCCTGTGCAGTGGAGGATTGACTATCGGAAGCAAGGGCCTTCCGTACCCTTTGCCAGTCCCGGTTTCTGCAGCACCTGTACACATTCTTTTATATCCTTTATTTCCACAAGATAGGCATGGTGCACACTCTTTCCCAACGTGGTGCCCTCAAGATGCATTAGATTTCAACTCCCTGATCCCCTCCCTTAATCAGAGAGCCAGTGGAAATTGACCTGAATGCTTCAAGGTTACAAAAGATAGGTAGAAAGATTTCTATAATCCCTATGACTGGAGGTCTAGCACAGATCCTCCAGTCCAGTCTAGTCCATTTTAAAATTCAGCTTTTTCATTGCTGGCATCTGTCTCTCTCGCACACACAGATTGAGAAATCTGGCACTTTCCAGATGACTAGGGCAATGGTTCTCAACGTGGGCTATGCGATCCCCAAGGGGGCCACACCATATTTGTAGAGGGCCACAGGCATTTCATGGTACAGTTTACAGTATAGGTAGTCCTAAACTTATGACCACAATTGAGCCCCAAATTCCTGTTGCTTAAGTGAGACATTTGTTAAGTGAGTTTTGCTCCATTTTATGACTTTTCTTGGCATGGTTGTTAAGTGAATCACAGCAGTTGATAAGTTAGTACCACGGTTGTTAAGTGAATCTGGCTTTCCCATTGACTTTGCTTATCAGAAGATTGCAAAAGCTGAACACATGACCCTGGGACACTGCAACCATAAATATATGCCAGTTGCCAAGCATCCAAATTTTGATCATGTGACCATTGGGGATGCCGCAACAGTCATAAGTGTGAAAAACGGTCATAAGTCCACTTTTCCCAGTGCCATTATAACTTCGAATGGTCACTAAATGAACTATAGTCCTGTAATTTCAAGGATTATCTGTAATAATAAACAGTGCAAATGGTAAATTACCTTTCCACCCCCACCCCACCCTTACCAGTTTACAGAAATTATTAGAGGAGTCGCAGAGGTAAATTAGGGTCAGAAGAGGTGCCTGAATAGGAAAGGTTGAGAATCCCTGGATTTGAGAATGCCAACCCCCAATTCCCAGGCTAACATGGCCAGAGGAATCTCTTGGAGAAATAATTCCAACATGATCTCAGATAAACTGATTCTGGAAATATGAGGCTTCCCTTTGGAATGTTTGAGCACCTATATTTTGTTGGAAGGCGTGTGTAAATCCCAGTTGGCTTAGTTTGATAGGATTTATCATTTAGAGTATCTGCAGAAATGTATGCTAAAGAGTGCTGGGCTACTAGGCACAATTCTGATTGCTAATGGGCTTACTCTTTTAAGCCCTAAATGGATAGTATCAAGGGCCTGTCAAATGTAGACCCTGGTTTGTCTCAGGAAAGTGCAGAGACTCTTCTGTTTGTTCTGTCCAGAAGAGCTGGATTGATAGGGAATGGAGATATTTTCATTTTAAATGTTCTAAATGTTTGCATTCAAATTATGGAAATCTCACTTCCATAATTTAGTGTCTATTAGTACTCTGCTATTGTTGATAACGTTCTTACCGATGGTGGAAACTTCCCATTTTGCTTGGTGCATGACTTTTCTGCTATCTGTTGGTGTTTTTTTTTTGCTTAATCAATCTGTTGTATCAGTGCTGTTATTAATTTGGAAACTTATTCTACTTTGGAACTGGTTTAAGTTCATTTAATTCAATACCTTCAACCATAATAAGTATTTTCACTGTCTTTCTCCACATCTCCCAGAATCTTTCCATTGATAGCTTCTGATAAAATTATCTAGTTAAATATTTCAGACGAGGTGGGGTCCTGCAGATTGGAGTGCAGTGTCAAAATTTATGTGGGGTGATGTGATGAGGACAAGCTGAGGCCATCCAAGCTCAGCAGCTGGTCCAGCAAGGAACATTCTTGCTGATTGAAGGCTATTAATAGTTGGGAATTGAGAACAGTGGGGCACACATGTTCTACACATCAGGGGCAGAGCGTTCCTGCATGCAAAGGGAATTGTTGCACCAAAGGATCTATATGATATACCGATGACAAAGCAGTTGCTCGCTCAGCTCATGCAAAGGAAAAGTGTGCTCCAATTTAGTTGGTGCATAATGGAACACATGTTTTTCTGGCTAGCAGGTGGTCCGTTTTTTTTTCTTTCTCAATTTCACATTCCGTTTGAAAACTATTAAAGAGAACTTTTTGTTTTGTTTGTGCTCTGTTCCTGCAGTGATGCAAAATTCCAACACTCTTATAATGTAGCAGATGGAATTAATCCATGGGGTAGAAAAACAGATTGTGTTTATTTCTTTAGCTGTATGACATTGCCTCCCATATATTCCAAGACACAGATCCTTCGGTTCAGCTTAAAATTCAGATTTTTCATTGCTTGCGCACCCAGAAGCAAACCAGATGTGCCTTTTTGTATGTCCTTCCTATGTCGTGAGTTTTCCAGAAAATTTTGAATTGGGAAGAAAATTTTTAAAAATTTTAAATCTGGCTTCCACATCTTGCCTTCCTCATCATATTAATATCTCACATTTTTTAGTATTTAGCATTTTAGGAAATTAGGGAGAATGCAAGATTATAAACAAGACGTTTGGAAAATATAGATCAGGAATGCAAAAAGTGGGGAGTGGAAGTCTTGTAGACCTTCCAGGGTCCCTTTTACAGCTCCCAACCTCCATCCGAAGTGGGGAGGCAATAATTTGGGATTTGATTCATTTTGGTTTGCAATTTTTAAGACCTAGTGGTGGGATTAAGAGACAAGAGGATAGAGATGATCTGATTGAGCTCATTCAGATTTTACATATCTACATTTCCTTCCAATTTATCATGGTGAATTTTTGCTGGGACTTTAAAATAAGAAATTACCTGTACATGACATGAGTTCAGAGGAAATGTGCATAAGCTTTTTTAAAGGTTGGTATGTATTCCAATATAGCATTATTGCTGAAAAGGCATTTTCCTGCTCATGTTTTAGAGAAGGTTGGTACATTCCTCTAAAATGTGCTTCTAACTAGATTATTTTGCATTTCCTGATTTTTAAAGGGACACGAGTATTGAGTATCATTATGCTATAACAAAAGGATTGGAAACTTTTCCTTACTGAAAGCCAAAACAAATGTTTAAATATTTTTTTAAAAATGAAACTATTGCTATTTCAGTCATATCATCATCTATGTGATTACTGAAGTCTTGCATGATTCTCATGGAATAACAGTGAAATTTTGTGAGGATTGGCAATCGCATAAAGCATTTCAACATATAAAAAAAATACTTTGATTTTGGCATGCCATCGATGCCATCTAGGAATGTTGCAAGTATCTTATTGCCTACAGTAATCACATTGTCGCCTTCTTCTGTAGTAAATAAAAGAGAAGAAATATTCATAGATTACAATATTGCTGTTCATTCCAAAACCTTTGCAGCTCTTTCCATTTCTTAACTAAAAAGCTTGACCTAGACTGGCATTTCCTTTAATTTGCAGTAGTTTTGATCAAACAATAAAAAACTACACCCTGATTAATTGGCCAAGGAGGGGGAGGGTGCCTTTTATTTGTTGGAATGTCTAACATTTTAAAATATGTGGCCTCATGGGTAATCTCTGATCACAGAATTAGGTAGGCAAGAAATCCAGAATGGACCAAACAGAGGACACAATAGGAGTTTATTCTGTCACTTGGCTGTCCCTTGAAAGAAAGCAGATTTCTCTTTGCCAGTTGGTGGGAGGAAGGAGGAGGAGGAGGTCCTAGAAAGCAGATGAGAAGATGGTTAGAAAATTGGCTGGGTGCCTCGTGCGTGTTTGTCTGCTGTTATCCTGGTGACTCCATTGCTCATGCTGTTGCAAATTGCTGATCTTGCAGTTTGTAATAGCTGCAGAATGTCTCATTAGAAAAAGGAGTTGAGTAGGAGTTGAGGCTTAGCTAAATTGCTGCAACCTCTGAACCAAGCCAAGGAGTTCAGGCTTTATTAAAGAAAAAACGGTCTGTCTCTCTGTACATGCACACAAGCACACAAAAACCTAGAAACTTAACAGGGTTACTATCCATAAGGAATAATTTTAAGACGAATCAGATCTGTAATTAGTTTACATTCCCCCAGCATTATAGCAACTGCTGTTAACAACAGATTTACCCCACGTGCCCTTTTTATGTGCTAGCTTCAGTGTGCTGTTACAATGGGCTAGTTGTCTACATTATACAAGAAATATTGGAGAAGTTGGCGAACAGTGTCTGAAGCAATTTTATTTTTGTCTCCTGATCTTTTTTTTTTCCTTTATTTTTCTCCCTCCCTCTCTCTCTCTCTGCAGTTATATGAACTTGATGGAGATCCGAAAAGGAAGGAATTCCTGGATGACCTCTTCAGTTTTATGCAGAAACGAGGTGAGCTTCCTTTCCTCACTATGGCGCATGCTACAGTTTATCTTTTAGGGCTCTTCCCAAGTTAAGAGGCAGAGAGAAGGGGAGAGGGGCAGATTCCCACCAGTCCATAATTGGATGATTCTTCCAGAATTGAGGAAAGAAAGTAGCTTTGCATGTAGAAGGCTCCCCTGAACCCCACATTCCCAGTTTTCAAAGATCAGATATAAGAGATGGAGATGGCCTCCATCTTCTTAATCCTGTGGAAGATGCTGCTAGTTAAAAATGAACAGCAAATTGACCACAGAGATAGATGAACAAATTTGTGCTTGATACTTCTGCTGACCCAGTCTCCCCTGAACCGTGGTGAGTAACTGACGATTAAGCCAGCCCTAGACTATTGAGAAAGCCAAGATGGGGCCCGGTTATTCCAGGAGCAGCCCTCTTGGGCAGCATCTTTAACATATATATAAAATGGCTGGTAAATGGAGAGGGATTTTGTTTTTTGTATTTTTATTTTATTCTTTCTTTCTTTTTTTTTTGGTGTCTGCGGTTCAGTTACAATCAGAGTTGCTATGGGTACAATGGGAAAGGCTTAGCACAGAGTTCCCCAACATTTCCAGCTTTGGGTACTTTGGGAATGGTTTGCACAAGTGGCCGGCAAGTGTGGGCATCTCTATTTGCATGAGCAGTCTGCACGCGTGCTCACTGGCTGTTTCCATAGCCCAGTTGCAAATCCCTCATGGCCCTCAGGTTGGGGACTCCTGGCTTAGTGTTCCTTCTGTCCCCTTTTCTCCCTTTTCCTATGCACGAGGGTGGCGGCATATAATCACAGAGAAAACAAAATCAAAATTTAAATGGTGTGACAAGAACAAGCCCAGTTTTGCACTTTGCCTTACTTGCATTTTCTCCAAGATTCTATGTGCATAAAGCAAACTGGATTTAAATGGCCTAGCTTAGCATGTAATCTGAATGGCCCTTCTCTTACATATGTGCAAACAGTGGTCTTTGACTTTATCAATACAGTGAGACTACATTAATGATCATACTTCTCTGGCAAGGAATTATGGGATATTTAGAAACAAACTGCTCAGAGATGTAGAGAATCGTTACCACACAGATTCTGGGATTTGTGCTGTTGGTAGGAAGAAAGTCCAACTAAAGAAAGGAATCTGGTATTATTATACTCTGGGCCACTAATTTAAAACAATCCTTATATAAACAGTTGTATAAATAAAGACTTGCATTCTGTGTAAATTCTATAATTACATTCTGTAATTATTCTGGTGTCCCAGTCAGTTGCGTTCCACCTAAAATTCAGACCAAAATCTGGATTTTTACCAGGAAACAAATTTTGTCTGTCAATTCTGTTATTTTCTGAAGTGGAAATAATGCAGCTTCACCATACCATCTAATTACCAATTTATTGTTTTGGATGTGGTTAAATTAGTGGAAGAAATGAAGAATTGAAAGAGGTCCTCAAATTAGTGAACAGAGAGAAGGTACACTCAGTGTGACGTGATGTTGGTGGAAACAGTTAAGATACAGTATTCCTCTAGTCTATATTTTTACAGATTTAGATTTTATAGATTTTTATAGATTTTAAAGCAGCTATTCCTGTAACATGTTCTGTTTCTTCTCAATAGCACTTTTCAAAACTAGGAAGCATTAAGTTCTTGAAACCACTAGATATACAAAAATACAAAATCTGCATAGCTTCAGAAGGTTCTTCACATTGCATCCTACATATAACTACTAAATGGTGCACATGGAGAACTTTTGGGAAGGAACAAGGAATGAACGTTATGAAAGTATTTGGAAAGTAGACATTTTGATTCAAACAGCAAATAAGACTTTTTTTTAATTGAAGACTTTTTTTTAATTGAAGAGTCATACTGCCAGTTGGTAATCTAAGATGTTTGGAGAACAGCAAGTTGGAGAATGTTTCCTTTGAAAGATTGCAGAAATAATGAGCAAGTTTTCATGACCAGAAATAATGAGCCATTTTCGGGCTTCATGTTAAAGGAAAGAGGTGATTGGAAATGGCAGGGCCAGTGGAAAGAATCTTCGTCTGCAGCTTGTTACAGTCTTTGGGATAAGGGTTACAGGAAGCATTTTGCAGACTTAATTAAATTAGGTTTGGGCCTAATCTTAAAAAGGTCTCTGGTTGCAGCAAGGCATGCTAGAAGACATAATGGTCCCTCTGCCTTTGAAAATATAAATGCCAGCAATGGCTTGCAGCTGGCTCCAGCACTAATTGGACGATGGGGGCCCCTTGGGCTTGTGAGACAGAGGGGTTACAGAAGTTGGAGAGAGAGAGAGGAGGGAGGGAGGGAGGAGGAGAGAGAGAGAGAGAGAGAGAGAGATGGGGCTCTTTGCTCACAGATCTGGAAAATTGAATTTTAAATGTTAATGCTAAGTACAGTTCTGATTTTTTTTTCAAGTTAAATAGAAATAGAAATACCTAGATCAAGGATCTTCAAACTTGGCAAGTTTAAGACTTGTGGACTTCAACTCCCAGAATTCCTGAGCTAATATGACTGGAGGAGGAATTCTGGGAGTTGAAGTCCACAAGTCTTAAAGCTGTCAAGTTTGAAGACCCCTGACCTAGATAGTCGCAGGGAAAATTGCTCCCGGTTGAGTGCCAGTACTAAAGGAAGTCCCATTATTGGAACCCAAGTATATATTCTCTAGCCAGATGCCCTGCAGCTGTGCTGGATCCCAGAATTGCTAGACAGTAGAGCCGAAAGACTTTGCTTGCAGCGGATAATGGGAGTCGAAAAACACTTTGTTGTAGTACACTATTGTAGGTGTGCCTGAAGCAAATCTGGGGTTTCACTGGGTCTCTCTTTCTTGTTTCATCGCCATTGCTTAGTTGTTGTCATGAGTACAGGCTACATGTGTATTCCAATTACAGAAACCTGTTATTATTCTTATTAGTGTTAAGAACATGTAAAGTGATAGGACTCCTTAAACTTGTTTGCCTTTGAACCCTTTACCATTGATGGGACTCCAGAGAATTGGGTCAAGAGCAGAGAAGGCAGCAGAAGAAGAGAGAAGCTGATTGGGCAGAGCAGCTGTTGGACCTGAGCATCTTTAAAGCAAGGCTTCTTCCCCATCTTCTGTTAGACACTACTTTAATGGTCCATTGCAAAAGATGGCCTTTTAGAGAGAGTCTCTATTAGTCTGCATTCAGATATTATGCTAAATTAGGACGGTTCTTTCTGTTGCTGCCATAGGCCTCATTCTTTAAATTTTGCTCCATAGAAAATCTATGTGCTAAGAGTTGGCATTGCCTTGATGGCATTGCCTTGATTTAGAATCACAGAGTCATAACAGGACTATAAGTGGACAGGGAAAACTTAAGGTATTTTTCCTCTATTGGTGGGATCAAGTAAATAGCATATCTATTTCATTTTTTAAAAACCCTTTTATTGTGCTAATATTACTCAGTACTGTAATTTGCCCTCAGCTATTTGATAGTGTAATCCTTGGCTGTTTTATAGACTTTGAAAAAAAAAGGCTGTGGGCCACCTGCTATTAACACACCAACCATGCTTATTGAACAAGCCATAGTAACTTCCTTTGCATAACCTAGGGCAGTGGTGGCTAACCTTTTTAAGCTCCCATGCTGAAAATTGTGCACATGCTTGCATGCCAGCACCTAGAAGGCAATGCATAGGGCTCCCCATGCCCCCTGCGCATGCACGCGCATCTCCCACACCCCATGCCTCCCGTGCATCTGCACCAGATACCCGACAATCAGCTGTTGGGTGGGTGGCACGTGCATGCGCAGTAGGGCTCTTCTGGGCAACCTCTCGGACCTAGGGCCTAGTGGTGGGGTTTGAGAGGAGCAAGGTTGGAGGAGAGCATAGCTCACAGTGTGGCATAGCAGGAGGAGAGGGGAGCTGGAGGGGAGCAGAGCACTCATGCCACAGTGTATAGCAAAAAATTCACTGTACATAGCAAAACATGGTAAGCCCCTCTCTGATGGGGATATTATCAAAGCGGCCATTTTGTCTCAGAGTATTTCCCCTTTTCATGATTTCCCAAACAAGAATAAAATTATTCAACGGGTCTCTGAGTGCCACTTAGCAGAAATACTGTTAAAGATCAAGTCCAGCGCATGGCAAATGATGTTAGTCAGCAGCTCACCACTGACTTAAAAAAGGCAACCTGTTACTCCATGTGCTTGGATGAAAGCACAGATACAAATAATAATGTGAGGCTGTTATTGTATTTTTCTTTTAAGACAAAAGATTTTAATGTATGAGTTGTTTTCTTCTAAACTAAAATCTCAGTATTCAGGTTAAATTGCCATGTTGGCACTTTGCAATAAATAAGCAGGTTTTGGGTTGTAGTTTGGGCACTCGGTCCCTAAAAGGTTCGCCATCCCTGACTTAGGCCATTACCCTTGGTTTATAAGCCACAATAGGTAGGTTTGCAGAGAACACCTTATGCCAAAGCACAGGGTATAATCCCAGAAAAAAAATCCTGAATATTTTCTCTGATAGATCCTAGGTGAGCTGATCAAGAAAATGCGGCTGCTAATGCCAGGAAGAAGATTCTCAAGTCTGTGGATCAAGACAGGGGAGGGAAAAGATTTGCCCTAAGTCAAGGAATCTGGTGGGGATGGGGGAAGCAGATGGCCTTGGCCAGCGGGGCAGAGGGGGGTGATTTCTTTGAGTGGAATGTAAGAAGTCACAAAAGGGGGTGGGAAAGCAAGGAAAGGAAATTGCAGGGATGTTTTTGGGAGGTTTAATATCCTTTGAGGGTTTTGCCCACCCAGCACCAGGCCATCTAAGCAAACAATGGTGAGGTAGCCTAGTATGTTCCTGGCCTGTGTTTAATGGGGAAAGGGAGGGGCACACCGGAGGTGGGTAGGGGGGGTGGGGGACACATAGAATGGCTGCATGAACAATTGTCAACATGTTTTTGAAGCAGGAAAGGAGCACTAAGCTAAATGGCTGGAATTCCTGAAGGATATAGCTGTGAGGCAGTTTAAATCCTGCAGGAGGAGGGAGGGATGGTGACGATGATGCCAGGAGCACCCAATGCTCTGATTTACCCAAGAGCAAAGGCTCCAGTGTGCCAGCTTGGAGGCCACAAGTACCTGCAACTCTGGGCATTCTGTGTCCCAATGCCTTCCACATCCCAAAGCAACAGGGGTTTTCATCCATGCAATTTGCAACTTGCATTGTATAGCTTTGATGTATTGGTCAGTGGGACAGAATAAATAAATTGCATTTATTCAGTTGATAACCCCCTTCCCTATCAAAACCATTTCTAAGTGAAGGCATCAAACGGAATTCAGCAGGGGATTGGTGATACTAGGTATAAGGTGGTTTCATGAGCCATGAGATAGTTTGGTTTTGTCATAGGTATGAATTCGGTATGAATACAGCCATTGCATTCGGTATATTACAGTTCATGGCACAGCATGAAGTATGAGCCAGCTGCTAAGGGTTGTTTGACAAGCAGGGTTCAAAACAACAAATAACAATTAACACAGTGCTAAGCCTTAGGCCATTCTTCTTCCTCATAGCATCTTCTGGATGCACCAGACCTCTATTTCCATTTCCTTTGTGGGCGGGTAGTGGCTGGAGAGTTTTTAAATTTATTTTTAATGTTATCTATATCCAACTTTTATTATTTTTATAAATAACTCAAAGCAGAAAACATACACAATACCCATTCTTCCTCCTATTTTCCCCATAACAACAAACTGTGAGGTGAGTTGGGTTGAGAGAGAGTCACTGGCCCAAAGTTACCCAGCCAACTTTCATGTCTTGAAACAGGAGTAGAATTCACAGTCTCCTGATTTCTGGCCTGGTGCCTTAACCACTGTATTAACCAATATACCGGGAAACTACCAAACTGAGAAGATCCTGGTTCACTGCAACCTCAAAATTGCTTCCTCAAAACAACCCCAATGACAGGAAAAAACTTTTTTTTTTCCAAATAGCAGCACTGATACCAGAAAAAAAAATTCCACCAGCTATTGCTATGCTTAAATGCTATGCTGGCTGAAGAATTCTGGGAATTGATGTCCACAAGTCTTAAAGTTGCCAAGTTTGGGGACCCCTGGCCTAGGCCCTAGGGTCACAAAATAAACTAAATTAGACTAAAATTGCCTAGAGTGTCTGCCAGGCATATGAATTTTACTAATAAATTGAATAAGGCTTAATAGTTTGATTGACTCCATTCACTTATTGTGGGAAAGGCCACCTTATTAAAACACTTTTGGGGTTTTTATTGTTGTTGTAAATGTTTTTTTTATTTTTAAACATCAATATCGTTTCATGGACAGTGTGGCGTCTGAGTGTCATTCATTTTGATACAAAAGTAATATTAATACAAATGAAAATTACTAGATTAATCAGACGTACATGATCTAATGTTATTATACATATCTGTATCAGCACATAATCCTTCATTTTTCAATTATCCAATATTCGCTACATCCTTCTGATAATACCATTATTTTTGAACATACCTGATAACATTCTTTTTCAAAATCTGATCTAACATTCACTTTAAAGACACATTTTGGACAATTTCAGTGGTGGGATTCAAATTATTTTACTACCGGTTCTGTGGGCGTGGCTTGGTGGGTGTGGCAGGGGAAGGATGCTGTAAAATCTCCAGTCAGAGGTGGTATTTGCTGGTTCTCCGAACTACTCAAAATTTCTGCTATCGGTTCTCCAGAACTGGTCAGAACCTGCTGAATACCACCTCTGGACAACTTGCTTACATGTAGCATGCCCTATGGAAATAGCAAATTGAGCTTTATTAATCTGATTTTTAATATATTGTGTGAAGCCAGCCATTTTATTAAGCTCTGATTTAATCCTGCTTTAATTAATGAACTATAATTGTTTGGGTTGGTGCAATACACCAAGCCCAAACCAGGGCTTCCTGTGTTGCACAAACCCAAGCTACATAGCATAATATTGGAACCAGGTCCTGGGACTTGCACTTTGCGACTTATCTTCATTTTTGTGCACGAAATCAATGTATAACACAGTAATCTGCACAAGCAGCTCCGTTTAGTGAGCTCTGCGGATCCCCGTTCCTTTTTCAGTGAAATCTTGCTCTCTTTTTTCCCCTGCCTACAACATAAGCATGTAAGGCCAGCTCAGCAATCAGCAAATATGAATCTAGGTGGTGGTAGCAGCAGGACAAGCATAAAACCAGTTGGGGGAGTTTTCTAAAAAGCTGGTGTGTGCGTGTGGGCGAGGGGATCGACTCTCAAAACAACTCATTTTGGGTGCGTTTTGGAAACGTGAGGATTGTCGGTTGCCTTTTTCCATGGTGAGGGGGCAGTGGCCGGATTTCTGTCTGCTGTGTGTTTCCCAGCATAGGGGTTTTGGGGGGGGGGAGCCATGCTGCCAATCCCATTCTGCAGACTGAAATAGGAAGGAAATTCTTTCACTCAGAAGAAATACCTCCTAGGATTTGAGCCCCAGCTGCCCTGGCTCAGATAGATTTTACTCCCGGAAAATGTGCCATGCCTTCCTGCAGTAAAATATGCTGCACAATAAGGTGTTTTTCCTCCCCCTCCTTCCCTTTCCCTCCCCCCCCTGTTCAAAATCGTTCCTTTTTGTTTTAAGGAAGCAATAAATCAATAAAAGGAGAAATCGATTAAAAGGAAAAGAGATGGAAATGAGAAGCAAACAAAATTTCTGAAAAGGCGTTCCTTGCTTTGCCTGTCTGGATCGTTGCTGGGTCTTCTCTATTTCTCCCAAATAATCGGAAAACTTAGGAGGTCAGATTGTTATGGCCCCAAACTGCTGTGCCTGTACTTTTGGGATAGCCTGTCAGATCCATGTAGTTCATTCCTAAAATGCTTGAAATCCTGAACATTTCAAGATATACACCGCCAATCCTGTTGATGTGGTGTTTTAAAAAAAATCTATTCAGCTAAGTTTCATTTGCTGAGTAAAACTACCACAAAGTTGAAAACAAAAGCCGACAATCGGCGTTCAATACAATTTTTTCCTTTAAAAAAAAGAAAAAAGTATGGCAGCAATATATAGAGTCTTTGTTTTACAGTACAATATGTTGAAACCGTCCCAGTGCAGGCTGGAATAAATAAAATGTTTCACATCTTACAGGCTAGGCTAGCTCATTTTGCACAGCAAAGGTTTCCAGAAATATAGAGGGATTGCACCCAAAAAACATTGTCACATTCTTTCCATTTTTCACACCCTTCAATGGTTTGGAAGAGAGCATGGTTAATCCTAAAGATCCAGCTCACTTTTATGCAGGTAATCCACAATGTACAACCACAATTGGGACCAGAATTTCCATTGCTGAACAAAATGCTTTTTAAGTGATTTGTGTCCGATTTTATTATTATTTTGTCATGGCTGTTAAGCGTATCACTTCAGTTAAATGAATCATGCAGTCATTAAATGAATCTAGCTTCCTCCATTGACTTTGGTTGTAGGAAGCTGGCTGGGAAGGTTGCAAATGGCAAACACAAGACCCTTAGACGCTGAAGCCTTCATAAATACATGCCAGTTTTCAAGCCCCTGAAGGCTAGCTGGAGAATTCTGGGAGTTGAAGTCTTAAGACCAGGTTAAGAAACACTGGTCTAAGTATTTCCAGGGATAACATCAAGGCCTTATGCTTCAGAGGGATTTACTCTCTACATGGGGCTGCCCTTGAGGACCACTCGGAGGCTTCAACTGGTTCAGAATGCGGCCGCGCGGGTTGTGATGGGAGTATCCTGATACTCCGTATTACACCCCTCCTGTGTGAGCTGCATTGGCTACCGGTTGCTCTCCGGGTGAGATTCAAGGTGCTGGTAATCACCTATAAAGCCCTACATGGCTTAGGGCCAGAGTATTTGCGGGAACATCTACTGCCAGCAACAACTGCCCAACATCCCGTGCACTCCCACAGACAGGGCCTCCTTGGGGTGCCGTTGGCCAGACAGTGTTGGCTGGCAACCCCCAGGGGTAGGGCCTTCTCGGTGGGAGTGCCCACCCTGTGGAATCAGTTGCCCCTGGAGCTTTGGATGGCTCCTGACCTTCGATCCTTCCGTCGTGACCTGAAAACATGGCTCTTCCAGCTTGTCGACCTGGACTGATGGGGTGGGAGGGGTTTTAGTGGTGGTTTGTTAGTTTTAATTAGTATATTGGGATGTTTGTTTCATATTTTTTTTAAGGTTTGTACTGTATGTTTTTTATTGTTGTGAGCCACCTTGAGTCCTTCGGGAGATAGGGCAGCATAGAAATCCATATATATATATGGTATTCTCAATCTTACATGGGACAAGACCCGAATACACCAAGACATACATACATACATACATACATACATACATACATATGTAGGTCTTGGTGTATTCGGGTCTTGTCTGTGTAAGATTGAGAGTATCTTGGCAACATTTCGATGAAATGTCATCCGTCATCTTCAGGCTGGTGTCTTCAGCTTCGTTCTTCTGGGAGAAGTGTGTGATAGTGGCTGTTTTTCCCTTTTAAACTTCAGAGTTGGCTGTGTTGTTACTTCTTGATTGGTTGATGGAGTTGATGTAGCCAACCAATCTGCATATATCAACTCCATCAACCAGTCAAGAAGTAACAACACAGCCAACTCTGGAGTTTAAAAGGGAAAAACAGCCACTATCACACAGTTCTCCCATATATAATTAATTAATTAATTAAGAATCTCAGCTGTTAAAACTTGGCCCCTAATCAGATCTGGCCCCATTCACTTGGTGTACTGGGCAAAAGGTTGACTCAGCCTTCCATCCTCTCGGGTAGGTAAAGTGAGGACCCAAGATTGTTGGGGGCAATTAGCTGACTTTGTAAAAATGCCGCTTAGCAATAAGCAGGCATATCCAATGGAACGAAGGCTATTGCTGAGCACATTGGGTTGTATCCCCAAAATTGTAAGCTGCCCTGAGTCTTCGGAGAAGGGTGGCATATAAATGTAATTTAAAAAAGATTACTTGTTGCTGAGCTGGATGACTAATGCCAGGCAACTAATAGGATAGACAACCTCTCAAAGGGACCAAAAAAACTATCTGGATCCATGGAAAGTGAGCTCTTCCTATTCTGCACAGACAGCTTGTAATCCAGAAGTGATTGGATAGGAATTTGTCCATAAAAATGGGGTTAACTCAACTACAAAAGGTTACCTGAGGGTTCAGCTTTTAGTTTCCCCCACAAGCATTACCCTACAACCATTTTTTTTTAAAAAAAGAATTTTCATGCATGCTTGCAAGGTGAAGGTAGAAGAAGGGGTTGTGTAATGTCAAGGTTTCTTGGCAAGGCTTCAAAGCCTCCCCAGGCCAATGCCGGTCCTTAAATTTAAGGCATGAAACAAGTTTTGTAACTTGCATAATTTCACAAATCTGCAAAGTTCACCTGTCCCCTGTTTGTTGCTTAATGTGGGTTCCTTGATACATGTTTTTTATTATTATTATTGTGGCTTAAATAAATGCACACTAGGCAAAAAGATTCTGCTGATAAATGCAGGGACCTTTGTAGAGAACACGGAGCCTAGCCACGCTTCAAGAAAAATCCCAAACACGGAGATAGTGGAAGTTCTTGTTTCTACTGAGCAGTTGCTTTAAATGAAACAGCCTTTTTAAAACTGTGGTAAGGCCAGCCAGGTGTCAGTTCCTCATGTGCTGCAGAATATAAAGTGGCATTTTCTTTGGTGTGGGCAGTGAGAACTGGGATTATATTTTAGAAAGGAGTATTAATAACGTGTGAATAGCTCCATTGCTAGAGTTTGCAAAATTGCAGGCAAGTACAGACTGCTAGAAATACATCCTTTCTCTGTAATCATTCCTCTCTCATGCCCCCCTCCATTTTTAGTATGTATTTCTTTGCATTCCAAGACAAGGCTGTATTATAAATACTTGAGTGCCTCTGAGGCTACTGGCCTGTACTGGGATTGGAGGCCAAGTGAGTGGAGCAGAGGGAAAAATTCTGAAGGGTTAGCTGTGCTATCTGACACTGTTTCTAAGCAACATGCATTAAGCAACATGCATTAGGAGAAGCAAATCTTATTAAAAGTATCTAGAGGACTTTCAGGACATGATGTTCATCATCACAGGGCTTCTGAATTATCTCCAGGATATAAGACTGAAACATGCGCCATCAGTTGTGGCAATTTTGCCGTGCTGTTCAACACCAACAATTTTAACCTCAGCGAACTGAAGAGGGCTACTTCTGAATCACCTTCCAGAGGAAAAAAACTGAATTTTACCTCTGCCACAAGTTGCCTTGGTAGCCTTTCATTGATGTGTTCTTTGGTTTCCTAAGCCAGAGGTCTCCAAACTTGGCAACTTTAAGACTTGTGGACTTCAATTCCCAGAATTCTCCAGCCAGCAGAGTAACACAGGCCTAATAATGGTTTTCCTTTCAGAGTTTATTTTCTGTATTCTTCCAGCTTAAGAACTGCATATGATGTACTTCATAGAAGCAGAAATGGTACACAAATATTGTTGTCATGAGAAAACTATTTAACAAATAATAATCTGGATCCTGGTTGATGTCGGAAGTCACCGTCCTTGTGATTGTTGCCTCGCCCAACACTTTTTTCTCCTTTCCCACTTTTCCCCCAATGCAGGGACCCCCGTGAACCGAATCCCGATCATGGCCAAGCAGGTGCTGGATCTTTATATGCTCTACGTTCTGGTGACTGAGAAGGGAGGCTTGGTGGAAGTGATCAACAAGAAGCTGTGGAGGGAGATCACCAAGGGCTTGAACTTGCCCACCTCCATCACCAGCGCCGCCTTCACACTGCGTACCCAGTAAGTCACAGGAAGATGTTCAGGAGGTGCCTTCCCCAACCTGACTTCAGGGCGGGTCAAGGCATTTAAGGAGCAATATTTGCGTAGGGAAAGAGGAAGGATTTGTTTTAGTGGAAAAATGACTGTCATGCAACAATAAATGGAGGAATGAATCTCTCCCAGTCCTGTAAGAAAAAGATTCCAATAAAGGAGAATATTTGTAGCTCAGGGTTGAAATGAAGGGCCCCTTGGTGCTCTCTGAGCTTGGTTGTTTTCTTGGAGAGGTTTCGTTGCTCAGACTAGGTAACATCAGTACTTCGATGGGTAATGAAACATCAGCAAGAAAAAGTGGGTTCCCCCCCCCATGAGCCCAGTATTATCAGGGCAACCTGGTCCACCCAAATATAAGACAGAGCTGCTTCCGTAGCCCAGGTTCGAATGCCAGAAGGGTATGGCTAGCTGATGAGAGCTAAATAGCTTGAAATAGATGAATACTAGGTAAAGGTAAAGGTTGCCCTCGCACCTATGTGCTGGTTGTTTCTGGCTCTAGGAGGGCGGTGTTCATCTCCGTTACAAAGCCGAAGAGCCAGCGCTGTCCGAAGACGTCTCCGTGGTCATGTGGCCGGCATGACCAAATGCCGAAGGCGCACGGAACATTATTACCTTCCCACCAAAGTGGTCCCTATTTTTCTACTTGCATTTTTACATGCTTTCGAACGGCTAGGTTGGCAGAAGTCTGGGACAAGTAACGGGAACTCACTCCATTATGCGGTGCTAGGGATTCGAACCGCTGAACTGCCGACCTTTCTGATCGACAAGCTCAGTGTTTTAGCCACTGAGCCACCACATCCCTTAGATCTATACTATCACGTCCCTTAGATCTTTATTTCTTTGTCGGTAAAGATAACTTCAACTTCTGCAAGAAAACAACCAAGTTCAGAGAGCACCAAGGATCCTTGAAGAAAAAGTTTGCCGTATTTTTTGTTACTGTCTGCAAATGACCTGCAGGAAATCCCCCAGACTGGGGAATGACCATGTTGATTTGAGGTAATGGGAGTTGTATCTAATATGTATGGATAGCACCAGGCTGAAAAGGCTTGGATATCAGGCTGCAGCCTGTAAAGAAGGCTATCCCCCACCCTCCAGAATTTTAATCGCTATAACAGGAGTCTCCAACCTTAGCAACTTTAAGACTTGTGGACTTCAATTCCCAGAATTAAGTCTTAAAGTTGCTAGGGTTGGAGACTCCTACTCTATAGGAAAGTGATCAGTTCCAATATATGAAAAAGGATTTTGGAACAAACATGTCCTGTTAACCATTTTCCTAGTTTGTGAAGAAGGATCAGAAAATAGGAGCCTTCTACCTTGTTCTGCCCTTCCTCTCTTTCTCTCTTGACTTCTTTCAGTTCCCTTCCCCCATCTTTTCATCCACCCTAATCAACACTAAAGTTAATTACTCTGGAATTCAGAAAACCAGGTGGCGGAAGGGGATTTGGGATTGGGGGTGGGGAGGAGTAGGAGGAAAGCTATTAACTTTTTAAAAGCCGGGAGCCTTTAAAAGAACACCAGCAGCATTTTTTTCGCCACTGATGCTGATCTTGGAAACGGAAGTGTCTGAATTTTGGAGCATATTATACTGAGCATCTGACAGACACGGAATATTGATTTGAAATATTTATTTGAAACATCCTTCCTCTCCGCCTCAGTTTAATAGGTTCCAAGAAAAGTTTCCAGAACAATAAATCCGACACAACCATGTCCTTGATATTGGATTGTTTGTTTGTTTGTATCCCACGTGCATTTTATAAATAACTCAAGGCGGTGAACACACACAATGCTCCTTCCTCCTCCTCCTATTTTCCCTATAACAACACAGCGGAGGTAATTGGGCTGAGAGAGAGTAATCCAAAGTCACCCACTTTACTTTCCTGCCTAAAGTGAACTAGAATGCAGTCTCCTGGCTATGAAAAGGGAGAAAAGCCAATATGGATGAAATGAGAATATTAAGGGTTTTTAAATTAACAATTAGGTTTCTTATTAGCATAGCTCAGAGGTGGTATTCAGATTTTTTACTACCTGTTCTGTGGGCATGGCTTGGTGGGCGTGGCAGGGGAAAGATATTGCAAAATCCCCATTCCCTCCCCACTCCTGGGAGAAGGATACTGTAAAATCCCCATTCCCTCCCCACCCCTCTAACCTGCTTTCCAGCTCCGTTCTCCTGTGCAGGGCAACAAAAGAAGACTCAGCTGGTCAGCTGGGACTCAAGAGGTAGAGAATAGATGGGGGCAGGGCCAGACAGAAGTAGTATTTGATGGTTCTCCAAACTACTCAAAATTTCCGCTACCGGTTCTCCAGAACCTGTCAGAACTGGCTGCATACCACCTCTGGCATAGCTGTGTACATAGCATTTCAATGAAGATTCCCAACCCATGATTAGCAAATCAAAATTTGCCAGATGTATCAAAAGGGCAGAGTCTAGTTGTTAAGGCACCAGGCTAGAAATCAGGAGATGAGTTCTAGTCCTGCCTCAGGCATGAAAGCCAGATCATGGACTCACACAGCAATCATATAGGTTTCTGAATAGCAAATTCATGCACTTTCTTACAGCTGTTATAACAAATTTGTAAGGGAGATCACTTTTAATGCCTATATAAATGTTCAAGAATGTGGTGTTAAGCAAAAACAGGCAGTTCTTAGCTTCAACCATTCAAAGTTACAGTGGCACTGCAAAAAAGTGACTTGCAACCGGTACTTGCACTTAAAAACGTCATGGCATCTCCATGGTGATGAGATCAAAATGCGGGCACTTGGCAACCGGCATGTATTTATAATGGTTGGAGTGTTCTGGTGTCATGTGATTGCCATTTGCAACCTCCCAGCTAGCTTCTGACAAGCAAAGTCAATTGAAGATTCACAGTAGATAAAACAAAAGAGCCCCTTCCTTATTTGGTACTTTGGATTACACTAAACTATTATTTTCTCTTAAAAAAACAGCCCATGCCACTGTGTCCAATACAGGCTGTCCTCACTTGGGACCTACACTAACTCTGTTGCTGAGTAAAAGTAAAGTAAAATGTCACACGACTGTGCCAACTTTACAACATCAGTTCTGGCTATAGTTGTTAAATGAATCATCCATAGTTGTTGAATGCCATGTCTCATGATCGTGACTTGCGATCTGCTGGCTTTCCCATTGACTTTGCTTGTAGGAAGTCA
Source organism: Naja naja (assembly GCA_009733165.1). Taxonomy (NCBI): domain Eukaryota; kingdom Metazoa; phylum Chordata; class Lepidosauria; order Squamata; family Elapidae; genus Naja; species Naja naja. The sequence continues at coordinate 356,632,869 of CM019148.1, forward strand.
GCTGTGAAGGTTGCCAATGGTGACTTTATGATGGCAGGACACAAGTCTCCGTAAATGTACCCTGGTTGCCACACACCCAAATTTCAATCTCATAATCCTGGATTCCTTACCACAGCTGCAAGTTTGAGTAACAGTTGTAAAACCTTCTTTTTCAGTGCTTTTGTAACTTTGAACGGTTGCCAAACAAGCAGTCACTAAGCAAGGACTACCTATATTGCTCTGGTAGATAGATAGATGGATGGATGGATGGATGGATGGATGGATGGATAGATAGATAGATAGATAGATAGATAGATAGACAGATAGAATTCTTTATTGGCCAAGTGTGATTGGACACACAAGGAATTTGTCTTGGTGCAAATGCTCTCTGTATACATAAAGGAAAAGATACATTCGTCAAGAGTCCAGAATCATCAGGTATGACTTAACAATAGTCATAGGGTACAATAAGCAATCAAATCATAAACAGTCAATATAAATCGTAAGGATACAAGCGACAAAGTTACAATCATACAGTCACAAGTGGGAGGGGATGGTGATAAGGAGTGATGAGAAGATTAATAGTAATAGTAATGCAGACTTTGTAATAGTTGAACAGTACTGAGGGAATTATTTGTTTAGCAGAGTGATGGCGTTCGGGGAAAAACTCCTTGTGTCTAGTTGTTCTGGTGTGCAGAGCTCTATAGCATCGTTTTGAGGGAAGGAGTTGAAACAGTTTATGTCCAGGATGTGAGGGGCCTGTAAATATTTTCACAGCTCTCTTTTTGACTCATGCAGTATACAGGTCCTCAATGGAAGGCAGGATGGTAGAATTAGACAGAATTATATAAATTCAGCAGTGTAATACATTGGCAGATTTAATATATAATTTGAAAAAAAATTGCTGCTGTTTGTTGAGGTTCTATTAAATTCAGAAGCCGTGATTTTTTTGTATCTCTCTTTTTTGTCTTCAAAAGATATATGAAGTACTTATATCCATACGAGTGCGAGAAAAGAGGGCTGAGCAACCCCAATGAACTCCAAGCAGCCATTGACAGCAACCGGCGAGAGGGCCGTCGGCAAGGATTCAGTGGTTCAATCTTTACCTATTCCCCCAGTGGCACTCACACCATGTTGTCTTCACCCAAGCTTCAAGTACCAACCTTGGGACTGACCTCAGCCACTAATGGCAGCCCCATCGCCCCTGTTCCAAAAATCAAGAAAGGTAACTATTTGCATCCTCTCTTGAGAGGGATGTGTTATACGTTTCAAGGAGTCTTCCTGTTGGCTTCCACTCCCACAATCCCTAGGGGCTGGGCTGTGCTAAAGATTTGTGGGAGGAGAAGTTCAAAGACTGGAGGGTACCAGGTTATGGAATGTCTTTATATCGTCATTTAAGCACTGCAGATGTAATTAAACTGGTGCTGAGTTGCAGTGAATTTAGCATGCTGATCTCTTAATTAGCAGGTGGGGCTTTTCACATCAAATATAATGGGAAAATTAGTGGGGGAGAGACTTTCTAGCACCTCAAAAGTAGTCATTAAAAGTTCTATTAGTGCCCTTGTCTGCTGTTTCCTTAAAAAGATGATCTACTGGTGGTCTTCACTTAACAACCACTTGTTCAGTGACCGTTTGAACTTAGGATGGTGCTAAACAAGTACTTACAACCAGTCCTTGTACTTAAAGATGGTCACAGCTCCCCGCAGTGACACGAGGGCCATTTTCAACCTCCTTTGCTGACTTCCTACGATCAAAAATAGTCAATGAGAAGTCAGCAGGAGATTGCAAATGGCAATCACATGATGTCCTTGCTTAATGACCCATGGTCATTCACTTAACAATAGCAACAGAAGTGCTAGAATTTCTGTTGCTAAGTGGCACAGTCGTGACCTTCTTTACCTCTGTGTTGCATAGCAGTGAAATCTGGGGTCCTGTTATTAAGTGAGGACTACTTGTACGGAAACTTTGGGAGAAAGGCAGTTGACTTTCTCACATATGTAGCCCATCCAAAGAATTTGAAATGAGGTCGTGACTAATGTGTTTCATTGCCTTGAGTGAAAAATAATCAGTTAAAATATAATCTGGAATCACACATTCTCATTTACTGGATCATTGACTTAATTCAGGTTAATAAGAACAATGACAAAGATATCATTAACATAAAATGCTGTGAGAAAAAAAAGGATTTGTTCATGGTGGTTCAAATGAACGTTTTGCTCCTGGGCTTCTCAGAAGTTTGAGGGGAAAAAAATCCTGTTAGACTCTGCCTTTTGCAGTTAATTTCAAAATGTTGTAGCATATTTTTTGGTTATAGTTAGGTTTCCTTATTCTCCACAGCTAGAAATATTGTTCTAAAGTTCACAGTGTCCAGATCAAGAGTGTTCTAACTGGGCTGCATGCATCAATAAAAATCCTGCTTGTTTAACATAAGCAGCTTCATTCAGGCAATACAATTGCTCAAGAGTGGAGAACTTTAGTGAAGGTGAAAAAAGGCTGCAGCCAGGCAGTGCACCACATTGTAACCAAGGGGAGAAGCTCTTTCGTCCTTTTTGGGTGATGACTTCCACCTGTAAGGGCACTGCCTGAATCAGCTAATGTTTACCCGCAGGTTTGGTGCCGAGTCCAAAAGTTGACATATAATTAAATTCTGCAGACCGGGTTTTTGGACTCAGGACATCTGAATCTTGCTGATAAAGATACTGCAGAGAGAAACATTACATCAGGGGTGTCAAACTTGATTTCATTAAGGGCCACATCAGGGTTGTGTTTGACCTTGGGGACCAGGGGTGGGCATGGCCAAGGTGGGTCTGGTCAGCTCGACGTCACTTGTGTTGGGCGTGCCTGTGGTGGCTCGAACGCTCTGCTAGTGAAAACAGGCTCCCGAACTCAGTTTTCAGCTGCAGTGACCTCCTGCAACCCTCTGCCAGCGAAAACGGAGCTGGGCGGGGGGCACTGCACATGGTCCTCCTGAGCTCTGTTTTTGTTGGCAGAGGCACTGCAGGCTGGTCCTTGGCTGTTTCCAGGGTGGTCCCATGGGCCAGATCTAAACACCCCGCAGGCTAGTGGGCCTTGAGTTTGACAACCCTGCATTAAATGAACACCGGAGTTTAGAGTCCCTTTCCCATGGAAAAAAAGCTAAAATGGGCCAGATGGAAAGGCTTGAGCATGTAAAGAATTAGGACTGTGCTCTTTTCTTTTTGGAAGAAAGGACTGCAGATCTTGAAGAAGTACAGCACCTCTATTATTCATTTTAAAAAGCCCAGCCTTTTTTTTTTAATATTCCATGTGAGCCTTAAAAAAGCAGCTGCAGCTGCTTTAAGGATTGCATTAATTTAAGTTTAATTACTTCTTTTAACACTACCTTCCTGAGATTATGGGAGCAGTCTCCTAGAGAGACTATAATTTTACCGGCTGCACCTATTTTGTGTATGTGTTTTCTTTTCTTTCTTTCTTTTTTAAAAGAAGCCCTAGAACCATTGTAGTCACCTCTCCCCTCACTTTCCCCCCCCCCACACCAGAGGAAGATTCTGCAATTCCTATTGCGGTGCCCACCCGCCTACCTGTCTCCCTCGCAAGCCATCCTGTCGTCGCAGCGCAAGCAGCGGCTGTGCAAGCAGCCGCTGCCCAAGCTGCTGTAGCTGCTCAGGCGGCAGCGTTGGAACAACTACGGGAGAAACTGGAATCGGGTGAGCCGCCAGAAAAGAAGATGGCCCTCGTGACAGATGAACAGCAGCGTCTGATGCAACGGGCCATCCAGCAAAACTTGCTCGCCATGACCGCTCAGCTGCCGATGAGCATCCGGATCAATAGTCAAGGGGCCCGCTCACCAGGTCGGTGCGGGTTGTTGCATGTTCCCTCCCTTTCCCCAAAGATTGACAGCCATACCAGACTTGAGGTGGAGGTGGATGGAAGCCATGCAAGGGTTGCTCAGGGTTGCCTCGTATTGGAGCCTGAAGCATTCAGGGTACAGGTAGTCCTCACTTACCAATCGCCACAGGGGCCGGAATCTCTGTCACTAAGCAGTGTGGTCATTAAATAGAACATCTCATGACAGCGACTTCCTGCTGGCTTCCCCATTGACTTTGCTGGTCAGAAACTCGTTGTGAAGGTAACGAATGGTGATAATACATGCTAGTTGCCAAGTGCTTGAATCAGGACCACAGGATCCCCCTGCACTGGCTTTAGCTTTAAGGAGTGCCTGTCTCTATTTTCAGCCCTGTCTTAAGTTTGAACAGCCCCCAAATGATGTTGCTAAGTGAGGACTACCTGTAGTTAACACTCTCATTAAGAAAGCATTTTGCAACTATTACGGAAGGAGAAAGGTGAGACTCCATGGCTAGAAAGTTTATTTTCCAAGTAAAGGTCTGTTATGGTATTTATTGTATGCTGCTCAGAATCATGTTTTGTGAGATGGGCATATACAGTAGTTGTTGTGGCCTGATGGCCCCTCCAGCAGCCGAATCAGGAGGAGGAGGAGGTGTGGGTGTCAGGGTCAGCATCAGGGCAACCTGGGAGCTCTGAGGGGGAAGAGGGAATGGAGCTGGCAGAGAGAGAGAGAGAGAGAGGCGAAGCCTGGGCCATCCGTCAGCCCTCAGAGGGAGAGTCAACAGCCTTCAGGTGTGGAGGTGGTTGATGAAGAAGAGGAGGAACAGCGGGGTCCAGTGCCTGACACGTGGCTGCACAGAAGGAAGAGGAAAGGAGAGCAGTGGAAATCCATGGGCCGATCCTGGGGAAGGAAGAGCTGCCCCACCGTAGCTCTGGAGATAAAAGGCAGAGGGTGGAGATGGACAGGTGTGGCAGACAACTATTCATCTTCTAGCCTGGAGAGAAACTTTTTGCCAGAGCTGCTGGCATTCCTAATAAGGGAATCTTTTGAGTTCACGTCAGGGTTATATCGTGTTTGAGGAGCTGGGTCAGAACAGTAGTACTCAACTTATGACCAGTCACTTAACATTTTGAAGTTTTGATGGAGCCCCCCAAAAGCTACTTAGGTTCCATTTTTGAAATTATGATGGCCACATAAGACATACCCCACAATCACACAATTACATTTTGAGCACGTGGCAACCAGCTCACCTTTATGGCTCTTTGAAGTGTCCTGCAGTCATATGACCGTGATTTGCAACTTTTTTGGCCAGTTCTCCAGAGTTTACTTCTGGTTTCCAGCAACAAAACAGCCTTTAGGGGAAATTAATTTGCTTTATGACTGTGGCATTTGCTTAACGACTACAGCGTTAGCTTAACTGTTGCAAAAAATGTTTTTTTTTTAATCAAGTCTGGTCACATGGTGCCTCAATTTACAACCACAATGACTTATGATTGTAATACCAGGCTGAACTACAGTCATAAGATAAGGACTACTTGTAAATGTGGTGAATAAAAATAAAAAAGAATAGATTTGTTTAAATCTATATAAATGATGTGAATCAAACAAGTTTGCATTATTCCTTTCATTTCTGCCAGCTGTATTTTTTCTGCATCATTTTATCCTGCTTTAACTAGGCCTGGATTGATAACTGAGCACTCAAATCAGAAACTAATCACTGTCATTTTTATAAGTTTACAATCCCACCCCACAATTAAATGAAAACTGATATCTGTGTCTTTTAATGATACCATTAAAAATTCAAGTGGTCAGGAGCTTTCTTTTTAAAACATATTCAGATGATCCCAGTGGCTGAGAGAGTGCCTTGACTTTCCATTTACAATATTTACATGTCCTCATTTTCAGCCTTGCACATTTAATTTCCAGTTTATAAGCCAAGTACGTGTAGCCCCAAAGTTAATTTATTGCTGCTTTAAGCTAATCTCTCGCCATACAAAGATAACTTTTTGTACCTAAAAAAAGACCCATCTTTATTCTTTTGCAGAAAACCGACAAGATTCTTCCATGAATCTGGCTGCCAATGGTACCAGTAGCATTAGCATGTCAGTCGAGATTAATGGTATTGTGTATGCAGGTAAGGGGGGAAATGCAGTTGGGACTTAAGAGAAAATGGTTGGCACTTGTGGCAAGAGTTGATTGTTCTATAAAGCGTGTCATGTGTGGTTAAAAAGGTGGCAAATTTGCAGGTAGATGATGAGCATCCAATCCCTAATCAAACAGGGGGGGCATGCAGTTTGGGGGCACTTCTTTTTAGTCTGCAGAGTGTATGGCAGAGATGTCATATCATCAGAGAGGGAGTGGGCATGCATTTTTAATGCATGCTTTTGATGGCAAAAGGAGGGTACTAACATAAAATTATTGTGCTGATTTTCATCCTTTAAAAAGACAGAAACCCTTGAGTACTCCAGAGAGTGTTCATAAGCTAGAGGCTCCTCCCTGTCATATTAAGAGAACCTCTCAAGTTCATCTTGACTTGGGAGGACTTCATGTCATTCTCCTGGCAATATTACTGAAGTACTTTGCCATTGCTTTATTGAGGGATGGGGGTGTTTAATTGACTTTCCAATCCAGACTAAAGGTGTGGGATTTTCTAGTGGGCTCCCATCCAAGTTTTAACTAGATCAGACTCTGCTTAGCTTTTCACAATCAGCCAAGATTGACTAGCTGCTGCTATCTAACGTGACATCTCTCCGCTAAGATGTAGAAACTAATGTGCTTATACTCTAAAGTGCTGCCCTCTTTAGTTAACCTTGGCATATTAATCCATGTGGGTTACATTGCTTGAAAGGTGATACTCTAGTTTGGGGGGCTTCAATTATTATAGGGAGGTACAACAAGACAGGCTGCGGGAGAAGAAGATTTACAGTCGCTGTGAACCTGCCCTGTCCATTTTTGTTCCCTGTTCCTTTCCAGGAGTGTTGTTTGCCCAAACTCCAGGAGCCTCATCTTCTCACAATAAAGGAAGCACCAACAGCGGGCGGAGTTCCAGCAGCACTGGCAGTGGCGGCGGTGGGGGTGCGACAGGTGGCACGGCAGCAGGTTCACAAGTCGGTGTGCCCCCTGCACCGACTTCTACCTCAACCAACTCCTTATCGCCTTAAACCCACCACCTCTTCTTCTTCCTCCATCCCGCCAAAATGAAGACACTGTTTGGACAGGACATTTGAGACCAGCCCTTCCCCTTCTCTGTTCCCCCCCACCCCCATGTGCAGTGGGGGAGTGAAATTGTGCCTTCCCCACGCTCCGACACCCCTAGGCATCAGGGCCTGCCTGATACATTTGGATGGGGTTTTCTTGGATTTCGGGGCTGGAAGGGGTTGGAATCAGTGATGAACCTTACCACACGTGGCATCCAGCCATGGACATTGAGGGGTAACAAGCATAGTGCAGGGGGGGTCTCTAAAGGTGCAAACTCCCCTCCCCACCCAGGCAGCAAGGAATTCAGGGATGGTACTGTCCTAGGATGGGGCAAAGATTCAGAAAACAAAGTGCATTTTTTCCAATGTAGCTGAAAACCAAACACCAAACAAAATTCAGGGGGAGTGGAATACCTGGAATGATGATTTTCTCCTGTCCTCCTTCCTCTGCTGTTCCCCCCCCAATCCCTTTCCTCCCCTTTAAAGCATTTTTACCCACCTGGTATTCGCTGTTTAGGGTTGTGCTCCATGGGGTTCTGGGCGTTGCAGTCCCTACACACCCAGAGGGCACCAATTTGGGGAAGGCTGTTTCTAGTGAATACATTGGAAAGAACAACCACACAAAAGCTAAGCGGGGTTGGAGGGGCGTTGTTAAATTCTGAGCCGGAGCAATACTGTGCAGACTAGCTTTTTGACGTGATGCATTGTAGATCCATAACTCCTTACCTCATGCAAATCCACACTTTGCACTGTGTGTCCTTTGATTTTGATTTTGTTTTTTAAGTTATTCTTTGGGATACCTCCAGACAAGTAGCGGTGGCGGCAGTGGAGCTGGTGTGCCTCCATTCTCACAGGCTTGCTTTGAAATGGAACCCTACATTAAAAAAAAAAATGCAGATATCAAGGATTTCACAGATGGAGGATAATTTGGGGAAAGCTTTATTCCTTGCCTTTTTTAAAAAAAAAACTGCTGTCAAACTATTTAAGGAAAATGAAAGGGAGGGTGCAAATACAGTGTTTATTTTCAATAGATCTCTCTCCTCCCCCCCCCAATTGGACCCAAAATCAAGCTTCATGTCTTTAAGGAAAGCACCTCTAAAATAAGTTTCTTCTTTTTCTCGCGATGATAACAACTCCTTGGAGCTGTCTGACTTTCTTGCTCTCTTCCCCCCCCCAGATCTGGGTAGGGCTTTGAGGGTGCTCAGGTAGTTTTTTTGTGTGTGGAGCGAGTGGGGTTTGAGGGGCTATGGTAGCATTTCATAGGATAATATTTTTATACAGAGTTGCCCCCACCCCACGCATGGATTGTACATTAGTGAGAATGAGGGCTGAAAGGAGCGGCCTGCCAGCTGTTTAATTGTTGGCTCTTCTCTAATTCTTTATCTTAACCTACATAAGATTCCAGTCTGTCATATGGTCAGAGTGGCTGATTACTTCAGAGGTTTCTTACAGACAATTTAAATAGTAGCATTTACCTGTGGCATAATCTCTGCAAAGCTGCTTTTGCCTAAGCTTCTTTTCAAAGCACACCTATTTAGAAAACAGAAGAGAGTGGCACAGTCATCATCATGACTTCTCTCAGGCGGATGGGAATTATAACGGGGGGTGCACTACAGAATCCCCAAACACAGTTCACAATCAACTTGCAGCTACTAATATTTTTTTAAAAACCTCCCTTTTTTTTTCTTTGAAGACCATGATTTGTTAGAAAGAGCGCTAAACTCCTCAGACCGTGTTAAGTTTGGCTTCCTTGCTAGCTCTCAGATAGGTTTGGAACATAGAAATTAAAAACTTGTTACAGGTTGCCCTGCGCCTCCAAAGATAGTTTTAGCAAAGCTTGCCTGAATATTTTATACAGGGTTAGGTGGTATTCTACCAGTCTCCAGTGTTGCTGGGATCTTCATGGTACTCCAGAATCACTCCTTCCATATTTATAATTTCATTTATAAGGAATTAAAAGGTCTGCAAGACAAATATCCTCTATTATATCTAGCAGAGATCACTCCATTTTTGCCCCTTAGCTCAGTCTTCTAGCATCCTTTCTTTGACTAGCTATAGTTGGGTTTGCTTTAGAACAGCTGCGTGAGAGGCATCTACCTAGATTTTACCCCCACTGCTTTTTGCAGTAACAAAGAAGGTGACAGGAACAGTTTGGTCTGTAGGTCCTCTGCAAAGTATAGAAAGGTAGCTTGGAAAAAACACATTCGCAATCTCGAAAACTGTTGTTTTTCAGAGACGCTGTTTTCAGTTTTTCTTTTCCTTCTGACCTCTTCCTTTAATGCATTTTAGGAAAACAAATTTCCTTTGGAGTTCACCGTTTTCATTTCATTTCATTTCCAAAAGACAGTGAATCCCAATAACATCAACAAAAGATATTCCTCATTCGTAAAGGCCCTGTGCCTATTTTGATGGTTTTTTTCCTCCCACATTTTAATTTGCTGCTGAGGGAAGTGGACCCTGGTGAGCAATTTGGTTAATTCCCTCTTTCGATTCTCCTAGGTATATGCACTCCAATTCACTCTCTTCGTGCCCTCTGAAAGTATAATTTATTTCAGCCTGTGCAGTTAAATGACTGCCGCTTTCAAAGAAACGGAGCCTCTGTAAGAGAGATCCTATTTGCGGATTTACCGTGATATGAGACAGAACCTTGAAAACTAGGCGGAGACACAATTGGAAGAGGTTGCTTTATCATTGATGTCCTCCCAACATTAAACACATGCTGTAGAGTCAAGATTTCGTTTTGGCAGGTTTCAATTTTCTATGTGGTTAGCCAGAGTAAGCTCTAAGAATTTTTATGGGGTTTGAAGCAGGCGTATGTCCTTTCTGCCTCTTGGTTGCTGGGATTTTAATGCTATCACTTAGTTGCATCATACAAAAGACTGACATGTGGCAACCCTTTCCCTTAGGGCTGGTTTTTTAAAGTTGGATTCTGAGATGCTACAATTGATTCAGTATAACAGAAAGTATTTGAGTTAAATGTCAGTGTTTTCAAGCAGGAGGCATGCATTTTTCACTGAATAACGTGTTTCAGCTAATTGGCTGTGTTGGATGGACCCAGACACGAGGAAACCAGGGCAAGGGAGTGTTGGGAAATGGAGTCCCACACTTCTGATTGGATGCCAAAGTAGCAAATTGTGGAGAATTCAGAGTTGTGGATCAAGCAGCTTTTGGGCATGCTAAGAATAGGAAAATTCAGCTTATCTTCAGGTTCCAGAAATGCCGGAAAGGAGTGCACTTCATTTTGGGAAGCAAAGTGTCCTGGCCAAGTTGAGCTGTTCCCCAGAGTTACAGATCCCAGGCACTTGAATCTATTTTGGGGCCTTTTATCGTAGTTCACTTTTTCAGCATCTTCCCTCTAATGCCAGATAAGGTGAAACCCCTTGGTTACAATGGCTCCAGGTCTAGAAACATGTGGCAAAACATGGCGTCTTTAAATGGTGGTGGAGGAGGATGGGTTCATTTTCTGAGAGGAATGGAGCACTCTGAACCCCAGGCTGCCACACACAGGAAATGTTTCCATTCTCAGGATAGCAGAGGCTATCTCAGAGAGGGGAAAGAAGACCTTCGGAAAGTGAAATCCAGGAGATTGGCTTCTAAGGGGTGTAGAGGACCTGCAAAGTGGCTTAAATATGGAAGGGAGAAGAAGAAAAAAGTGCTCTTAAAGTAGAATTGCTGAATCCCTTTTAGATGGCACAAAACATTCTCTTTTTTCTCTTCTGCTTCCAGAACTCTGTTGACACAGGGAGGGGAATGCAAAAAAGGGGGAAACATGGCAATCATCAGGCACACTTACAAAAAAAGACTTCTCCTCTTTAGTTAGATGCTGACTGGGTTGGAGGAGGAAGACACACATTTCTCTTTCCACTTGTGGTCATTGCCAGAGGATTTATTATCTGTGACCCATAGGCAGCCAAAGGGAGGGGAGCATTGGGACAAGGCATTCCTCATCATTTCATCTGTACTCTTTTGGTCTGATAACAGGATGGTATCATATCCCAGTCTGGCAGCATTCCTTCCCCTGGAATGCCCTGCCACTTGAAGACTTTGTGTGAAGACTAGCTATGAAATTGGAGTCTTTCCCCTTGTGCCTTCACTACGGTTCTTGGTATTTTCCTCTGTGCTGAATCGGCGTTCCCCAACATGATTCCCTCCAAATGTGATAAGGACTGCAACTCCCAGAATGCCCAGACAATGTGGTGTAAGATCACACTAGAAATTCTGGGAACTGGAGTGCTATCACTGTTGAAGGGTGTCCCACTAGGAAAGACTTCGTGTCTAGGGCTTCTGTGAGATCTGGAAACTTGACTGCCCCTTACTTTTTCTGATCCAATCTACATGTACACCTCACTGGGTGGAACTAGCTGAAAGCATCTGAGAGTTTTTCTGTAGAAGCAGACTATTTGAGGATATGCCTCATTAGGTTTTAAAAAGCAAAAGAGTTCTCAATCTTTATGGAAATTTCATCAGCTAAAATGGCTAAAACAACAATTTTCTAGATTTTGTGTCTGAGGTGGGTTTTGTAAGTGTGTAAATGAAAAAAACCTCTACTTCCTCCCAGAAAAACCTTGAGTCATAATTGCCAGTAAGGTCTATCAGTATCTATATTCTCTGCCACATAGCCAGCTTTTACTATTTTTGTTTCTTTCATCTCTTGTGCAAGTCTGATTGTTTCCGATGAGAGCTTTCTTAAAAAAAAACAAAAACTTGTATGTGTACAATTCTTAAAATGATTATCCAAGTTGACTCAAGACCTATGTCCCTGCAGGCCATGCCCAAGATAGAATTGTGTGTAACATTCTTTCCTTAAGCAAGTTATCAATGGTGTAACCCTAGCTATAGGTAGGAAGTATCTAATAATATAGTTGTGTGCAGAATATATTGGCTATTGAGTGGATAAAAACATCACTCACAGGGCAGAGAGAGGGGAGGAATTTCTGTGAAAAAAGGTGAGCCTATGAAGAAGTTCTGTTTTGTGTCCCTGCTTCCCAAATATGCCTTTGCTAGATTGGTTAAAATGAATTAAAGCAGCCTTTTTGTTGTGAGGTATGAATCCTTGTCCTCCTACCTCTCTTTCATCCCCAACAGGAACTATTTTTACCTAACTGCTGGATGGACCATCTTCTCCCAGCAGCATAGAGAGTATTTAACAAAGAGGCAATTGAGGTAGCCATCTTGTCAAAGTTTAGGCCAAGCACTGTTCCTACCTGTTAGCAGTTTGTTGTAGCAGGACAAAGGCACTCTTACCTTCCTTCAGTAATGTAACACATACATAAGTGTCTTTCTCGTGTTTGCTGCTCCATTGTAGGAGCTGCAATTCAAGTAATGAACCATAATTTCCTATTTCATTTGAATAGAGAAAACAATGGTTTTATTAGCTTTGGAATAAACTAGGATATTAATCCAGCTTCAAATAATGCTTTAATGTCCCAGAGTATTCCAATTTTTGACGATCAGGTCAAATTACAGGGAAGCTGGTTAAATACATTTTTCGTTTGCTTTGCTTTATGTTACAAAGAGATTGTGAGGTTTGGCATAAAATATATGTACTTCAGGCATAAAATTGTCAAAATGTGGCCAAACCTTAAGCAATAGCTTTCAGGAACTACGAAGTGCAAATTATCACTCTTGGTTCCTCATTTTGGTAGCTCTTTCTTTGGAATTCACTGATCTCAATCAAAGTAATTTAAATATGCCAATTTTGCATGAGAGACCCTCCCAAACTGTGTGTGTGTCCACTGAGCATATCACTCTATTCATTATTGGTGGGTGGGTCTTGGCATTTTCCCCATAAACATGATAAAAGAGGGTTCTAGTGTGCAGGTGGGTGGAGAAGAAAGATTCTATAACTAAATTTATATAAATATATATATATATATAAATGAGTGTGTATGTTTGTGTCTCTTCACTTTTTTTGAGTGTGTAATTGTGGGTGTGTGCGCGTGTGTGTCTAAGAAACGTATAAAATTTATTTTTCAGTCCAAGCTTTTTGACTAAGGATTGGATTTGTAACTCAGGGGAACTGAACCTGCTGTCTAGATCTTGATTGTATCGGGGGAGGCGGGTAGAGGGAAGGGTCTCGGAACAAGGGCGGGTTAAAAAAAAACGTTCAGATTTGCTTGCTGTGGCTGTTACTTAGATGGTGGTGGGTTTAAAGAAATACGTTCCGCTTGTTTTTAAACTTTCAAAAGAGCTGAGCCCCAGCATTGGCTTTGGTGTTTCCATTTACGTGAGTTTAATTTACGTGACCCAACTATCAAGGACTATTCCAGATTCTTTAATGATTTTGGAAAAGTTGCCTTGGCGCCTTTGAGGAGTTGTAAGCAGGCAGCTGAGAAAAAAATGGAGACGAAAACATTTGGGTAAAAAGAAGGAGATGGAATTAGAAGTGGTGATGCAAGATCACTCAGTCTCTTTGGGGAATAACTCTTCCTGTTCTCTTATTTAATAGCACACGTTATAACACATTTAGCATTTTAAATCCACTACCTTTTTTTTTTCCAGACCTCAAGCAATGCTCTCCAACTTGCTCTACCCACAATCAAGTTTTGTCTTGGGGGGAGTTTATTGGCTTATTTTTATTCTTGCGAAAGGGGTAAGGGATGGCTTTAGTTAGTAAAGGAGTGTTTTTGTTCTTGCATTTGTACAAACACTGTGTTGAGGGGAGGTCTTGATTTGAGGGCTGGGAGAACATAATATTCCCCCCCCCCCACTCTCCTTTGCATATCAGCTTAAAAATAAGATGTAATTTCAGTTTTTCTCTAGGGATTTTGAATGGAAAAAAATCGAATACAGCAAGGATATGCAATCTGTACAGCGTATGTAGTTTTTTGACTCAGGTAATAAGAATTAAAAATTGTAAAAGAAACCACATTCTACCTCTGAAAACAGTAGGCCTGGGACTGCCTTTTGTCTCCTGGCCTCTGTACTTCGTTTTTGTTTGTTTTTGCTTTTGTTTTTTTTTTTTAAATCACTTTTTTCGCAAAACATTCAGGTATTAACCTTTGTGACTTAATAAAGAAATAAAAACACTGAAAAGTTTACATTTTATAACATTATTACAGATTGTATTTAAACTTCAGAAATATTTAAGATGATTGTAACCTTGTAAAGTTTAAGAAATATTAAAAAAGAAGAAAAAGATACTTTCAAAGGTGTATGCCATCCATGTGTGTGTGTGTGTGCACGGATGTGCACATCTGTGTAAACATGTGAATATGGTGCCTAAATTGAAATGAGGATAAAGGTAATAGTTTCCTCCTTTCTTCTTCATTCTCTTTCTTTAAAAAGAATGGCAGCCTCTGATTTTTTTTGCATGACAAACATTCAATGAGGGAGGGGTGAGCTAAAGAATTACTTTCCTCACAGGATGCTAAATGGATAAATAATCTAGTCTGTCATAATGTACCTTCTTATGTTCTTAAGCCTTCCCATCTGCCATACAGGGATAATAATACTGACTTACCTTTCTGGACTGTTGAAAAGGCTGCAAGAAGGTAGAAGCAGAAGGCTGAGTTACATCGTTGAGCCCTGGAATAGCAATATTCACTGATTCACAGGCAAAATGGCTCTTCACCTCATGTGTTGCCAAATTTATTGGAAGGTTCTGATATCCGGACTCTAAATTTGAATCACTAATACTCAAATTATTTTGAATATAGAAAATAATATAGCACCAAGGTTCAGATCCAGCTGCAAAATGATGTGGGACATACACTTTGAAATGACTTTGACATCCTCAAGATTATCCACATTAAGTTTCATTAGCAAAGAGAACAGGTTTGGCAATGGCCTCTGGTATGTGAGAAATAGAAATAACGTTGTAGTTTTGTATAGTGACAACAGCATTTGTCATGCTGTGTAAAAAAAATTAAAATATGGATTATCTAAAAATCAGCATGAGTGAAGGCCTGTGGCGGCAGTGTTGAAGCGGACATATGGAGCTGCGTTTGTGTGTGCTGCTCACATAAATGGATCTGCATGCGTATGCATGCGCTCATCTGTTTCTGTGGCCCAGTTCCATACAAGCCGCAGACCTGAGACTCGGAGGTTGGGGACCCCTGGCTTAAGCAACTTTTAGGGTTTTTCTACTTAGCCTGATGAAAAAATCTGGAAAATGTTCAGATGGTTCCACACACTAATTTGAATAAAGTATTGTCTAACCATGGATTTTGGATTTTCTTAGGCCTACCTTTGTTTTGCATGAGTCGTAATATTAATAACAAACTTTTCTGAAAAATAACAAGTAGGGAGTGGGGAGAAGGAGGGTAATTTGGATAAACATAGATTAAGATACTTTTCTTTAAAAAGAAAGAGACTTTATGGAACATGCACAATACATTTCCAATATGTTTTCCATCTTAATAAAGATGTTTATTTGCCAGTTTGACTAGGGCTCTTTAAGAGATGACATGTTATTAAGTAATATCCATATCATGCTGTTTTAACCATAGTTCATTGACCAAGTCATAAGATGGGGCAGCCACAACACAGCCATAGTGGTTATTTATAGTACAGGTGTTCCTCAACTTACAACAATTGAGCCCAAAATGTATGTTGCTAAGTGAAAATTTGTTAAGTGAGTTTTGCCCCATTTTATGACTTTTCTTGCCACATTTAAGTGAATGTTAACTGCAGTTAACTGTTAACTGCAATTAGTAACATGGTTATTAAAGTTAATCTGGTTTCCTCACTGATTTTGTCAGAAGGTTGCAAAAGGGAATCACATGACACTATGAAATTGCAATTGTCATAAATGTGAGTCAGTTGTCAAGCATCTGAATGTAAATCACGTGACCATGGGGATGCTGCAACGGTCATAAATATGAAAAATGGTCATAAATCACTTTTTCAGTGCCATTGTAACTTCGAACAGTCACTAACTGAACTGTTGCAAGTCGAGGGCTACCTGTAGTAGGTTTGGCATAGCACCTCCATTCTGATATAATGCAATGGGTGAGTCCATTCAATGAGTCTGGATAGTTTCTTCTTTTCATCTAAAATCTCAAATGCATTTTTGCTATGTCTTTGCACATCCTTCCTAAACTCCTACAATCCACATTTTCACCAGTATGAGGTCTATTATCTACAGCTGCCTCTCAGCTCTGTGTTAACCCACAAAAGGCTAGCTTTGTTTGTCCTTCAGTTGACAGGTAAACATGTTTTTATTCAGGCAGGCACGTAGGCTTTAAGTTGATATTACTGAAATAGATTTTAATTGGTGAGTTACAGTAAAGCTGCTTCACTGATTATTTTTAATTATTAATGTTTTCATTCTAATCCTGTTTTTATCCACTATAGCATTAGCTGCTCTGCATGTTATTTTTACAGAACAACAGAATACAAATTTAGCAACAAGAAATTCTAGCTGCCATAACAGATTGCTTCCCCTCCCCCCAAGCCTTTTGTGTTAGGCTCATTATTCAGCTACCACAATTCAAAACCACTTAACATAACTTTTTGTTGTAGGGTACTGTAAAAATGGGAGCCAGTTTGGCAAAATGATTAAAGAGGCTGAGTTGAAGCCAGAAGAACGTGAGTTCTAATGCTGCTTTGGGCCCAGAAGCCAGTTGGGCAACTTTGGACCCTGTCTTTTTCCTAGGAAGGAGACAATTGCAAACCACTTCTGAAAGATACTATCAAAAGGGGGGAGGAGACAACACCCCACATTGTTTATGTAGTTGCCAGGAGTCAAGATTGACCAAAAGGCACAAAATACACATATAGTAGAAGCAGCTTAGATTGCGAGAGAAATGTATCAGTAGTCATGATCAAGTATCTCTCAGATTCAGAAACTCTTAAATATATCCCAAAGGTGCATTTTAGGAGGCAACTGGATTTCCTTATTTTTTTCTCTTTGAAGACATTTCGCTTCTCATCCGAGAAGTTTCTTCAGCTCTTGACTGGATGGTGGGGAATGGAAGGATTACAGACTTTTAGCTGTACATTTGGGGATGAACACCTGTTGAATGGTGTGGGAGTATGAACAGATTTTTTTTTAAAAAAAATTGCAGACTACAGGAACCATTAGCACTACTCAGGTGACCCTGAGGACACAGATAAACATCCAAGTGCTTCAAGGACCCTCTAAAAAGATGTAAATGACCAGCTGCCTGCAAACAATATAAATCCTTCCATTCCCCATCATTCAGTCAGAGCTGAAAAAGCTGCTTGGATGAGAAGGAAGAGTCTTCAAAGAGAAAAAAACCAAAGTCCAGTTGCCTCCTGAAAAAGCACCTTTGGGACAACCATGACCTGGATCAGAGGTCTCCAACCTGAGGCAACTTTAAGACTTGTGGACTTTAATTTCCAGAGTTCCTCAGCCAGTTGGCTGAGGAACTCTGGGAGCTGAAGTCCAAGTCTTAAGTTGCCCAAGGTTGGAGACCACTGACCTGGATGACTGAGAATCTTACAGACTTTGTGTTAAATATATTAAGGTAATTTAGAAACAGATAGTGAAGTCAAGACAGCGAAATCAGATGCAAAGGACTTGTCAGTATTGGCTGGGTGGTAGGCACTGTGTTGGGCTATAGTTTGCTGATGAAACCACAACAGACTGACACTGCACAACAAACCATAAAATTGAAATCATACTTGGCTAGTCATCATCTGCTCTACCTGGTGGCATCTTTAATGTCCCAAAAGAATACCATCCTTTGAAATTAAAAAAAAGGTAAGTCAAGTGACATACAGCCATTTGTTTAGCAACTGAAGTTACAACAGCATTGAAAAAAGTGACCAATAAGTGCATCCCCATAATCACATGATCACAATTTTGGCACTTGGTAACCAGCATGCCAGTTTCAGCATCCTGGGGGTATGCAATCGCCACCTGCAATCTTCCCAGGAGCTTCTGACAAAGTCAATGGGGAAAGCCGAATCTATTTAAAGACAGCATGAATCATTTAACAGCTGCAGTGATTTGTTTTAACTGTGGCAAAACTTGTAAAATCAGGATCGACTCATTTAACTGCCTCCATTAGCAATGAAATTCTGATTCCAGTGGTGATCATGCAGATTGTGTATAAGCAGAAACAAACTGAGATCTATCCTTATGAGACAACAGGCAATGAAAGCTGAAAAACAGGCAGCCTGAGATGCATGGAGAAAAGTTATATGATAATACCGACTTGCACATCGATGCATCAATGGCTACTCTAAAATCGTTACATTACGGAAAACATGGTATTATGCAGAATAGAAATACATCAGTAGGAGGCAAGCGCCCCCTAGTGATTGCTTAATTGATATCCACAAACTCAGTTTCAACTAATGACAATTCTTTACCAATTTTTTTTAGAATACAATTCTTTATTGGCCAAGTGTGATTGGACACACAAGGAATTTGTCTTGGTGCAAATGCTCTCAGTGTACATAAAAGAAAAGATACATTCGTCAAGAATCGTAAGATTTTTATACGAGTCTATTTTTGTGGCTTGCACTTCAGTAGGGAGGCCGATTAAAACTGCGCCTCCTTGTCAATTAAAGATCAAGAGTGCAAGAACACTATTCGGTGGCTATAGAATAAGACAGAAAAGCTTAACCAAGTTTTGTATCAGTCCGCAGACTCCCTTCTGTAGCTTGCAATGCGGGTGGGCTTGTAAAAATACGAGAGAGGAAGAAAAGGCGGACTCGTATTGCACCATAAACCGTCAACCTGCCTGCTACCTAACACGTTTCAACTCCGCAGGTCGTGAGAACGTGAACGCTGAAACAGAAGGAAGAAGTCACGTGGCTTTAAAAGCAAGACCCCGCCCTTTGCCCGCGGTCTGTAGGTCACCACCCTCCCGAGTCCGCCTCCTCTCAGCGTTCTTCCGGCAGAAAGTGGCGGTCTAGGACTGAAAAGCTCTGTGATCTCTGACTTCCCGCCCTTCCTTTGCTCAGAGATGGCCCGTTCTTGAACCTGCACGGCCGCCGTAGGACATTTGCTTTACCAAGCATCTTGACGTAATTTGACGCAGCGTGTGGCGGTCTTGCCTCCCTGTAAGGGCGGGGGGGAGGGCGGGGAGGGAGGAAAGAGGAAAAGGAGGAAGCAAGATGGCGGAGGCTTCCCCGCAGCCGGGACGGTATTTTTGCCACTGCTGCTCGGCCGAGATCGCGCCGCGCTTACCGGTGAGGAGGGAAAAGGGAAGGGTCGGTGGTGATGGTAATACCGGAGCTGATTCGTCTTCAACTTGATAAGCTGAGGACTGCAATTCCCACCGTCCCCATCCAGCATGGCCGTTAGCCTGGTGGCTGAGAGTGATGGGAACTGTAGTTTTGAAATAGATAGAGAGTGTCAAGCCGCCGAAGGCTGATTTAAGCCTTTTGATTTTCATTCCGCTTTAATTCCCCCACTTGGTAGACCTCCAAGGTAGACTGGCCGTATACATGGAGGATCCACTGAAAGTGGGAGGTGGGCATCTGTGCCTTTCCAGGTTTTCCCTAGCCGTCTGTACTTCCTCTCACTTGTTCCTGCTGCTCGGTGGAAATCATGGGTCTTTGAATCCAGCGCGTGTGGGGAGTCATGGGTCTTTGAATCCAGCGGCCAGGCTGGGGAAGACTTGTTTCACTTTTGATACACTGTAAGAACAGGAGCGATGAGCCTTTGTAGGCCTCCAGATTCTTGGATCGAGCTGCCCCTGCCCTGTTGAGGGGATTGTGGACAGGTTCATTTAGGATTCTCTGAGACTCATCTGTTGACATTTATTTTATAAAAATGGTATCCCTCAAAACCAAATTGCTGCGAGGACTGCTGCAGGAGAGAAATCCCCTCATGTCCTGCTTCCTGCTAAGAAAGCCATCAGTATCAAAAGGAAAAAAAACCTAGAGCATAACCAAAGGTGGGGCAACTAAGAGAACCTTTATATATATATATATATATATATATATATATATATATATATATATATATACACACACACACACACACACACACACATACATACATACACACATATATACATATATATATACATACACACAGATACATACAAATATATATACATATATATATGTATGTATATAAAAAGGTTCTCTTAGTTGCCCCACCTTTAGTGTTGCACATTGTGTCTTTATCACAAATTGAACACAACCCAATAATCTAATGCCCTGCTAATTAAATGTAGTCTTAGACTGGATGAATAAAAAGTTTAATGATATTCTTACAATATTATGTGATCCATGTACATTCAGGCTTAACTTGGTTATTGTATGTATTGCCTACTTCATCATGAACATATATAATTAATCTGATATTTTAAGATGCATGAGATGCTTGGTTGGCTGCAGAAGGCTAACACAATTACTTCTCTGGAACGTCACTGTACACGTCACTTTGCAAAAAGCAGGTACCGTGTAGTGGCTTTTATCCCCAAAATGTTACTGTTTAAAAATAGGAAAACAGATGAGAAGGATGGGAAATGAGAAGGATTGGCAAATGAAGGAGTGTGTAATTGTTTTAGCTAAGGTGAGTTTATTGGATCATAGTCAATAATTTCATTTTATTTCTGTGTTTCATGTGGAATAATATGTTTTGTTCTGAATTCCATCTTTTAAGTGAGCCATAGACAGAATTAAAGGTAATCAAGATAGTGAAGGGTTTGGAAATTGAACATTATGAAAGACTTGGATTGTCATTCCAAAGAGTAGGATTGAGATAAGCAGGTTGAAATCAGAAGCATATTTACCAAGAACCTGTAAATAATGAAACACTGTAGTGGTGAAACTCATGGGCTATGGAAGCGATGCTCTGAGTTCCACTGAAGGTATTGAGAAAGGGGCTTGAATTACATGGCTACCTAAGTACCATCTTGTTTGATGTTTCAATGCTTTTCATATATTATTTTTCTCTTTTATCTGTGAACACAGCCATTGATACGTGTCATTTTCATTGTAGTTTTCAGAGGATAGTAATCTCTGGTTTGCTGCTGAGGGGATCAAATAGTGGAAGATAAGGATTGCCTTCTGGTCCATTTTGTGGGCTTTTATTAGGGCATTTGTATGTCCATGGTGGGAAGCAGGATGTGGAACAAGATGGGCTTATCTTGGTTTGAATCAACAGGGCTTCTTGTTGTTTTCTCAGTTACATCAATGATCCAGGATGGTTTTTAAAAAAAACAATTTTCAGCATTTGAGGCTGAATCCATCTTTAGCTTTCATGGTAAGTGGTCCTCTCCTTTTCCTTTTAAAAGCCTGTTGGTTAATGGCTTGTGGATGGACTCCATTTCCATAAGGTTGTATCTGAGAGTAAGAAGAGCCATGGTAGATCAGAGCAAGGTAAGCCCACTTTGCTCAGCCTTTGATTGTAGTGGGAAGCTGAAACAATGCAGCTCTTTCTTATACATGCATATAATGTTTTTATTTATTGAACAAGCTGACTCAGTTTATCCCACTTATTTGTTGTCAATAAAAAGACCTGGTCCTTCCTAAGAATATGTAAAGGCCTTCTAGATCAAGTTAAAGTTCCATCCTGCTCAGGGTTCTGTCTCACAGTGGCTGGCCAGCAGTCTCATTCAAGAAGTTGTTTTTTTTTAAATTACATTTATATGCCGCCCTTCTCCGAAGACTCAGGGCGGCTTACAATTTTTGGGATACAACCCAGTGGGCTCAGTAATAGCCTTCATTCCATTGTATATGCCTGCTTATTACTAAGCGGCATTTTTACAAAGTCAGCTTATTGCCCCCAACAATCTTGGGTCCTCAATTTACCTACCCAGAGAGGATGGAAGGCTGAGTCAACCTTGAGTCTGGTGGGTTTCGAGCCTACAGTAATTGTAGGCAGCTGGAACTTAAATGCAGGCATTTAACAGCCAGAGCCACCAAGGCCCTTTTGAATGTATCATGCTGGTTAAAAGGCTGAGCTATGAACCACAAATCCACAGTTTATATTCATAGAATCATAGAGTTGGGGAGAGGGGCATACAAGTTAAACAAATCTTTATTATACTTAGCAAGTGACTGTCAGGCTGGGTTCATGCATTGTAGTGTAAGCTAGTTTACTGAACAAGGTGTAGCGGTATGATTCCCATAGCCTTACATCAAAATCTATGGTTTACAACTCACAGTGGCTGGGATCATATGTTGCTCCAAATCTGAACCAAAGAACCCATACATGCCCATTCTTCTGCTTTATGCCTCAGTATTTTATGTCTGCCATGTAGAGTGACACTGACTTCCAGCATTATTCCTTCAATCAGGGAATTCTGGAAGTTGTAATCACAAATACCTGGACAACATCCCGTGGAGTCAGCTGGTATAATTTTATGGTTAGAAATTAGCATGAAATACTTTTTCGTGGTAGTCAGGTGTTGTGGATGAACTCAGAACCTCCATCTGTGCTGCAGCTGTTTAAAATGGTGTTTATCCACCATAGCGACTTTAAGATGAATGAACTTCAACTCCTTATGCTGACAGGAATTCTGGGAATTGAAGTCTATGTATCTTAAAAGTTGCCAATATTGAGAAACACTGGCTTAGAACAATAATAGTGCTAAAAGTTACTTTTGTTTCCCTTTAATTTAGCTTCAGTTAGATGCTTTTGAAGAGTTTGGAGAGGATTTAAAGAGGATTTCTCTTTTCCCAAATGTTTAACATTCAGGGATAGACTTTGGCTCTGCATTCTATCTTCACTACCAAAGGTAGCAGCTGTTCTTAAGCTTGTGGTCCAGCTGAGTCAGAGGTATTTGTGAATGGAAATGGTGCAAGTAGAAGAGCAGCCGAAGGCAGGTTGAGAAGGGTAACTGCCAAGGTGGAGCTTAATTGCAAAGGAAGATAGGTAAAGGTATGGTTTCCTTTGAGTCAAACTCAACATCAATGTGATGTCCTTGTCAACAGTACAGAAATGTGTTGTTGCCTCCTTTCAGGATATTTGCGGTTTTGGGATTTCTGGTGGTCTCACTTTCAAATACTAATCTGATATCTGATCCCACATAGTGAGTTTTTAGCTGGGTGCTGCAACCTAACTGCCTATGAGAAGCCAAACAATTTTACTGTTTGCTAGATTTTTACTTCACATGTTTAAATCTGTTGGTTATGGTTTATAAACCTTGGATTCTTATTTGAATGGATTAATATATCACACTAACCCAAAAACAAATAACCCTTATCGTCATCCTGCACAAAATGTCACACTAACTAGGCAAAGTGGCTTATATCTTGTTGTGAATGCCAAACATTTAAAAAGCTTAGGCCAGTGATATACTTTGCTTAGGGTGGATTAACATATTGCTAAAACTCAGCCAGTTGTAGGTCATGGTGTACGAATAGTTTGCCTCTTGCGTTCATCTATCTGCCCATTTAGAGATTGGGTTTCTCACGTGTCACTTTTCCATAAAGTGTTTATGTGGTAACCATAGTTAAACAAATCATGATTTATTATTATATAAACCCCACCACAAGCTGATTTCGCACATTGTGCTATATTGCAACACAGCTTGCTTGATTTTAGTCAAGTGTCTTGTCTGAATCAGATTTGTTTTAAGCTGTGTTTTATAATTTATCTGCAAATAAAAACCTTTATGACAAACTCTGGTTAATGCAGACTGTACCTTAGAACGCAGAGCGAATCTTGCAAATATCGTCATGATCATCATCTGTTCGTTAAGGAAACGTTGTGTTCAATCCGGGCCAACTAGTTTCCTCAAGCAGACCGGCTTTCTGCTGCCCTCGCTGCCTGTTCAGAGTTTGGTTCTTAATTGTAGCCGAGCAGCCTAACCACTTTTGCACCCTGTCCCATCTATTGGGGTAATCTTGAGTAGTCACAGACTTTGTGTCACAGAGACAGTTGTAGGCCCAAAGTCTGCTTTGCTCGAGCTGTTTGGTTGCTTTCTCCGCAGTGGTGGTATTCTACCGGTTCGGCCTGGTTCTGGCATACTGGTAGCACTGAAGATCAGTGGAGACCGAACCGATTCTCTCTGAGGAGCTGGTATTGGGTCCACCTGGCTACCAGGGCTCCCATACTGACCTTTATTCCCTGCTTTTGAAGTGTAGCTGTTTTGCATGGCATGGCAGATTGCTGCTGAAGCAACAGGGAGAGTGCAGGATTGTAGGAGGTGAGTCGGCCAACCTCTGCGCCTGCACAAAGTGCGTGTTTGGGGGGGCACAAAGTGCGCCCACCAAGCCACACCCACCAGTGGTAAACTATTTTGAAATGCACCACTGCTTCTCCTCTTAAATCCTTTGCCGTCCTGTGGTTCCTGGCAACCTGCTAAGTATTCTGTCATTCACCGAACCAAACCTTTCGTGCATCAGACTTGAAGAATGTTGACTTGAAGACTTACCACCTTGCTTTTTTTTTAGTCCTTTTTAATTGTCATTGTTATTCAGCTGTGTTCTTACTGTTGTTATTACAAATATAAACCGCACTTGGAATACAAGCCCTAACTTGGGTTTTGTCTACTTGGGGAGCTCTCTGGTTCATGATCGCCTGGGAACACTCTTCCCCAAGATGGCGTCCTTCAAATGCATGAGGACTGCTAAGAATTCTGGGAGTTGAGGTCCATCTGTCTTGTCTGGAGAGCTCCCAGGAGAAAAAAACCATCTGTCTTAAATGTTGTGGAAAAAAACACCATCACATGAAGTTAAGTCAGCTGGGAAGTCCAGTCCCAAGTGGGCAAGGTATACATAGCTACATGTCTTTGGAGAGCAGCTTTATTTTGTACACGAAAAGTAAATCAGTGCCTTAGTTTAAAAAATCAAACAGCCAGGTACTTATTCCATAGGCAGGATAAGAATGAGCCCTGGATTACTATGAATAGTGGTCATATTGTCGCATTTGGATGCAACAGGAAGTTGGGTTCTAAAGGAAACTGGCTTACCAGGAAAGAATGGAGTGCTGGTTACTTTGCAGCCTGGTTGTTTCAGCCACAGGATGATGGTAAGGTAAGCTAGCTAGGAAAAGGAAGCTGATTATTTTATCTAAGCCAAGATCCCTGGCTTTTTATTTCCAAGGGATTGTAAACTAAGGTTAATGTTTAGTTTACAAATCCTGGCTGCTTTGGAGGCTACAAATTCCAAGCCCAGTTTTATGTAACATTCTGTTACAAAAAATGTTTCTATTGAGGAATGTTATACAATAGTAAAAAAAGTTACGACTTTAAGGGGAAAATATGAATAAATGAAAGTGGTGAATAGGAAAAAAAGTATGAAGTGTCTTCTAGTTTTTAAAATAAATTTATCATCCTCTTCCTTTACATACCAAGTGATTCCCTTCTTATATTTTTCCCTTTCCAATAATCAGATCCATCAATCCTCAGTTCATTTTTATTATTTTCAGCAAAAGGCCCATAAAGAGTTTCCCATAGCATTCATTATGTGGAGTAATTAAACCATATCTGCTGGTGGACATAGCCAACCAGGTGCAGATTGGCTCTGGGTGGTGGCAATCTGTAGCATCTCCCTAGGTGCCTGCATAGCGTCTAACCACATCTGACTTACATCTTTCAATAATAATTTCATTTTGTTAAAAAATAGGATATGCCATCAAGGATAATAGTAGAGAGAAATCTATGGTGGGTCAGCTAGAGAGGGTGTGGAGGTTTTCCAAGAATTTAAAATTATCATATAAAAATACAGAAGACAATACAGATAATAGAAAATGGGGAAGGGAAAGAAAAGGGGAAGGAAGGTATAAGTACATGGGGAAAGGGGAAAAAATTCCAGCTTCTTTCAGCACAATAAAGTAGAGAATAAAATTACAGCCTCAACATTTTTACCTTACCAACTTCACAAGTACTAGCTATTTCTCTACCAACTAACTATGTTAATCAGCAAAACCCAACATCAAGGATTCATTTTTCTCTGTCTTGAGCACAAAGTCCAGAAGTGGTTTCCAAGTAGTAGCTGACATATTATGAATACACTGTCTCTCTGGTAGCCATTTTGCAGGAATGCCCACAATGCATTCCTGCAAGTGTATTACAGGAAGGTTGGTGAACACATTCTCTGGCAGGCAGCTTGTTGTGATAAATCAGGGTTCTTCAGAAAGCCAGTCTGCTTTTGCAGGCAAGCATGCAACCCAAGGAAGCTCCCAGCTTTCAACAAACCATCCTTTCACTCTGTATTCAGAAAAAAATTGCTAGATCACCTTAGTAATGCAAACCAATCCAGTGCTTACTCCTTCATATGTAATTATTTTTAAAGAGATACAAGTAGTACTCGATTTACTACTTACTTACTACTATTACAGGACTGCCTGTGCTTGAACTCAGCTTTGCTTCTCTTTTTTCCTTGGGAATATAATTTTGCACGTGAGACAAATATCCACTACGGAAAATTCTGCTTGTGTATCGTAGAAAATAGAACCACTTTCAGTTTAGAGGGTTCTCATTTGCTTTTTTTTAAGGTGCAAAAAAACTTACACCACTACTACTATGACTGAGCGAAGTGGTAGGAAAACTAAAAGTCAGTGTTTCTCAACCTTGGCTGTTTTAAGATGAGTGGACTTCAACTCCTGGAATTCCCCAGCCAGCCAGTGTTGAGAAACACTGCTACAAGGGATTCTAATTCGTGAAAAGTTAGCTACCAGTGGAGGCAAGGCCGGGTCTGTTGAATTGAGGAACACTGAAGTCTGGACAGTGGTTGACTGATGCTCTTGCCAGAAAACAATCTCCCATCTTTTGCTCCTTGCTGCATTTTTGAACGTAAAGCATTCTCACACAACATTTCCTCCTATAGGATTACATTTGCCCAAGGTGCGAATCTGGTTTTATTGAAGAGCTGCCCGAAGAACCAAGGTAACAAGCCTTTTTTACTTTTGAAAATGACAAATGCGTATGTGGGGTAGCTCAGGGTCAAGCGTTGGCAAGTTTTCTCAAGAATTATTTTCTGTCTACATGTGAGGGGTTGGATCCACATATAAATCAGTATGATTGGTGGATAAATGATTGGTTTCTTTGTGTTGAAAACTCCCCATATCTAGAAGATATGCAAAGCGCATGAAGGTCCTTAACCAAATTCTTCCTTTCCTTAGAATAACTGACTGTTTCCATCACCCTTGGCCACAGAGGCCAGGAAAGAAAAAATTGTTCATATCCCAGCATTCCTGTCCCTTCTTCCTGGCCCACTTCCCTCAGGTGTCTTCACGAATGATCTCCCTGTCTGAAGTTGGACGTGATACAATCTTTTTTCCTCAGTTTGTTTCTGCCACACATACATCAAGGAAGGGAGTGGCACAAAAGCTGGTTAAATGTCATTAGCTGACTCACATCTGATGCAAGTGGTATGCTTAAGCAATGCTAAATTTCCAAGATCAGTTTAGATCCTAATATGGGGTAGTCCTCAAATTGCAACTGGTTGCTTAGTGACGGTTCAAAGTTATGACCAACTCCCAAAAGGGGAGTTAATGACCTGGATTCGAAGATCCAACAGTTGGCCCCTTCTCAATGGCTGTGTGACCGAACTTTGGGCACTTAGCAACACGTTCACATTTACAGGTGTTTGGAGTGTCCTACTGTCACTTGACTGCATTTTACAACTGAAAACTGCTACTTCTGGTTTTCAGCAAAACTGCATCCATACCGAGCCATTAGTTTGCTTAACCACTGTGGTGATTTGTTTAATGAATGTGGTGATTTGCTTAATGACTACTGCAAAAATGTCATAAAATATGGTGGCTGACCCATTTTGTGGCCATCAGGACATAAGACCTTACTGGGCAAATTCCATTATGGTCATACGTCAAGAGCCCTGTATCCATAAAGCAACAAATGACTGGGCCTTGATATCAACCCTTTTGATGTAAAGCAGGTCAGGAAACAGGCTCCATAAGAAATGCTAAAACTCTCCTGATATAGGTTATAATTGTAGAATCTTGACAGCCTGACAGTGTTTCCCCTTCCTTCCCTCTTGGACCAAAGGGAATCAAGGTGGAGCAACCTTGAGTTTCTTTCTCACACTTTCCCATATCTTGGGCTAAATTCATATTTTATCAAAGCCGTATTTATACTTTTTTATACTGGAGCCTCCTGCTTTCTAGGTATCCCCTCTCTTTAGAAATGGTGATGATAAAACCTGCCCTAGTGACAGCTTTGCAACTGGATGTCTGTGGAACTTCTCAATCATGCAGGTCATGGTTGTCCCAAAGGTGCTTTTCAAAAAGCAACTTGACTTCTTTGTTTTTTATTTTCCTTTAAGATGTTTTGCTTCTCATCCAAGAAGCTTCTTCAGTTCTTTTGAAAAGCACCTTTGGGACTTTGCAACTAGAGTTGAAGTCTCCCATGTGGTGCCTGAGGGTATAATAAGCTTTCAGATACCTCTTTTAATATCTGTCAGGAATTGTGTCCCAATCTTACATCAAAAATAGAAAGTAAAAGTTAAAGAAAGGGAAGTAGGTGTATTACAAAGATAAACACCATCCCCCAGTGTAATCTTTATTTCTAAGCATATCTGAGGGCCTCCTGGACTTTCTTAGAAAATCACAAATTGCTGCCCCAGGGTTTTGCTAAAGAAAAGGACATAGGAGGATTCTGTATGGAATTTTGTAGCTGCTTCTGTCGTCAGCCCAGAAGGTGAGAACTTCTCAAAAGTGCCCACCAGCTCAGAAACTTTGGCAAATTCTTCCCTTCAAAATCCTCCTGTATATCACAAAAGTTTTGTGGTTTCCCCCCCCCCCATATCTGACAAAGATGCATTGTTCTCCCCCAGTTTTAGAGTTAATTGCATGGAAGGGTTTGTATCTATTGGAATTCTTACTGAATTTTTGGTGAATTCCTCTGCTGTTATGAATTCTAACAAACCCCACATTCTGCCGTGTGGTCACTGGCACTGTTAAATTTTATATCAAGGCTCTCAATCAAGAACTATTACCATTGTTGTCCAGTACCATTTTTGCTTTATTTCCTTGTTAAAATAAAAGCAGATCCAAATTTATTCAAGTTAAAATCAACAGTTCCAGTTCTATATTACAACCATTCCTGTATTAGGCCAGCTCAAAAGTTGCCAAAAACACATTTTTAATTTGACCACAAGGTTGCCAAAACCTGATAAGAGAAGGAGAGGTAAAAATGTCTTAAGGTTGGTGGCAGAAAGGATTTCAGGAGGGAGTATGGGAGGAAGCTGCAGACATTTAAATTAGCTTCTCTCCCAGCTGGGATGGTTTCAGGTTTTAACCCTGTTAAACCCTTGGGATTACTGGTTTCAGATTGCAATAAAATAAAATGATACTCTTCTGCTCCTTCTTCCTTTCACGAGTAGATAAATATATTTAATCAAAACGGGTCTATTGTATCCTTCACAACAGGTGCGCTAGAGCAGCTTACACCTTGTAAAAGATACAATAATATAATTAAAGTCACTGAAAGTAAAATCTCCCTGTTTGCAGGAAGGGGTTTCCTTCTGAATGGATTACACAGCATGCAGTATGCATAAAGCAGGGAAGATTCATCCAGCAGTGTTATTTCTCTTTCTGCCAGGAACATTTGGCATGTGTGGGGCGCTGAAAAGGAATGTAAAGCACAGCCTCATTTATCTTTTATAAGTATGGTGCTAGGTGCTCTTGAGCCTCCCGTCCCACTGCACAGGTTCACCATCTTATTAGAAAGCAGAAAAAAACATCATAGGATAAGGAAGTTGAAGAGAAGGAGGATTTCCCAATTTGAGAAAAAATTGAAAGGTAGGTTACTGAATGAAGGAGAAATGGAAAGATTAAAAAAATGCATGTAGAAGGAAAAACAAGAAGAATAAATACTGGCAATTTTTCTTTCCCCCCAAAGAAGGCCTGTTACAGATTGTTTCCATCACTCATGTAAACTCAATACAAGTTACTATTATTATTATTATTATTATTATTATTATTATTATTATTAAATTTATTTGATGCCTATCTTGCCATGGGGTTTCTGTAGGCATTCACAACCATAAGTAATGGAATAAAAAGGAAGTCTGAACAAACAAAAGTTAAATAATAGAACAATGAAACAGACAACAAGAAGAAAACACACAAGTATCATTATTTTTTTAAAAAAAAGACTTCATCTATATCAGGGGTGTCTGCAGGGATTCAGCTGCAGGGTGCTTAGATCTAGGCCCTGGAAACAGCAAAGGACCAACCTACAGTGCCTCTGCCAGTGAAAATTGAGCTCAGGAGGGCTGTGCACTGTTTTTGCTGGCAGAGGGTTGCAGGAGGCCATTTCAGCCGAAAACTGAGCTTGTGAGGTCCGTGCGTGGCCCTCCCGAGCTCTGTTTTCACTGGCAGAAGGTTGCAGGGGGCTGTCCCAACCGAAAACAGAGCTCGGGAGTGCTCGGGCCACAGGCACCCCTGACACGACTGGTGTCAAGCTGGCCACACCCACCGCAGCCATGCCCACCCCAGCCCCCTGAGGTCCGCAACCCTGATGTGGAGTCTGACATCCCTGATCTATATTATGCTTTGTTTTTTTTTTTAAGAGAGGCACCTAAAAATGTACAGTTTCCCTTGTTTGGCTGTAGTTCTTGTCTAGCATTCTCAGGAATCCTAATTTCCATCCTACTTGGCTAATTTGCTTTTTTTATCCCCTTAAACTCTTCCAGAAATGTTGAAAATGGGTCCAGCTCTTCAGCCTCGACCAGTGACCAGGCCAGACATCCGTTTGAGGTGAGTTCTTTATGAATAAAGTCTCCATTCAGTGAAACGGGTATAAATACATTGATAGACCATTAACAAAAACCTGCCAGAGGTTTACCCAGGATCTTTATGTCTTTGTCCTTTTTTCTTGAGAGATTCCAAGTCCAATCCCAAAAGAGCCCCTTGCATTTGGGAAAGGAATGGAGAACATCTATTATGGACAATGGATGGGTTTGTTTTTTTGCCTGCTGAGAATTCAGGGCAGGGCCTAGAATCCTCTTCAGTTAGGCCGCTGTCTCTCAACCTTTTTCACTTTGAGGTCTGTGGACTTTTTTCCAGCATTGCTGGCTGGGGAATTCTGGGAGTTGAAGTCTACACATCTTAACTTGCTAAGATTGGCATAGAGAATCATCCATCCATTGCAGATTGGAACGTTCTTTTCTTTCAATTCTGGCTCAGGACTTCCAGACAGGCTGGTGACTGTAGGCCCTACTAGCCCCATTGACACATCACTTGGCACCCAATCAGATCCCTTTTTTTAAATTTCAAGAGTAACTCTGAAAGCTCCTACAGAGAAGGAGTCTGTAGCATTATATTTATTTCTGTGAATGCCTTTGGGCCTCACTGGCACTCTGAGAAAATAGAAATGGTTAGAGGATCCATCCCAGGGTTTTTGATACTTAGCTATGCAGAAGAAACAGAAAAAGGAAGTTAGGTTGCTAAGGAGAGTTCTAGAGAAGATGGTAGAGAAAAATAATAATTGGTAAATGAGTATTTTGTGACCGGCAGCCATTTTGTGAATGGGCACTTTCCTGCCATGGCAGCCATTTGATGAGAGTGCCTGTGATGATGTGCTTCCAAAATTCTGGCAGAAAAGCAGAAAGAGGTACCTGGATCAGCCATTTTGGAGTTTCAACTTCCATAAGCTTCAGATAAGATGAATAATGGTGAAGGACTGTGGGAACTTTAATTCCATAGTTGGATGATGTCAGCTTACCTGTCTCCCCTCACTGGCAGTCCTGGGCTTCTGGCCCATCTCCGTAAATCATCTTCCTCTGTTCTAAGCAGTTTCCTTTTCTCTGTCTGATGCATTCTCTCTCCTTTCTAGAATGTAGATCAGCCCCTCTTCACCCTCCCGCAGGGCTATGGCCAGTTTGCCTTTGGGATAATCGACGACAGTTTTGAGTTCCCAGCTTTTGGGTCCAACACACAAACAGAAGATAACCGCGATGCTGAGAACAGGCGGGAGAGGGAACATCAGTCTCGGCACCGATATGGACCCAGGCAACCTCGGGCTCGTTTCACCGCACGACGGGCGGCTGGCAGACATGAGGGAGTCCCCACACTAGAAGGGTGAGGACAGTTTGTCCAGCTGCGATGGGCAAGTCGCTTCTTTGAATATAGGTACTTTAAAACCATGGAAATGGATTCCTGGTTCATGGTGGTTGCTGATTGGATTTGGATGTAGGAGAACAGTAGTTTGGGGAGTGGGTGTGGGTGTGGGTGTCTAGCAAATTGGTTGGAACTGCGCTGTCCACAAATTGGAAGGGCCACACCAAGTTGGAGGTGAAAGATCCTGTACAATTACAAAATTACGTTGCAGTGCTTCCAGAGTTGAAGAATTGGGCATTGCTCATTTTTCCAGCCACCATTTGGAGGTCCCTAAAGCAAGCCTCTTCAACCTTGGCAACTTTAAGACTTATGGACTTAAACTCCCAGAATTCTTCAGCCAGTATGAGACTGAGGAATTCTGGGAGTTGGTCCAGAAGTCTTAAAGTTGCCAAGGTTGGAGACACCTGAACTGGAGCATGGCTGTTGTGGTTAAGAAGGCAGCCAGCGAAGTTCCAACGATCAGCCCCTCCTCCCTCCCTCTCCTGTGCAATCACATGATTGCATTTTAGATGCTCGACTACCAGCCTGTATTTGCAGCCATTTGCAGTGTCCTGCAGATATGTAACCAACCAGCATTTACTTCCAGTTTCCCAGCAAAAAACACACTTTGCAAACAGCATTTTGCATAACGATTGCCAATTCACTTAGTGACCATGATGATTTGCTTAACGCAGAAAATATAAAATCGGGTCTGTCACATGATGACCCACTTAATGACTGGCACAATTTAAAAACCATTAATTCTAGGGTCAGTTACAGTTAGAAGTTGAGGATTACTGGTATCCTCTTAAAATTCCACATATCCCAGCACCAGAAATTGGGGAACTGTGAGCTCATTCAGCAGTTGTCTTCTTCCTGCTCCAGAATGCCTCAACCTTTTCGTTTTTTTCTTTCTTGTTGATAGAATTATCCAGCAGCTGGTGAATGGAATTATAGCACCGACCACGATACCAAACCTTGGAGTAGGACCTTGGTGAGTTGGTCAGAGCACATTCTAGATCAATGTATCTCAACCTTAGCAACTGTAAGAAGTCTGGATTTCCAACTCCCAGAATTCTGGCTGACTGGGGAATTCTGGGAGTCGGTCCACACGTCTTAAAAAAAAAGTGGGATTCTTAGGCTTATTCTAAGAATCCTCCAAAGTCAATAAACCTTGACCATTTGCCTTATGGCAGCCCAGCCAGTTCCAGTGAAGGCTTAACTTTTCCTCCTGTCCTTTCTTTGTTTTGGTGCTTTCTATTTATAAAGGGGAGTCTTGCATTCAAATCCCATGGACTACGCTTGGGGCGCCAACGGCTTGGATGCCATTATTACTCAGGTACAACTGGCTGTGTGTAGGACGTATCTCTTCCTTTTGCGGGGCAGGGAGGGGGGCAGAATGATGGCATATGGAGGGTTTAGAGCTTAGGACTCTCATGTCCTCTTCTGTGGGCTCCCACTGAGATACAGCTTACTTCTAGGAGGCTCAAGTTCCATTAGTTAAAGGGAAACTCCATGTTGAGTTTCCATCCCAAGACTTGTGCTGGAATCCAACAGCAGAATAAGGCTGTAGCCTACAATCCCTGCTTATGCGGTTTGTGCAGGCACTGGCCTAAAACCAGGAAGGAAACAGAGTGTGTACTAACGGGCCTAGCTTAGTCTGTGCAGCAAACGTATATTAAAAACTGTATAATTGTACCACAGTTATAAACATGACCAAGATGAGATCCTTCCAAGTATCCATACCTTGGTTAATATCACTTACAGGTAGTCTTTGACTTACAACCATTCATTTAGTGACCGTTCAACAGCACTAAAAAAAAATGACCATTTTTTTGTACTTATGACTATTGCAGCATCCCCGTGATCACGAGATCAAAATTCAGATGCTTGGCAACTGACTCATATTTATGACGGTTGCAGGGTCCCAGGGTCCTGTGTTCACCTTTTGGGACCTTCTGACAAAGCAAAGTCAATAGGGAAGGCAGTTTCATTTAACAACCTTGTTACTAACGTAACAAGTGCAGTGATTCACTGAACAACTGTGGCAAGAGACATCGTAAAATGGGGCAAAACCCACTCATTTAACAATTGTCTCGCTTAGTAACAGAAATTTTGGGCTCGGTTGTGTCAATTAATAATGCTATCATTTGGTTAATGTATAATAATTTGGAGGTAACCCTGTACATGTCTTCCATAAAACATTTGGAGTTAGAAAGCCAATGGGAATGGAAGGTTTTAAGCATGTGGGGCTCTTGCTCTGAAAAATGGTTTCAAGCAGTGTTTCTCAACAACTTTAAGATAGGTGGACTTCACGCTGGCTGGGGAATTCTGGGAGATGAAGTCTACCTATCTTAAAGTTGCCAAGGTTGAGAAACACTGGTTGAAAGGAAGCTGAAACTTGGGCTTTGTAGAGTGGCTCTGTGGAGTGGAGGCGCCTTTGAATGGTGGGGGTAGCAGAAGCCTAGCCTGAACATTGGAGGATCAAGCATCCCTGGCTAGTGCATGTCCAGATTCACCTTGAGGAGCTCAGTTGGTGGTGGTGGTTTTTTAATCACAACTGAGCTTTTAAGTTTGTGACCTCCAGACTGGCTCCTAGCTGCTCTCGCCATCTTTATTGGGTGGGAGGGGAAGTAGCCGCAATAGGTAAGGAGGGCTGCTCTTACGTTGCCATTAACAGGCTGCAAATTTTGCTGACCCTGGTTATCCTGATACCCAGGCCTAAGAAAGGATGGGTGGATGTGTCTTTTCTTTTTTTTTTTTTTAGACATGAACTGCTACACTGGGGGTTCAAATGGGATGCTGAGACATTTCCCTGCAGATGGGCAAGGAGGAGGAAGGACAGCCTGTTAACAAGAATTAATTTTAACCCTGAATTTATTTCAGCAGGCTGGCCTTCTCTGGGCTAGGAAGTTGTGGAGGATTTGGCCTGGGTAATTCTTGGATTAGAGACTCCGTCTCTCCTTCCTTTGTCACCCTTTTATTTTCTTTCAGCTCCTGAATCAATTTGAAAACACCGGCCCGCCTCCTGCAGACAAGGAGAAGATTCAGGCCCTTCCAACCATTCACATAACAGAGGAACATGTCGGTAAGGGCTTACTCATTTTTCTGCCTCTCCCCCCCTCGCCAATACATTCAGAAAGACCTGGATCGTCCAATCTGGAGATTTTCATTTGAATAGCATTGTTATTTTTGAAAGATTCTAATTTCTCATCGTAGTTTTTGTTGGCCAGCTTTCCTCCTTCTCTTTTGCCCCTTGGTTTATTCTCTGGTTCAGGGTTGGTGGCTTTCATTCCTTTCTGTGGTTGGGAGCCAAAGACAGGGAAGATTTCTTAGGCTCACCCTAGATCTCAACTTCTTCCTAAAGCTTCAGAAGATTGTAGCTTTTGTCTGTTGCTAAGGACCTGCAAAACAGAATCGCCTTTCCTTCTCTTTAATCTTCTCCTATTCAAATGGAATAAGGTGGCTGGATAAGCACTGAACAGGGACGTATTTCTCAAGCTGAGCATTGCTTGTTTAGACTATCAGTGCTGTATTATGCTTAGCACATGAAGCTGAAGGATCGAAGCAGATCGCTGTCTCAGCCTTCTGAAAAGAAGTAGAACTGTAAATACCTTCAGCCATCCAGTCAGTGGGTTGAGAGCAACGTACGCGTAGTTCTCCCCCTACAGCCTTTAGTGACCGTTCAAAGGTACAACAGCACTGAAAAAAAGTGACTTATGACTGTTTTTTGCACTTAACAGCCGTTGCACCCTCCCTACGGTCACATGATCAAAATTTGGACACTTGGAAACTGGCTCGTATTTATGATGGTTGCAATGTCCCAGGGTCATGGGATCACCTCCTGTGACCATCTGACAAGCAAAGTCAATGGGGGAAGCCAGATTCACCAAAGAACCGTGTGTCTAACTTAACAACTGCAGTGATTCACTTAACAACTGGGGCAAGAATGCTCGTAAAATGGGCAAAGCTCACTTAACAACTGTCTTGATTATTTTGGGCTCAATTGTGGTTGCAAGTGGAGATCTACTTGTACCATAACAAAAGGAAGCTCAGGGAACCTGGTAGTAAATTCTTAACAGATCCCAATTGCTTCTGCCTTCATCATCCTCCAGAATAGGGTCACCAACCTTTTGGACCTCAGGGACCACCAAACTCATAATTTTAAATCCTGTGGACCAGAGACCCTGGGAAAATCCCCCCAAAAATCTGCAGGAAAATCCTGCACCATATTTTCCTACTGATCGATCATTCTTTATTTGGGATCGCAGGATACTATCTCTAGCTCTGTTCTCAGAGGGAGAGGGAAAGAGAGAGTGACTTTTGGCTTCATGCAAGGAAAGCAGCAGAAGCAGAAGTCTTTCTTTCTCTCCCCCAAACTCCACCAGAAATGAGTCTTTG
Source organism: Naja naja (assembly GCA_009733165.1). Lineage (NCBI taxonomy): Eukaryota > Metazoa > Chordata > Lepidosauria > Squamata > Elapidae > Naja > Naja naja. The sequence continues at coordinate 356,669,158 of CM019148.1, forward strand.
CCAGCGCAGCCTCTTGGAGCAGGATGCCTTGCAGGGTCCCAAACTCATTTCTGGTGGAGTTTGGGGGACAGAAAGAAAGACTTTGGATGCTTTCCTTGCATGCAGCCAAAAGCAGAAGAAGAAAAAAGCAGAAAGAAGCAGCCCGGTGGCCAGGCCAGGCACATGGGGTGAGTGGGGCAAGTTCCCCCCCTCTGCCCTTTCCCCCTCCCTTCACTACCTCATGTTGTTCACAATGCAAGCAACGCAAACCTTGTGTTCCCTTGGGCCATGTGGGTGGTGCAGCCTTGTGTTCCTGCTCATCCTGGATTAATTGCTTTGGGGGGTGCTTTGGGGGTGACATTTCTCTGGGGACCACCAGTGGTCCCCGGCCTACTGATTGGCAACCACTGCTCCAGACCACTTGGTTTCTCTTCCGTTTCTGTGGTTTTTCCCTCTATTAGCTGCTTTAAATAGCTAGGTAGTCCTCGACTTACGACCACAAACGGGACCAGAATTTCCATTGCCAAGCAAGGGGGTTGTTAAGTGAGTCGCGCCTGCATTTTACAACTTTTTTTTGCCATGGTGTTCACTGAATCACTGTAGTTGTTGAATGAATCCGGCTTCCTCCATTGCCTTTCCTTGTCAGAAACTGGATGGGAAGGGTGCAAATGGAGGTCTGGATGTACAAATCATTCGCCCGACCTGGGTATAGGGGCAAAAGTCTAATAGAACCATCCAGTAGCTCAGGAGGCGGTGTCTCATGACGTATTGAGACTTTCCCCCCCTTTGCTAAACCGGGTGTGGGCGTGGCCAGCACATGACACATCCGGCCCGCGGGCCAGGAGTTTGACAGCCCTGTAGTAGCTGGTTCCCTCCGAAGTTTCCCTCAGGATAGCTGGCGCTCGCGGGCACGAGGCTGCCGCAGTTTTATCCGGTCAAGCGAATGATTAGAGGTCTTGGGGCCGAAACGATCTCAACCTATTCTCAAACTTTAAATGGGTAAGAAGCCCGGCTCGCTGGCGTGGAGCCGGGCGTGGAATGCGAGACGCCTAGTGGGCCACTTTTGGTAAGCAGAACTGGCGCTGCGGGATGAACCGAACGCCGGGTTAAGGCGCCCGATGCCGACGCTCATCAGACCCCAGAAAAGGTGTTGGTTGATACAGCCATCATAAATACAAGCCAGATGCCAAGCGCCCAAATTTTGATCATGTGATAGTGGGGATGCTGCAACCATTGTAAATGGAAGGGCCGGTCCTCACCCTTTTTAGCGCCATTGTAAGTTAACAGTCAGTAAACAAATGGTTGTAAGTGGAGAAGCACCTGTACAGGTATTCCTTGTTCAGCAACCATTCACAACTACGGTAACAATGAAAAAGTAACTTTGCAACCCATCCTTACATTTACAACTTTCACAGGTCTTTAAAGCAGAAAGGAAAGCTAAAAATCATAAGCACTGTTGCGTTTTCATTTAGCCACTGCTTCACTTAATGAGAAAGTTGCTGGTCCCAGTTGGGGTCACTAAACAAGGACTACCTGTCGCAGGGATAAACAGCTCAGCTCTAGTTCATTTCTCTCTCTCTCTCTCCTCTTTTTTCCCAATTATAGTTTCGGGACTGGAATGTCCCGTCTGTAAGGAAGATTATGAAGTTGGCGAGAGCGTGCGACAATTACCCTGCAATCACCTCTTCCATGATGGCTGCATAGTCCCGTGGCTGGAACAGGTGAGCTGTCAGGGGAAGTCATGGAGGGGCTTGAGCAGAGCGTATCCCACGTCCATTGCTGCTTTGGGGAGGCTGGAGACGATCCACTGGGGAGCCTTGTTTCCTTTATCCTGCTGTGATTCAGACATTTTTTTTAATAGTGGCAGAGAATAATAGACGTCTTTGGAGATTGAACAGGGGGAAGAGAGGACTTTTAAGAGAAGATTTGTTAGCCAGGGGGAAGTGGGGGAAATGGTCAGCGGCTTGTACGCTGTCCTGCCTCATTCTTCAACGATTGACCCAAGATTGATTTATTTATGTATTTATTGCTTGGATTTATATGCCATCCTATCTCCCGACGGACTCAGGGCGGCTCACAACAGTAAAAAACATACAAAGATTTAAAATTATTTTAAAAAATCATTAAATAAAAATCCCAAACAATTATCTAAAACCCTCAACGACCAATATACTATAAAAACCAAATAAAAACCCCACCCCCTGCAGTCCAGGCCGGCCTGTTGGAAAAACCATGTCTTCAGGTCGCGATGGAAGGAATGAAGGTCAGGGGCCATCCGCAGCTCCAAGGGCAACTGATTCCACAGGGTGGGCACTCCCACAGAGAAGGCCCTCCCCCTAGGGGTCGCCAGCCGACACTGTCTGGCCGATGGCACCCCAAGGAGGCCCTGTCTGTGGGAGCGCACAGGATGCTGGGCAGTCGTTGCTGGCAGTAGATGTTCCTGTAAATACCCCGGCCCTAAGCCATGTAGGGCTTTATAGTAATTACCAGCACCTTGAATCTCACCTTGAAGATCAGGGCTGGGCTGCTGGGGGTTTGCAGCGGTTCAGGAGATTCTGTGCAGTTCGGAGAACCCTCAAATCCCACTCCTGGCTGGCCCCACCCACCCCTCCCCTCCCAGGAGTCCCCATGTGGCCCATTTTGGATGCAGGTAAGTGCAGGGTGTGCATGGAGGCTCAGGGAGGGCAAAAATGGGCCTCCCAGAAGTTTAGGAAGGCTGGAAATGGACCCGTTTCTGGCTTCCAGAGAGCCTCCGGAGTCTGGGGTGGCCGTTTTCACTCTCCCGGAGGCTCAAGGAAAGCATCTGGAGCCCGGGGAGGGCAAATCCCCTGCCCCATGATGCAGGAGGCCTACTACACCATGCCCACCCAGCAACCAGGCAAATAATTTTTTGCTAAAAATTTTGAAGCCCACCCCTGCACAAGATCATTCATTTTCAGCAGAACGATTGTTTTGCTTTAAACAAAAGCAAGAGGGAGGAATATGCCTCCAATGTTCAATGTTTTAAAAAAAGCTTGTCCCAAGGTGCAACCTTTTGTCCAGTGAGGCTTCTGCTAGATTCCCTGTTTCCTTAGAAGCCTAACACTTTCTTTTTAAGGGTTTGTTCCTGCAATAAACCCCCTCCCCCTCTTTTTTTTTGGGTGAAAATCCTGTCTAGAAATCAATATACAGCCCTTGAAAGTCATTTTAAAAACCCAATAATTCCCAAAGCTTGTAATTGAAAAGTCAGTCTCAAGGCCAGGCGTTAACAGCTTACAGCATGCTAGATAAATCGTCTTAGTTAAGTCCATTTAAAACAGATGAGTTTTTTAATATAATCTTTTTGAAGATCGGGATTGAGGGGGACATATCCCTTGGCACCGGAGTTACACTGGAATTAGTGTCGAAATAGAATTAGGGACTTAGAGACTATTTCATCGAGCTGTCAGTAGCCTAGGTTTCCCCCCCACCCCACCCACAGATGGCTCTTCAGCCTCCATTAAATGCATGCAGCAAAAAAAACCTCACAATTTTGTAGAGGCAGTTTTGTTCTCTTGTCAGTTTTGCTTTGCGGGGCTTGTGGTTCAGTAATCTTAGCCTGCAGTTGTATGATTAAACCAAACAATATTTTCCTTTGATCGCACTGCCAGTTGCACAGGACAGGACAGCCCAGCCCAGGTTCCCACACAACTTGGGAAGAGACACCATTTTTTTAAAGGAGTCGCCCAGACAGGGACCTCATTTGCTCCTGCAGATGCCGTGAAGCACATCTGCCTTTGAAGTGTTGCATTGCCCTTTTAATCCCATTTTTATCAGAGGTGCTTTTATTTTTTCCTCCCAGGAATGCCATCTGCATAGGCCCTGTGTTTATTTCCAGCACCTCAGCTTTTCCCTCTCCATCACCCTGACTCTTTACAATGCCATTTTTATTTTTTCTCACCCAAAATTCTTAATTGTTGAAGGATCCATTCAAAGTAGACTCTGACTCAATGACAAGCTCCCACCAATGGAAATACAGTGATATCTTGGTACTCAGCATTAACTGGTTGTGAGAGGTGCAACAAGTACTAAAAAGGTCGAGTCCTAAACAAACCACATGACTTACCACCTAACCCATTGTTTCGGCCAGGAAGAACTTTCTGTCTGTCCCTTTTCCTGTGTCAGTGACTTTCCCAGCATGGCCAACTTCCTGTCCACCCTCGGTGGCCACCCCCCTGATTTTGCTAGTGACCTTCCCAGCATGGCCAACTTCCTGTCCGCCTTCTGTGGCCATCCCCCTCCTTTTGCTGTGACCTTCCCAGCATGGCCTACTTCCTGTCAGTTCTCCACAGCCGCCCCTCTCTTCCTGTAGCTGCTCATCGAGTACTAAACAAACACTGAGTACTGGGACAACATTTTCCCGTCAAAATACCAAATTTGTAGTACCAAATTTGACAACTTTTGAAGCAATCGAGTACCGAGGTACCACTGTACTGTGATTCAGGGCCCCTGTGTGGCATGTTGGATAAAAGGGACACTATAGAACAGGGCAGTGCAATGCATTAATGGGCAGAGGCAGGAAGACAGTGCTTGTCTGCAGCTCACTATAAGAATTGCCATCCTGTGCTATGTTTGTCCTTAAGATCTCCAAGGCCTCTTTAGTTTTTGACGTGACGGCCACAATAAGATTCAGAGAATCCATCATTCAGCACGGCTGTTGTTAAGTCAGCTGACCCCAGCCAATTTTACAACCTCTTTTGCTGTGGTCATTAAGCAAATAATTGCAGTTGTTATGCAAGGCATCACATGACAAATGGCAACCTTTCCTGCCAGTTTCCTTCCTTGGTTTGCTTCTTGGAAGCTGGCTGGTCAGGTTGCAAGAGGGAATCATGTGGCCACGGCGATGCTTTAATTATTGGAAGTGCAAGGATCAGTTGTAAGTCATCTTTTTAGCACCGTTTGCTAAACAAATGGCCGCAAGTTAGGGAGTGCCTGTATTTAAGCACTGAGACATGGGCCAAATACCTGTTTTCTAACATTTTTGCTCTCTATATCTGTCTCTCTCTCTCTTTTGGTCTCCACCCGCTCCCCCAGCATGACACCTGCCCAGTGTGTCGGAAAAGTTTAAGCGGGCAGAACACAGCCACAAATCCACCTGGACTCTCCGCAATGAATTTTGCTTCCTCCTCGTCATCTTCCTCCTCCTCCTCTTCCTCCAGTTCACCAAGTAACGAAAACTCCGCAAACAACTCATGAATCTTTAAAAAAAAAACAAGCAAAAAAAAAAAACGTCGCCACTCTCATGCTCTTTTTCTAATGTCATAGCCCTTCCTTGCTTCTCCCCCACCACCACCAGGGGGGGAAATCTGTGGGGTGGGAAATGTCCAGGACAGAGCCGTGGGGAGAGGCTGGGAATGGGAATCTCCACACACTTCCCCCCCCACACAACCACCATAACTTCAAGACCCTCTTGACTTCCCTCTCTCTTCCCTCCTGCCCCCCCTCTGCCCCCCCTCCCGACGGTTGGTGTTCAGTCTTGCATTCTCTCAAGGGACAATGCGGGCGGGGGGTATGGGTGGTGGTGGGGAAAAAGCCTCCTCTCTAAACTTGTGCTGCTGTGCGGACTCTTAAAAACCGGCCCGACCGCGCTGCGTGATGAGCGGCAGGAAGTCGGAACGTGAACAAGCACTGGATTTAAGGGAGACTGGAGTTCCAAAGGGGTGTTCTAAAAACGGATTGTCTATCCCTTTCTCTTTATTCTTTTTTTTTTAAATATAATTTCAACAGGTGTTTGTTTCCCTCTTTCTCCCCCACCCCACCCCACTTCCCATCCTGCCGTCAGCTCTCTTTAAGAACCGACGACTCAGAAGTAGTAATGTAATAAGAGATCCTTCTTCCTTCTCTCCCCTCTTTTCCTCTGTGGATTTTCTGCTGCTGGAGGACCTCTTGAATCTCTTTCCTTAGGCACCAGCAAGAAAGGCTGGGGGGGGGAAGGAAGAGGAGGAGGAGGAGGAGGAGTGGGGAGCAAATTTAACAACCAGAGCCACTTCCTGGCTCTGCACAGATCCTCCCTCCCTCCCACTCCCACCCTCCCCTGTTACCAACACCACCCTTTTTGACAAGTGGATACCGAGAAAGGGTTTTTTATAATTTTAAATTATTACTGCTGTTAAATAAATGGACATTTCAGCTCTAGCCTGTGATGCATCTGGGTTTGTGCCTTCAGGAGAAGACGAGATGAAGCAAAAGGCGCTTGTGTGATGGAATACCTGGGGGAGGGCAGGGGGCTCTCAAAAACAAAACAAAAAATAAGAGAGTGGGGAAAACCTGGGAAGTAACTAGGGTGGTTGACTGAACTAAGATGTGGAAAGAAATCTCGGGAGAAATAAGCAGTGGCTGACTCACTTCCTGGTTCTTTCTGAGAAATCAGCATTTTCGTGTTTGTGAAGTCCTGGGCTTCTCCTTCCCCAAAAGGGCTCTTTTGTGACCCTCTGCAAATGAAAAGTCCCATCTCTCATTGCATCGGAAGCCATTCAGTTGTTTCTTATGGGTGATCCTTGACTTACAACCGCAATTTGACGCCCAAACGTTTTGTGGCTATGCAAGACAGTTGTTAAGTGAGCGTTGCCCCCATTTTGCAACCTGTCTTGCCACTGTTGTTAATGTGAATCACTGCGGTGGTTAAGTTAGTTAACACGTTTGTTCAGTGAAGCCGGCTTCCCCATGGACTTTGCCTGTCAGAAGGTCGCAAAAGGGAATTGCCTGACCCCGGGACACGGCAACCGTCATAAGTATGAGCCAGTTGCCAAGCATCCAAATTTTGATCACGTGACCACAGGGGATGCTGCAGTGGTGGTAAATGTGAAAAAATGGTCATAAGTCACTTTTTGGTCGGGGCCGTTGTAACTTTGAACGATAACTAAACGAATGGCTGTAAGTCGAGGACTACCTGTACAAATCTGATGGATGCTGCTGTGGTTGTCTGTTCCACACCTCTTTGTGTCCGTTTGGGTTGTTTCAAGCTATGCCTGCAAGAGGAGGATCTGTTACAAAAGTGGGCTTGTATCTTGTAAAGGCCTGCCTTGCCAACAAAGCACCCACCCAGCAGCGCTGGTCATCGGAGGGCACCGTTGGGCCGCAGCAGCGTTAAGGGAGAAGGCGGACAAGCTGAGACAAACGGTAAGCAGAGTCCAACCTCAGTTGCTTCAGGCCACTGTTTTTCCACTCTTGTGCAGAAGGCTTTTGGGGAGAGTCCACAACCCCCTGTCCGCAACTTAATAAGTAGAAAATGGGAAATAGATCCTCTCCTCTATTTTTGCGGTCTTCCCTCCCAGCCTTACCCAGATCATTAACAGCAGCCATTAAAGGTGCAAAGGTTTTCCCTGTCCAATGATGTTTGTCTCTAGTAGGACAGTGGTCATCTCTTGTTTCCTAGCCAAGGAGCCAGCATTGTCTGAAGATGCTTCCATGGTCATGTGGCCGGCATTACTGTACACCAAGGCACACAGGATGCTGTTACCTTCCCGCCAAAATGGTACCTATTTATCTGCTTGCATTGGCATGCCTTCAAACTGCTAGGTTGCCAGGAGCTGGGGCAAGAATGGGAGCTCAACCCGCCACGCAGTGCTTGGGTCTCAAACCGCTAACCTTCTGGTCAGCAAGCCCAGCGTCTTAACCACTAGACCACCATGTCCCCTTACCAGCAGCAGATTTAATTAGAAACCAGATCTTCGCACAGAGCCTCCATGGGGCTTTCTATCCCTCCCTGCAAGGCCAATCCAGAATAAAACATTTGGCCCTTTCCACTCCGAACAGGGTGCTTTTGACAGCAGTCTAGGGCTGCAAAAAAGGAAGCCTGGCCCTGACTGAAGATAAAAGGGCTGGCGTGAGAAATTTAAGTTAAAGGAAAGTTTACCACTCTCAAAATAGGGTTTTCCAGTCATCCCAGAGCCCCCCTTTGGACACAGGCAGGTTCTTTGGCTGCAAAGGCCCTATCCTTGGCGGGATGCTTTTTGCATGGCAACCAGTAGGTGGCAGCAAGGATCCATAGATCCATTTGTTCTGGTTTCTCTGAAATCACTCCCCTTTTATCTCCAGTGAAGAGAGGAAGGAAGGACCTTTTAACAATTATGGAATTAATTCAACAAGGTAGAGGGCTCCTGTTTTCAGGATTTAGCCATCCAGTGTGGGAATATGTAGTTGGGGCTTCTGCAAAGGGAAAGGAGATTGATGTGGTGGTCTTAAGGAGAGTTTCTGGTGCTAGAATTGGGCTGTTAAGCAGTTTGCCCTTAAAATCTCTGGTAAGTGTTATTTGGAGGTATCTTGTGGCCATTTCCTAACAATTGGAGATGTGTACTAGTTCCAGCCTCTTTCAGAAAAGTTGTTGATGGTCTGCCATCTAAAAAGCAAGCAAATGATCTGTGGAATCTATTCAGTCTATTCCACTTTTGGGAATTAGTCCCATCCCATATATTTAAAATGCTAAACTTTTATTACATCTATGGAGATTCTCAGTCTCATCCAGGTCATGGTTGTCCCAAAGGTGCTTTTTTCTGGTTTTTCTTTAACGATGTTTCGCTTCTCATTCAAGAAGCTTCTTCAGCTCTGTCTGGATGGTGGGGAATGGAAGGTTTTATACTCTTTGCAGGCAGCTGGTCATTTGCATTATTTTAACCAGTTGTTAAGACCACTTGGAGATTTATCTGTGTCCTCAGGGTTACCTGAGGTGTGCAAAGGGCTACAATATCATCTATCTCCAGTCTATAGTACAACACAGTCCTTTCAGTTCCAAGAAGACTCCACACCCATTTGCACTACTTAGGTGACCCTGAGGACACAGATAAACCTCCAGGTGGCCTTCACAAATCGCTAAAAGACTGCAAATGACCAGCTGTCTGCAAGGAATATAAATCCTTCCCTTCCCCACCATCCAGTCGGAGCTGAAGAAGCTTCTTGGTTGGGAAGCAAAACGTCTTCAAAGAAAAACCAGAAAGTCCAGTTGCCTCTTGAAAAAGCACCTTTGGGTTCTCCTATTACATGAATCAGCATATCAGATCTGGGATAGGCACTCCAGTATCTTCCCCTTCTTTGGGGTTGCAACTCAATCTCAGCAAGACCAATAATCAGGGATTCTGGTAATTGTGAATCAACAGTGGAATAATTAAGGTGTTGGGTTGGATCAAGTCTAAGTTTGCCATGAAATTTCATTGGATGAAGTTGTCTAGTTGCTGTCTCTCAGTTAACTGTATCTTACAGGGTGGTGGTTGTGCAGTAAACGTAACATCTTTTGAGATGTGTGGATTTCTAGGCTGGAGAATTCTGGAAATTGACGTCTACCCATTTTGAAGATGACAAGTTGGGAAAGGTTAACCTAGGGGGAGAAATGCTAATATCCCAAGCTTTGAGATCCTGGAGGAAATGTTGGGAATAAATTTAAGGAGTATATAATTAAGGATTCAAAATATCCACAGGATAGTTATTTGACTGCCACTGGCCCAGGTGGTAGATGCTCATCAATTGCTCAAACCATGTTATCACCAAGATTTAGTTGAGCATGGGTTAAGGGAGGGCTCCCTTGTTGGTAATGTGACTACTGTACTTGGGCAGTGACTACAGGGCAGGAATGGCCAGTAAACCAGGAGACTGGTGACTTTCAGAAGTGCTGTTCAGTGGATAACAGATCTCAGACCCTGTTGAACTCTAGAAATCAGATGGGGAGAGCTGTTAATTGCCCTGTTGCATACAGGCTACACTTGATACTTTGGCAGGGTTGGTGGTGGAATGCATCAGATGTAATGAAGTTCCCTTTTGGGGGGGCATAGAATCAGTGGTGCCTCGAAAGTTCATGGCCAGCAGGGCAGCCAAAACTCACTTAACTGTCTTGCTTAGCAGTGGAAATTTTGGGCTCAATTGGGGTCGTAAATCAAGGACTATCTGTATTATCTAGGAAGCGTTTGAACCTGGTGGTCCTAAAGAAGTGGAGAAGGTCTCCAAATTGTGAACTTAGCCATATGTACCATATTTTTTGCACTATAAGATGCACTCCCCTCCCTTCCCCCCCAAAAAAATGGGTGGAAATGTCTCTGTGTCTTATAGAGCAAATGTTGCTGAAGCCCCACCTACCTTTTGGCCCCCACCCTTCGGCCTCTGCCTCCCAGCAATTTGCCTCCTTGCAGCAAACAGCAAACAGCCTGGTCAGCTTCAGCACAGCCTGAGTTAGCACTACTAGCAGCTGATTGGCGGTTGGAGGTACCTCCTGACGATCAGCTGTTTCAGGCTGCAGGGATCGCCGCCCATCGCCACCTATTGCTGCCTCCATGCCCCATTTTCGGCCTCCATGCGTCCTGTTTTCAGCCCGTTCCAGGTGGCGGGGATCGCTGGTGCCACTATTGCTGCCGATCCCCACTGCCTGAAATGGGCTGAAAATGGCACATGTGGTGGCCGAAAATGGGGTGTACGGAGGCCAAAAGCTGGATGCACAGAGGCTGCAAATAGGGTGTCTTCAGCAATCTTGGCCAAAGAGCAATGAATCCTCTTTTAGGAATCTGATAGGCTGGAAGGCAGGTGGGAAGCTAAGAACTGTGCAGAATGGAGGAGATGGAGAAGATTTCTGGACTGTGGCCCTACCGGTTCTGTCTGTGGAGCAGAAGGAGAGGCTATAGGTTTGGTGTCTCACACAGTTGGGCACAACCACCTCTATTTTCTTTGCCCTTAATTGGTATGTGTGTGTCTGCATCTTTGCCAATTGTAAATTGCAGATGTCAGGATAAATGGGTCACAGATTGCTTAAACAACCTTGTAGCCTTCCTCTTTTGGATTGGTGTTACTAAAAAGCCAATTTCTGACCAGTTTCAACAACTAGCTCTTCAAACTGTCCAAGGTTATGGTGCTTTTTTAAAAAAAAAAATTTATCCCTCCTTTTATTATTTTTATCAATGACTCAAGGCAGCAAACATACCTAATACTCCTCCCTCCTGTTTTCCCCACGACAACTATGTGAGGTACTTAAGGCAACAAGAGGGGTGGCTAAGTTATGGGGCAAAACTTGACTGTCTCGCTTAGCAACCGAAATTTTGGGCCGGTGATATTCATAAACTGAGGGCTACCTGTCTGGTTGTGGTGGAAAATGATAGTAACCACAAGAAGCCTTAGATCTCCAGTGGAGCCTTTTTTCCCTAGCCTTAGCCAAAGCAAATGCACAATACATTGCAGGTAGTCCTCGATGTACGACCACAATTGCATCCAGAATGTATGTGGCTAAACGAGAGAATTGTTAAGTGAGTTTTCCCCTATTTTATGACCTTTCTTGCCACAGCTGTTAAGTGAATCACTGGTTAAGTTACTAACACGGTTGTTAAGTGAAACTGGCTTCCCCATTGGCTTTGTCAAAAAGTTGCCAAAGGTGTCCCCATGACCACAGGGACACTGCCAACCGTCATAAGTAATGAATCATTTGGGAATCCTCCGGATTTTGATCACGTGACCCTGGGGATGCTGCAACAGTTGTGAGTGTGAAAAACAGTCGTAAGTCACTTTTTTCAGTGCCTCTGTAACTTTGAATGGTCACTAAACAAGGCTGTAAGTCAAGGACTAGATGTAAAATAAAAGAATCATGTGCCCGGAAATACTGTTTGACAGGATTTATTTTCATTCCCAAAATACAATCGAGCCATTGTGAGAATGGAACAGCCTTAATATCCTCTCACATCTGAAGGGCTCTTTGAAATAAATAAAGCAAAATGATTTGCAATCCATGTATTTGCGGTGAAACCATCATGCCTTTATAAAAACAACCTCTTAACAGCTTTAGGGAAAAATGGAGTTTGGAGCTTGGCACATCCATACAGATATCTTAGCAATAGCCACAGGTTTTATTTATTTATTAAGATGATTTATCTTTGTTTAACAGATAATCAGAGTTGGAAGGGACCTTATAAGTCATCTAGTCCAACCCCCCGCCCAAGCGGGAGACCCTACACCATTTCTGACAAATGGCAGTCCAATTTCTTCTTGAAAGTCTCAAGTGATGGCGCTCCCACAACTTCTGTGGGCAAGCTGTTCCATTGGTTGATTGTTCTCACTATCAGAAAATTTCTCCTTATTTCCAGGAAAAGGGAATTGCCTGCGTCCCTGGGTGGGCTCAAACCACCAACCTTTCGGTTAACAGCCGAATGCGCTAACCGGTTGCACCACAGAGACCAAGCTATCACATGGACTCTGGGTGTGGCTTACAGAGAAAAAGCCTCACTTCAAAACCGAATAAACGCCAATCCCTCTGGCGACAACAATCAAACCAACCACTTGATGGGTTCCATATCACTCTGGTGTCACCGAGCGCATGGGCAAAACCATTGTATTCAGGGCCTTTGGAAAGAGTGTCAAAGTTGAGGCCAATCTTAATTGATGTCCCACAGGGAAGGAGCATCTGAGCACATTCAACTGTGCAAAAGGTGGCACAGTCTGACTGGCTTCACACAAATGCTCAGTGTTCCAGAGAGAATTTTGTATGCCCAAACAAAGCCCTAGTACTGTTTAACTTGATGTCCTGGTTCATACAACATCAACTGAGCAATTCAGCAAGGAGAATTACAAACCTTGCAGTGGCCCTTGGGGAGAATCCATGAGGTTTCTCCAAAGAGAGCCAACGCAAAAGAGGACTTGGCACTATAATGGTTCGGAAGATGGAGTCAATTAGATGTTGCATGCTAGAAGCCATGCAGGCTTAATTGACACATTTGGACTTTTGGGAGCATGTGATGGTACTCTTTCAAAATGGCTAACATGGTGGACCATATAGCAAAAACCCTCCAAACTCTGGACTGCAGTCAACCTCCATTTTAGTTTCTGAAATGGGGGGATTCTGCCTTGGCAGTTTAAGTGATGCTTGAGGCCAGCAGCTGGCTTCAATGGTTTGTTCCTTTATTTTAAAGTAAAAGAATCTCAATTAAAATAGGCAAAATCAGGAAATTGGATCAATATCCAGGAAAGTGTTGATGGGTAGATTGTCCTCCCCTCCAGATGTCACCACTGCAAGTGTATGCAAAAAAACAGGGTTTTGATTCTGCTGCTATGACCAACATCCTGAGTTTTTTTCCCTCCTGTTCTGCCAATGATACTGAATGCCACATTGGGGAAGGTCTGCTATGCCAGAACTTGTTGTCTTTCAGATCAGGGGTCTCCAACCTTGGCAACTTTAAGACTTGTGGACTTCAACTCCCAGAATTCCTCAGCCAGCTGGGGAATCAATTTCTTTGAGGCAGGGAATTGGTGACATCTTTTCACTGATGATTGACAGAAACTGAAGCCAAGAGAGTTTTTCATGCAAAGTGCCTATATTTCATATAAGTGCTAGTTTCCTTCCAAGAGCCAGTTTGGTCTAGTAGTGGTTAAGGCACCAGGCTAAAAAACAGGAGACTGTGAGTTCAAGTATCACCCTTAGCAATGAAAGTCAGCTGGGTGACTTTGGGCCAGTCATTCTCTCTCAACCCAGGAGAGGAAAAGAGGAAGAGGAAAGTGTATATAATCGCCACCTTGAGTTACTTGTAAAAATAATAAAGGCAGAATACAAACAAACAAGCATTCTGGATAGATCTTTTCTTATAATCTCCCTGAATTATTTTTTAGCCTGTTTGTTGGATTTCACCAGCCTTCTCCAACCAAGTGTCCTATTTAGCTAGTTTAGCTATGCTGGGTTGGGATTAGGAGATTAGAAATTGGATTCCAACACTGCCCATTGGAGATGCTTTTCCAAGCCTCTCTTGGTATCCTAAGAGCCATAATAATAAACACAGAATCTTCAACACGATCTGTCCCATTTTCATTCCTTCATAGCTGAGTGCCCTTTGCTTTGAAGTGCCCAATATTGCAGTGTCTTCCTCATGTAACGGGTGTTTCTGACTGGCCTGGTTTTTGTTTTTGTTTAATCAATGAGAAACTTTTTAAAATATTCTAGTCAGGCTGGGCAGCTCTTGGTTGCTGTAAACAGGATGTGCCTTAAGGGGGGAAACTTAAACTCCAACAAGCCCCAATAAGCATTTAAGAAAAATTTAATGGGGAAGCGGTTTGTGTGTGTGGGCAGCAGCAATTTGTACACCCACAGCTCAAAAGAGGTCAGGAGTAGATGACCCAGTGATTCATTTCCCCAGTTTAACAAGTGATGTAAATCTGTATGACCCACTTAGGCATCTGCTGCATAAAACTCTTTTCAAACATTCCCAAAACACTTCAGAAGAGTGTTAGTCAGGGGTACAGCTTTTGTAACAAACATCTGAGGCCCCTGGAAAAGCACAGCCAGAAACTACAGAGCCCTTTAAAAAGTCATTAATTGGGACTGGATGAAGGTGGCAGGTCGTGCTGAAAGCTGTCGTGTTGAGTGAAATTTTAACATGATTAAATGTCTTTTAAATGAAATCAGTTTTCAGATTCACCTTGTCCCCAAACCAATGTTATCAATCTCAAATGCCTGTTGTGGTCTTTATTCCCCTACCCCATCCAGCCTCCCCTTTGCTTCTTCCTTCTATTTATTTATTTTAAATCTAAAGGTGTATGTCCCCCCTAAACGTTGGGTTTACAACTTGGAATTCCACATTCCAGACCAAGAATTTTGGAAATTGAAGTCCATAGGGACTTACAGCCGTTCGTTTAGTGCAGAGGTCTCCAAACTTAGCAACTTTAAGACGTGGACTTCAACTCCCAGAATTCCTCAGCCAGCTATGCTATGCTGGCTGAGGAATTCTGAAGAAGTCCTGGTTTAGTGACTGCTTGAATTTACAATGGCACTGAAAAAGTGACTTATGACTGTTTTTCACACTTACAAGTTACAACTGCTATAGCATCCCCTTAGTTACATGATCAAAATTCAGACACTTGGCAACTGGCATGTACTTATGACAGTTGCAGCATCCCAGGGTTATGTGATCCCCTTTTGCGCCCTTCTGACAAACAAAGTCAATAGGGAAGCCAGATTCCCTATAAGGGCCTTGGTGGTGCAGGCTGTTAATAGCCTAACACTTAGTTTCAGCTGCCTGTAATTATTGCAGGCTCGAATCCCACCAGGCTCAAGGTTGACTCAGCCTTCCATCCTCTCGGGGTAGGTAAACTGAGGACCCAAGATTGTTGGGGGCAATAAGCTGACTTTAAAAATGCCGCTTAGTAATAAGCAGGCATATACAATGGAAGGAAGGCTATTGCTGAGTGCATTGGGTTGTATCCCAAAAATTGCAAGCCGCCCTGAGTCTCCGGAGAAGGGCGGGATATAAATATGAATTTAAAAAAAAAAGATTCACTTAAGAACCGTTTTACTAACTTAACTGCATTGACTCATTTAACAGCTGTGATAAGAATGGTGGTAAAATAGAGCAAAACTCAACTGTCTTGTTTAGCAACAGAAATATTGGGTTCAATTGTGATCGTAAGTCAGAGTGTGCCTGAATATCTCAAGGGAGGTCAATTTATTGGAGAAGGTCAATTTATAACCTCATCCTCCCTCAAGCCAAGATGGTGGCATCTGTTTTTACAAAATAATGTAAGCTGTTCAGAGTTGCTTCAGTAAGAATTGCAAGGTGGTATATGCGTGTCTATGTGTATATTACCCCCACAGAAGAATAGTGTCCTGTTGTGCCAAATTCCCATCCTTTACACATTCTTAAAAACATGTATTTTATGTGGATTAGTTTTTATCTTGGCTTGCCCTCTGTGGATTTCAACAACACTGTGACAACTGTTCTTTAGGTTAAAAATACTTGAAGGGGGGGAAATGGGCCTTAATAATATGCTTCCTTCAGATCAAATCCCATCACTGCATCTGCAATGCTATGTAATTGTGGGGTACAGCTTGGAATTCACACACTCATGCTCCCAACCCCTCTTGGAAGCGCTGGGGAACATTCCTATTTTGGGAAGTTGAAAAAAAGCATTCTGAAAGGCAGTGCTAACCACTTGCATGCTGTTACCATGAAAACTCTACGATGGTATCTATTTCCGTCTGCTCAGGATACATCCCACTGAATTTAGAATATGGCAAAATACGTGTAACTGCAGCCTTAATCTGTAGAAAATCTGTGAGGATGTGAGTGTTAGTGTGTATCTTTTCCTTCAACTTGTACTAGCCTTGCAAAATATCTTTCCTCTCTGTTTGTATTCTCAAGTTACCCCCCCAAAGTGCATTACATTCAACAATTTTTGAACCAAAGTACCTAAGATCTGCTAACTTAAAGAATGTGTAAAATATCCAGGACCCGTTACAGGGTTTGTTTACTGTCTGTTCAAAGTTATGATGGCACTGAGAAAAGTGGCTCACGACCATTTTCACACTTATGACTGTTGCAGCATCTCCGTGGCCACGTGATCAAAATTTGGTGGCACCAAGTAGTGACGTCTCCCACAAGTGCAGCTCCTGTTGTGTTCGTTTTCTATAGACGGTGAAATAGGAGAACTTTGTCATTTCCAGTGCCTGTGTGTTGATGGTGTTTTTACTTCTCAGTCTACATTTTGGAGGCTTCCTCGTGGCCTCATTAGGACTGGTTGACAGTTTGAGGTCATTTTGAGGTTGACAATTTGAGGTCATGCCACACAGTATTATTGCAGTCATAACTGCACTAGTGAGTTGTACTTTCAACTTTAAGAGACTGAGCCTCCAAAGAGTCCAGTTCAGTGTCGATTAGAGAATTCTGGGAGTTGAAGTCCACCCATCTTAATGTGCAAATGTTGAGCTATATTAGTTTAGACTGTTCAAAAAGCATGCTGGACTTTTTCTGGCTAAGCCTAATGCGGGGTGACTGGAAGGGCCTTCTCCTTTCTAGGCAATTAAATATCTTGTGTTCTGTTATCCAAAAGGGGATTGGGTTACCTTCTTGCTACTCTTGAAATAATGGCTAACTTTGGAAGGCTGAAAGATTAAGCCAAAACTGACTTCTGTCCTTTCTTCCATTACTTTTTCTATTACCTGATGCTTTTGGGACATAATTTCTACAACCATGAATGCTCAAAATGACTGCTACTGTTTCATGTTGGAGTGTTTCCCAAATTTGCTAACTTGCTAGCATGCTGGTGGGGGATTCTGGGAGTTGAAAGTCTACACATCTTAAGATGGGCAAATTTGGTATGGATAGATGATAGGATAATGATAAATAGATACAGATGTGTGTGTGAGAGAGATACTTGTAGATAGATGATAGAGATAGATAGACAGACAGAGATAGACATAGAGATAGAGATATTAAAGATAGAGATAGATGAGAGATATAGAGATAGATAGATGTAGATAGATGTAGATAGAATAGACAGACAGCTAGATGATTGAAATAGACATGATATAGACACAGATGTAGATAGACAGACATATAGACATACTAAAGATTTAGATAGACAAAAGAGATAAAGATAGATGATAGATATATACAGATGTGTGAGAGAGAGACTTGTAAATAGATGATAGAGATAGACAGACATAGAGATAGACAGACATAGAGATAGATATATTAAAGATAGAGATAGACAGATGAGAGATAGATAGACAGACAGCTAGATGATTGAAATAGGAGACAGATGATATAGACAGATGTAGATAGACATAGACATACTAAAGATTTAGATAGACAGAAAAAAGATAGATAGATAGATAGATAGATAGATAGATAGATAGATAGATGATAGACAGAGACAGACAGGTAGATGATAGAAATAGGAGACAGACAGATGTAGATAGACAGACCCTTCTTCCATCTGCTTTACCCAGTTCATGCAAAACCGGAAAACCTTACCTCTTCCCCTCAGATGCGATGCAACCCCACTCATTCTGCATCGCCCTCCCTAGACTCATAGTTCCCAGCTGCCAAGATTGCCAACTTTTGCCTTGCTGATCAAAGCAGGCAGGGAGATTTGAACCTTTGGATTCTCTACACCTAGTGGGCAGCAGACTGGCCCTCCATCCTGGGACGAGGGGCTGGGCAGCCAGCTTCAGTAGGCCTCAAGATGAATTTTGCTCACAAATTCAAGAAGGCAGAAAGGTAAAATACACACAGTGAAGAGAAAGCAAATGAGAAGCAAATGAAAGCAAACCTTTCATCTTTCCTAATGGTCTTTATTCTGTTGAATTCCAAGCTGCTTTTCCTTCATTTTATTTTTATTTTTTACAAAAAATAAATATAACCCCACCCCCCCAATTCTTAAATACATCATATAGTAGTGCATAGTTGAGAGGCATGGTGGCCTAGTGGTGAAGACGTTTGCCTCCCACTCAGAAGGTTGAGAGGTCAATCCTAAGTAGTGACAGATGTTTCTCTCTCAGGGCACAAAGAGAAAATATCTGCTGCAAACTCCACATAGGCATCTGGCCAGTAAATGCTCAGCTCCATCCAGCTGCTCTGATTCTACCCCGAATTAAGGGATTTCAGGGTCGTAAAAAGAAAAGGGAAATAGTGCACGGTTGATCAAGTAGTCCAGAGTGTTCCTCCTTCATGAGACGAGCATCGGCAGGAAATGGGTGGAGAGATGTTGCCAGCGGGTCTTCGTCCCTCGTCGTGGCAGTCCTTTGCTGTTGAGGGAGAGGAACATGGGTCGCCCTTCGTGGTGCCAATGGAAAGAGGCGTAGGTATTGTAGCCGTTCTCTTCAATACGTTCCTTGAACTGGCAGTTGAGGCTGTATGCTTTCTACGACAGACCGGTTGGGGTGAGACAGACAGACAGACAGACAGACAGACAGACAGACAGACAGACAGAAAATGAGAAATTTGATTGAATGTGAAGGAAAGGCAGAACTGAAAATCTGGCTTACTAGATTTGCCTTTTGGGATCAAGGCAGCTTCTGTGGGGATTGCCTCCATTTTATCCTGATCAGGGGGTTGGACTAGAAGACCTCCAAGTTCCCTTCCAACTCTTGTTATTCTGCTATTTCAATCTCTCCCACAGTTACTTTGCAAAATAGGCCTAACAGAAAGAAAGTGATTTCCTTAGCTTTTGTCCCACTTGTCTGTCTGTGACTGTTTGTCCGCCCATCTCCATCATCTGTCTGTCTGTCAGTCCGGCTATCTATCATCATCTAGCAATAGCACTTAGACTTATATACCGCTTTACAGTGCTTTACAGCCCTCTCCAAGTGGTTTTACAGAGTCAGCATAATTGCCGCCAACAATTTGGGTCCTCATTTTACCGACCTCAGAAGGATGGAAGGTTGAGTCAACCTTGAGCCGGTGAGACTCGAACTGCTAGAAGCCAGCAGTCAGCAGAAATAGTACTGCATTCTAATCACTACGCCACCACGGTGCTATATCTGTCTGTCTGTCTATCATCTCTTTCTATCAATCATCTATATATCCCTCTATCCTTTAGCAATCAATTGATCGATCAATCTCATATATCTAAATCTCTAGGGCTTTCATTACTCTAGCATGCTGGCGAGGGAATTCTGGGAATTGAAGTTCACACATGGTTGCGAAACATTGGACCCATCAGCCAGTTACTTCTTTTTTTTTTGGCTTAAGAGGAGATTCAACCCAAATCTTCCCATTCCTAGTTCAGAACTTTCACTGTTGGACATCCCTGGCTCTTGGGCTGAGAGGATCGCTATTTGTGACTTTTCCAGCTGGCTTCCAACAAGCAAAAGCAACGGGGCAAGCTGGATTCACTTAATGGTATGATTCACTTAACAGAGCCTTGGTGGTGCAGGCTGTTAAACACCTAGCACTTAGCTCCAGCTGCCTGCAATTAGTGCAGGCTCGAATCCCACCAGGCTCAAGGTTGACTCAGCCTTCCATCCTCCTGGGGTAGGTAAAGTGAGGACCCAAGATTGTTGGGGGCAATAAGCTGACTTTGTAAAAATGCCGCTTAGTAATAAGCAGGCATATACAGTGGAATGAAGGCTATTGCTGAGCGCATTGGGTTGTGCTCCAAAGATTGTAAGCCGCCCTGAGTCTCCGGAGAAGGGTGGCATATAAATGTGAATTTAAAAAAAATGCAGTGGTTCTGTTAACAACCGTGGCAAAAAGTTGGTAAAATCAGGCTTGGCTCACTTAAAAACCACCTTGCTTAGCAATGGAAATTCTGGTCCCAATTGTGGTTCTAAGTCAAGGACTACCTATGATTCCCTCTTTCCCCAAAAGGCATGCAATTCCGTTTACCGTTCCATAGACTTTCCCTTTTCGGTTCATTGCCAAGTAGAAGCCACTGTGAATGGATCGAATGGCCACGGTTCCCACCTGTACAGAACGGATCTCCACGATGCCTGGAGGGGGGGGAATAGGAAAGAGCCTATTAACACAAATCAAGGACTTCCCAAAGCTATTGGCAGCAAAGCCTGTGGCTAAAACAACCAGCAGCTGCTCCTAATACGCAAATGTCTATGCATGCTTGCTTGTGCACATCCTAGAGCGGGGGTGTCAAACCCATGACATCACGTGACGTATTGCAACTTTTCCCCTTCACTAAACCGGGGGTGGGCATGGCCAGCGCGTGATGCATCTGGCCCATGGGCCACAAGTTTGACACTCCTGTCCTAGTGTATTGAAGGAGCTGAAGTTACATCACTCACCTTCCCTAGCTTTTGTTTCATTTTAATTTTAATGAAGCAATGTTACACCTGGAGAATATAAGTGACAAAGGGATCAAAGAATAGGAATAGGATTAGGAATAGAATAGAATAGAATAAAATAGAATAGAATAGAATAGAATAACAGTTGGAAGGGACCTTGGAGGTCTTCTAGTCTAACCCCTTGCTTAGGCAGGAAACCTTATACCATTTCAGACAAATGGTTATTCCGTCTCCTCTTTAAAACTTCCAGCATTGGAGCATTTACAACTTCAGGAGGCAAGTTGTTCCACTGGTTAATTGTTCTGTCAGGAAATTTCTCCTTAGTTCTAAGTTGCTTCTCTTCTTGATTAGTTTCCACCCAATGTTTCTCGTCCTGCCCTCAGGTGCTTTGGAGAATAGCTTGACTCCCTCTTCTTTGTGAGATATGGGAGCATTGCTATCATGTCACCCCTAGTCCTTCTTTTCATTAAAAGATCAACTCACAAAAGCAAGAAGATGGGATTTTAGAAATACACTGTTTTACTCAGGATATACCCCTTTCTGCTTTGAATTATTCACTTTATCCTTGCCTCATCCCCATTGTGGCACATTTTTCAAGGTTTAAATCAGGTCCTTGATTCAAAAGGCTTTCCAATAGAAGAGAATATATGCAGCGCCAGGTTGAACTGTGGAGTTCTTGGTGCTCTCTGAGCTTAGTTGTTTGCTTGTAGACATTTCATTACCCAATTATGTAACATCAGCAGTGTCAGGGAGTGTGGGGTTTGCACTGATGAACTAGTTGGGTAATGAAATGTCTGCAAGCAAACAACCAAGCTCAGAGAGCACCAAGAACTCCAAAGTCATGACATGCTTGTAGGGTACGCTTAAAATCAGTGAACGAGACCTCTGAGGCAAAATTCAATGTGTCAATAACAGAAGCTCAAAAACATGTACACTTCTTCCTACTTGTGTAAACCTCTTTTTCCGCTCTTGCTTATGGTTAACTAAAAGATGTATCCCTATCACATGCTGTTCCCCCCTCTTTTCCCTCTTGGTCCATTCCCTGTCTGGAGAAGCTTGCTTGATAAGGACTGACTGATTGCAGGACCAGTGCAATCCCCAACCTCAACGGGGGGGGGTGTCAGCTTGGGGCACAAACTTTTGTTCCCTAGGTCTGAAAGCTCAAAAACATGTACACTTCTTCCTACTTATACAGGCTCACATCCAGTCTAGTTTCAGTAGATTGCCTGAAAAGCCCATTGTGCTTAGTTCATTATGTAAACTCAAGTCAATGGTAGTTTATTCAATCATGGTCAAGCACATCACAGTGCACAAACTAGGTGACGAGGCTCGTTTAGCCAGGAAGTTTCTGATATAAACTTTTCCTTTAGGCAGTAGATCCCAAAGGTGCTTTTTCAAAAAGCAACTGGACTTCCTTGTTTTTCTTTGAAGACGTTTTGCTTCTTACCCAAAAAGCTTCTTCAGAGCTTCTTGGATGAGAAGCGAAACGTCTTCAAAGAAAAACCAGAAAGTCCAGTTGCCTCTTGAAAATGCACCTTTGGGACAACCATGATCTGGATGACTAAGAATCTCCATAAACATAAGGCAGTAGGCTTTCCAGTTGTCATCAGCATTGGTGACACAGATAATATCGGGGGCTTTCAGATCATGTGAATTTGTGCCAAGGGCCACATGGTGATGTCATGTCTTTGACCAGAGGTTCCCAATATGGACTGATCATGGTGTGGAATGGAATTTCAGGGTGTGTGACAAAGAGTGTCTTATTAAGGAGACCTACTTTTTATTGTTTTCGTTGTTTTGCAATTTGGACTTGTTTTTATTCGTTTTATTGTATATCTTTGTATGTTCCTGAGTCCTTAGTAGAATCTAAATAAATAATAATAATAATAATACTAGAACCAAAGAGAAATTTCCTGACAGAACAATTAATCAGTGGAACTTGGGTAGAACTTGCCTCCAGAAATTGTGGATGCTGCAACACTGGAGGTTTTAAGAAGAGAACCATCTATCTGAAATGGTATAGGGCCTCCTACTTGGCAGAGGGTTGGACTAGAAGACCTCCAAAGTCCCTTTCCAATTCTTGTTATTCTATTCTGCTATTCTATGTCCCTTAATGACAAATCACAATTACTTTTGTTAGGAATGCAAACACTAATCAAACATTTCCTAGGGATATGTGGAAAAGAAAGGATTGGGAACCATCTAATCATTGCCAAAACAAGAGAAAGATGGAAAGAGGAACGCTGGATCAAAAACAGTGAGGGCAAACAGCTCATTTACTTAGGGCAGGAAGAAGAGATATAAGAAGGGTTAAAACAGGGATGGCAATTTTAAGATCTGTGAACTTCAACTCCTAGAATTCCCAGCCAGCATGGATTGAAGTTGAAGTCCAGAGGTCTTTAAAATTGCCAAGGTTGGACACCCCTGCTTTAAAAACTGATGCTGTCATATAAGGCCTGATCTTAGAGTTTTTTTCAGAGGTCTTCCTAAGTTTCCTTAATAAAGATTATTTATCAGATGTTCTTGTGAGCTTGCCTACTGGTTCTAGTCTTGCTTCTTGGGTAAAGCCTGACAGATGTTGACATGCTGGATCTCTCTACAACAGAAGAGCACTGGAACATATTGTGGGAACCTTCAGGTGGCGAAACCAGGCCACCGCACTGTGCCAGAATATCTCTTTGTGCATAGAGTGGTATGTTAAGCTTTAGATAAACAGCTTTGTGCATACAACACCCTTAATTAGGCCAAGTAAAAACATTCACACAATCTATTCTATGCATTCTACAAGCCCCCAAAAGAATGAATTTAACAAACCTGGTTAAGCAGAATAAACTAAAATTAGGATGAAACTAAATTATGTTTTCTTAGCCTAGATTTATAGTTTTGTATATTGTGAAAAGTCAGCCATAGACTGACAAGACCAAAAGCTCCATCCTTTTTTTTAAAAAAAATTATTACATTTATCAAGATGTAAAATACAAAAGAAAATAAAAATGAGGGATGAAAAAGGGAAAGGAAAAAAAGCAGGGAAAAGAGGGAAAAAGAAATAAAAGCACTAATTTCTGACTCTGGTGGAATAAGATAGTTGCAGTCTCAACTTTTTACCTTTACATGCTAATACATACTAGCTATTTCTATAACCACAAACGTATCTAATCAGCAAAACCCCAAGTCAAAGTTTCATTTTCCCCTATCTCAAGTGTAAAATCCAGAAGTGGTTTCCAAGTAGAAACAAGGTTGGAAAAAGTTCCATACTTCTGTGCCACTTTTGCCTGGTCTTTCATGCCTGTCAACCATAGATTTAGTTTAAACATGATTTCCTTTTCCTTCTTCTGCAGAAGCAGCAATTTTGGTATTTGTGTCCTCTTTAAACCTCCTGTCTTGAATACCTGGAATGGCTTCAAAAGTCGGAGGCTTTGTTGAAGTGACTTTCAAATATTCAGGGCCTTCCAGGAATGCCCGAAACATTCCTGGAAGGGCCTGGATTAAATCCTGTCAGCAAGTAGACATTTTGCCCAATGACTCACATAAAGCTTGAGCATGATTACAGGCCAGGTAGTCCTCAACTTATGAACACAACTGAGCCCAAAATTTCTGTTGCTAAGTGAAACATTTGTTAAGTGAGTGTTGCCCCATTTTACCATCTTTCCTGCTATTATTAGTAACATTGCTGTTATAAAGTGAATCTGGCTTCCCCATTGATTTTGCTTGTCAGAAGGTCACAAAAAGTGATCACATAGCTCCAGGACACTGCAACCGTCATAAATAAGAGCCAGTTGCCAAGCATCTGAATTTTGGGGTTGCTGCAATGGTCATAAGTGTGAAAAACAGTCATAACTCACTTTTTCAATGCCACTGTAACTTTGAACAGTCACTAAACGTACTGTTGTAAGTTGAGGACTACCTGCAGACACACAAGTGTACAAACTGAGCTGCCTGCCACTTCCCTCCTTGTCTTCCTTCTATTCACTCTTCAAGCTGAAGCTTTTAATTTGACTTTTATTAGCTTCATCACTTTAAAAAAACAATATTCAATACTCAACTTCGGTATTTCTCCTCAGGAATCTCAGGAGGAGTGTTGCCTAAAATTTCCTTAATTTAAATTTAATTCAAATTTGTTTTCCTAAAACCTCAGGAGGACTCTTCCTAAAAAGAGTTGCTTTGCAGAGTGAGGTGGGAGGCATAGAAATTTAATGAATAAATTCCTAAATGCAGCTCAATTGTATTAAATGTGTATCCTCATTTCCAAATCAATGATGGCTGATCCTCAAAGTGAATTGGAAGAAATAAATTTCAATAACTGGCACTTTTCACTAATAAGGAAATACTGTAGGAGAAAATATATTTTGCTAACAAGGGTTTCATAAGGTTTTTTTTTGTCTGAGAAGATAACTGATTTCTTTTTTTCCCTGGTGCCTTCCTCCAGTGTAAAGCAAGAACAAAAAATAAGTTTCAATTAAAATTAGATACATGTTTTTCTTTTTCTATGTAATACTACTGTCACTGAAAAAAATTACTATTAAGAAACCAGTGAGGGACTATCTATTCTATACCTTACAAGATCTCTGTTGCTGATTTTAAGTAGTTTTAGGTTTCACAGCAAAGAAAACTTCAGAAGAATGATTTTAATCTGAGGAAACATTTCGAAAAGAAGTTTCAGTTAAATTAGACTGACACCGAAAAATTAATTCAATCCATTTGGATCTGAACAGAGATCACAATTTCTTGCCTGCCTTGGGAATTAATGTCTGTATTACACTTAAAACTTGAGAATCAGAGTTGAAATGGAGGTGCTCACTTTTTTTTTAAAGTGTCATTACCATCTCACACTTATCTATTTTTAATTTAAAAGTTTGCTTAGCTGCCCAGCTTTAAACAACTCTGGGCAGTTTATAGCCATAAAATTATAAAAACCATTAAAAAATACCCCTAAAAACCCAGCACCTCGATCCATCTCCTAGGGTGCCCCAACAACTCTGTGTAGGTTCTACCATTCTCCCCAAAACCTGAGTAAAGAATCAGGTTTTTATGGCCTCCCCAGAAGGCTAAGAAGGTTGGGACCTGCCGAACCACTGGGAGAAGTTTATTCCATAAGATAGGGCAGTGGTGGCTAACCTTTTTGGGCTCCTGTGCCAAAAATTGTGTGTGTGCTTGCATGCTCGCGCTCGCGTGCCAGCACCCAGAAGGCAATGTGCACCCCCATGCCCCCTACACATGCGCACGCAATCCCCACCCACCCACCCCCACTGCCCCCATACCTGCACTGCACCTCACAGCTGATTTTTGGCGGATTTGAGGCCTTTTTCAGCCTCCCAGAGGCTTGAGGAAGACTTCTGCAGGCTTTGCAGGCTGAAAACTAGGCCTGTTTCATCACTTCTGGTATTTTCAGAAAAACAGGAAGTGATGAAACAGGACTAGTTTTCGGCCTGCAAAGCCTGCAGAAGCTTTCCTCAAGACTTTGAGAGGCCAAAAAAGGCCTCAAACCCGCCGAAAATCAGCTGTGAGGCGCACGCATGCGCAGTGAGGTAAGTCTGTCTGCAGCTCGCGTACCAGCACAAATGGCTCTGCATGCCACCTGTGGCACGCATGCCATAGGTTCGCCATCACGGAGGTAGGGCCAGCCATGGAAAAGTCATGCTCCCTAGTTCCCACTAGATGGCGATGTTTCAGGGAAGGAACTTAAGAGCTTGCCCATCTCATCTGATCTAGTGGGATGGGATGGTACCCTCAGGGAGAGGGGCTCCTGCAAATAACCTGGCCCTGTGCCACGTAGGGCTTTAAAGGTGATGACCCACCTTGAATTGCACCTAGAAAGCAACTAGGAGACAGTACAGCTTGCACAACATGGATGGACATAGAGGTGTGCCCACCACTGTGTTCTGGATCAGTTGTAACTTCTAGTTGGTCTTCAAGGGCACTCCCATGTAGAGCACGTGGCAGTAATCCAGATGGGAAAAAAACCAAGGCATGAGTGACCATAAGCAAGGCCTCTCAGTCTTCGATAGTTTCCTGGTCCTCCACTTGCGCAAATATAATAAAAAGTATTCAAGATGCCACAGAATATATAACTGCGACATGTCCAGAGATGTTGAGAGCTGGGGGGGTTGGGTTTGGATAGCAGTGGATCCTTGTGGATCCATCAAGACACGGAGGCGATACAGTACTCCTACAAGGCTATTGGCCAGATAGGTGCAATTATGCCAACTTCTTCCTGTTTTGCCCCACAGTTTACACCTAAAACAGGAGAATATTGGGTTCTGGTGCAATTGTGGTTGTATGGAGAGTGGGGGAAGATCTTGCTTGGCTGATGGTGTTATACTCCAGTCTGCAAGAACCCAATCTCCAAAGCAGTGTTGAAAGAATACCTGGTTAGATTCTTGCTGCAAGAGATTTACAATCCACAGACAGGTAATTTCATGCTGGAATGTATGCCACCTTTTTACAACTATTTACAACTGGTAGGACAACTGATTGAAAAGCATCACTAGGAGAGAAAGAAGGAAGCACAATCCAAGTTTGTCACTGTCCACAGGACGCCAAGAATAATGTAGACCTGCTGGGATGTCATTTGAGCATAGAGAGGATGGACCCTGAACTGTGCAGCTAAAGGAAAAGATGAGTTTAGAGGTGGGATTAGGGGCTAGACCAGGGATGGGCAAACTTTTTGACTCGAGGGCCACAATGGGTTCTTAAACTGGACCGGAGGGCCGGAACAAAAGCATGGATGGAGTGTTTGTGTGAACTAATATAAATTCAAAGTTAGATTACTTCATGTAGCCTTCTGGGAGAGCAAGAGAACCCTCCGCTCTTTCGGCTCCGCAGGCCAGATAGAACAGCCGAACGGGCCGGATCCGGCCCCCGGTCCATAGTTTGCCCACGGCTGGGCTAGACTGAACCAGGAATTTATTCACTCTAGAAATAGGCCCTGTTATGAACACAGATAGTCTTCAATTTATAACCGGTCACTTAGAAACCGTTGAACATTTTGAGAGACCTCACTAGGGTTACTTATAAATTGGATTCGAAGTTCTGATGGCCACCACAGTCACATAATCACATTTTGGGCATTCAGCAACTGGCCAAAATTTACATATGTTTGCAGTGTCCTGAGGTCATGTGACCACAATGTATTTTGGGGGAGGGGCAGAAACTGGCATTTACTTCTGGTTTCTAGCAAAAACCGCCAGTGCAGAAAAATGGATGCACTTAATGACCGCAGCATTCACTTAAAGACCGCAGCATTCCCTTTATGATCATGGCATTCACTTCGCCACCACCTCCACAAAAAGGGTTGTAAAATTGGGTGCTGTCACATGGTGACTCGCTTAACAACCAACACAACTTACAATCATAATTTCAGGCTCAATGATGGTTGTAAGCTGAGGACCACCTATAGAATCACAAAAGACATAGAACTGGGACGCTGTAAGGCTCATCTAGTGCACCTCTGCAGTGCATGAGAAAACCAGTTAGAATAATAGAATCATAGTTTCTGTTTTAATTTTACAATGTGAAAAACTCTGACAGTGACAAGAGAACAATTGAGGTCATGCAGACAGATTTATTCACTGATGAGTAATCCCTCACAATTAAGTCTCTAAAAATCTGACAGACTTTCCAAGTTTCGTTTCTTTCACAACTTCCTGAACTACTGAAAAGGTTTCCAGGCTTGTTAGCAAACATTTCTTTGATGGAATCTGCCAATGATATCATCTTAAGAAGTTTACTCCAAATACCTGTCTATAGCGATGGGATCCGACCGGTATAACTACCGGTTCTGTTGCTCTGCGTTGCGTGTGTATGCGCGTGCGTGCGTAAGTCATGCGAGTGCAATTTATGACCTGCTGAGCTGCCCGGACAGCTGAGCAGTGCTGCGTGCAAGTGCGCGGTTGGAAAAGCCCTTTTTTCCTGCTTTTTCAACCGCAGCTGTGTTGCACAAAGCAGCTGTGTTTGAAAATGCAGGAAATAAAGGTCAGGTAAGAGCCCGGGCAGGCAGGTGGGCCAAAACAGCAGCAAACATAGAACCGGTTCTATGCTCTCTGTTTGCTGCTCTTCAGAGCAACCGGTTCTACAGAAGTGGACAGAACCGATAGAATCCTACCCCTGCCTGTCTAATTCTGAAGGACTAGAAGATTTTCTATCTGAGTAACAAAAGATTGGGGTTCTTGATAAGTACCCGGTCACTTCCCAGCATCAAATATCTTTGGCTGGGGGTGTGAGTGATGGAGGCTGTAGTCCAACATACCTGTTGGAAGTCTGTAGAGATTCTCAGTCATCCAGGTCATGGTGTCCCACAGGTACTTTTTTCAGGAGGCAACTAGACTTTGTTTTTCTGTTGAAGATGTTTTGCTTCTCATCCAAGAAGCTTCTTCAGCTCTGACAGGCTAGTGGGGAATGAAGGTTTTATATTCCTTGTAGACAGCTGGTCATTTGCATCCTTTTAGAGGGTCCTTGAAGCACTTGGTTCCATTCCAGAGAAAAAATTGGCAGACTACGGGAACCAAGAGCACTACTCAGGTGACTCTGAGGACACAGATAAACCTCCAAGTGCTTCAACGACCCTCTAAACAGGATGCAAATGACCAGCTGTCTGCAAGGAGTATACATCCTTCCATTCCCCACCATCTAGTCAGAGCTGAAGAAGCTCCTTGGATGAGAAGCAAAACGTCTTCAAAGAAAAAACAAGAAAGCCCAGTTGCCTCCTGAAAAAAGCACCTTTGGGACAACACACCTGTTGGGTACCGGTCTGGGGAAAGCTGACGATGACTTACTGTTCAGGCTCTCTTTCTGGCGTGTCCCTTCGACTTTGCCATCACCGCCAATGCATAGGAAGAAATGATTGGAGGAATAGAGACGCCGCCAGCGCACATCCCCTTCCAGGTGGTGGTAGCTCCGTGCGTGCCGGTGAACATCGGGCCAGGGACAGGTGATATCTACCTGCCGAACGGAGTCTCTGGGTTCCCTGGCTGATGTGACCCACAGCAGGGTCATCAATCCAAATGTCCAGCTGGTTAGTGGGCTCCACCAACCCATGGCCCTCTAGGCTGAGTGCCAGGAGAATCGGTTCAGCTTCCAGAGGGGCAAAGACAACCATGGGGCTTCACGGTGTCAGCTGGCGAGGAGCTTAGAATAAATCCACAGGTCTAAGGGCTGTCACCGCAAGGAGCCTCTTCCAGGTGGGGCCATGGTGGAAAAGTCTTTAACAAAGCAGGCAGGAGACTGGTTGGGATGGCTCGTCAGTCATCTGGTTAAAGTTCTCAGCAGGTGCACACAGGAAGAGCATCAAACATCCAGGGAGTTGTGGAGCCGTCTCCGATGCTCACGTTGTGGTTTTAGCCTGGCTTTTCAGCCGAGATCAGTCTATAGGGGCTCCAGGGAAGGGCTAAGAGGATCCTGACAGCTGAACCAGCTGTGCCACAGAGAGAGGCGTGAAGGTGCTACCTCATGCTAGCCGGTTTGAATACTAACGCAAGAAGAAAAATGCACACCTATGTTCCCCAGAAAGGCGGGGACAGCTAAATCCCAAAGGTGGAGCCAAGCATGTCTCTTTCGGAATCCTAGCAAGAAAGAAGGTGAATGAAACAGAGGCAATTACTGTAGGACAGTGTATCTCAATCTTGGCAACGTTAACACGGATGGACTTCAATTCTCAGAATTCCCTGGCCAGCATGTGTTGAGAAACACTGCTGTAGAATTTCAGCTAACTGAAATTCTAACTGCATCAAAGTTTGCCCCTCTGTTTTCTAATGGAGGGATTCTCTAAAAAAACGGGCTAAGGAATTCTTGCAAGAGAATTGGTTTAAAAAAACACACCATAAGCAGAATAGGGACGATCTGAATGTCAGAAGAGCCTCTTGGAACTTACCATAATGGTTTTCTTTGGACCAACATTTTCTTTTCAAATAAGAGTTAGTGACCACCATAAAAAAAAGGTCAGTCACATGAGTGATGACTGTCACAACTTATGACCACGATGGGTAGGCTCCATTACGATCGTAAGTTGAGGGCTACCTGTAATTACAAACTATGGCTTAATGTGTTGTGTCAGCATAGGCAATTGTGGATTATTCCATAATAATAACCAAAGCCTGACTTAATGCGATGAGTGAATTAGGTTTCACATGCAAATGAGCTCCATCAGTTTATTTTCCTAGTCGCTATCACTCAGCCTAATCTTCCTCACAGGATTGTTGTAGGGATATTAATATTGCTTTAAATGCCTGGGGTTGGGGGGGAGAACATCAAGGCATCCATTAATAAACGGCTTAAATATTTTGTCCTCTGCATAGGTGGGGTAGCTTGACAAACTCTGCATTTAGAGCCAGGTGCTGCCGTTCTTCTATTTCAGGCTGTGACTAAAACAAAATAGGAGAAACTAACAAGACTTTGGCAGTTTTGCTAGTATCTCTACCTTTGAAGTTGGAGCTGATATGGAGTCATTTAATGACAACTTTACAACGTGGCCCTGGATGGCAGCACACAGTTTCACACCTTAAAGCACCAATTTCTCTCTCCTGAGACACTTTAAAAGGAGAGGGAAAAGAAGAAGAAGAAAAGCAGAGGAACCCCAATCTTTATGGAATGTGACCAATCCAGTCTGCTGCATTGTTTTAAGGTCACACTGACCCCATTTGCTCCTAGAAGAGTTGAGAGCACCACCCGGGAAAAATATCTCCCGTGCTGCGCTTGCAATCATTTCTGGGAGGAAGAGAAACAGGCTATGGGGCTTTGACGCAACCTGGATTGGTTTTGAAGCTGGAGTTAGCCTCCAGCATCAGCCTGGCAGGGGAATTTTTAAGGAGAAGCCTAAATGGAATTTACACTGTCCCGAGAAACAACATCCAAATGTTGAAAACGGCAATTTTGTACTTTTGGTATGGACGGATCATCCACATACAGTATGGAAGTCAATGTCTCTCGGCAACTTTAAGATGTGCGGATTTCAACTCCCAGAATTCCCTGGCCAGCCTGGCTGGTCAGAGAATTCTGGGAGTCGGAGCTCGCACTTCTTCAACTTCAACTTACCTCTTAAACAGACATAATACATCCAACCTTAGATCTTCTAAGGTGGGAATAAAAATTGGATATGAGTGACCAGCTTCTGAAGACGGTAAAGAAAGATGACAGCATGTTTTCAGTCCATCAATCAAACTGGTTCTGCAAATAAACTAAATTTGACCCACTTTCAGAATTTCGAAAGGGAAAAATATACTTGTTTTTTTTTTCTTCTTTGATATTTCAGTGCTCGCAAACACAGAAGAGGAAACTTGGCATGAATTTTAGAAGCAGAAACTCTTTTTAACTTCCTGCTACTTTAATCCAAGCCAACATCTCTTGGATTTACTGATATAAACACATTGAACACTTCGTTGACTCTATATACTTGTCATTCTCCTGGGCATATGCTAAAGAAATGCACACAACTTTTTACCCTCAGAGTTTAGAATCAAAGCAAAAATTATTGACGTAGTTTTGGGAATTGACTCCTAGATTGCAGAATGATGGAGCTTAGTTCAGAATTATCCACATTCCAGCAGGTCTACAACATTACTTTAAAATTACAAACAATTTGGCAACAATTCTGAGTGGTGATTTCATATTCTATTTTGGGCTTCCTTGTTGCATTTCACCTGTCTAGAACTGTGTCACCACAACCTCGCTCCTGCTTAACTCGTTGGCATCCCACAAGTGTTGCAAGACCAGGGCTGTTTTTCGCCAGAGATATTTTTCTGGAGTT
The DNA here is from genome assembly GCA_009733165.1 of Naja naja. Classification (NCBI taxonomy): domain Eukaryota; kingdom Metazoa; phylum Chordata; class Lepidosauria; order Squamata; family Elapidae; genus Naja; species Naja naja. The sequence continues at coordinate 356,701,356 of CM019148.1, forward strand.
TTTATTTTCCATCTAGTTCCACCCCACCAACCCCCAGCTTCAAAACAAAACTTATTCTAAGCTTAAGAGGGCAGGTAGGAGTTCCTGCCATGGTACCTAAAAACCAGATTAGTGTTTCCCAAGCTCCGCATCTTTTTAAGAACTGTGGACTTCAACTCCCAGAACACATGGGATACTGACTAGGGGATTCTGGGAATTTTCATGCTGGCTGGGGAATTCTGGGACTTGAAGTTGATACAGCTTAAAATTGTAGAGGCTGAGATACACTGCTATAGACATTAAATATCAGGGGCATTTTCTTGGGGGTCCCCCAGCCTCACTACCTGGCTTTTTGAATAAACCTAAAGGTAGACCAATTGTGCCCAACATTTCCAATGCTAAGCAAGACAGTTAAGTGAGTTTTGCCCCATTTTACAACCTTTCTTGCCACAGTAATTACCGTTTTCCAGAAAATAAGGCCTATCCCAAAAATAAGACCTAGCAAGTTTTTATGTGTGTACCTAATATAAGCCCTACACCCAAAATAAGCCCTACTTAAGAGCATGTGCAGCCAGCTGGCCACCCATTCCATCTGGTTGCTTATGCCACGGCCACGAGGCGGGAGGGTGGAGTTGCCCCACACCAGCTTACCTCAGGGCTCCCGCAGCCAGGCCATCTACGCCCTGACACCTGTCTCACAGCAGCAGCCATATGCAGCAGGAGCCCACGTGGCTACTGCTTGCTCACGGCCACAACGGAGCAGGAGGCTGAGTGGTGTGCTGGTGCCGCAGCGAGGTGAGGCAGGTGTCGAGGCATGAATGGCCTGGCTGTGGGAGCCCTGAGGTAAACCGATACAGGGTGTGTGGGGCAGCTCTACCCCCTGCCTTATGATGGCAGCATTGGCTCAGTGTGTGGCCTCCTGCCCCACCATGAGCAACCAGGAGAAGGGGGCCTGCCATACCTGGGGGGGGGAATAAGACACCCTTCAAAAATAAGCCCTAGTGCTTTTTGGGACCCAAAAGAAAATAAGACCTGGTCTTATTTTCGGGAAACACAGATAGGTGAATCCCTGCAGTTGTTAAGTTAGTAACATGATTGTTAAATCTGGCTTCCACATTGACTCTGCTTGTCAGAAGGTCACAAAAGGTGAGTACATGACCCCAAGACACTGCAGCCATCATAAATATGAACCAGTTGCCAAGCATCCAAATTTTGATGACATGATCATGGGAGTGCTGTAATGGTGATAAATGTGAAAAACAGTCATAAGCCACTTTTTTCAGTGCCATTGTAACTTTGAACACTCACTAAACGAATAGTGTAAATCGAGGACTACCTATATTTACTGAGTATACAAATGGACTCAGTATAATAACAGATAATCAGAGTTGGAAGGGACCTTATAGGTCATCTAGTCCAACACCCCCCCCAAGCAGGAGACCCTACACCATTTCTGACAAATGGCAGTCCAATCTCTTTCTGAAAGCTTCCAGTGATGAAGCTCCCACAACTTCCGAGGGCAACTTCTGTTCCATTGGTTGATTGTTCTCAACTGTCAGGAAATGTCTCCTTATTTCCAGATTGAATCTCTCCTTGATCAGTTTCCACCCATTATTCCTTGTCTAGCCTTCGGGTGCCTTGGAGAATAGCTTGACCCCTTCCTGTCTGGGGCAGCCCCTCAAATATTGGAAGACTGCTATCCTGTCTCCCCTGGTCCTTCTCTTCACTAGACTAGCCATGCCCAGTTCCTGTAACTGTTCTTCATATGTTTTAGTCTCTCATCTCCTAATCATCATGGTTGCTCTTCTCTGCACTTTTTCTAAGTACATATGCTAAGTTCCCCCCCACACACACACCCAAAAAATCTCCCACCTCTAATGAAGCTTGGTATGTTGATGCAACATGAATGCAACTACCAGGTCTTTTAGCGCCTTGTTTAAATCAGATTCACATTTTAGACCTTTGAAAAAGACTATTTAAAAAAAAAAATTAATGGGGAGAAGGAAGAGGAAGAGGGGAAAGTGGCATGTAAAGACAAAGATTTTTATTTCTAGTTATGCTTTGGGATTATTACAGATTATGTGAAATCCAGTCATATTCGTAACTACTGTCTAGGGCTTTGTTAGGAGATCTGCCAGTCTGCATGTGTGCGCGAGCACGCATGCACACACATCAAGCTAAGCTAAAAGGTCCAACACAGGATTCCTCATATTAAAGAGAAGTTTAACTGTCATGGCAGCCATCACTGCAGGCCTTTTATTAAACACCAAACCCCTCCCAGCTGCCCAGCCTGCCCGAGGCCTCTGCATTTCGAATAAACCCACCAACCACTGAGGAGTGGGTCCTTGGCTTCAATGTTTGAGTCCGAAGGAAAGAGGTTCTGTTCAGAGGTGGTATTCAGGAGGTTCTGACCAGTTCTGGAGAACCGGTAGCGGAAATTTTGAGTAGTTCGGAGAACTGGCAAATACCATCTCTGACTGGCCCGGCCCCATCCATTCTCTGCCTCCCAAGCCCCAGCTGATTGGCTGAGTCTTCTTTTGTTGCCCTGCACAGGAGAACGGAGCTGGAAAGCAGGTTAGTGGAGTAGGGAGGGAATGGAGATTTTGCAGTATCCTTTCCCCGTCACACCCACCAAGCCACACCCACAGAACTGGTAGTAAAAAAAAATTGAATCCCACCAGTGGTTCTGATGATTCATCCGCCAATTTCCACAGTTTCACAGTGTATTTCTTCAGGTGGCTGTGCGCCACGAGGATTTATGCATGCCTGCTTTTAAAAATTTCAATTCGTTTCCTGAATCATTCCTAACAGTTCCTGGGAGGGAGAGGAACCAATTTAAGAGACAAACAGGGCTCTGCATATTTTTGCCAGCTCATCCTCAGCTGGCTCAGCAAAAGTTGAGTTTTACAAACAGGAAGGACTCCTTCTATTTGTCCTTCAATTACTCCTTTTGAAACGATGTGGTGGCCCTAAAGAACCAGATTTCTCTTTCCCTGGGATGTTTGTCGCATCTCACTGAAGCTCCTTCGAGGGGGGGGGGACGGTATCAAAAAAGGCAAGGATGTCCCATCCTCCACAGAATCTCCCAGATGGTTCCCACCTGAGATGCTTCTCCCATGTCGATGTGGAGATTTGCAAAAATGTTTACTCACTACAGACAGTCCTCGACTTACAACAGTTCATTTAGTGACCGTTCAATGTTACAACAGCACCAAAAAAAGCGACTTATGACTGTTTTAAGACCTTTGCAGCATCCCCATGGTCAGGTGATCAACATCCAGATACTTGGCAACTGATTCATATTTATGACCGTTGCAGTGTCCCAGGGGGTCTTGGGATCCCCTTTTGTGACATTCTGACAAGCAAAGTCAATGGGGAAACCAGATTCACTTAACAACCATGTTACTAAGTTAACAACGGCAGCGATTACTTAACAACTGTGGCAAGAAAGGTTGTAAAATGGGGCAAAATTCACTCAAGAAGTTGTTTCACTTGGTAACAGAAATTGTGGGCTCAATTGTGGTCATACATCAAGGACTACCTGTATCATCAGGGTTGGCATTGATAACTTCCTTAAGCTCACTGGTTCCCCAAGTGTGGTTTGGAGACCCACCCAACAGTGGTGGGATTCAAATTTTTTTTACCACCAGTTCTGTGGGCGTGGCTTGGTGAGCGTGGCTTGGTGGGCATGGCAGGGGCAGGTTACTGCAAAATCTCCATTCCCTCCCTACTCCACTAACCTGCTTTCCAGTTCCATTCTCCTGTGCAGGGCAACCAAAGAAGACCCAGCCAATCAGCTGGGACTCGGGAGGCAGATAATAGATGGGGGCGGGGTCAGAGGAGGTATTTGCTGATTCTCCAAACTACTCAAAATTTCCGCTACCGGTTCTCCAGAACTGGTCAGAACCTCCTGAATACCACCTCTGCCACTCAAGGTTTTCAAGACTCTTGGGGAGTCTGAGAAGTCAAATAAATAAATATTTTTAAATTTCTTATCTTTAATTTTGAATACAGGTAAGTATTGATAGAAATGACCCACAAAACCCAAGCTCTTTGGGTTCCTCAATCATTTTTAAGAATGTCAAAAGTTGCCGAGACCAAAATGTTTGAGAATCTAGCATCATTCAGCCATTCCTGAGGAAATAAACTACTGTAGTAAGAAACACAGGCCTTGTGTATTATCCCAACAATGGCAGGAAGGTACTTAAGATGCTGTAAATGATTCCCATGGAAATCTCTCATACAGATTCAGTATGGTCACTATTATCCAGCAAGCTTACAGGGCATTCTATGAGAAGCCTGTATTTAGGTATGACTTCTGCTTAAAGTAGAATATTGGCGACAATCATTTCTACACGGTTCTTTTCTGCTTCAATAGTACAGGGAGTCCTTGACTTATGACCACAACCAGCACCAGAATCTCCATTGCTAACAAGGCAATTGTTAAGTGAGTGGTGCCCTATTTTAGAACCTTTTTGGGGCACAGTTGTTAAGTGAATCATGCGACCATTGAGTGAATCTGGTCCCCCTGTTGGCTTTGCTTGTTGGAAGCTGGCTGGGGAGGTTGCCCATGGTAATCCTGTGACCCCAGCATGCTGCAACCATCATAAATACATGCCAATTGTCAAGCGCCTGGATTTTGATCCCATGACGGTGGAGATGCTACAATGATCGTAACATGCGAGGAGTGATTGTTAGTCACTTTTTTCAGTGCTGTTGTAACTTTGTACAGCTGCTAAATGAATGGTTGTAAGTCAAAGACTCCTCTTTAATGCAGATGAATACATTGCAAATGATATTCCCCTGTTCTTCGTAGCAACAGCACTTAGACTTATATACCGCTTTACAGTGCTTTACAGCCCTCTCTAAGTAGTTTTACAGAGTCAGCCTATTGCCCCAACAATCTCGGTCCTCATTTTACCCACCTCAGAAGGATGGAAGGCTGAGTCAACCTTGAGCCTGGTGAGATTTGAACTGCCAAATTGCAGTAGCATGCACTCTAACCATTGTGCCACCGTGGCTCATCGTAGCTTTTGCATTTGTGCATTTGGCACATTGGTCTATCACTCTGGAGGGCTCTCTACAGCCAAGCAATTGCATAGAATCCTGTTTAATAAAAAAAATATAGGTAATCTTCAAGTTATGATCACACTGGGCACCAGAATTTTCATTTTGAAGCAAAGCTATTTTTAAGCGAGTTGTGCTTGACTTTATGATCTCTTTTACCGCGGTTGTTAAGCAAAGGGGGAGGTGGGAGTTGAGGGGTGATTTTGTTATATTGTACTTTATTAATTTATTTGATTCTTTTTGTTAGTTTTTATTGTTTTAAATGTGGTTTTATATTCTGTAAGCTGCCTTGATTCGCCATGGGCGAATAGGTGGCAATATAAATTCAATCAATCAATCATTAGACAGGTGAATCACAGGGTTGCTAATCAAATCCAGCCTCCTCCACTGGCTTTGCTTGTTGGGCCAGCTGGGGAGGTTGCAAATGGTGGATCATATGACCCCGGGATGCTGCAACCATCATACATACATGCCAGTTGCTAAACACCTGCATTCCGATCATGCGACCAAAAGGATGCTGTGATAGTTGTAAGTGCTCCAGTTGTAGGTCACTTTTATCAATACTGTTGTAATTTCGGTGACTAAACAAATGGTATTCAATTGAGGACTCTCTGAATGCCCTTGCTGGCTGGGTATTTGGAGTGGATAGCCGAGCTTTCAAAAGTCTTTGGGATTGTTATTGTTATCACCATTATCTTTCTCCTACTTAGAACTTAGAATAACTTTATTGTCACTGTGAATGTACACTAATTGGCATACGTTAAAATGAAATTTTGTTGCATACAGTTCTCAAAGGGTCTCTACCTCCAGTGTACACTACATAAACATGACAATATAAATAAGTACAAAATTATGCAAATACCTACATATTTGTGATATGTGATATGGAGCCTCTGTGGCGCAGTGGTTAGAGTGCAGTATTGTAAGCTACTTCTGCAGCCAGCTGCCTACAATTTGGCAGTTCAAATCTCACCAGGCTCAAGGTTGACTCAGCCTTCCATCCTTCCAAGGTGGGTAAAATGAGGACCCAAATTGTTGGGGGCAATAGGTTGACTGTGTAAACCGCTTAGGGAGGGCTGTAAAGCACTACAAAGTGGTATATAAGTCTAAGTGCTACTGCTATTGCTATATATTATATGACACAGAGAAACAACACAATCTAGTTCAAATGTATACATGTACATGCTACAAGCTGAGACTGAGAATGAATAACAACCCTGCAGAGTAAGCCACATTGGTTAGTAGCTACCTCTGGGTTGCAGTTCAAGTCATATACTACTTCTGCCAAAATTTCCTCAGATTGTAGCTATTGCTTCCTGAGTGACTTTGAGCCACCCGTGTTGTCCCTCAGCCTAACCTACCTTGCAGGGTTGTTTTGTGGGAGAAATTAAATAAGGAAACACTTATAATAGCTGCTTTGAACTCCTGAGGGAAAGATGGCCTATACATCTTCAAACAATAAATAAGTTAACGGAGGGAGGGAGAGGCTGGAAAAGGCTGATTTAAACACAAGCATAATGACAGTAACTCTTCAAAACAAGAGTCATTGGTGATGATACAAACATCCTGGTAAGCCAAGAAATGAATGCCTGATGTGGCATAAATAGCACAGGGAAGTCAAGGAACTAATGTGTGTTGTAGAATAAACAACAAAAGAGAGAGAGAGAAAGAAAAAGAAAGAGAGGATTTGTACCATTCTAGTTTGCCTAAATCAGTGCCCACTTAAAATTCTACCCAATTTTGCACAACACATATCAGAGAAACTGGATACGTTTAGAGAATAACAGAGATATCACCAAGATAGAAACTCAAATGTATCAAGAAAGATTGAAGGGAATAGTTATGTTTCCAAGTTCTTATTAATTCTTCTGAAGGCTAAACTTATTTATTTATGCCAAAATTACATAGCCACCCATCTCGCCAAAGGCAATTCTGGGTACCGCAAAACAATAGATAAAGCAGCCACTGTAAAATTAAATATCTAAAAAGTCGCAGTAATAAATATCATAAAAGCAACAATATTACCACAGGCAAAAATGACCCACAGCAATGTGGCCATCAAGACAAATCTCCAGTTTCCTGACAGCCCTAGGCCAGGTAGCATAACTAGGCTGCATAACCCAGGTTCATCTCCTGGGATCCATCAAATCTAGGTCCCCAGCTTATGGTACCCACAAGCATTCTCTTTATCAGATCTAAAGGGGCAGTCTGAAATAACAGGGGAGATATTACATTTTATTTGTCTGTCTGTCTACCTATCTGTCTAGTTAGCTAGCTAGCTAGCTAGCTAGTTAGTTAGTTAGTTAAATATATGCTACCCATCTCCCATATAAAACAACTCTGGGCCACTATAAAATATAGATAAAATTTTCTGCTAAATAGTAGAAGATTAGAAGGATCAATGTTTGAAGACTGGATCACCCTGGAAAAAGATCTCCCTATAAATTAACACAATCTTGTCATCATCAAAAATATAAAAGCTCGCTCTCTCAGGAGAAATTCAAAGAAAGCCGCAACATTGGAAACAGAATAGATTTAAATTTATTTTATTTTATTTTATTGGACTTATATGCTGCCCTTCTCCCTGAGGACTCAGGGCGGCTCACAACATTAAAATACGAATACAAATAAGTTAGATAAAATACTATTAAACATTAAGCCCAATAAATTTTAAAACCCACAACTAATCTAAAAACAGTTAAAAAACCCATCCCACTCCACTTCAGTCCAGGCTGGATTGCTGAAAAAACCAGGTCTTCAGGTCGCGGCGGAAGGAACGGAGGTCTGGGGCCAATCAGAGCCCCAAAGGAAGTTGGTTCCACAGGGTGGGCACTACCACAGAGAAGGCCCTACCCCTGGGGGTCGCCAGCTGACACTGTCTGGCCGACAGCACCCCAAGGAGGCCCTGTCTGTAGGAGCATACAGGGCGAAGGGATGTCGATGCTGGCAGGAGATGTTCCCTCAAGTACCCTGGACCCAAGCCATGCAGGACTTTATATGTTAACACAAGCACCTTGAATCTTACTCGGAGGGCAGCCGGAAACCAATGCAGCTCGTGCAGGAGGGGTGTAATGTGGGAGTATCGGGAAGCTCCCATCATCGCCCGCTCGGCTGCATTCTGTACTAGCTGAAACCTCCGAGTAATCCGCAAAGGAAGTCCCATGTAGAGAGCGTTACAGTAGTCGAGTCGGGAAGTAATGAGTGCATGAGTGACTGTCCGCAGGGCATCTCAGTCCAGATAAATCATGATTCCAGTTAAACGCTCATCAACATTTCAGACCAGTTTCATAAAGATACTGAGTATCAAAAAGAACATGTGCTGGATGTGTTCAAGAAGACTGGACAGTTGCCTTTTTGCTTTAAATTACAAGCAGTCCTTGACTTACGACGGTTCATATAACAACAGTTCAAGTTAAGATGGTGTTGAAAAAAGTGACTTGCGACCTGTACTCACACTAATGACTGTCACCCCGCCCCTGTGGTCACAATTGCAATTTGGGCACTTGGCAACTGGCTCACAGTTAATGACTGGTTGAAGCATCCTATGGTCATGTGACTGGGATTTGCAACCATTTTTGCTAATTTCCAGCAAAAAAAAACACATTGAGGAAGCTAGATTCAATTAACAAACATGTGATTCACTTAGTAACCACTGTAAAAATTGTCATAAAATCTGGTCTTGCTCAATTTACAGTCGCAATGATTTATGATGGACATTCCAGTCCCAAATATAGTTGCAAATTGTGGACTTCTTATAGATTGTTAAAATGAGCAAGGAGTTGGTTTCAATAGCCCATCCAACTTTAGGATTTGTTAACTGAGGCCTGGATTGAGAAAACAGTAGGTGGGGAGTTGAACCTGGATGAGTAAAGACTAATAATCTCAGAGAAGTCAGGATGTATTCATTTTTTTAAACCTTACTTTCCTTCCAACACACAACCAAAGCAAGTTAAATAAAAGGTTGAAAGACACAATGTAAAAGGCAATCGTAATTAAAATGACACCTATCAATCAAATTATTTTAGACACTTAATGAGCAGTGAATGCATGTGTATGTTTATGCATATGTGTGTGTGTGTATCTCCTACCAGCAGAAAGTTAACCACAAGAGAATAGTGATCTTTATCTGGCTGGTTAATCTGACCTAACTAAGCAGGGAGTTCCAAAGGCAGAAGTTTAGTAGGGATGATCCCCAATTACTCTTGTTGTGTCAGATCACTGCATCTATTCTACATACATTTAACTTTAATTATAATTGGCAGTGGTTTGTGCATTCCATTTTTGCCTGACTTCATCGCTTATATTTGAGCTGTGTACTGTATAGATAAACTTGTCTACACAGCATAATATATTGGGTGTAAGAACTGTGGCTCACAAAAATACGTGCCATAATCAACCTGCTGAAAGCCTTTAAGGACTCACGTCTTACTATTTAATGGGATGCATTTGAGTTGGGTTGGTCAACTGCACAATCCCAGCCAGTTGTGATTTCCTTTGAAATTTGCAATCAAAACATCCCATAGCCTAGCGCTGGCTGGGAATTTTGGGAGCTGAAGGCCCCACACATCTTAAAGTTGCCAAGGTTGAGAAACTTTGTGCAGGATATAGATAGTCCTTGACTTACAACAGTTCATATAGTGACCGTTCAACAGCACTTGACTGTGCGACTTATGACCATTTTTACACTTACAACCGTGGCAGCATCCCCATGGTCACATGATCAAAATTCAGACACTTCGCAATTGACTCATATTTATGACGGTGGCAGCATCCCAGGGTCATGTGTGACCTTCTGACAAGCAAAGTCAATGGGGAAGCCAGATCCACTTAACAACTATGTTACCAACTTAACAACTGCCACGATTCACTTAACAGCTAGGGTTGTAAAGGTTGTAAAATGGAGCTAAACTCACTTAACTCTCCCACTTGGCTCAGTGTTGGGCTCAGTGTATGAATCTACTCAAAAACAGCCTATTTTTTACATAGGTCTTCCTATAGATAGTCCTCAACTTACAACCACAACTGAGCCCAACATTTCTGTTGTTAAGTGAAACATTTCTTAAGTGAGTCTGCCCCACAGAAAACAGTGTCCCTTGTCTTACCTTTTGCAGGTAGCGGCCATATGTCCCCTTCTGTTGCAGGCTAAATATATCCAGCAATTTTGAATGGCTTTGTTTTTAGACCTCTTTATCCTAGCAGCAATCTTGGAAGCCTGCTCCAGCTTCTCCATATCCCCTTTTAAAGGGGTGCCCAGAACTAAAGACGTTGTTGAGTCACTAAATTATGTCTTTTTGCGACCCAATGGATCCCAGCACACCAGGCTCCCTTGCCCTCCTCTGTCTCCTGGAGTTTGCCCAAATTCATGTTTATTGCATCAATGACACACTATCTAATCATCTCATCCTCCGCCATCCCCTTCTCCTTTTGCCTTCCATCTTTCCCAACATCAGGGGCTTTTCCAAACGAGTCCTCTCTTCTCATTTGGTGGCCAAAGTATTCGAACTTCAGCTTCAGTAGCTGTCCTTCCAAAGAAGTCCAGATTCCTTTAGGATTGACTGACTTGATCGCCTTGCAATTCAAGGGACTCTCAAGTGTGTTCTCCAGCACAATTCAAAGATCAATTTTTTGGTGCTCACCCTTTTCTTATGGTCCAACTCTCACAGCCATACATTACTATTGGGGAAACCATAGCTTTGACTATAATAACCAAATACTGTGGAGCCGGAGTCTTCAAACTTGACAGCTTTAAGACTTGTGGACTTCAACTCCCAGAATCCTTCCTCCAGTCATGTTAGCTCAGGAATTCTGGGAGTTGAAGTCCACAAGTCTTAAACTTGCCAAATTTGAAGACTCTTGCTGTACAGTCTCACCCATGCTTAGGGCTATTATTACCTCCTGTGATCTATGGCACATATGTTTGTTAACACAGCTGACTAACCCTAACTCTGGCCTGTTTAGCTGCTGCATCACACCACTTGTGGTGTTCAGTTGATGGTCTCTGTTCTCCTAAATCAGTGATGTCTGCAGGAGCTGATTGCTTTCGTCAGAATGCAAAGGAAAGTAGCACTGTGCTGTCATCTTGCAAGCTTCACTCTTCTGGGCATGGAGCAACATTGCCAGGTATGTTGAAAAAAAGCCATGGCTGACATAGCAATATTATGAGGCTGGTGATGTCATACTTCACCCTCCACACGTGTCCTAAATCCTTCTCACATGCATCGCTGCCAACCCAAATCTCCTGGGCCAATTTCCACAATACCCAGGCAGAACCTCTGCTGTCTGGGACATCAGCACAGAACCACATTTGGCCGTCTCCCCTTCCTCCCCACATTTATGTATTGCTCCACCCCATGACTTATACCAGGGGTCTCCAACCTTGACAACCTTAAGCCTGGAGGACTTCAACTCCCAGAATTCCCCAGCCAGCAGCTGGCTGGGGAATTCTGGGAGTTGAAGTCCTCCAGGCTTAAAGTCGCCAAGGTTGGGGACCCCTGACCTATACAATTAGGCAAACTTTTCCAATGGTGGACAAGAAAAAAATTAACACATTTAACTTTCTGGCAATCTTTTCATTGCGATTAAGCAAAGCTAGACCTAAACATTATGCAAATGAGGTCGATTCTGATAAGAGTTTCGTCTCTCTGCAGAGTTTTGTTCTTTTTTGATAAATCTATGTTCCTTTCATCAAATCTGGCGTGATAACAAAGTCAGCTGCAGAGAAGGGATGGAGAGAGATAAAGGCAGACTCAGCACCACGTACGTATATACTGCGCTTGCGCTTCGCCCAAACTGAGGCCCTGAACGTCCCCTTTTCCGCCCTACTTTAGCTCTTGCGCGTGCGCAGTATCATGGTGACGGCGGAAAGGAGAGCCGGAGGAAAGCAATTTGTTTTATGACCCCGTGCCTCTCCTCATACGTCTCCTCTCCTGCGCGTGCGCAATCTCTCCTTCGGGTCGCGCTCTCTGCGCATTCGCTATACTGCCCACAAGCCGCGTGCCTCATACGTCATCACCCGGAGCCGTCCCGGGGGTTTTCTTGGCATCCGCGCGGCGGTCTTGTCAGGGGACGTCATGGACGACGAAGAGGAGACTTATCGACTATGGAAAATCCGGAAAACAATCATGCAGGTCAGAGAAGGAGGAAGAAGGGTGGGCCCCGGGAACGGGGGTAGGACATAGATGACAGGGTTTGCCATTCTTACCTGAACCTTAGGGAGGGAGAAAATGCCCGGTTTCTCTTTATTTTGTATTTTTCTTACTTGGCTTCGGTTCTCCCAGATCATATACAAAATATTTAGGTAAGGTAACAGATAATAACAGATAATCAGAGTTGGAAGGGACCATATAAGTCATCTAGTCCAACCCCCCGCCCAAGCGGGAGACCCTACACCATTTCTGACAAATGGCAGTCCAATCTCTTCTTGAAGGACTCAAGTGAAGGTCTCAAGTGAAGGTATTTGTTTTATTTGGATTATTTTAAAATAAGGTAATTGTTCCGGCTGGTTTGCAATTAAAATATATGGTGCTTTCATCAAAGCTACAAAATTAGTGTATTAATTAAAAAAGAAAAAAAGAAATGAGGGTAACTTTGTAATACAGTTGTAAGTTTGGGATGGGACCAGTCAAAATCTGTCTGGGTATTGGAAAAGTTAGTGACCTAGCAGTAGCCCCTGCTGTAGTCAATTTTGGAAGATCTCAAGAGAATTAAAATCAGATCAAAGACTATTAAATAATCCGAATTGTAGGCTAGATTAGAAAAATGAAAAACAATCTAGATGAAAGCAAACCATTTCCATACTGTTGCCAAGAAAATTACATTAATGCTCCCATATATATAATATTTACCAGGACTTACGTGGCTCAAGGGAGACTATATATTACCTTGCTTGAATGAGAATGGATAAAAAGGGAGAGCAAATATAAAAAAAACAGTGAGGGGACCTCAAAGGTGATATATTTAGATTGCTGGCAAAGTCAGTCCGTTTTTCGAGAACATCTTTGTATATGTTCTTAAATGAATGGTTCACTACAGGTAGGCCTCAACTTACAACAGTTAATTTAATGACTGTTCAAAGTTACAATGGCACCGAAAAAAGTGACTTATGACCATTTTTCACAGTTATGACCTTTGCAGCATCCACTATGATCATGTGACCAAAATTCAGACGCTTGGCAACTGGTTCATGTTTATGACCGTTGCTGTGTCCCAGCGCCATGTGATCACCTCTTGCAACCTTCTGACAAGCAAAGTCAATGGGGTAGCCAGATTCACTTAGCAACGGTTTAGTAAATTATCAACTGCAGTGATTCACTTTACAACTATGGCAAGAAAGGTCGTAAAATGTTTCAAAGCTCACTTAACAAATGTTTCAATTAACAACATAAATTTTGGGCTCAATTGTGGTAATAAGTCGAGGACTTACCTGTATTTTGCTGCTATAGTTACTTGCATTCTTCAGCATACTATTATATTAATATTTAAATGCACTTTTTTTGGTCCTTAAATCAGTTGTGTCACGATCGAGGCTATTTGGTAACACAGGATGAATTGGATCAGACTCTGGAAGAATTCAAAGCCCAGTTTGGTGATAAGCCGAGTGAAGGGCGTCCTCGGCGTACTGATCTCACAGTGTTGGTGGCCCACAACGATGATCCTACGGATCAGATGTTTGTCTTTTTCCCAGGTGATTATACCAAAAATAGATCTGGTTATTACTTCCAGGAACCTGGAATTTGATTGCATCTTCATTCATTCTGCTTTCTTTTCCTGAATTAATTCATTTTTATTCAGTTTTGTTTCTTCCTTCTTTCATGTCTTGCAGTTTAAGTTCCTAAAAGCCAATCTTTTCTTTGAAGATCTAGAATGAATTTTCCCATCCCTCTTCATCAGTTCTTTCTGCTAGCTGACGTTTACCATCTGTGTATCCTTAGAGTTAGGGTTACGAATGGAGTGAATGCGACATCTGTTGTTTTGCCTGTTTTTAAATACAGAGTGGATGAAACAGTGAAATTGGCACATCAACTTTTTATTTACTGTAATGTCATTTGTTAGCAAGGCAGAAATAACAGTTTGACCAGTACACTTATAGGAAAAAAACCTATACTTTTTAGTGTGTAGTAAAATTATTTTGATGGTAACAACTGTTTCATGAATGGGGTGCATTTATTCGTGAAGCTGATGGCATATCTTTTTAAAGAATTAATGATCAAGCAAAAAATTTATACCATTGAGAGTAGTTAGAAATTTTTCAGGAAATTTCCTTTTCTAAAAAACCTATAAAATGGATTAAATGTTCGCATATTTATAAGAATAAGATACTTATAACTTTCATCTTCCGCAGCTGTACTAATTTCTCAACTAAATCAGCTTTTGACGTACATAAAAATAAATGATATTTCATTAGACAATTTAACAGTTTATCCTGCTGTTTTTGATTATATGGTAGGGCAATGAAACAGCTAGCATGCTACTGGAAATTTTATTTGGATAAAATTCCAGCCACTGAAATTATGTTTGTTTGAAAAATGGGAGTTGCAAGCTTCCTGCTTTACTATTAAACCTTTCAGTTCATTTATTATTAAATGAGAGCTTGAATTCTAATCCTGAAGCAGATGTCAGGCCTAATGAAGAAAGTATTTTATTTCATGGATATTCTCCACTTACAAACAAACAAAAATCTCTTTTCAGAGGAACCAAAAGTTGGGATTAAGACCATCAAGATGTATTGCCAGCGAATGCAAGAGGAAAATATTACCCGGGCCTTGATTGTGGTGCAACAAGGCATGACTCCATCTGCAAAACAGGTACCTGAGTCTAAATCGGCAGAAGGGATGTTGATATAATCTCATTGCTGGCTAAGAGATCCTGACCTGTAATTTTCAGAGAACAGTGATCTCTTCTCAGGGGAGGGCTATATCTCAAGGCATTGTCTTTAATAGAGAATGTCGTTCAGATTAGAAAGTTCTCAAGAGTATTGGTCATAGAAATCTGTTTCACGACCATCTTAATGTTAATATTTGTGCACATGTTTCATCTTTATGGATGCCAACATATCATTGACTAGCCTATCTGAAGTAGCATAGGATTGTTTTAGTGGACAATCACATAAA
Source organism: Naja naja (assembly GCA_009733165.1). Taxonomy (NCBI): domain Eukaryota; kingdom Metazoa; phylum Chordata; class Lepidosauria; order Squamata; family Elapidae; genus Naja; species Naja naja. Next base: position 356,716,511 of record CM019148.1, read on the forward strand.
TAAGAGCCAACAATGTGCAGCAGCAGCCAAAAAAGGCAATACAATCAGGCTGCATGAATAGAGGGCTAGAATCAAGATCATGTAAAGTATTAATACTGCTTTATAAAGCCTTAGTAAGACCCCATTTGGAACAGTGCATCCAGCATTTAATCATACAATATAAAAAAGATGTTGGCATTCTGGAAAGAGTGCAGAGAAGAGCAACAAAGGTGATTTGGGGACTGGAGGCTAAACCATATGAAGAACAGTTGCAGGAATTTGGTATGTCTAGACTAGTGAAAAGAAGGACTAGGGAAGACATGATACCCAGTGTTCCAATATTTGAGGGGTTGCCACAAAGAGGAGGGAGTCAGCCTATTTTCCAAAGCACCAGAAGGCAAGATAAAAAACAGTGAATGGAAACTAATCAAGGAGAGAATCAGCCTAGAATTAGGGAGAAAGTTTGAGTTTGATCTTTAAAGAACCAGTACGAGGGATTGCAATTTCTATATCCTAAATATTGAAGTGCCTTTCTTAAATTTACAGCCCTATCTGCTGCCTCAGTGTCTCTTCTCTCTTTTAGTCTCTAGTAGACATGGCTCCCAAGTACATCCTTGAACAATTCCTTCAACAGGAACTGCTGATCAACATCACTGAGCATGAGGTGAGGAAGGAAAAGGGGGGGGTGTTGCGTGTGTGTGACACTGGTAGGGCCTGTGAGGAGTTCATTGAGAGGAACAATAAGCTCTGTTCTCGTTCAATTGACAGAAGCTGTTTCTGTGGTTATTTGCCTGGAAGAGTTTTCTGTCCACAGCAGAAATCTTAATTATATTGTGTTTTCATTCTTTTCTTTCCTTTTGCCACTACAGCTGGTTCCAGAACATGTTGTAATGACCAAAGAAGAGGTGACAGAATTACTGGCCAGATAGTATCCTTTTGTCTTTGTACTTACTGTTTGGAGTATCTTCCTCAGTTTGCTTGTTCTGAGTTGGGTCACTATTATCTTTCAGATATCAGACAGGTTTAATTTTCTAGCATTAGCCTGTGTTAAGAGGAAACTATCCAGGCAAATATGTCTAGGATTTTAACATGAATATGGGGTTAAAATGATATATTCAGGTTGGGTCTGGATAGGGCCCATAAAGCTAGAAGCATATCAGGTTGACAGTAAACCCAGTGTATGAGTGCATTCTATTGTCTGAAAACAGGTCCATTGGCCATGCGTTAGTTTTCACGATTAAAATTGTAAACCTGGGTTTACAAAATGCATTTCACACAATATATCAAGTGCAAATTAATCACATTACTTAAAGTGAAGCTTTGATTCACTTATGATGCTAAAACAGGCCCTGGATTTCTATGTTCTCCCAAACTTCAAATTTCTGTACCAACTTTATTTAACTTAAACTAGCAAGTTGTGTGAAACTAGCCAAAATATACTGTAATCCTGGTATAGGAAATTTTTAAAAGGTCCTGTTTTTATATGTTTTGAATTTTTCCTTTAACTGCTGTTGTCAGTAAACTAAGGGAAAATCAGCTTCCAAGAATACAAGCTGGAGATCCTGTAGCTCGCTATTTTGGAATTAAAAGAGGCCAGGTAAGGAGCAGAGAAAGGGAGGCTGAGATTGTGTCCTTTCCCAATGGATTTGATAAATACAGTATATGGAGGTTATAAGTGGCAATACATTTTGATACCTAAATGGAAGATCAGGAAGCCTGATGATGAGAGAGAGAAAAAGAGGGACTTTTTTGGTTTTTGTATTTCTCAGAAGCATTTACTTGAATTAAATGGACTTTAGCACAGTTCACTTGAGCTTTTGTTAGATCCGTTTTTTTCTGAATGCTCCTCTAAATCCATAGCTGGGAAACATTACTTATACACTCCTTCCTCTTCCTATTTTCCCCACAACAACAACCCTGTGAGGTTGGTTGGGTGGAGGCTGACCCAAAGTTGCCAACTCCAGGATACTTGGAGGGATCAGATTGGGTGAAGGGTGAACTTGTTGGTCTGTATAGCAGATTTCATGATGAAATCCTGAAATGCTGGCTGTCCATCAGCCATTTTACAGGGATTCATTTATTTATTAAATTTATATCCCGCCTCACTTCCCCCAACAGGGAACTCGAGGCGGCGTACAACAAGATAAAAACAATTCCTATACAGTGTAAAAACAAAAACTCATTCATATCAATTCAGACATACACGGGGGAAGAACAAGGTCTCAATGCCATGCCCTCCGACAAAGCCAGGTCTTAATGGCTTTGCAGAAGGCAAGTAGATTTGGGATGGTTCTAATCTCTGCGGGGAGCATATTCCAAAGGGACGGTGCCGCTACAGAGAAGGCCCTAGCCCCCGTGGACCCGCCAGCCGACATTGCCTGGCCGACGGTATCCGGAGCAAGCCCTCCCTGTGAGATCTAACCGGGCGCTGGGAGGCATAAGGTAGCAGTAGGCGGTCTCGCAGGTATCCTGCTCCTAAGCCATGAAGGGCTTTAAAAGAGCTTTGGTGGCTCAGGCTGTTAAATGCCTGCTCTTAAGATCCAGCTGTCTACAATTACTGTAGGCTCGAATCCCACCAGGCTCAAGGTTGACTCAGCCTTCCATCCTCTCGGGGTAGGTAAATTGAGGACCCAAGATTGTTTGGGGCAATAAGCTGACCTTGTAAAAATGCCGCTTAGTAATAAGCAGGCATATACAATGGAATGAAGGCTATTGCTGAGCGCATTGGGTTGTGCTCCAAAAATTGTAAGCCGCCCTGAGTCTTCGGAGAAGGGCGGCATATAAATGTAATTAAAAAAAAAAAAAGTTGTCACTAGCACCTTGAATTGCACCCGGAAGACCACTGGTAACCAATGCAGCTCATTGTATAACCAATCTGCAAAATAATCTGAATAATTTCTTTCTGTGTTGTCTGCGTGGTTTATTCAGGTGGTGAAGATCATTCGGCCTAGTGAAACAGCCGGGCGTTACATCACCTACAGGCTGGTGCAGTAGCCAAGAATTGTCATATAAGGTACTATAAAATGTTTCATTATCTTAAAGGTTGTTAAAACAGACATTCTTTCCTTCCTCTTTCATGCTTCCTTCTGCTTTGTCTGGTTTGTGTGGACCGAAGTATGCAAAGGTTATAACAGGAGTTGGAGGGTTGAGATTTTATGTATCCATGTTATTCATGCTGATTGGCAGTCCTGATAAAACAGTCCATGGTTTTCTTTTTCACTATGGAGCAGGGCCTGGGCAGGGAGAGGAGGAGACATTTGCAAACCAGGAAATCAACTGTTGTGGGATTAAAACTCCCATCAAATCCCCATCAACATGGCCAATAATCAGAAGGTTGACAAAAATCTAGAGGAGTCTAGATTCTTCTCAGCCATAAGATGCTAAACCTGTCCCATGATTGAAGGGTACAAAACTCTGCATGGTTAGGATAAAATGAACCAAAAAAAGCAATTCTCTATTTCCCAATACTAAAGACAGAGGAAAGAATCTGAACGCATCAGGATAGATAAGAGGTTTTTTTTTACACAACACCTCATTCAACTTTGAAATTCTTTACCATGAGATATGAAGCTGGCTACTAGATTGGCTGGCTTCAATAAAGGAGGACGCCGACACCAATTCACAGTCCTGGGGATAGATACAGATACAGACTAACGGAAAGGATCTTGTAGGTCATCTTCTAATCCAACCCCCTGCCCAAGCAGACCCACTGTCAACTAAAAAGATACTCCTTTGGTCTTTTTAGCTGCCAGAAAGGGAGGGGTGAGGGGAAGACCAGGGTCAAGGGGAAAATGTATGATGTAATTTAGTATTGGCTGCACCCAGCTAACACCAACATGGCCACTTCTAATAAACCAATTTACTTTGAGATGTGGCTAAAGACTTTTGATTTGAATGAGGGTGGATTTGTTGGAGCCTGACAGCCAACCAATACTCTAAAAATTCGACATTCTGGGATACCTGACCACCAGCCTCTTCAATCACTTCCTGACATCTGGAATGCGTGGAGAGAAAGTCAGGTTAAAATGGCAGAGGGAGGGGCCTCTTGGAAGAAAGCCTTCTAGAAGCAGCCCAGCTACGAACAGAAGCTGAGGACGCAATCACAGGCGTCACCATTTCTGACAGATGACAGTCCAGACTCTTCTTGAAAGCTTCCAGTGATGAAGCTCCCACAACTTCTGAAGCCAACTTCTGTTCCATTCAGTAACTACTGATGGCAGTGGGGCTGCTCTGAAGGCCATCTCCTGGGAGGCTTCTTTGTGCATCAGTGGGCCACTGTGAAAACAAACCATCATATTAGATGGGCCAGAATCTGATCCAGCAGGACACTACTTACGTTCTTAATTGGGTTGACTGTCTCTTCACTAGGACTAAGAGTTTGGTTTAAAAAAAGAAAAATCACTTGCTGAATCTCACAGGGAGTCCTCAAATTAGGATCACAGCGGAGCCCAAAATTTCTGTGGTGAAGCAAGACAGTTGTTAAGTGAGTTGCACCCCATTTTATGACCGTTTTGCCACAGTTGTTAAGTGAGTCATGCGGTCATTAATTGAATCTGGCTTCACTCATTGCTTGTGGAAAGCTGGCTGGGAAGGTTGCCAATGGTGATCACATGACCCTGGGACAGTGCATATGCCACTTGTCAGGCACCAGACTTTTGGTCACCATGGGGGATGCTACAGTGATTAGAAATGTGAAATCCAGTCATAAGTCACTTTTTTCAGTGCCATTGTATCTTCAAATGGTCATTAAATGAATTGTTGTAAGGGACTCCCTGTCTATAACCATCCTGCCTATTGGATGTAATTAAAACTAGCTACTTTTGAAGAACATGGGATGGTATGAAGTGAGTATACAGGATTGACAGAAGAATTATATGGTTTTTATTATTTGCTGACCAATAATTTTGCATCCAAAGCCAGACTAGGAATGTAACAGACTGTTAGGCATGCTTGTGTGAAACAGTACTCCAACCTGCTGAGTCCAGATGTGTTGAACTGTAACTCCATCATCCAGCAGCCACTCCAGCCATGAATGATGGAAATTTTACTCCAATTAACTTGGAGAACATCAGCTTGAGGAATGCTGGTGTAGAAAGAACAAGCATACCTGTGATGTCTTAATTGGTGTTGTAGTTAATCAGCTAATTGCAACATGTATACAGAATTCAAATTAAACACTAATGCTGCTTCTCTTATCCTGTAGCATGGCTGAAGCTCTTTTTAACCTTACCCTGGAGACTGCTGATCTGCTTGCTTAACAGTCTTGAGCATAAGGAAATACAAGAATGTGAAGCAATGTGCCTATTTGAGACTTTGAACTTGAAACTTCTAGTCCTTTCCATCCAACCGGTCATGAAGAGGAAAGGGGTCATCAGCAGCACAGAAAATGCTGCCCTTGATTTTCCAAACTGGACTTCATCTTGTTTGTATAAGCTGTATTATTTGTTTAGATCACATTTCTGGAATTTGGGTTAGTTTGGGGTAAATATTTCAGGCAGCAACAGTTTATTTTCCAAATCTAGATGAAGAATACTTTAGAAAGCTTCAAAAGGGAGGGCTTCCTTAATTCCTTCTGTCGATATCAGGGTGAGGAAGGATAGGAAAACCCTTTTTGGTTTGAGGGACAGAGGGACTCCATCAGATGTGGCTTTCGGTGGCCTTTTGTAGGGAGAGAGTGGGGGTTCTATGGATTAAAATGGGGGATTAGACTGCTAATCTCCTGGGAATGCAGAAGAAGATTCTGGAAGTCACCTGTAATTATGGACTCGTCAATTTTGTCTTGAAAAATGGACTTGTATAAACCCTGGAAAAATATCTGGATTCTTCGGAAGGTCCCTGAAGATCTGCTGCCTTCCCTGTTCTGTTAACTATCACTGCTAAGGTAGAGTTTGCTCAATGGTCCAGAATTTTTTATTTCAATAAAACAGAATATGTTTTATTTCTCTCTCTTTTTTCTTGTTGCCTTAAGATGAATTGGGAATCTCTGCCCATTCATATTCACTGGGTTGTAGTTCCCCTCAATCTATCCAATATGGTCCTTCTACCTGTGGCTGTGCTATTGGAGTTCAGCAACAACAAATGTGAGTAATGAACCCAACCAAAAATTAATTGTAGAGGGCTGCAGCTTGCCTTTCCGCAAGAATTGATCCTCTCTAGGACTTCTTTTCTCTGACAAAAGCAAGGAGGGGAGGGGTATGGAACCCAAGTGATCTCTTGTTTAAATCAGGTGGTTTTGAAGAAGGATATTCACTGCTTTCTGAAAAGTACGTAAAAAAGAAAGGCACTCTCAACTTGAATAAAATATGGAAAATTCTTCAGTGCAGTTTTGTGGGTGGGAGAAGATGTGTAGCTAGGCAACCACATTAGTAAAAGGTCTGAAGCAGCAGTGTTTTAATTGAAAAATGAGCTCTAGGCAGCAGCTCACTGAACACCTTGAGCATAGACGTTGATTGCAGAACAGCTACATTATTAGATACATGAATATTTCTATGGTAGGGTAATCATTACTAGAAAAGAGGTTGTATAAATTACTGATAAAAATAGCCATCATTTAGTGATTGCCTCATTTAGCAACTGTTCACAGTTAACTGATGAAAAAGTTACTTTGCAACCCATCCTTGCATTTAAAATCTTTGCAGGTCTGTACAGAGTACAGAGAAGAGCAACCAGGATGACTGGGGACTGGAGGCTAAAACATACAATGAATGGTTGCAGGAACTGGGCTTGGCTAGTCTAGTGAAGAGAAGAACCAGGGGAGACATGATAGCGGTCTTCCAATATTTGAGGGGCTGCCACAGAGAGGAAGGGATCAAGCTATTTTCTAAAGCGCCTGTAGGCCAGACAAGGAATAATGGATGGAAACTGAACAAGGAGAGATTTAACCTGGAAATAAGGAGAAACTTTCTGACAGAACAATCAACCAATGGAACAGAAGTTGCCTTCGGAAGTTGTGGGAGCACCATCACTTGAGACTTTCAAGAAGAGGTTGGACTGCCATTTGTCAGAAATGGTGTAGGGTCTCCCGCTTGGGAAGGGGGTTGGACTAGATGACCTACAAGGTCCCTTCCAACTCTGATTATCTGCTATCTGTAAAGCTGAAGAGACTTCATAAGCACAGCAGTGGCGTCTCTTAGCTACTGCCTCACTTAATGACCAAGTAGCCAGTCCCAATTGAGGATATCTGTATCATCAAAATCCAAAGTGCAGCTATTTTCAGATTGATGCAACCAGGTACAGTAAGTCTATCTGAAAAGCTTCTCAAATGTTGAGTACCTGGTCTCAGGCAGCGAGAGAGAAAGTGAGCTATGATGGGAGCAGCTCTGAAGCTACCTCCAAGTCATTTTCCAATCTACTGATCTGATTCAGAGATGTTAAGCCAGGGCATGGTTAGACATAGGGCGATGGGTGAATCTAAACAAACCAGAGGTTTAACTGTAGTTACCGAAACCCTTAACCAGATTGTACCTGTGGTTTATATAGTAGGCTTAGTTACCATGGTGCTAGTTTGCATATTATCTGAAGATGGATTAAAGGGATGGATGGCTTTTAATCTGGGCTAAACCTCTGAATGTAGAGGGGGAGGGAAGGTATGGCCTTGAAACAAGGTTGTGGCCACTCCATTTCGCCACTGAAAGTATAGAAAGCAGTTGGGTGAGGCTCTTTGTCCACTGACTCTAATCCTGATCAGGCCATTGGATTTTTAATTCTTTTTAATGAGACGTTTCAAAAAAATCCAAATGTGACTGGCTGTGGTTTGCTTGTATTTGTGGGTCTGGTTTCTTAGTCACTGTTAAGCTTAGACTATCATTCAGATATGTTTGTGGAGTGATCCTGGATCTTTGTCAAACTACAATATTTTTGAGTCTGATGTTACATTGTGTAAATTCAGCCAGTTGCCAACCATGATTCATAGCATGACTCAACATGACGTAAGAGCCGAGTCTCGCTGTTTAGAAATACAGGATTAAAACAGCATTTTTCAAACTTGGCACTGAGATGTGTGGAATTCCACACATCTTAAAGTTGTCTATTTAAAAACTACATTATAAGGAAAGACCCCCCCACATATGCCTTCTACATGGACATATAAAGAACGGTTGGTGGGATTGGGTATGTTTAGTTTGATGAAAAGGATTAGAGGTGACATGAGAGGAGTGTTCCAGTATCTCAGGGGCTGCCCCAAAGAAGAGGGAGTCAAGCTATTCTCCAGAGCACCTGAGAGCAGGATAAGAAGCAATGGGTGGAAACTAATCAAGGACAGAAGCAACCTAGAACAGGGGTCTCCAACCTTGGCAACTTTAAGCCTGGAGGACTTCAATTCCCAGAATTCTGGGAGTTGAAGTCCTCCAGGCTTAAAGTTGCCAAGGTTGGAGACCTGACCTAGAACATTCCAGACAGAACAATCAATCAGTGGAATGATTTGTGAATGTTCCAACCATTGTCTGAAATGGTATAGGGTTTCTTGCCTAAACAGGATTGGACCAGAATACCTCAAGGTCCCTTCCAACTCTGTTATTCTGAGTCTTTTTTGTAATGCAAAATGGCTACCTAGGAAACACTAAACGCCGTTATTGGGTGCGAATATCACTTTCCCAAATATAGTTTATTTTTTGATACAAGTCTTATAAAAACAAAAGTGTATAGAGCAGTTTAAAAGGAAACAAGCATCTCATTAAAATAGGCCTACTTACACATACCTATATATAAATACAAGCTGTGGTTGAAGACTTGCACTTCAACTTTATTCATTCATTTTTCTCATCCACACTTCAAGAAAATACCCCAAAGTCTTCCTTTGCTGTGTGCTACCGTTCCAGCCTCCTCCAGAAGGCAAAAGATTTCTTGCTGTGGTTTCCTTTTTCACAGATAAGTAAGTATTCTATGCCTTTGCTTTAGATCGGGGTTTCTTCCTAAGCATTTTAAGACCTGTGGACTTCAACTTCCAGAATTCCCCAACCAGCACTGACAAGCAACCAGAATCACACCACAGTGCTGGCTGAGGAATTCTGGGAGTTGAAGTCCACAGGTCTTAACAATGGCCAAGACTGGGAAACACTGTTTTAGATGAATGCTATAATTCAGTTATTTACAACAGACTTTTAAAGGTGATTTAGCAGTTCTACTAGGCCTTTATTGTGAAACGCCCTCAAATTAGTTTAGTTTAGTTTTATTGGACTTATATGCCGCCCTCTCCCCCTAGGGACTCAGGGCGCTTACAATAAAAATAGCAATAGAATTAATTAAAAATACATTAAACAAGTGAACTAAGCCCAAGATTAAAACCCAATAAAATTTAAAACAAAATAAAACCCCACCCTTTACCCTTCAGTCCAGGTTGGACTGTTGAAACAACCAAGTCTTTAGGTCGCAGTGGAAGGAACGGAGGTCAGGAGCCAACTGGAGCTCTAAGGGGAGTCGATTCCACAGGGTGGGTGCTCCCACAGAGAAGGCTCTGCCCCTGGGCACTGCCAGCTGACATTGTCTGGCCAACGGCACCCCAAAGAGGCCCTGCCTGTGGGAATGCACAGGGCAATTGGAAGTCGACTCTGGCAAGAGACGCTCCCGCAAGTATCCCGGACCCAAGCCATGTAGGACTTTGTATGTTATCACTAACACCTTGAAGCTCACTTGGAGGGCAGCCGGCAGCCAATGCAGGTCACGCAGGAGGGGTGTAACATGGGAGTATTGGGATACTCCCATCACAACCCGCACGGCCGCATTCTGCACCAGTTGAAGCCTCTGGGTGGTCCGCAAGGGCAGTCCCATGTAAAGAGCATTACAGTAAAATTGTCCATAGTGGTTCTGTATAGGTGGCTATAGCTGTATACGTGGCTTAAGCTTATTTACCTCACAAATACCTTCCATTTCTGCTACAGATCTCAAGTGGCTTCTCAGAATCTGAATACTGGTGCACTAAACTGTGATGGATTGCTCCAGCAGATCCCACTTGAGAGTACAGGTAGCCTTCGCTTAATGATCACAACTGGGACTAGCCACTCTGTCACTAAACACCTGGTCACTAAATAAAACATCATGTGATCGCAATGGACTGGCTTCCACTATGGCTGTTAAGGAAATCATTGCAGTCATGAATTAAAATCTCATGTGATTGTGACTTCTGAATTTACTTGCCTTCTTCTGCATTGACTGCTTGTCGCAAGCCAGTTCGAAGCACACAATTGTTAGCCAACATCCCCCCAGTTACCAGGTACCTGAATGACACAGTGTGGGGACGTTGCTCAGGTTGTAAATGTGAGGATTGGTCATAAAGTTATTTTTCCACTGTAACTTTGAGCGCTAACTGAGGTGGTGGGTAAGCAAGGTCTCACATAAAGCCCACTCAGCTGGCTCTATTGGCACTTTTCATACAGCTGTGCAATAAGCATATGTCCCCATCCCACCCCTCATTCCCTGATAGGATCACTCCACATCAACAATCCAATCCTGGTTCTGAGACCTCAGTAGGATTTGCACAAGTGGATTTCAGCCTTCAAGTAATCCGACATCCAGCCAAGCTCATCCAGCATTTTGTCTGTACCCTGATTTTAAAAATACCGTAGCAATCCTGAAGTGGTTTTTACTTAGAAACAAATATAATCTGCTAATGTTTAAATAAACATCCGAAGATCTAGGTTCACAATGGGTGTATTGTTTCCTGAAAGGGATGGAACCTCAAGGATGGGAGGGAATGCAAAGTAACTGTGGCTCTTCTTTTGAAAGAGCATTCCACAAACTGCTGCCCGCCCCCCGCCGCCCCTGTTTGGATAGGACTCTGCAGGAAGAAAGATGGGAGCTGAGATCCAAAATTTCAGAATTTTGGCATTAGGTTAAAAAAAAGTGTCTAAGTTTGGAAGTTGCAGAGTCTTTCCAAGGTCTCCTCGCTGCCTTTTCCCACGTAGTCCCCAGATGCCATTTTGTTATTACAAAGAGTTAACAGCAGGCTGTTATAAATAAGGAGCCTGATAAACCAGAAGGCCTTCAGAGGATGACTTTGAGAAGGCAACTGAAGGTTCATGTATCTCTTCACTGTCAATCTCTACACTTAAAAGGACTCATTGCTTCCCTCAACTGACATCGTTTTCACTTTTATGCCAGGAAATCGAAAACACGTTCTTAGTTGATCAGCAAGTGGGAGAAAAGTGAGTTGTTAGACTGGTTGGTGTTGAGGTCCACCAGAAGAATTTCCACCTTCCTGTCGCTGTTTTCCTCATCACCTCCGCTCCTGAAGACAGCATCTCCTTCTGCCTCCCAGCAACCTTCTGCTGGGCCTAGGGGATTTAGGGGCGAAGCATCCTCAGGGTCTGATTGTTCCACGCTGGGTATCTCCCTCAGGACCCCTTCCTCACTGGCATCCTCACCAGTGGGGCTCTCCTCACCACTGGTCTCACTGCCTCCTGGCCCTGAGTTGGCCCGTGGGATTCCTTCAATGGCTGCATCTGTGCCATCTTCTGGATCAGAATCAGAATCGATAAAGGGAGTGTCCGGTTCTAGGAAGAAAATAAAATAAACCCAATTGTGCCAAGAGTGGGATGACCAGTGGTGGGATTCAAATTTTTTTTACTACCGGTTCTGTGGGTGTGGCTTGGTGGGCATGGCATGGCTTGGTGGCTGTGGCTTGGTGGGCGTGGCAGGGGGAGGTTACTGCAAAATCCCATTCCCTCCCCTCCCCACTAACCTGCTTTCCAGCTCTGTTCCCCTGTGCAGGGCAACCAAAGAAGATCAAGCCAATCAGATGGGACTTGGGAGACAGAGAATAGAGGGGGCGGGGCCAGTCAGAGGTGGTATTTGCTGGTTCTCCGAACTACTCAAAATTTCCACTACTGGTTCTCCAGAACTGGTCAGAACCTGCTGAATACCACCTCTGAGGATGACCAAGGGTTCCTTGTGACACAAATATGGTGCGTTCTTGGCTCGTGATGCCAAAATTGCACCAGCTGAAGGAGAGGAGGCCCCGATGGCCTCCATCTTAGAAATATTCCAATTTAGAAACATTCCAGCTTTTGGGGAGAGGAAATGTTTGTGGTTTAACCTTCCACCGTTTCTTAAGGGAAGGGAGACAGTCTGGCGAGATTCTTACCTTTGGCAATCAACAATAAAGAAACCTATTTGACCCATTCTTGGAATTGTTTTGGTTGCTTGCGCCTGACATGCACCCCTTTTTAGCCCTGCAATTTCTGCTTATTTTCAACTAGTGCCAAACAAGTCTTGTAAGAACATCCCCCTTGCAAGAATAACACGTCAAACATTAAAATGCGAGATTCCACCTCACCTCTGAATGAATCTTCATCAAGAGCAGCTTCTGTCTGCTCAGAGGTTGCTTCAAGATACTGGACTTCACTGTGGGGTTGTGTCCCTTCATCCTCCTGAATACATGGAATTCAAGGCATTAGTGGGATTAACTGTAAAATGAGAGGACGCCGATCCAAAGATTACCACTGGCAATCACAGCATCTCCAGCAGATTCTACTCACCTGCTCCTCATCTTCCCTGATTGTTTCTTCTGGAGATACGCCATTGGATTCAAAGATAGTAGCGTAGAAATTTATGAGTGCCTCAATAATGCATGCCTGGTGGGGGTAATCCACCAAGGAAGAGAGGGAGATGGTAGCCTGGGTGGGTCGAGGACGCATTAATGTGGGGCCAAAGACGATTCCCAGGTTGCTAGAAGACATTTTATTGTCATTTTCAAGTTCTATAATCCTAGAACAGAATTGGACAAAGAGATGCATGCAGATGATTGCAGGAACTGGGTATGGCTAGTCTAGAGAAAAGGACTAGGGTTGACATGATAGCAGTTGTCACTTTTTTCAGTGCCTTTGTAACTTTGAATGGTCACTAAATGAAAGGTTGCAAATTGAGGACTACCTGTAATCATTTTCTGACCCAATTTTGCCAGGTAAAGCAACTGACCTCTTCAGATGCTGCGTGATACACTTCAAGGTGGCCAAGTTCTTGGCTGGAAGTTCTTTGAGCAGCTCCTTCAGCTTGGTTACCATGGCTTTCTCTGTCTCGCTGCTCATGTCCACTGGCTCCCCAGTGCTTCTCCCTGTTCTGCTGTCGGAGCGACTCTGCAAGGTCTCCTTGGCCAGGCCCATAAGGCTGTTGTACATCCGGAAAGGCATGATTGGTTCTGGGAGCTGAAAGGAGGGGGAGTCACAGGAGAGTAAATCATCTGGCATGCCAGCTTGCTTACAAAACAAGAACCTGGATCCTGGATCAACACACATCACACTTCAAAAAGACCTCGACTATGTATCAGAATGGTTAAACAAATGGCAACTTCAATTCTCAACAAATAAATGCTCTGTCTTACATATTGGCAACAAAAATCAGAAAATAAAATACAAGCTTAATAGTCAAGATCTTGTTGATGATCCAAACTCTGTCAAGGACCTTGGAGTACTCATCTCTAATGATCTAAGTGCTAGAGCCCACTGTAACTACATAGCCAAAAAGGCATTAAGAGTTGTTAACCTAATCCTACGTAGCTTTTTCTTTGGTAATATCACACTACTAACTAGAGCATACAAAACATTTACTAGACCAATACTTGAATACAGCTCATCAGTCTGGAACCCGCATTACATATCTGATATTAATACAGTTGAGAAAGTCCAGAAATATTTCACAAGAAGAATTCTCCACTCCTCTACTCGTTGCAGAATACCTTATGCCACCAGACTTGAAATTCTAGACCTAGAAAACCTAGAACTACGCCGTCTTCGGTCCGATCTAAGTATAGTATATAAAATCATACATTGCAATGTCCTTCAGCTTCAACCATAACAATACAAGAGCACACAATAGATACAAACGCAAGGTAAACCGCACCAATCTTGATTGCAGGAAATACGACTTCAGCAACAGAGTAGTCAATGTCTGGAATACTCTACCTGACTCTGTGGTTTCTTCCCCAAACCCCAAAAACTTTAACCTTAGACTGTCTACTATTGACCTCACTCCTTTCCTAAGAGGTCTGCAGGGGGTGTGCATAAGCGCACCAACGTGCCTACCATCCCTGTCCTATTGTTTCTTTTATTTTCTTATATGTATCCATTTCATGTATTCATAACTATGGTTATACCTGTTATCTTATAATCAAATAAATAAATAAATAAATAATTAAATAAATAAATAAATAATAAGGCTGTCGTATATCTGGAAAAGCATGATTGGTTCTGGGAGCTGAAAGGAGGGGGAGTCACAGGAGAGTAAATCATCTGGCATGCCAGCTTGCTTACAAAACAAGAACCTGGATCCTGGCTCAACACACATCACACTTCCCGGATGTATTTAGGAAGCCCATCAGCTGAATTTGAAAGCAACTGGTTTTGATGCTACTTTGAGCTTGGAAGATCCACCGAAGCTAATAAACATAGAATTCTTCTGCAAATTATTTCACTCTCTTTTAAAGGGTGCCATGGTGGCATCTAATGGCACTGAATTCCATAGGTTTACCCATATACCCAACCGGGAGCCAGTTTGGTGTAGTGGTTAAGGTGCTGGCCTAGAAACCAGGAGACAATTAGCCTTAGTCCCACCCTTAGGCATGAAAGCCAGCTGGGTGACTTTGGGCCAGTCATTGTCTCAGCTCAATCAATCTCACAGGGTTATTGTGGGGAAGACAGGAGGTGGAAGGAGCCCTGTATATGTTCATTGCCTTCAGCTATTTATAAAAACAATAATGATGGGATAATAATCTAATAAAAAAAATTTCAGGAGGAGTCGGAGAGCACATTTTCCAACTAACATATTTTATTACAAATAACTACAGCTTCTATGAGCAGCAGCCCTATGCATCATTATCAAATGTCCCAAGTGTATAATCTGATGCAGAATTTATTTATTTATATATTACATTTACATGCTCCCCATCTCACAGTTTGAGATAGTCTGGGCAGCTTATTTAACTTACAACTTAACGTGGGTAAGGGGGAAAGTGGAGGAAAAATATATGTTGACATCTGAAGGCTGTTACCACATCCCTGTGAATCCATTTCTCTGGATTAATCTTGGTTAAAGGAAAGACAGAAAAAAAAATTCCATTCCAAGATCCTCTTTTGTCTTTTGGGCTAAAAAGCTTCTGGTCTTTCAATAGTAGGGCAGGTACTCCACCTTTTGGCCCAAAGACTGCAATCACTCTGTGGGCAGCCTCACCTGGCGAAGGTAGAGCTTTAGCACGTTGCTGATGTCATGCGGTGAGGCCTGAGACAGCTCGACCAGCTCTTTCCCGTTCTCAAAAGCCTGGCAGAGCTTCTCCACGCGGGATTTCACTCCATTAACACGGTAGATGCCCTAAGGAAGACAGAAAGGAGTATCAATTGGACAACATGTTGCCATTTTGATTTTTTTTTTAACCTAGCCTCTTCCCTGGATGTGCTTGTTTCAGGGATGCCCAGGAGGTAGATAGAAAAAGTGAACCACAGTAATTATAATGGTGCAATTGAAACTCTGTTTTTATGTGTCCCACACAGTTTGGATCCCATTCCTCTGTCACCTTGAAAAAAATATTACAGCCACACCAAGCTTTTACAACAGAAGCATGCAACCATTTTACAGGGGTGGCATGCCAAAAGTAGACAGGAACAGAGCAAAACTTTGCTTCCCTTTAATTAAATAGCTCATAGAATTACTCCCCATGCATTCTTCCTTTCTATCACATGACAGATCAGAGTTAAACACAGCTTGTCTTCACTCTCTTCAGCACATCTATTGGAGGCCTTACAGCAGGGTTTCCCAATCTTGGCCACTTTCAGAGATGTGGCCTTCAATTCCCAGAAGCTATGGCTGGCTGGGGAATTCTGGGAGTTGAAGTCCATGCCTCTTAAAGGGACCAAGGTTGGAAAACCTCAGTTTATAGCAAAACAGAGCAGAGCAGAGCACAACCAGATTCCTTTGCAGTGATTTTTGCTGTGAAATTTCGACCCAGTCTTCGAAGATGAGGGCTCATCAACTTAAGCACTAGGATTGCTAGCTTGATAGCACAATTCCCAGGCTCCGGGCCAGAGGCATGTCTTCCCCTCTGTAAATAAATTTATTTCATTGCAGGTGCTCCCCTCTTACTTTTGTTTTCATGGCCCGCCTTTCAATCTCGCTGATGCACTTCTTGACGATGAAGGGGACGCCATCCGAGCCGGAGTGGGAAGCCTGCGCAAAGTCCCGCCCAAAGATCTGCAGTTTGCCTTGAAGTTTCTTGTGTCCGCACTGAATGGCCAGGGTCTCCAGGCATTTCTTGTGGCAGGCTAAGTAACACTGGGGAAGAGGGGACAGAGGCAGAGAGGGTGGAAGTGAACAGCTGTAGTTAGGGAGTTTGTGCAGTTCCAGAAAGAGCCACTGGGTGGCAATATGTCACCAATAAACCCTTTTGTTTTGTTTTTTGTTAGTATTTTTCAAAGGGAGATTGGGGAATTGGGGAAGTTTATATTTATTTTATTTATTTTATTTGTTTGTCAAACATGTACAAGACAACAAGTATGAACACAAACAGGAACAAAGGAAGTAAATACAGATAAATACCTATAAAGCCCTGCATGGCTTGGGTCCGGGGTACTTGCAGGAGCGCCTCCTACCAGCATCGAGGTCCAATCGCCCGGTACGCTCCCACAGGCAGGCCCTCCTGGGGGTGCCGTCGGACAGTGTCAGTTGGCAGTCCCCCGGGGGAGGGCCTTCTCTGTGGGGGGCGCCCACCCTTTGGAACCAGCTACCCCTGCAGCTGCGTTTGGCCCTGGACCTGCGCTCCTTCCGCCGTGATCTCAAGAATTGGCTGTTTGCACAGGCCGGCCTGGATTGAGCAGGGTTGGGGATTTTAATTCAAGGGTATTTTAATCTGATTTTATTATATTTGGATTAGAGTAAATTTGATAAATTTTGTATTTATTTGTATATATATTTCAGTGTAAGCCTCCCCGAGTCCCCCCGGAGATGGGGCGGCATATAAATCCAATAAATAATAATAATAAATGGGGACAGTAAGACAGGGACGGTAGGCACGCTGGTGCGCTTATGCACGCCCCCTTTAAGGTCCTCTTAGGAATGGGGGGAGATCCACGGTAGACAGTTTGAGGTTGAAGCTGTGAGGGGTTGAGGCTGTAACAATGGAGTCTGGTAGGGCGTTCCAGGCGTTGACCACTCTGTTCCTGAAGTTGTATTTTCTGCAATCAAGTTTGTAGCGGTTTACCTTGAGTTTGTATCAGTTGTCCACCCAGCTTAAAGTTGCTGAGATTGAGAAAACACTGTAAGAGGGGTAGTCCTTGGCTTTCGACTATTTGTTTAGCAACTTTTCAAAGTTACAATGGCACTGAAAAAAGTGACTCTTGCAGCATCTCTGTGTCACATGATCAAAATTCAGAGGCTTGGCAACTGGCATGAATTTATGATGGTTGCAGTGTCCCAGGGGGGTCATGTGATCCCCTTTTGTGATCTTCTGATAAGCAGAGCCAGCGGGGAAGCCAGAGTCACTTTACAACAGTGTTACTAACTTAACAACCGCAGTGATTCACTTAACAAATGTGGCAAGAAAGGGAGTAAAATGGGACAACATTACCTTAACAACTGCCTTGCTTAGCAACATAAATTTTGGGCTCACTATGCTATAGTATAATGTAAAGTTTTATATGCAATGGGATATAAAAAAAATTATGTGACTCACTTTATTGCGATGTTTGCTTTAGGGCAGTGGTGGCTAACCTTTGTGGGCTCCTGTGCCAAAAATTGTGCGTGCACCAATGCGCGTGCACTTGTGTGCCAGCACCCAGAATGCAATGCACACCCTCCACAGCACCTGCACATGCGCACAATCCCACCCCATGCCCCTCCGCCACCTTCTTACCTGCACTGTGCCTCACAGCTGATTTTTTGGCTGGTTTGATGCCTTTTTCGGCCTCCCAGAGGCTTGGAAAAAGCCTCTGCAGGGCTTTTCAGGATGAATAATAGGCCCATTTTGTAACTTCTGGTGATGAAAAGGGCCTATTATTCATCCTGAAAAGCCTTGCAGAGGCTTTTTCCAAGCCTCTGGGAGGCATCAAAACCAGCATCACTGTGTGAGTGTAAGTTTGCCTGAGGCTCGTGTGCTGGCACAAATGGCTCTGTGTGCCACTTGTGGCACGCGTGCCATAGATTCGCCATAACGGCTTTAGGGTGACGGTTTGGAACTAAATTTGTAATACTGATAGTCCTCAACTGATGACCACAATTGAGCACAACATTTCTATTGCGAAATGAGACAGTTGTTAAATGATTTCCCCCCCAATTTACTATCTTTCTTGCCACAATTGTTAAAGTGAATCACTGCAGTTATTAACTGAGGAACATGGTTGTTAAGTGAATCCGGCTACCCCATTAACTTTGCTTGCCAGAAGATCGCAAAAGGGGATTGCATGACCACTGTCATAAATGTGAGTCAGCTGCCAAGTGACTGAATTTTGACCACGTGACCATGCATATGCTACAATGGTCGTAAGCAGGGGTGGGATTCTACCAGTTTGGACCGGTTTGGGCGAACTGGATGTTAAATTTGCATCTGGTTTGCTGAACCGGTATTTGAACCGACTGGCTGGACCTACCCACCCTGCCCCTCCGAGGAGTCTCCATGCGGCCCATTTTCGATGCAGGTAACTGCAGGGTGCACGTGGAGGTTCTGGGAGGGGGAAAAATGGGCCTTCCGGAAGTCACAAAACGGGCCCGTTTCTGGCTTCAGGAGGGCCTTCAGAGCCAGAGCTTACTGTTGTAAGTCGAGGACTACCTATATCTCCAGGTGTGCCTGTACTTTTTGTACTGCCTTCCCTTTGCCCAAGTACCCATCCTACCTCTTCACATTCAGCTCCCTGGAAGTAAACATAGCTGTTGCACTCCCGGCATTTCGAGGGTGTCCGCAGCTTCCTCAGCCGGTGGGTTTGGGCAGCTCTGGACATGCTGATATGCCGGAAAGGGCCAGAAGGCGTAGAGATTTCTGGAGTCATTTCATTAATACCTGGTAACCAGAATTTTTTAAAAAGGCAAAGACTGAAACATCATCAAAAATGCACTTTATTATTAGATTTATTGTTAAATATTTTTACCTTGCCTTTATTATTTTTTAATAAGTAACTTAAGTTGGCAAACATACCCAATACTCCTTCCTCATCCTATTTTCCCTACTGTAGGAACAACCCTGTGAGGTGGATTGTGCTGAAAGAGAGCGACTGGCCCCAACTCCGAGTCACCCCATTGGCTTTCATCTGTGAGGTGGGATTAGAACTCACAGTCGCCTGGTTTCTAGGTAAACACCTTAACCACTATGCCAAACTGGCTCAGTTGCATCTCTCAATCTTGACAACTTGAAGATGAATGGACCTCATCTCCCAGAATTCCCCAGCTACCCATGCTGAAGGTCCTTTCCCACTCTGTGGTAACATTGCATCAAAGTTGCTTTTTGTTCTGTTTCATTTCTTTTTATCTGATTATATGAATCTGGAGGGGGAGGAGCCAAATGAACTAAAAGTTAGTTGTGTACAATGCACAGCATTCCAGGACAAAATATATAACTAAAAAAACCAAGTTAACGTAGGATTTAGGCATTTTTCTCCTGACCTGCTGGGAGAAAAATAAGGACCTGCTCCATCCCAGTGTTTCTCAGTCTTAGCAACTTTATAAGTTGGGTGAACTGGGAATTGAAATCCACCAGTCTTAAAAGTTGCTAAGGTTGAGAGACACTGCTCTAGCCTTAGTTGTGCATCTTATTATCCCCATTTTATTGATTTTCTCCTCCTCTAGTGGATTTATACCACAAGTCTGTATCGTTCCTCTAATACATACTCTGTTCAAAGGAAGGTGAATTCCCATCAGGATCATCTTTAGGGGACAGAGATCCATTTGAAGGCATCCGAGGAAACTCGCCTAACCAAGAGAAAGCCTCGATTTTAGATTTTATTGAATTGGATCCCAGACAGCAGAAAAAGGAAACCATGAAGAAGTCACAGACAGTCCTATCTAGGGGTCAACATGTGGCACAGGAACAAAAAAGAGGGGGGAGAGTTTGACCATCACACCACAGTGTGTGGTTTCTGGACCACACCTTGCAAGTATTTCCCTCTCCCCTCTCCAATGTTCAAGCTCGGGCTTTTGAGATTTGCCATAAGGAAAACTCCATAGTTTGGGGGCATATTGGGAGTTTTGGGAGACCCAGAGAGTTGGAATATGGAATCCGGCTGAATTTCCAGATTTTGTCTCAACCACAAAAGTTATTAGTGATTTCAGATCAAATGACCTCTTCGAGTTGTAGCCTATCTTCAACTCAAAGTGTCTTCTTGAGTGATTGAAGGGTAGAAACAAGTTGTTTTTCTAATGCTCCCTGAATTTAATGACTCTTTCTATAGCTGCCAACGTGGGAGCGGGTGGATAGATCAAATATAAATTGAATGAATGAATGAGAAGGAATGAATATATTGATGCAGGTAGATAAAGGTAAAGATTGCCCTCGCACATATGTGCTAGTTGTTTCTGGCTCTAGGGGGCGGTGCTCATCTCCGTTACAAAGCCGAAGAGCCTGCGCTGTCTGAAGATGTCTCTGTGGTCATGCGGTTGGCATGACTAAATGCCAAAGGTGCACGGAACTCTGTTACCTTCCCACCAAAGTGGTCCCTATTTTTCTACTTGCATTTTTACATGCTTTCAAACTGCTAGGGTGGCAGAAGCTGGGATAAGTAACAGGAGCTCACTCCATTACATGGCGCTAGGGATTCAAACCATCAAAATGCCGACCTTTCTGATCAACAAGCTCAGTGTCTTAGCCACTGAGCCTCTGCATCCCTTTTTAGAATGCAGTACTACAGGCTAACTCACTGCTCGCTCCAGGAATTCAATTTTGAGCAGCTCAAGGTTGATTTAGCCTTCCATCCTTCCAAGGTCGTTAAAATGAGGACCCAGATTGTTGGAGGCAATATGCTGAGTCTAAACCACTTAGAGAGAGCTATTGTTATTTACAGATCAATCATGGATCTAATAATCCTTCCCACCCAGGTGGTCCATATTTTTCTACTTGCATTTTTACATGTTTTTGAACTACTAGGTTGGCAGAAGCTGGAACAAGTAACAGGAGCTCACTCCATTATGCGGTGCTAGGGATTCGAACCGCTGACCTGTCGACCTTTCTGATCGACAATAGATAGACAATAGACAGGTAGATACGGCTATCTTATTACACTCTTTTCAGCTCAGATCCTAATGGAACTTGCACAACCAATAGGTCAGAAGATGGGAAAATACCTGGGCTTGTGGCAGGGGATTCCAGATTGTCCTTGGTCTCTGTGATGGCTGTTGGCCATGATTTGTGTGCCTGGTGACCTCGCCCACCTAAGGAGCCAATGACAAGGCAGATTTCATTCCTGCATGTGCAGAGTCAGACAAGAGGTTGGGCTTTTGCAATGCTGATCGGTTCTTTGAAACAGAAAAGCATCTCCCAGTCAGGCATTTTGCCAATATAGCTGGGTCTCGATTAGTGCAGATAGAGAATCTCATGAGCTAGCCAATGGCAGATAAATGATTCTGTGAGCAACTCAATCTGCCTGCCTGCTTTGCCTGATTTTGGGTAAAAGTTGCTCTTTTTTTAATAAAAAATTCAATATTTACAAACATGGTGTGTTGTGAGTTAATTTTGTGAGTTTGCTTGCTAGCAAATTTTATGAGTTTGCTTGCAAGCAAATTTTATGTGACAGACTGAGCTAGCCAATGGCAGATAGATAGATCTCTGAATGAATCTGTGATTCTACAAGCAACTCAATCTGGCTGCCTGCTTTGCCTGATTTTGGGTAAAAGTTGCTCTTTTTTAAATAAAAAATTCAATATTTATATAAATATTTATAATATTTATATACAAGCCATGCCCAGCCAGTCACATGACCACCAAGCCACACCCACAAATTAGGCCACACCCACAGAACCGGTTAGTGGTCCCTGGGATTTAAAATTATGAGTTTGGTGGTCCCTGAGGTCCAAAAGGTTGGCGACCCCTGATTTAAGGTGTGTCCACTGTACCTGCGGGTGCATGGTGTACCCTCTTTGCAAAGTAGTAAATAAAATTACCATTGTTTTCTCTTGGGAGTTTTGGCTGGTGGTGATTGTTTATTTCAAAACTAGACAACGAATCCCACACATGCATACATCCAAACATGTATACATACATACATGTTTTGCATTTGGGTGCAAATTCATACTAAATTTACTGGCAATTCTGCACAGGAGGAATCAGTATGGTGCACCTGGAAGCCAAGTGCTGCTGGAGGCATTATCTGTGCAACAAAACCAAGGGGTCATATATGGGGCGGGACTCGGGAAGGGCGCAGAAATCCTGCTTCAGCAGAAAAGTTAGGCTGTCTCCTCACCTCGTTTTTCAAGCTGGGTGGGGCGGTTCTGAGGGTCTCGACCTGCAGCTGTGTCACCCTCGGAGGGTGCTCCATCTTTACTGGAGGTGTCAGAGCTACTTGTACCTGTGAATTCAGGAATGCTGTAGCTGCCTTTTCTTGCCCGAGTCACCGGAGAGCTGTTGAAGAGGGAATACAGGTAGTCTTTGACTTATGACCAGTTGCTTAATGACTATTCACAGTTACACTGGACACCACCTCCAAAGGGAAGCTAGAACCCAGATTCAAAGTTCTAATGGCTGCCTGCCCCCATTTCATGTGACCACATCTTTGACATGCGGTGATTGGTCTGCATTCATGCTTTTTTGCAGTATCTCACAGTCACATGACCACCAATTTCAACATTTCATGCTGCTCAGATCAACAAATTGGAGGTTGCCAGGACAAAACCTTTGAGTCAGTTAAAGTTAAACTCTAGAACAGGGGTGTCAAACTCAAGGCCCGGGGGCGAGTTCCGGCCCACGGGATGCTTAGATCTGGCCCACGGGCCTGCCCTGGAAGCAATGAAGGACCAGCCTGCTGTGCCTCTGCCAGTGAAAAGGCAGCTTGGGAAGGCTGTGCGCAGCCCTCCCAAGTTCCGTTTTCACTGGCAAAGGGTTGCAGGACACCGTCGCGGCTGAAAACGGAGCCTGGGAGGGCTGTGTTCAGCCTCCCTGAGCTCTGTTTTTGCTGGCAGAGGGCTGCAGGAGGCCCTCGCAGCCAAAAACAGGCCAGGTGGGCCATCGTGGCCAAAAATGGAACCTCAATGTGTGGCCCCCCCTAAGGTCAAACACAACTCTGATGACATTTTTTAATCCTTATGAACCTCTTTCAGATTTGCCCCTTTCTCAAGTTTGTCCTTTATTTTCCCCAAAAAATATGGACACTGTAATTATAGCCCATGTTAAATAACCATTTATGATTTCTACCATATTAAATATTATTAATACCTTGACAATTTTTGTAAACGCCCTGGGAACTATATCATCCCCTGGTTCATGCCTATATGTGATACAGGTATAATTTGGGATGGGGTGGGGATCAGTAAGAAGCAGTCCTGATTTCAGGGAAGTTGGTTGGCAAACAGTTTGAAGGGATAACTTCAAATCCCATAATTCTTTGGGGATGCCATTTGGAATTTCTGGAAGTTGTGGTCCCAACACATCTGGGGGAGGATGTTCAAAACAGAGGCCACCAGGGCTGATTAGGATTTGTCAGGAGCATTAGCATTAGTGCCAAACCCTACCAGTTGTTGGTTGACACGTAGGGCTCAAAATCATACTGTGTCTCAGGTTCATCTCCCCGCTGCAGCCGCTTGACGTGAGAGGCATACTGTTGCCCGGGGTCATAGAGTTTGCTGCTCTCGCACAACGTCTGAAAATAGACAGGCAGTGGAGCCGTCTGCATGTGCATGATTTGATAGAAGGAAATGGTAGCCTGGAATCCAGAAGTCAAAGGAAAGAAGAAAGGAGAGAAACATGTCAGAAAAAAAGGATGAAATATATTAGATTAGATTCAACTTTATTGTCATTGCTCATGAACACAGGCAATGAAATGCAGTTAGCATCTAACCAGAAGTGCAAAACAGCAATGAAGTATAAATATATATATATACAAATATACAAAATATATAACTATATATGGATATACAGAATATCTATGAATAAACAGAATATATATCTATGGAAGGAATATATACGACTGTACAGAGTACAGATATGTAACATATTGAATATAAGTATAATGCACAGAGAGTTTATACAAGATATATTATATATTATCAGGGGAAGTATCAGTGTGTATGTGGGGGTAGACGAGTTGAGGAGTTCAGTAAGGAAACCGCTGTATGGTGGAAGCTGTTCCTTAGCCTGCTGGTCTTGCACTGCAGGCACCTGAACCTCTTCCCAGATGGAAGAAGAAATATATGAATAAAGTCATGGGGAAAACCTATCTATTTAGATGCTAAGAGTCAACCCCAACTTGAGGGTATATTATCAGTCATCAATATGAATAAAACATCTTCAGTGTAGGGATTGCAAGACCAAAACCCACAAAAATCCACTACCAAAAGTTTGCACAAAAACCTTTGTGACACTATTAGCTCTCACTTGGACACAAATTAAGTTTCTAGTTCTTATGGCAACAAACATGTCCTTCAAATAACATGGATCAGACCAGAGGTCGTATTCCGCCAGTTCTGACAGGTTCTGGAGAACCGGTAGCGGAAATTTTGAGTAATTCAGAGAACCGTCAAATACCACCTCTGACTGGCCCTGCCCACATCGATTCTCTGCCTCCCATTGAGTCCCAGCTGATTGGCTGGATTTTCTTTTGTTGCCCTGCACAGGAGAACGGAGCTGGAAAGCAGGTTAACGGGGTGGGGAGGAACTGGAGATTTTGCAGTAGCCTTCCCCTGCCACGCCCACCATGCCACACCATGCCTACAAGACACGCCGACAGAACCCGTAGTAAAAAAAATTGAATCCCACCACTGGATCAGACCAAATTTGCTTGCAACTTCTCCTTAAGGATCAAAGGGATGAATCACGTCAGTGCGATGGTGCAGCCAAACTCACCGACTTTATGACCTGGTCGCTCTGCTTGACCACCTCATGGAGCTGCCGAAGCGCTGTCACTTTGGTGTCCTCCAACTCCTGCTTCTGGGTATTGGCATCTGCGATGCAGGTCCGATATGTTGCCATGGCTTCTTCGGCCTGAATTGGCAGAGAGGCAGAATCAGCAAAGGACACGGAAAATGGCTAACAAGGATAGATGGATTCACCATTAAACTCCCCCGCAAGGACATAATTTTTATGCCACAGAAAGAACATTGCTCAAAAAGGTGGACTAGATGGCACTTCACCCAAGAATCTCTGTTTTAATTAGTTTCTCCCTTTCAATGGCCAAGACTTCCAGTCCCCCAATCTTCCATTCTGGGATCCTTGTAAACATGTCTGGAATCTGAGAGTAAGATGAAGGTTGTTTTTACTAAATGGCTTCTATTTTGCAGATATGAACAGTTACAAAACACTTGGAAGGCTAGTTGGTGAAGCTGATCCTCTTATCCCCTACGCCTTCAAAGTAGTTTTCTTAGTTTATCTCTTTTTTCTCTTTTTTCTTTTTTTATTATTTCATGAGGAAACTGAGGATGAAAGTATTGATTTATTCATTCTATCATTACTATTATTACTATCTTACAATAATTATTTATCTCCTAGTTGCTTTTCAGTATCCTGAATGGCGAATGAGGTGCCAATTTTCAAGTTGCCCTTTTTTGATTGAAATTTTTTTAAAAAGAAGAATTTTTATCTATTTATAGAACATTTATATTTTCTTTTTTTTAATTAAAAATAAACTTTATTAAAGGTTAAAAAACAAAGTATGTACAATATGTAGTATACAACATTTCGTTGCAAATGAAATCAATATTAGTTTATCTCTTG
Organism: Naja naja; assembly: GCA_009733165.1. Classification (NCBI taxonomy): domain Eukaryota; kingdom Metazoa; phylum Chordata; class Lepidosauria; order Squamata; family Elapidae; genus Naja; species Naja naja. The sequence goes on from CM019148.1 coordinate 356,742,306, forward strand.
GGAGGGTGCCAGATTGATATACTTTCAAATAATTATTGGGGGCATATATCCCCTTATATTTTTTAATTTCTAAGAAAGCCTCTTGGTCCAAATGCATTATTGGAAATAAGGATTATCTTTAAGACCAAAGCTTGCTTTAATATACTTACCGTATTAAAGTATGTTAAAGTAAGAGGAAGTTGGTGTCTGGCTAAGCATTGACTCTGACAGACAGACAGATATGAGAGGAAGTGTGTTTGGTGTGCATTAAGATAGACTGAAGCTTGCTTTGGTATATATATAAAATAAGAGGAAGTATGATGTCTGCTGAACAGCAAGATGCTAGTCCTTTAAAAATAAGTTTTCATATTGATAATATAGAGTTTATCAACAGATTATACTGGGGAGGAAGTATCTATAACAAGAGTGTCCAAACTTAGCAACTTTAAGACCTGTGGACTTCAACTCCCAGAATTTCCCTGGTCTATAACCATCCACTTGTAGCAGAAAACTGGGCCAGATATTAGACAAGCAATTTTAAGTTGCTTGGTTATTTCCAACATGTGCAGAAGCCACTAGAGAATTCTGACCCATTTTGGGAACTGAGTGCCATATTTCCTTTTGCAGTTCCTGTTTGGACTTTATAACCTTTAAAGTCCCAGCCTTTAAAGCAGGGATATCCACAGAGCGTGATGATAAAATGTCAAGATGGTTGCCAGGATGATGTGATCATACATGACCCTGTTTTATGTGTGGTGGTGTGCATTAAAACCACATCATCATGGCTGACACACTCTTTGGACGCCCCTGCTTTGAAGACTTTCAATAGCAATAGCCAGTGGTAGAATCTGAATAATTTAACAACTGATTCTCTGGCTGGGTAGGCGTGGCTGGTTGGTCATGTGAGTGGGTGGGTGACGTCACCCAGCCCCTCCTCCCAGCCATTCACCTCAATGAGAGAGGTAAGATTTAGCCAGTTGGGGCTGGCCCCACCCCCGCCTGTTTTTTTGGCCGTTTTTCAAGCCATTTTCAGGCCATTTTGGGGCCGTTTTTGGCCCCCAAAAGCTGGAGAACAACCCACAAAACAGGCCAAAATATGAGTGGGGGCGTGGCCAACCAGTGGTGGGATTTGCTGGTTCGCTGAACTGCATAGAATCCTAACAACTGGTTTGCTTGAACCGGTGCAAACCGGCAGCAGCCCACCTCTGGCAATATCACTTAGACTTATATACTGCTTCACAGTGCTTTATAGCCTTCTTTAAAACAGTTTACATAGTCAGCATCTCGCCCCCAACAATCTAGGTCCTCATTTTACTGACCTCAGAAGGATGGAAGGCTGAGTCAACCTTGAGCTGGTGAGAATCGAACTGTCGGACTGCTAGCAACCAGCAGTCAGGTGAAGTAACCTGCAGTACTTAAACATGTCACCAGAAGGCAAAATCATGATACTGTGTTTCACTTACTCCGACAATGCTACGCAGGGGAATTTACAGGGGAAAGCAATTATGTTTGGAAAAGTTGGTGGTAAAAGGAAACCAGGTCATCAAAGAACATGTTGACTGGATACTATCGAAGCTGACACCAAGCAGAGCATAGAGAAACTCAAAGAAATAGCGCAAGATCGGAAGAGGTGGAGACACCAGCCCCATAAAATTGTCAAGTCAGGCTTGACTGAATGGATAACATCACTATCAACAAGTCAAGAGAGAACAAAACATAATTCCAAGTACAACACAAAGTTCACAACAATCCACCCAAAATTGCTCCCATATTCTAGGTTCTGTTGGACTTCATCAGCCCACCTTGTTCCGGGCTTCTTCTTCCAGCCGTCTCTTCTTGTCCAAGGTCTTCAAGGTGCCTGAGCTATTGCTAGACCCCAGCTGATCCTCTTCTGCTTTGGCCATCACATGCCGGGCCTTTTCACACTCCTCCGAGCGTTGCATGTACATCTGCTTGGCCTTGCGCAAGTTGTTCTCGGCCTCTTGCTAGAGTGGGAAACGCAAAGCATCATCCCGCTTGGTTTTCTCCTTGCAAACATTTCGGCGCCAAACTAAGCAACAGCATCCGTGCCTACATCTGCAAGTGGTGGCCTTTGAAGAAAACCTGCTCCTTCTAATGAAATCTGTGGATGGCCTTGGGGGAAAGAGGGGAAGAGGTGCTGCCTAGGAAACCATAAGATAAGAGAGGCAGGAGCCCCCACTGGCTTATGGGCCAGAGAAGGAAACTTAAGAAGGACCCACCTAATGGATCAAGCAATTATAAGTAGTGGTGGGAAGTGTATGCCTTTCAGGCTTCATTCTGTCAATGTAGTCTTACAATAAAGTAGAATTAGCTCATCTATAGGTAGTCCTCGACTTATGACCACAATTGAAGGCAAAATTTCTGTTGCTAAGCAAGACAGTTGTTAGGTGAGTTTTGCCCCATTTAATGACCTTTCTTGCCACAGTTAAGTGAATCACTGCAACTGTTAAGTTAATAACATGGTTGTTAAGCAAACCTGTCAGACTTTGCCTGTCAGAAGGTCACAAAAGTTCGCCACATGACTCTGGGACACTGAAACCATCATAAATACATGCCAATTGCCAAATTTTGATCCAGTGACCATGAGGATACTGCAATGGTCATATAAGTGTGAAAAACAGTAATAAATCACTTATTTTAGAACCGTTGTAACTTTGAACAGTCACTAAACGAATGGTTGTAAGTTGAAGACTACCTGTAGTCATGTCTCCTGTCTGGTTTACCTGGGCGGGTTGATCCTCTCCAACTACAGTGATTCTTACTTATTTGTTTATTTACTGGGGTTTCTATGCTCTTCCAGTCCAAATCACAGCTGAATCTTGAATGTCTACATTTGGTCTTGTTCAGTTTTGGCAGACCAACATACAGGTAGGCTTCACAATTGGGGCTGGCAACTCCATTGCTAAGCACTGCAGTCAATAAGTGGAAAATCAACAAGCTCATGATGCCACTTCCCATTTGGGCATTAAGCAAACCACCATGGTCATTAAGCAAAACATCTCGGGATCACAGCTTACACTTTTACTGCCAGGTTTTCCATTAACTCTGCTTGTTACCAACCAGTTGTGAAACTTGCTAAGGATGATTTAGCTGACAAAGATTGGTCACAAAGCTGTTTTTAAAAATTACATTTATATGCCGCCCTTCTCCGAAGACTATGGGCGGCTAACAATTTTTGGAGCGCAACCCAATGCGCTCAGCAATAGCCTTCATTCCACTGTATATGCCTGCTTATTACTAAGCAGCATTTTTACAAAGTCAGCTTGTTGCCCCCAACAATCTTGGGTCCTCAATTTACCTACCCCGAGAGGATGGAAGGCTGAGTCAACCTTGAGCCTGGTGGGGATTCGAGCCTGCAGTAATTTTTTAATTTTCGAATGTGGAAAATGTGTGGCACTGTGACACCAACAGTAATATTAGCTGCTCTTATCTCATCTCCACTGTTTATTTTTATTTTAAAACTTGTGGGCGTGTGTTTATTAAATGGCCAAAATTCTATGAGCATGAGTGTTCGAGGGATGTGGTTAAAAAAAAAGCCACAAGGGTGGACATGAGCATTGTGACTCCTTCCTCGACCAGATCCTCGAGACACTGCTGGAAACACACCTGAGATGTATGAAACTGCTATAACCTTCAGGCTGAGCAAACCCATAACCCTCCAGTGCTCCCCAAGAGCATCTCACCAGCTTCCTCTGGGCTCGGTGCCACTGTTCCTTAATCTCCTTCCGCCGCTTTTCATGCTCGAGGCGCCTCAGGGACAGAGGCTGAGGAAGATAAAAGAAGAAAATTGAGTCAGCCTGATTGCTAGAGGAAAGAAAACGGTTACATACAGAAGACCTGGACAGTCCAGGAATTAAGGCCAAGCCCTAACCCTGATCTAAGCCCAACACACTCCTGTTTGGTTAGATTAGAATAATGGTTCCTTGATTAGAATAACAGAGTTGGAAGGGACCTTGTAGGTCATCTAGTCCAACCCCCGCTCAAGCAGGAGACCCAACGTCAAATCTGACTTCCAGTGATGAAGCTCCCACATCTTCTGAAGGCAAGTGGTTCCATCTGTGTAGTAATTGTTCAAAGTTACAACAGAACTGAAAAAAGTGACTTATGGGCGTTTGTCACACTTACGACCATTGCAGCATCCCCATGGTCACACACGATCAAAATTCAGATGCTTGGCTGATTCATATTTATGACGGTTGCAGGGTCTCAGGATCATGAGATCCAGTGGTGGGATTCAAATAATTTAACAACCGGTTTCTGCCCTAATGATTTCTTCCAACAACCAGTTCACCAAACTGCTCAGAAACTTAACAACCGGTTCTCCCAGAGTGGTGCGAACTGGCTGAATCCCACCACCGATGAGATCCCCATTTGCAACCTTCTGACAAACAAAGTCAGCGGGGAAGCCAGATTCACTTAACAACCGTGTTACAAATTTAACAATGGCCGTGACTTACCTAACAACTGCAGCAAGAATTGTTGTAAAATGGAGCAAAATTCACTTAACAATTGTCTCACTCAGGAACAGAAATGTTGGGCTCCTTTGTGGTCAGAAGTATAGCATGCTCTGGGGGCTTACAAAAGAAGGACCCCCCACCCCAATTTTGCCACTGTTTTCTTTTCACCTGCATGTAAGTTTCAGTTCGCAAAGTGGTGGCCGCTTGCAGGCAGCTGAGACTGTATTCCATGTCTTGCTCCAGGGACAGCGAGTAGATGGAGAGGAACGGCATGGAGGGCTGAGGAGCAAATCACAGGAATTCATTCATACCCAAAGGAGGAGCAACTCAAGCATTCTGGATAACGGTAATGTGCCCTACGTAGGGCTGCCTTTGAAGAGCATTTGGAAGCTTCAACTGCTGCAGAATGGAGTTAACCCAGGTGTAAATGGTTTGAGTTACTCAGTGAATGAGACATCTCTACTTTGTCAGCTGCAAAGGTTATAAAGGGCGCAATTCAAGGTTGTCACCTTTAAAGACCTTTGTGGCTTGGGATTGTTTACCCGAGGACTGTCTTCTCCCGGTTGTTTCTATCCATCCAATCTGGTCTGGCAGGATGGGCTCTGGGGCCCATCAGTCAAGGAATGTTGGTTGGCAGGGAATAGGAAGTAAGCATCCCTTTTCTGCTACAGCCCCTGCCCTCTGGAGCATCCTCCCTCTGGAAATTAAGATGGCCTCAACTCTGTTGGCCTTTGGTAAAGCTTCCAAGTTCTGTCTTCGGAGATTCTCTATCATCCAGGTCACGGTTGTCCCTAATGTGCTTTTCAAAAAGCAACAGGGCTTTCTTGTTGTTGTTCTTCTCTTGAAACCATTTCACTTCCCATCTATGAAACTTCTTCAGTTCTAACTGAATGCTGCGGAATTTATATTTATATTCTTTGCAGTTCCACAGTCATTTGCACTCTGATTCAGGTAATTCCAAAGATTCAGATAATTCCCCCCATCCCAGCTGGCCTCAATGACTCTCAGAAAGAGTGCTAATGATCATATGACTACAAAGAATATTAATCCTTCTTTTCCTCACCATTCAGTTAGAATTGAAGAAGCTTCTCAGATGAGAAGTGAAATGTTTTCAAGGAAAAAAAATCCCAAGTAAGTCCAGTTGCCTTTTGGAAAAGCACCTTTGGGACAATCTTGAAGATTTGGTTATGTGCCTAGGCTTGGAGTCTCGAGTATGTGAAAAGTTATCTGGTTTTTTTTGTTATCTTAACATCTATGGATCATATTTTTATTGGCTGATGTATGCATTCAATTTTCAGTCTTGTGATTGTAATTCATTTTCTAATTGATTTTATAGTTGCCCATCATCCACTCACTTGATTGAAATGGACAGCCATATACATTGAAAACAGTGGTGGGATTCAAATATTTTTACCACCGGTTCAGTGGGAGTGACTTGACGGGCATGCTTTGCGTGTGTGCACACACTTTGCATGCGCGCGCACACCAAACATGAACTTTGTGCAGGCGCAAAGGCATTTGCATAGACGCAGAGGCGTTCTAATTCACCTCCTGCAAGCCTGCATGATCCCGGTCGCTTCAGCAGCTGCCGTGCGGCACTCTCCTGTGCCGCGCAAAGCAGTTGCACTTCAAATTCAGAGGGTAAAGGTGAGTATAGGAGCCCGGGCAGGCAGGTGGGCCCAACAGCAGAGCAGTGGAGAGAACTGGTTCGGTCTCCGCTGCTCATTGCTGCTACTGGCTCGGCAGAACCGAGCCAAACCGGTAGAATATCACCACTGATTGAAAAAATAAAATAAAATATGCAATAAAGAAACCAGGGAGCCAGAAGGCAAATTCCAGACTTCTACTCCCATCTGCTACTCTGGAAATCCAAACAGAATGAATAAAATTTATACATCAAGCTCATGTCACTCTGGGCTTACCTCTTGAGTGACAGTTTGCTTGCAGGTGTTCACGATCTTCTGAAGTCCTTTGGAAAACTCGATTTCTGGGGAGAAAAAAAAAAGGACCAAAAAAAAAAATACTGATGTGATCCAGGTTAGGTTTTGTTGACATTAAAAAGCAAGCATTCAGCGATTTCTCCCATGACATTGAGAGTTGAAGAACCATAATTTTTCTCTCCAGATCTCTGGAGAACAAGAAGGAGCTAGAAGTAGAACATTTCTCAATGTACAAATGCTTTGTCCATTAATTTTGTTTTTTGTTTTGGTAGGGAGAGATTCTAATTCAGGGCATGGAGCACCTGATCTGTATGCAGAAAATTCCACATTCATTCTTGGGCATTTCAAGATAGGGCAGGGTAAGATTCAGGCTCCAAATTATTGCTACAAAGGTAAACTGTAGCCTGGCAAATGGAAGATGATAAAAACCAGCTTTTTGTACACAGGAAGTTGCGGTATAGTTCCTGGAATGTATAGTTTAAAAGATTAGGTATGGGTTTCCTTGACTTACAACCATTTGTTTAATGACCGTACGAGTTACAACGGCACTGAAAAAAGTGACTTATCACTATTTTTCACACTTACAACTGTTGCAGCATCCCAGTGGTCACACGGTCAAAATTCGAATGCTTGGCAACTGGCATGTATTTATGATAGTTGCATGTGACCATGGGGTCCTGGGTTCATGTAATCAAACTTTTGTGACCTTCTGACAAGCGAAGGCAATGGGGAAGCCAGATTCACTTAGCAACCGTGTTACTCGCTTAACAACTGCAGTGATCCACTTAACAACTGCAGGAAGGAAGGTTGTAAAATGGGGCAAAAGTCATTTAACATCTGTCTTGCTTAGCAACAAAGATGTGGAGCTGAATTGTGGTTGTAAGCCGAGGACTAGGTGTAGACAATATTGGATTAGATCAAATAGTGTAATGTTGGTTAGCTAGAAGGCCACACCGTCTCTTAAGGATTGAGGGCCAAAAGTAGGTAGGGACAGGACCTATAAGGGTAAGTTTTAAGGCTGAAGTGAAAGAATGGCTGGTGGAAGAAAATAATATTATATTCCTTTATTTCTTCATGTACTCCTTGACTAATGGCTGTTCAAAGTTATGATGTAACCTGAAAAAGGGACTTATGACCTGGTTCCAAAGTTCAGTGTGGGTTTGCAGCACCTTGCAGTCACATTACTGCAATTTATGGGAAAGCAGAGTTTACTTCCAGTTTCCAGCATCAATGACTCCCATAGCAAAAAATGGGTTCATTTAACGACTGCAGTGATTTCTTTAGGACTGCAGCGTTTGCTTAATGATCAAAGACTGTAAAATCGAGTCCGGTCATGTGGTGACCCATTTTACGACAGTCACAACTTATGACCCTAATTGCAGGGCTCAATTACAATCATAACTCAAAAGGACTACCTGTATTTCAATTTTGCAATGCGGGTAGTCCTTGACTTCTCACCACAAGCAAGCCCAAAAGTTCCACTGATAAGCAAGACAGTTTTTTTAAATTACATTTATATGCCACCCTTCTCCGGAGACTCAGGGCGGCTTACAATTTTTGGGATACAACCCAGTGTGCTCAGCAATAGCCTTCATTCCATTGTATATGCCTGCTTATTACTAAGCGTCATTTTTACAAGGTCAGCTAATTGCCCCCAACAATCTTGGGTCCTCAATTTACCTACCCCAAGAGGATGGAAGGCTGAGTCAACCTTGAGCCTGGTGGGATTCGAGCCTACAGCAGTTGTAGGCAGCTGGAACTTACGTGCAGGCAATTAACAGCCTGAGCCACCAAGGCCCTTTATTGTTAAGTGAGTATTGCTCCATTTTTTGAACTTTTAGTTGTTAAGAGAATCACTGCAATTATTTAGTTACTGACACGGTTGTTAAGTGAATCTGGCTTCCCCACTGACTTTTCTTCTCAGAAGGTCGCAAAAGGTGATCACGTGACCCCAGGGCATTACAACCATCATAAATACATGCCAGTTCCCAAGCCTATGAATTTTGATCACATGACCACGAGGATGCTGCAAACAGTCAGTAAATGTGAAAAATGGTCATAAGTGCTTTTTTTCAGTGCCATTGAATCTTTGGATGGTCACTAAATGAATGGTTGTAAGTCGAGGACTACCTGTACTGGTAAGCATTAGGGTTTCTTTGCTCATTGGTTTTATAAAACACCATAGAATAATGTAGACCAGGGGGGTCAAACTCGATTTCATTGCGGCCCACATCAGGGTTGTGTTTGACTTTGACCCCAGGGGGGTGGGGGCGTGGCCAGGGTGGGCGTGGCCTGCTCGACATCACTTGTGTCAGGGGCGTCTGTGGTGACCCAAGTGCTCTGCCAGGCTCCCAAGCTCCGTTTTCAGCTGCAATGGTCTCCTGCAGCCCTCTGCCAGCAAAAACAGAGCTTGGGTGGGCCACACACAGCCCTCAAGCTCTGTTTATGCTGGCAGAGGCACCACGGCCCGGTGCTTAGCTGTTTCCAGGTCAACTCTGTAGGCCAGATCTAAGCACCCCGTGGCCGGATCCAGTCCATGGGCCTTGAGTTTGACACCCTGATGTAGATCTTGACTGCAGACTTTGGCACTACAGATACTAAAGGCACAGAATTAACTTAACTATTCCCCTTCATTGTCAGCTCACCCAGAATCGTCCTCTTCTCCATATAGTAGATAAGATCCTTCATGTACTTGGAGATGCTCTTGGCATATTTGAGGGCAAAGTCTACCCCTCCATCACACTTCTGAAGGAGCACGTTCACCTCTTCAACTGACAGGCGTGCTGCATCGCATGAAAAGTAGCAAATAAGTGATTTTCATCTTACTCTTTTGTTGCCAAAATCTAATTCTGTGCAGTTAATGTCAAAAGCGACTCTTTCTGAAATTGATAAAAGACTGATTACATCAACTTTCTTTTCATGCAGCGGTTTCCAAATACCACAAACAGCATCGTAAGGCAACAGTTGCTTTTGTAATGCTTAATTGTGTGAGCACTGATGGAGAGCAAGGAAGAAGAATGAAAAGAGAACCTGAGCTCCAAAATGCAAAATATCAGAGAGAACTTTCTGTACAGCTGAGTTGTAGCATTTTCTACTCAGTCTTAAGTCAGCCCAAAATTATTGCAGCATGAAATTTGCTGCCTTCCAAGGTAATGGTTGATGTAGCCTAACACATTTTAATTGCCTTTGGGTCGTATCAGAGTAAGGATGAAAAGTTTACTTCAACACTGATATAGCCAAAGATAATTCAAACTCATGTTTCATTCATGAGCTAAGAATGGAATGAAACTGATGTTATGGAAACAGAGCAGAATTAAGAGGTTGCCAGGACAAGCGTGTGTAATAATTAGGAGCATGAGAAAAAAATTGAATTATTTTTCTTCTAGGTATGATGGGTAAGCAGTTGGGAGAAAAAAATGGCGCTTTCTTTTATATATGATAACAGCAAGATACCCTTGTATGCACATAAATGGAAAGATCTGCAGATCCCACCAATTAAACTACTTTAATTAAAGAAAAGACTGTCTCGCTTTGTTTCCATCTGAAAATCACTTATGGATTCTTTGCTTCAGACAGAAAAAAATGCTATATTAATTTGGGGATTTGACTATTAGACTTGTTCAGCATTATAGAAATATTGGATGTTACTCAACTTCAGATCGAAAGATTAATATATTTTATGTCTATGGAGATTCTCAGTCATCCAGGTCATGGTTCTCCCAAAGGTGCTTTTTCAAGAGGCAACTGGATTTTCTGGTTTTTCTTTGAAGACATTTAGCTTCTCATCCAAGACGCTTCTTCAGTTCTGACTGGATGGTGGGAATGGAAGGATTTATACTCCTTCCAGTCAGCTGGTCATTTGCATTCTTTTAGTGAGTTGTTAAGGTCGCCTGGAGCTTTATCTGTGTCCTCAGGGTCACCTAAGTGGTGCAAATGATTGTGGAGCCTTCTTGAACTGTTGAAAGGACTGTTTTGTAGATTGGAGATAGATGATGTCTTATCCCTCCCCCTCTGTTAAGAGAAGGCTGTTCAGTTTTGACACAAATGGCCTCTTTGACCCCTCTTTCAAACCAGCGGTCCCCTCTGTCCAAAATGTGGAGTTTGCTCTCTTCAAAAGAGTGGCCTGTGTCTTTTAAATGCAGATGGACTGCTGAATCTAGACCTGATGTGTTTGTTCTTCTATGTTAGTGGTGGCTAACCTTTTTGGGCTCCTGTGCCAAAAATTGTGCCCGTGCTTGCATGCTCGCATTCGTGTGCCAGCACTCAGAAGGCAATGTGTGCCCCCCCACGCCCCCTACGCATGCATGCGCAATCCCCACCACCCCCTTACCTGCACTGCACCTCACAGCTGATTTTTGGCTGATTTGAGGCCTTTTTTGGCCTCCCAAAGTCTTGAGGAAGGGTTCTGCAGGCTTTGCAGGCCAAAAACTAGGCCTGTTTCATCACTTCTGGTATTTTTGGAAAAACAGGAAGTGATGAAACAGGGCTAGTTTTTGGCCTGCAAAGCCTGCAGAAGCCTTCCTCAAGCCTTTGGGAGGCCGAAAAAAGCCTCAAACCCACTGAAAAGCAGCTGTGAGGCGCACGCATGCGCAGTGAAGTAAGTTTGCCTGCAACTTGCATGCCAGCACAAATGGCTCTGTGTGCCATAGGTTCGCCATCACGGTTCTATGTTGTGCCATACCAGCTGTCTGCAAGGAGTATAAATCCTTCCATTCCCCCACCATCCAGTCAGAGCTGAAGAAGTTCTTGGATGAGAAATGAAACATCTTCAATGAAAAAACAGAATGTCCAGTTGTCTCTTGAAAAAAGCACCTTTGGGATAATGTATTTTATGTTTGCAATTATTGAAAAAAATCCAGATTCTTTTTTATTTTCCTTCTTCCTCTTTTTCCCCCTTTTTCTATTTTTCCTTTTTAAAAATATATTTTATTCTTTATAGAAGTTTAATCGCACATATTTTTTAAAAAAGAAAAAGCATCAAAATGATACAACATTATTTTTCTATGTTTCATAAATGCAGAATTCTGCGTAATTCATGAGAAGTCAGTAAGGGAACAAAAATCATAATAAAGATTGTTCTTACCTGAACTGAAATCTTCCCTACCATGCAGCACATCTTCTGGTCCCAAACTTGTAATGCCCCCATATAGATTTTCCACCGACTACAAGTAAGGGAAAAAAAGTTATTCTTTAAGGACACCTCTGTAATGTCAGCTTTCTTATTTTGTCCTTGCCAAAGTTTTCCCTTTTTATGGAGACAACAATGCCTTAGTTCTCTTGCTCCATTAGAAAATGACTTATGTAAAAAAGTGAATTAAACAAAATGACATGGTTTCCTTGTTCACCCTGTCCTTCTGAAACAATTTATACTGAAAGATATAAGGGACTCTAAAATTCTTTAGCAGAATCAGTACCTTAGAAATCATATATTCTTTTTATTTTTTAATTAGTTTATAGTGCCACATGCTACAGCTTTCTATAGCTTTTAGTTCCTTAGTCCCAGAACTGGTCCTTCAAATTCCAAGTGGTTGCCATGGTGGTATGGCCAATTAAAGAGCAAAACATTCTTGTAGGGCAAGGCAGTTGAAGACGATTAAGGGGGAGGATTATACCATTTTAGAGACCTCTCTTCTAAAAAATTGAGTGGGTGGATCTTCTTCTATCTTCTAGCCTTTTTTATTTTACAGGAGCGTCTCCTGCCGATATCAAGTACCAACCGCCCTGTACGAGCACACAGACAGGGGCTTCTTGGGGTGCCGTCGGCCAGTCAATGCTGGTTAGCGACGCCCCAGGGATGGGCCTACTCTGTGGTGGTTCCCCCCCTGTGGAATCAACTACCCCTGGGACTCCATCTGGCCCCTGACCTTCGCACCTTCCGTCATGACCTGAAAACTTGGTTATTCGAACAGGCTGGGCTGTGCTGACCGCCTGGGAGGGGGTTTAAATTTTATAATGCACGCTGGCTTTTTTTTAGTATAATTGGACTTGTTACTGTTTAATATTCTTTTAAATAATTTATTGTTGTGGTTGGTTTTAGTTGTGAGCCACCCCAAGTCTTTGGAGATGGGGCGGCATACAAGTTTAAATAATAAATAAATAAATAAATTTGTAGGAGCTAGAGCACCAAACTTGGGAGCTTTAGTTGTACCTCAACCAGCAAAATCTATTCCCTGCTCTGAAAGCCACTGATAGTGCTTTAAAAAAGGTGAAAAACAGAATAACAGGTTGGAAGGAACCGTGGAGGTCTTCTAATGCAGGGGTCTCCAACCTTGGCAATTTTAAGACTTGTGGACTTCAACTCCCAGAATCCCCTAACCAGCCTGGGAATTGAAGTCCACAAGTCTTAAAGTTGCCAAAGTTGGAGACCCCTGTTCTAATCCAACCTTCTGTTCAAGCAGGAAACCCTATACCATTTCAGACAAATGGTTGTCCAATCTCTTCTTAAAAAACCTCCAGTGTTGGAGCCTCTACAACTTCTGGAGATGGTTGCACAACAGATGTCTACTGGGAGCCCAGCTGCCCCATCATGATTTAGAACCAAAATATTTAGTGTTTCTTAGGCCCTAAGAATTATTTAGAATTAAGATACAAAGAAAAAAAATATTTTTTTTCTCAGCTCAGGATCCTTTTCTTCTGAAATACCAGAGATTAAACCCGCTGCTTTCTCCTTCAAAGCAGGACTGTGTCCCTTCTGGGCAATGAATTGAGGAGCAAACCTGATTCAGATCAGAAAGAGGAATTGAAAGGATGGTACTACTGTCCACTTCTCCCATGAGGAATTCAGAGACACTGGAGTGGGGAAGAAAACAAAAACAGGAAAAAGGTTGATATAGTAGGAAATAACTAGCAAGTTAGTAGCAGCAGCCAAAAACCATCACTGAGCCTCAAAAAGAAGCTAATGGTGACATTTTGCTTGTCAGTATTGACTGCACAAGCAACACTTGCTCCACTCTTTAACTGTTTGAATCTACAACTCCCTTCATCCCCTATCATAAATGGCTAATGGTTGGGGGTGATAGGAAATGCAGTTCCATTTATCAGGAGCTTAGAGGTCTTTTAGCCCAGCATCCTATATCAGACTTATTCTCTATTCAGCATTATAACACAAATGCTACGTGGAATTGCACCACACCAGTGAATGCAAAAATCAGCATGTGAGGCCCCCGGCATTACTATTTTAATTCTCACCAAACAGCATTTTTCTTATTTTTTTTAGATTTTTCTTCTAAACATTATTTAGAGTAGTGAAACTGAACATTAATGTTTAAAGTATTAGCTTTATCTCTTCAAGGGAAACAAAGAAATTCATACTTATTGCTCTTTCTTTTAGAACAGAGGTCTCCAAACTTGGCAACTTTAAGATTTGTAGACTTCAATTCTGGGAGTTGAAGTCCACCAATCTTAAAGTTACAAATATCTATGGAGATTCTCAGTCATCCAGTTCATGGTTGTTCCAAAGCTACTTTTTCAAAAGGCAACTAGTTTTTCTTGTTTTTCTTTGAAGATGGTTCGCTTCTCATCCAAGAAACTTCTTTAGCTCGAAGCTTCTTGGATGAGAAGTGAACCATCTTCAAAGAAAAACAAGGAAAGTCCAGAAAAAGCACCTTTGGGTTAAAGCTACCAAGTTTGGAAACACCTGTTTTAGAATCATAAGAGTAAGAAGGTGCCATTTAATTCCTCACTGCAGAAATTCAAATTAAATATCTCTAATATTGAGGTGTTTTTCCCCTTTGACTTGGGCTGCTTTTCTATGATCATGATGTTGATGTAATTTGTAAATAGAAGTTTAACAGGATTAAACTACTTCTGAAGAAGTTATGAGGAGGACGTACTATCATGGAGAATTTCAAGCAGAGGCGTTTCTTAGATATTTTTACACTAAATTGCTTACATCCAACTAGGACCAGTGAAGAGGAGTGTGAAATGGGTGGTGTCCACAGATGCCCTAATGCTATATTCTGTTATTCTAAAATCTGTTAAGTAACTGTCAGGGTATATTCATGAATTGGAATAGAGCATGGTAACAAGTTCAGCCAATGAATAGGCATAGCTACTAAGTCAGCCAATGAGGACTGTTTTGGAAACTGAAACTAAAATTAGCCTAGGCTGGAAACTGAAACTAAAAGTAGCCTAGGCTGGAAACTGAAACTAAAATTAGCCTAGGCTGGAAACTGAAACTAAAATTAGCCTAGGCTGGAAACTGAAACTAAAAGTAGCCTAGGCGTGGCTCTATATTAAGCTCTGCAACTCTGCAGCTATGTTGAGTCTGTCTATTGAAGATGAAACTGCTTCTCTCCTCTTGTTGCCTGCTGAACTAAAGTAAAAGAGAAACTAACTTGCTTGCTGAAGACTGGAGCTCTGCTCTGAACTTGCAACATGTTTCTGTCTGAGTTTGCTCCATGTTGGAGAAATCTACAACTGGTTTGTAAAATCTACTCATTATGTTTATAAAGATGTTAAATGAAGCATCAGCCATCTGTGTTTATTTTTCTGGCGCTGAATTAACGCTGCCAAACTCTGAACAGTAACCATCAAACATTGTCTTTGAGATGATCTTTTGCTTACGTGCTACTGAAGGAGACTGCAATCATCTCCACAGCCTTTTCAAATTCACGTTTTTCAGCTTCATTGTTAGACTCATAGTGGAAGCCTAAAAAATGCAGATGGAAAAGGAAACCATGACACTCTCCCCAACTCATCCATCTTAAAAGGGCATCCTACCAGATACACAGCATAACTGTAGAGCTGCAGCACAATATGTCTGTACATTTCTGTGTGTTTTCCAATGCTCCCCATGTGGGGGCTGAGATGGAAAGGAAAAGCAGCAAGGGAGCACTTCAGAGCAATACCATAAAATCATCTTCAGTGGGGGGGAAAAGAATTATTTGGAAGAATAATTATAGCTTTCCTCTTGTTGTTCTTTTATTTTGCAAAGCGGCAACCTTAACAGGGATTTAAATGTGTCATTCAAATACTTATCACACGGGAACTGTACTGAGGCAGAATTATAAGTGATCCTTGAGTTACCACCATTCATTTAGTGGCTATTAGAAATTACAAAAGCACTGGAACTTTCTTACTATATATGTTGACAGCAGCAAGACTTCCAAAAATGGAAGGACACGTCGATTCCTATCAGGGATAAATGGTTGCAGAACAGTGGTGGGATTCAAATTTTTTTACTACTTGTTCTGTGGCCGTGGCTTCGTGGGTGTGGCAGGGGAAGGATACTGTAAAATCTCCAGTCAGAGAAGGTATTTGTTGGTTCTCCGAACTACTCAAAATTTCCGCCACCGGTTCCCCAGAACTGGTCAGAACCTGCTGAATACCACTTCTATTGCAGAAGCTGATAGAGTTGGCTGAAATTGCAAAATTGACTATTTTGATTAAAGAAAAGTATATAAATACTTTTGTTTCCACATGGAGACCACTTCTGAACTTTGTGCTTGAAGTGGAAAAGAATGAAGCTTTGATTTTGGGTTTTACCAGTTAGGCTGATGGATCCTTATAGAAATGGCTAGTTTATATTATGATGAAAAAACAAAAAGTTGCGATTTGATGTTAATGCTTTATTTTACTGCAACAGAGAGAGTTGGAAGTCAATGTTGCTGCTGCTGCTTTTTCCTAATCCTTCAGAGGTGGTATTCAGCAGGTTCTGACCAGTTCTGGGGAACCAGTAGCGGAAATTTTGAGTAGTTCGGAGAACCAGAATATACCACCTCTGACTGGCCCCGCCCCCATCTATTCTCTGCCTCCCGAGTCCCAGCTGATCGGCTGGGTCTTCTTTTGCTGCCCTGCACAGGAGAACGGAGCTGGAAAGCAGGTTAGTGGGGTGGGGAGGGAATGGAGATTTTACAGTATCCTTCCCTTGCTACACCCACCAAACCACACGCACCAAGCTACACCCACAGAACTGGTAGTAAAATTTTTTGAATCCCACCACTGTAATCCTTCCTCGCTCTTCTTCCCCCCTTCCTCCCCACTGTTTTCCTATTTTCTTTTGTATTTATCTTATAACTCAATAAAAATGTTAACAATGAGAAGTTACAAAGCACTGAAAACAATTGACTTATGACTGGTCCTTGCACTTAACAACTGTTGCAATAACCCCACGGGGACACGATCAAAATTGGGGTGCTTGACAACCAGCATGTAGTTATGACAGTTACAGTATATCTTGTGGTCATTTGCAACCTTCCCGGCAAGCTTCTAACAATCAAAGTCAATGAGGGAAGCCAGATTTGCTCAGTGACTGCAGATTCACTTAAAAACTGCAGTGAACCACTTAACATCAGTAGCAAAAAAAATCATAAAATCAGGCACAACACTTAACAGCCATCTTGATTAGAAATGGAAATTCAGGTCCCAATTGGGGTCGTAAGTCGAGGACTAGCTTTATGGAGGAATCTGTTGCAACAGCTATATCACACTAAAGAATTAATTATGCAAAACCAATCTTTGGATCCTAGGGCAGAACCATCCTTGCACGAGTCATTCTTTGATACTTGACTCCTCACTCATAATTCCTGGGAAACTGAAGTTCACTTAAATTTTTGCTCGAGGGATACACTCAATTGCCCAGGGTTTTTCTTTCTCCAAAGATCACTATATGGCAGATGTCATGAACATGAAGCTTCTCTCATTTTTGTGGTTAAACTGTTCAGGATACAGGAAACCAAGCCAACAGCAGAAAACAAACATTTTGATTCTGCTGAACTGCAGAAGCTGCCATTCTCTGCCTACCACTTCCTCCTCAGCTACTCCGATATGATTCAGAGCGCAAAAAAGTCCATTTTGTTACTACGATATTATAAAATAAGATGAGGCTTAGGATGAAAAAAGAAATGTCTCATCTCTATAAATACTTGTATGTGCCATAGTAAAGAATTATTTTGGCAATTCACAGAATCGTTTAGAGCAGGAGTGTTCAACCTTGGCCATTTTAAGACTTCTGGACTTCAACTCCCCCAATTCTAGCATAGCTGGCTGGGGAATTCTGGGAATTGAAGTCCATATGTCTTAAAGCAGCAAGATTGGACACTCCTTGTTAAGTTTGCATGAAGAGTCAGACGCGAAGAGCTTCAGTGAAGGGTTTATTAAGTGACTACAGCTCGAATGGACCCGACTTGGCTGGGCTACGGCTGCTTCTTATAGCCAGCAGCCGTAGTTGCCAGCCAATCAGAATGCAGGGTTTTTCCGGCACTATTTAAACCAATAACATTCAAACCTACATACATAACACCCCTCCCCACTAGGTTCAATCCATACCAAACCCCAACCTATCTAATGTATTCTTTTAAATAGGTGGGGCTCTTGCGTGTACGTTGAGACCTTCGTGGTTCAGAAGTTTTAACATTCTCACCCAGTGAGAGAGGAAATGTGTCTGCTGACATTTCCTCACTGGGACTTCCTATGAAAGAAGACCCTGTTTGACTGTTAGAATCTGGTCCCTCCTCCCAACCCATCTCCATCCCAATGTCAGCACCCAAGTCAAGTAGTGATGTGCAATCTTCCACTTCTAAGGATGGATTTTGGCATTGTGACAGGTTTTGGGATGGTTCCTGTCGTAATGGCTCATTACACATGGGGTTTATTCTTGCTTGCTGATTTTCCTCCTGTTCCTCCCCTTCCCCCCTAGAATTGACATCAGGTGAGGGAACTAGAGAGAGCAAAGGCGATGTTCCTGAGAGAACCTGGATCTAAGTTGATCAATGTGCCTGCTCCAGAGGAGTCCATCCTCTGTTTGCACCCTGTAAGAACGAGGGCCTGTGATCTGAGTTATCTCAGCAGGAATCCACAAAGGTTCACCTATAAGGTTCTTAGCATAAACAGAATCACCCACACTGAATGTGCGAACTTTGGAAGTGGAATCTAGTGGTGCTTTGGGGGCGTAAGTGGGATGAAGGCGGTCAAGGGAAGACCTAAGTTTCCTGCCCATCAACAACTCTGCTGGGGATAAGTTATTAGATGGGTTAGGAGTGATGTGCTGAACACTAAGATGTTTTTCAACTTTCTCAGTGATGTCCCCAGGACCCAGTTGCTGAAGCTTCTCCTTGGTAAACGTACCATCGTTCAGCCCGGCCGTTAGCGAAGGGTGCCCAGGGGCAGTAAGGGCATGTCTGATACCCTGTTGTGCTAAATAGGATTCAAAGAGGTTGGATGTAAATTGAGGGCCATTGTCAGAGACAAGAACATCAGGTAACCCGTGGGTTACAAAAAGTTTTCTGAGCTGCTTGATGACAGCATCAGTTGTGGTGGATGCCATGGGAAGTACCTCTAGCCATTTGGAATATGCATCTACTATAATAAGAAAGGTGTGCCCTCTGGTAGGGCCTGCGAAATCAATGTGAATCCTAGACCATGGGTGCCTAGGACATTCCCATTCCTGTGTGGGGGCGTGAGGTGGGGCAGGCCTGACTACCTGACAGTTGGGACAAGATGCAACCCAGTTTTCAACCATTTTGTCCATACCTGGCCACCATACATAACTCCTGGCCAATCCCTTCATCCTTACAATACCAGGATGACCCTCATGTAACATTTCCAAAACCTCTCTTTGCAGTTTTGCAGGAATAACCACCCTGTTACCCCACAAAATACATCCTCTTAATACAGATAATTCAGTTTGCCTGGACTTAAAGGTTGGGCAAGGTGAGGTAGATCTTGAAGAGGCCAACCTTTCTTAATCCAGCCTATAACAGGAGCCAACACAGTGTCTTTGGCACTCTCTGGCAATTTCAGCAGCATGAACTGGAAGCTTGGCAACAGTTTCTAGGAAAAAGGTGTGTGTTTCAGATTCAAAGTCCTCCTTGTGGCAAGGAAGTGGGCAACGACTTAGTGCATCAGCATGTCCAATGTCCTTGCCAGGCTTGTGGATAAGTTTGTATGAATAAGCTGCAAGAAATTCAGTCCACCTCAGCATTCTTGGTGACAGGATAGTAGGTGTAGGCTTGTCTCCTGCCACATGCCTAACAAAGGTTTGTGATCTGTAACAATGGTAAATGTTCTGTCATACAGATATTCATGAAATTTCTTAACAGCTGCAACAACTGCCAATGCCTCCTTGTCCAATTGGCTGTAATTCCTCTCTGCTTTAGTCAAAGTGAGAGAGTAAAATGCAATAGGGGCTTCTCTCCCACTGGGAAGCCTGTGGCTCAAAAAAACCCCCACTCCAAAAGGGAATGCATCACAAGTCAGTACAACAGGCAAATTCTCAGAGAACTGTATCAGTACAGCATCAGACGTGATTAGTCTTTTAATACTGTTAAATGCTGATTGTTCCTTCCTGCCCCAGACCCAAACAGACTTCTTATCAAGTAATCTGTGCAATGGTTCAGCAATGGTTGCCTTTTGAGGTAGGAACATGTGATAAAAGTTAATAAGTCCAAGGAAGGCTTGCAAATCTGTTTTGCATTTAGGTCTAGGGGCTTCTTTGATTGCTTGAACCTTGGCATCTGTAGGATGGATGCCATGCTTGTCAATCATGTAGCCCAGGAACTCAACCCTGTCAGTTTTAAGAGTGCATTTTTCTTCCTTGACTTTTAACCCGCTTTCCTGAATCTGGTAAGGACTTCTCTGAGTCTTTCTTGTAGCTGAGTGTCATTTTCAGCAGAGATTAACACATCATCAAAGTAAGGCACTACCCTGGCAGTCCTTGGAGCATTCTTTCCATAAGGCTTTGAAAGATGCCTGGTGCCACGCTTACTCCAAATTGTAACCTTTTACATTTGAAAGCACCTCTATGAGTCACAATGGTTTGGACCTCTGCAGTGGCATCATCAACTGTTAGTTGTTGATATGCCCGGGCCAAATCCAATTTGGCAAAGACTGTACCCCTGCCAAGTGAATGTAGTAAATGATGCACCACTGGTACTGGATATGCGCTCTGCTGCAGCGCATGGTTCAGTGTCCCCTTATAGTCTCCAGATTCTTACTGACCCATCAGCCTTGACTGGTGTGACTATGGGTGTCTCCCATCTGGAGTGGTCAGTGGGCTTTAAAACCCCTTGAGCTATTAATTTGTCTAATTGTGCATCAATTTTTTCTCTTGTTCCAACTACTGGAATCTTGTTCCCTTGGTAGTCTTTAAGAGTCAGTGCTTGCTTCTGGAAATGCTTTTTCTGAATGTTGGGAAGTAGCCTATGAATAGTGTCCCATGACACCATAGATAAATAAGAGCCCAAGTCCACTTCCATTTGGCAAGGCCTTCCTTCAATGAATACCTTCCCATGTACTTTTCTGCTTCTCAAGGGTGAAGAATGACCAATGGTGATTGTTTGATGAGTTTCATTCTTTCCATTTGCTTCTGAGTTGCGCCCCATCTTCTCAATGAAATTGTTGGGCTTGAATTCCTTCTCAGGGAATTTCTTCCTACTAGGTGGAGTTCTGGATGATTTGCAGACTCTTGCTAGGTGACCTCTTTTCTCACAACGTAGGCAGATGGTGTCTAAAACTTGCATTCAGTGCGGGGGTGCCCCCCCACAGCCTCTGCAATAAAATTCTTGCCTCTTTTTTCCAAGGTCCTTCCTTTTCTTCTCCATTCTGAGTCTATAAATTCCTTCCTCCACCTCACTACAGTCTGAATCAGAGTCTATTTGTTCGCAATGGGTTGTTGTGGATTTTTCCACATCAGAATGGCTTGAGGCCTTGTTAATTTTCTTCATGGCTGCTGCTGAGGACTTGGTGGCTTCCGCTGAAACAGCTTCCTCTATGGCCTCCTTAAAGTGATCTTAGGTTTCATTAGTAATTTGCTCTGTAAGACCTTATCTTTAAGGCCTAGAACAAACCAATCACGCATGGCCTCTTCTAAGTTGGTAAACTCACAAGTACCCCCAATGTCCCTTAAACTTGCCACGAAGTTGTTAACATTTTCGCTTTCCCCTGATCCCGACGGTAAAACTCGTGTCTCTTAATGAGGCACGATACTTGTGGGGCGATGGGCTCTTAAAAGCTTTTCTAAATCAGGCCATTCCATTACCTTCAAGTCTCTGCAGCTCCCGCCAATGCCTTCGCCATTGAAGACTGCCGGACTGCAGTGCGTGAGTGAGAAACCGCCCTCTTCGCTTCTCAGGGATATCGGCAAGGTCATTTCCTTCCAAGTACATCTGGAAGCAATCCGCAACGATTCCAGTCTTCCGCGCCGGATCGAACGGGGCTGGGGGTGTTCAGCGCAGCCATCTTGCTCTTCTGCTTGTCTTCCGCGTTGTCTCTTCTTCAGGGAAATCCCACCTTCATCGCCAGTGTTAAGTTTGCATGAAGAGTCAGACGCAAAGAGCTTCAGTGAAGAGTTTATTAAGTGACTACAGCTCGAATGGACCCGATTTGGCTGGGCTACAGCTGCTTCTTATAGCCAGCAGCCGTAGTTGCCAGCCAATCAGAGTGCAGGGTTTTTCCCGCACTATTTAAACCAATAACATTCAAAACTACATACATAACACTCCTGATTTAGAATCAGAATCTATGGTACTTCAAAATTTTCCAGATTTATTCTGGTTACTGCAAGTTTGTTAGACCAGATTTGGTCCTTTCTTAAATATATACATTAAAGACTATTTCTGAAAAATCTGCACTCTTCAGTTTGGTACAAGAAGGCACCCAACAATTATTAGTTGTTACTGTTGAAAAATAAGAATTGGTTCAAATATCTTATCACTTTTATACTTCTTTTCAGAAAACTACAACAACATTTGATTCTTATCTAGATTGGAATACATCTATGTTTATAAATATTTACAATCTTCAGACCTGAATCTAAATCATTTTTAATTTTATCCAGGTTTGGAGTTGAAGACTGCAAAAGCTAAAATTAGCCAAGATATTATAAAGGTCCAGGATGAAAAAAGGCTTTCTTTCATTTAATTAGTACCAATTTTAATAGCATTGATTATTCTTCCATTATGTATTCAATCACATGTTTCATTTATCACTGTAAAATAATTTGGAGATTTGCGGTTGAGCATACATTTGAAGTTTCATGGTCAAAATGGCCTCTGGAGTCAATTGTGAACAGAGAAGACTTTTAAGAAACATGGGCAGAATTCATTCTGATTAATAGGATGATTCCCCCCCCACTGAAAATTCTAAATTTCAACCCTGAGTGGATTCAGCCACACCTTTGGTTTAACTTATTTTGTGCTATCTTTTAAATAGTGTGAATATTCACATTGAAACTATACACAATTTTTCTCCATTTTCTCCAAATTTTGATGCTTATTCTTGGACAAGTACATAGTCAGAAAGGGAAGGATTAGGGACCTATATCATCAAACATGGTTCTGCCCATCTGATCCAAATATCTAGGGAGGAGTCTTCTGAGAACCACAACCCACAAGATTGTGGGTCAGATGATAGCAGACCAGTGGTGGGATTCAAATATTTTTACTACCGCTTCTGTGGGCATGGCTTGGTGGGCATGGCATTGCTTGGTGGGTGCGGCTTGGTGGGCATGGCAGGGGAAGGATACAGTAAAATCTCCATTCCTTCCCCATCCCACTAACCTGTTTTCCAGCTCCCTTCTCCTGTGCAGGGCAACAAAAGAAGTCCCAGCCAATCAGCTGGGACTCAGGAAGCAGAGAATAAATGCGAGCAGGGCCAGTCACAGGTGGTATTTGCTGGTTCTCCAAACTACTCAAAATTTCCACTACTGGTTCTCCAAACTGGTCAGAACCTGCTGAATACCACCTCTGTATCAGACCCTACATTATGGAATACATGCTCTCAACTTCTCAATGAAACTTGAGTTGACCTTTGATCACGTCTTTGGGTTACCATCTTCATGGTTTTTTTAAACCATATTTTGCAGATTTGACCCTGCTTATTCCAATGGGCCTTTTAACCATAATGTTTTTGTTTTTGAATAATTTAAAAAAATTATTTTAGGGGATGTTTAGCTTTTCTCCTATATTTTTATTGTGTAACACTCTGAATTGTGCAGCTTGGGTAGCATATAAATACTGTAAAATAAATAAGCAGCAAAAAAAAACCAGACACATACAGGTAGTCCTCATCTTATCATTTGTTTAATGACTATTCAAAGTTACAATGGCACTGAAAAAGTGACTTTTGACCAATTGTCACACTTATGACCATTGTAGTACCCTGATCAAACTGGGTGTTTGCCAACTGGCATGTATTTAGGATGACTGCAGTATCCTAGGGTCCTGGATTGTCATTTGCAATCTTTCTAGGGAGCTTCTGAATAGCAAAGTCAATAGGGGAAGCCAGATTTGCTTAATGACCACTTGATTCATTTAACTGTACTGATTCGCTTAACAATCATGGCAGAGAAAAGTGGTAAAATTGGGTATGGCTCACTTAACAACTGCCTTACTTAGCAAGAGAAATTTTGGGCTCAGTTGGACTCATAAGTTGAGGACTACCCGCATAAAAATAAATTTACTGTCCAGGAAGAATGAATTAAAATGCAGACCAAACAAATATTTGCTAACATCTCTACTCAACAGTCTATGGTACACACACTATAATACTAAGGGAACATTTATTCCAGAAGTTATTAATTTGGTTCACAAAATGTGCTAACATTTAATGATTTGTTAACTAGGCCATACTTTATTGCATCTGCATGCACACTAGGCTACAAGCTGTGGTTTGTAAGCCAAAACATCTGGATTCACACATTATATTAAATCAAAACCAAACATATCACATATAGCTCAGGACAGTTGTGAAGCCTGCATATATTCATAATGCTAGGCTCACACGTTATCTGAAGTATGCCATGTTAACACTGTGAGCATCCTGATCTCCATGGGCAGATGATGCAAATAGTGTAATTTGCAACAATCATGTTGTGCAGATTATATAATTCACATCATTTATAGGTTGACATTATGACACATAAAATATTACTTGCCTTCTCTAGGTGCCCTAAAACAAAGAGAGTAGGATACTGAAGTTAAGTGTTTTATCAACTTGAAAACTGAAGTTGTTTTTCCAACTTGAAAACTTTAAGATCTGTAGATTTCAGCTGGCTGGGGAATTCTGGGAGTTGAAATCCATACATCTTGAAGTGGTCAAGTTTGAAAAACACTACCTTGAGCATTCTTACTAGTCATACTTTAAGAAGCACACTCCTAAGGAGTGTGAGATCAAATCAGGACCAAGCTAAGTTCCTGGTAAGAACATCCCCTCACTGACCTTTGACCCTGGAGATGAGGGTCCCAGCTGCAGTCAAGGTCTCCAAAGTGTTGAGCAGTGGGTACTTGTTAATGACTTGCCGAAGAATTCTTAAGGCTTCTCCAAGACATTCGTGAGCGAGTGACCGTCGAGATTCTGGGCCATCTGCAAAAGGAAGAATTTTTTTAAAAAAACTCAGAGAAGCTTTGATAAAACATCTGGCTGACTGTGTGACCAACTGTAATAATAATACATCTGTTGATATGAAAGGCAAAAGAGTCTAGATAATGGATGTTACAGAACCTGGAAGAAGCAGAATAAAAGAGAAAGAACTGGAGAAAAATAACAAAAATACAAAGACCTACAAATAGAAGAACAACTATGGCAAAAGAAAGTCAAGATAGTACCAATAATTGTAGGTGCTTTGGCTGCAATCCCAAAAATCTGGAGTGCCTGTTGACCTTGTTGATGATCCAAACTCCATCAAGGACCTTGGAATACTCATCTCCAATGATCTAAGAGCTAGAGCCCACTGTAACTACATAGCCAAAAAGGCATTAAGAGTTGTTAACCTAATCCTACGTAGCTTTTTCTCTGGTAATATCACACTACTAACTAGAGCATACAAAACATTTGCCAGACCAATACTCGAATACAGCTCATCAGTCTGGAACCCACATCACATATCTGATATTAACACAGTTGAGAAAGTCCAGAAATACTTCACAAGAAGAGTTCTACACTCTTCTACTTGTTGCAGAATACCTTATGCCACCAGACTTGAAATTCTAGACCTAGAAAACCTAGAACTACACCGTCTTCGGTCCGATCTAAGTATAGTATATAAAATCATACATTGCAATGTCCTTCAGCTTCAACCATAACAATACAAGAGCACACAATAGATACAAACTCATGGTTAACCACACCAATCTTGATTGCAGGAAATACGACTTCAGCAACAGAGTGGTCAATTTCTGGAATACTCTACCTGACTCTGTGGTTTCTTCCCCAAATCCCAAAAACTTTAACCTTAGACTTTCTACTGTTGACCTCACCCCTTTCCTAAGAGATCTGTAGGGGGTGTGCATAAGCGCACCAACGTGCCTACCGTCCCTGACCTATTGTTTCTTTTATTGTTTCTTATATGTATTCATTTCATGTATTCATAACTATGTTTACCCTTATATTTATTATCTTGTAAGTGATTGACAAATCAAATAAATAAATAAATAAAATAAACACCATCAGTCAATTGCAAAAGCCAGCTTTACTTAGAACAGCTTACATCCTGCCATAGTACCTCCATCAAACAACGTGTCTATCACAGGTCCTTGAAAAGGACTCAATAGGTGCACAAAATATGTCAAATTCAATCTAGACATACAGCTGACGGTGCGACAAACCATAATAAAACAACTGTCAATAAGAAAGACAAAGAACACTATATAGTGGATGTTGCAGTACTTGGACACAAAACAATAGAAATTCTCTTTTCTCCAGGGTCAGTTCCATTCTTTCTATGTCCAGCCTTTAGCTCCTGCTTTTTGGAATTCCTCAGAGCTCCATTCTTGATTCAAGGGTCACAGGATGAGCTTATCCTTCAGCATGAGATTAAGTACTCTCAATATCCTAAATATACTGTTTAACTCTGTCTCTGGCTGGCCCAGGGATGCTGTTTCAGTGCTCTATCATTGCCTGAAAACTGGGGTGGTTCTGGATAGGGAAGGATAGATTTCAACTCAACCTGAGCAAGACTGCCTGAGTGTTTCGGGTCCCTTAAAGTCCAGATGCAGAGAATTTCCAACTTTGGTTGTGACTGGGGCTATATTACCCCACTGACAGCCTGTGATTTGAACTCACAACTCTCCTTGAACAGCAGGTGGCAGCTGTGTCCAGGAGGGCCTTTGCAGAACTCCATCTTGTATGCCAGTTGCACCTGTTTCTGAACCGAGAGTCCTCTAAATAGTCACTCCTGCCTTGGTTATCTCCCAGCTGGATTTCTAAAAAGTACTGTACATGGGGCTACCCCTGAAGACCTTCTGAAAGCTGCAACTGTTCCAGAATGCAGCAGTGCAAATAATAATGGCCATGGATGCACCTTAGTAATCCCTTGTAATACTATTAGGGGGAGCTGCACTGGTTCTTGATAGCCTTCTAGATGTAATTCTTTTTTTAAGTATTTATTGACGTTTTTAATAAGCATAGTACTGTATACAGGTGATTCTCGACTTATGACCAGTTGCTTAGTGACTGTTTGAAGTTATGACATACCCTCAAAAAGGTACTTATGACCCAGATTCAAAGTTCTGATGGCCACCACCACCCCATGGTCACATGATCATGTTTGGGGCACTCAGCAACTGGGCCTCATTTACAGCTCTTTGCAACGTCCCATGGTCCTGTGACCTACTCCCCTCCCCAAGTTATGATGTTTTCTTTACTGGAAACTAGTATTTACTTTTGGTTTTCAGCAAAAAATGCCCATTACAGAAAGTGAATTCGCTTAATGGCCACAATGTTCACTTAACTGCAGATTCACTTAACACCCATGGTGATTCACTTAACACCCATGGTGATTCACTTAATAACCACCACAAAATTGTTGTAAAATCAAGTCCTTCCCATGATTTTGTCACCAACACAGCTTATGACCCTAACGGGTAAACTCCATTACCATCGTAAATAGGGGACTACCTGTAAAAACTAATTAAAAAATGAACGAGAAGAAAAAGAAAAATTCAGAAGATGCAGAAAAAGAAGAAAAGGAAGAAAGTGGAAGATAAAAGAAAAACACAACCAATACAATAATAAAGAAATGGCTTCCGCCCTTCATCACACTGAGCATAAGCTAATATACAGTAGTAACTTTTCATCCTCTTTTCAACTTACAAATTAAAAAAAATATTTTTAATTTGTCACTTTTATCTATACTCAATCCAGAAACCGTCAACTATTCTATCCTGGTTCAGCAAAAAAATCCATTAGGAGTCACCAGAAATATCAAACAAATAGTTTCTCCTTGGTCAAATACATAATCTTGATGTTTAAATCATTCCAATGGCGTTGCAGGATTTGATCTTTCTTGATTCTTTGGTATTTTAAAGATGCTTCAAAGCTTTCAACAGACCTTGTCTAAGATTTTTTGTCTCAGTTGTTCCATGTCCAGAAGCTTTTCTTAATTTGTATTTTGAACTCCTATTTTAGTAATCTCAAATCTTTGTTATCTTCCATACCTTCAACCTCTCTTAGGCTTATGTCAGCTACAATTTTTACAAAATTTTTCTCATTGTCTTCTAAAAGTTTATCCATTAAAATTTGCATCCTTTCTGAGATATTAGTTATTAATGCAGATAGTCCTTGACATATAACCACAATTGAGCCCCAAACTTTTGATGTTAAGAGAAACATTTATTAAGTGAATTTTGCTTCTTTTTTATGATGTTTCTTGCCTCAGTCGTTAACTGAATCGCTGTGGTTGTTAAGTTAGTAACACAGTTATTAAGTGAATCTGGCTTCCCCATTGACTTTACTTGTAAGAAGGTTGCTAAAGGTGATCACACAATCGTGGGACACTCCAAACGTCATAAATATGAATCAGTTACCAACCATCTGAATTTTGATCATGTGACCATCGAGTTCTGCAATGGTTATAAGGGTGAAAAATGGTCATAAGTCACTTTTTTCATTTTATGAAAAAAGTCATAAAATCAGGCCCAACTCACTTTGCTTTGTAACAGAAAGTCTGGTCCCAACTATGGTCATAAGCTGAGGCTTACCTGTTCTTTTTTTAGTGTCCACCCAATATTTTGGAGTAAACCTCCCACAATATCCTTATGGTGGCCTTATAGACTGAGATGGGTGAGAATTGTAAGACTTCTGGTTATCCTTCCTTCCTTCCTTCCTTCCTTCCTTCCTTCCTTCCTTCCTTCCTCCTCACTCACTCACTCACTCTCTCTCTCCTTCTAAGCTACCCCATCCCTTCCTCTCCTCTCCTCATTGTAAGAAACAAATTTTTTAAAAAGTACCCCAGGGATGATAGGGTAAGGAGGGGAGGGTTCTATGGCACATCCTGCTTCTGTTTTAAACTTGCAAAACCATTTCGCACTGTCCCATCCATACAACTCTGAGGAAGTGTATGTTTGAGTTGAATGCAAAGGGGTGGATTGAAGCACCCAAAACTGGGTAAATGAGTATTAGACAAAGGCCTACAGCTGGTTTGCACAATACAGTTGGCTATGGTTATTTTAATGCACGATTATTAGCCTAATTCATGGCTCTGCTCCTCGCCACTCCCTTCCCTTTGGTAATGTTTGGCTATCATATCAGTCTACAATCCGTCTCCACAAAGTCTAAGGAGTGAAGGACAGAATAACCCAAGCCTGTGCACTTGTGCACCCATGGAGGATTTATCAGGGCGCTGCCAGCTGTCACAGTGTCCTGTAAACAGGAAAGGCAGACAAATGAAAAGGCAGAAAAGGCAGGAAATGGCATTTTCCCATCCTTCTGCCTGCTTTGACATGTCAACTGATTTGGGAGCATGGCTAAGCGCAAACCATTGTGAAATCAGCTGATGTCATCCATCATAAAGACTTTTCTCGTGAAGCGATATTCCCGGGTCTTCACCCCAATATGCAAGGCAGAATTTTTGTAAGGTAGATGCTCTGCACTGAATGAATTAGACTGCTTGTAAAAGCGGAGTGTAAAGCAAGACCTTATGCTCTGCTACAAGTGCCTTAGAAATAGTTTAGGCAAAGAGAAAGCTCTTTAACTGCCACTTGCAAAGTGGGGATAATTGCAGAATACCTGCCAAGTTATTGCAATTATTACAGATAAATCTATAGAACAATCTCCTTATGCATGCTTGCTTAAACTCTCCATTTTGTACAAAATATGATGCATTAATTAAGCCTGCTATTAATTTCTAATCCCACCACCACCACTGCAAATTACCATATGTTGAAGAAACACCACAGCCTCCCAATCTTTGTGCAATTTAAGCATATCAGTGCATCACAATTTTCTTTAGATATGTTTGTACAAAGCATTTATGCTTAACTTAATCATGGTTTACTCCAACAGTTCTCAAACATTTTGGTTTCAGGACCCCTTTATGTTGCAAAAAGGTATCGAGAACTTCAAAGGGTTTCCGTCCTAACTACTGCAATCTATTATATTATGGTACTTTTTACAGAGTTTTATCATTACAGATTAGGTTTCCCCAACCTGTCACCCTTCATGAGAGCCAGCATTGCTAGGTATTAAGGCACCAAGCTAGAAGGCAGAAGAATGTGAGTTCTAATCCTGCTTTAGGCCTGAAAGCGGCTGAGTAATTTTGGGCCAATCATCAGGAGACTTGGAATTCTAGTCTCACTTTAGGCATGAAAACCAGCTGGGTGACTTTAGGCCTATCATCAGGAGACTGAAAGTTCTAGTCAGAGGTGGTATTCAGCAGGTTCTGACCAGTTCTGGAGAACCGGTAGCGGAAATTTTGAGTAGTTCGGAGAACCAACAAATACCTCCTCTGACTGGAGATTTTACAGTATCCTTCCCCTGCCACGCCCACCAAGCCATGCCCACAGAACCGGTAGTTTAAAAAATTGAATCCCACCACTGGTTTTAGTCCCACCTTAAGCATGAAAGCCAGCTGGGTGACTTTAGGCCTATCACCAGGAGACTGAAAGTTCTAGTCCCACTTCAGACATGAAAGCCAGCTGGGTGACTTTAGGCCTATCACCAGGAGACTGAAAGTTCTAGTCCTAGGCATGAAAGTCAGCTGAGTGACTTTGGGCCAATCACCAGCAGACTTGGGCCAGTCTCCCTCCTCTCTCTCTCTCTCTCTCTCTCTCCCTCCCCTCCCTCCCTCCCTCCCTCTCTCTCTCTCTCCCCAATTCACCTCACAGAGTTGTGAGGAAAATAGGAAGGAGTATTTAAGTATGCTTACTGCCTTGAGTTATTTCTAAAAATAATAAAGGTTGGATATAAATAAATAAAAATATAAGGACTTTCTGTTGTGAATGTTGGGAATTCTGGCAGCTAAATTCTGGGAGATACCAATTTTTTTTATTATTTTTTAATTATATTTATATGCCGCCCTTCTCCGAAGACTCAGGGCGGCTTACAATTTTTGGAGCACAACCCAATGTGCTCAGCAATAGCCTTCATTCCATTGTATAAGCCTGCTTATTACTAAGCGGCATTTTTACAAAGTCAGCTTATTGCCCCCAACAATCTTGGGTCCTCAATTTACCTACCTCGAGAGGATGGAAGGCTGAGTCAACCTTGAGCCTGGTGGGATTCGAGCCTACAGTAATTGTAGACAGCTGGATCTTAAGAGCAGGCATTTAACAGCCTGAGCCACCAAAGACTCAATTTGGACCAGGCTGTGGGTGCATTGGCAACAAAATGTATGTGTTGGGGGGAAGTAAAATGCAAATTAACTAAAAATTATAGCAGCTGCTTTCAGACCCTCATGGAGTGTCAAGTCATGAGCTCAGTCCCTAACTCATGGCTATTGTAAATGTGCGTGCAATATTACTCACCCTCCTGCAATACAACATCCTTCAGCTTCTCCAGCCGCTCTGCAAAACAAGCCACGTCAGCGAGCAGTTGTGAAATGTCCTCTGCTTCTGCTAGGCTCCCTTCGCTGATTTCATTGGGACTATAGGCACTGTGGGGCTTGTGAGCTTTGGCAAGACCTCTGGGAATAGCTGGGGACAGAGGGAATCCTGCTGCACTAGCATGGCGGCTGAGACTTGTGGGACGCTTCAGCGTAGCTGCTGTGGCCGATGAAGACAAATCCACTAGGCTGGAAGTTGATACATCCAGTCCATCTCGCCGTGGAAGCTCCTGGGAGAAGAATCAAAACCATTTTGATTACTGAGAGAGTTGAAGTGGAGGGTGGTGTAGGAGAAGGAGTGGCAGAACCTGGGAGTGGGGGTGGAGTTAAAAGAAGAATCAGCCTAGAATCCCTATATAGCCACAAGCAGATCAAGTCCAACCTCCCTTGAATTCCATGGACTCTTATCTAACTCCAGGCAGGAGTAAAAATTTATGTGCTGAGGTATGATTAGCAATAAATCAGTTTAATTGGATCTTCATGTGTAGACCTGGTCTTTCATACCTGACATACCATTAGGGATTGCATCAAGGTTCTCTTTGAAAATGCAACGGAGCAGGGATTGCAAATATGTATTTGGTATGCTGCATTTTATTGATGTGGAAGGCTATATGTGTACATACCAACAAAGCAATGAACAATCTTTATGCATTTATGCCAGAGTTAGATCATGACTATTTTATTGCAGATTTACAGGTAGTCTTTGACTTACAACACCAACTGAGCCCAAAATTTCTGTTGCTAAGTGTGGCAGTTGTTAAGTGAGTTGCATCACCGGAATCCTGACACTCATTTTATGACCTTTTTGCTATAGTTGCTAAGCAAATCGCTGCAGTTCTTAAGTGAATCATGGAGACTTTAAGCGAATCCAGCTTTCCCCCATTGACTTTGCTTGGCAGAAGCTAGCTGGGAGGGTTACAAAAAGCAAAAGCACTGCTTCATAATGCTTTACAGCCCTCTCTAAGCGATTTACAGAGTCAGTCTATTGCCCCCAACAATCTAGGTCCTCATTTTACCCACCTCGGAAGGATGGAAAGCTGAGTCAACTTTGAGCCAGTCAGGATCAAACTGCTGGCAGTGAGCAGAATTAGCCTGCAATACTGCATTCTAACCACTGCACCACCACGGCTCAAATGGTAGTCACATGACCCCAGGACAGTGGAAATGTCATGAATACATAGATCACATGACCATGGGGATATGCTGCAATAGTCATACGTGTGAAAAACAGTCATAAGTCCCTTTTGTCAGTGCCGTTATAACTTCACATGGTCACTAAATGAATGGTTGCAAGTCGAGGACTACCTGTAGTAGTATCAGTAAAAAAAAAGGAGGAGGGAAGTAAACCAAAGGAGTAGACAAACAATGAACTTCCAGTGCTGCAGATAGAATTAGTACTCAACATGGCAGGTGTAGTAGCCTCCACCATAAATGGGGAAACTCTTCTCTTTGAAAATGTAGCTGCGGTACTTCAAAGCAGACAGTGTGACATATTGTGGAACAGTGCCTTTTGCGCACGTATTAGGGAAACCCCAGAGACTTTCCGTAGCCAACTCCATCATGTATTGACTATATAAATAGTTTACCTTTGAATTTATAAATAGAATAAATAATCTCAAATTTGCACACTGAGAATGTAACTGTGATGTGATTTTTAACATTCTTTTTGCCATACTCTAAGGCAGCAGCCCCCAACCTTTTGGGCACCAGGGACTGGTTCTGTGGAGAGAGGTTTTTCCTTGGACCGGAGGAGGAGGAATTTCGCATGCTGCCTGCATCCCACGCATGGGGCTTTGCTTGTTTGCGCGGACTTGTTGCTGGAATGCCATGGAATGATTTTTTTTTTAAATTACATTTATATGCCGCCCTTCTCCGAAGACTCAGGGCAGCTTACAATTTTTGGAGCACAACCCAATGCGCTCAGCAATATGCCAGTTCAAGGACCGGGGTTTGGGGGCCCTTGCTCTAAATAAATTAATACTGCAGATAATCTTAGAAATGATTCTAGGTAGACTTTCTGGGAAGTGAGCACCAAACCCAAAGACAATGGAACTCGCAATGATATCAGTCTTATTTTTAAGAATCATTGCAAAAGAACTAGAACAAGGCCTGCATTAAAAAAAATACACTTTTCATATTTTCCAATTTTGGGTAGGCAGGGAGCACAGAGGTTCTTAACTGTTTTGAATATCTTATCCATTATAACCTATGGGGAAGATACTACAGATTAACAGAGTTGGAAGGGACCTTGCCAGACCATTTAATTGCGTGATCAATCCCCCAGAAACTTCCTCCTTAATTCTGCGATTTATTGCAGATCATTCTATGGTGCTTCTAGACTGAATGAAGAGAGAGGCATTTTTGGCCAATATCTGTTGCACTTCTACGGGTGGAAACAAACACCACAATGCTGTTGAATTTTAACAATATTAAGACAACGTTCTCAAAACAGGTTAGTTTACAGGAAAATGGTCCAGCTATATTGTGATCCATCATACTGTGAAAAAAACCAGCTGTCATCCTAGTCAGAAACTATCATAGCGTTTTCAAAAGGCAAAGCATTTTACACCTGCTATGTATGCAGGTTTAAAGTCATTGGTTTAGTTTGAACTGTTCTTGTAAAATGTAAGAAATGATTGGTTTAAAAAGTGCGGGAAAACCCTGCACTCTGATTGGCTGGCAACTGCGGCTGCTGGCTATAAGTAGCAGCCGCAGCCCAGCCAAAGTTGGGTTTGTTCTGAGCTGTAGTCACTAATAAACAAAGAGCTTGAAGCACTCCGCGTCTGTCTCTTCATGCAAACTTAACACTGGCGACGAAGGTGGGATCTCCCTGAAGAAGAAGGCAACGCGGAACAGAAGAAGAGAGAGATGGCTGCGCTGAACACCCCCCCAGCCCCGTTCGATCCGACGGCAGAAGACTGGGAGATGTATGCAGATCTTTTCCAAATGTATCTGGAAGGAAACGATCTTGCCGACATTTCCGAGAAGCGGAAGAGGGAGGTCTTTCTCACGCACTGCGGTCCGGCAGTTTTCAAGATGATACCCTGTTGTGCTAGATATGATTCAAAAAGGTTGGATGTAAATTGAGGGCCATTGTCAGAAACAAGCACATCAGGTAACCCATGAGTTACAAAAAGACTGTATACATGAACAGACTTATAAATCACTGTTATTACTGTATTTTAAATTGTTTTGTTTAAAGCCAGGGGGCTTTGATTATGCCTAGGACTTTATAGTCACATGGGCAAACATGTCATCAGTATTTCTCAACCTTGGCCACGTTAAGATGGGTGGACTTCAACTCTCACAAATCCCTAGATAGCTGGGTGAAGATGGGTGGACTTCTGCCTTAAGCAGGGGGTTGGATTAGAAGACCTTCAAGGTCCATTCCAGCACTATGTTTTCTATGTTGTTTTTTTTAAGATCAGAGGACTATAATGACTAGGGACAGAAAGAACAGGGGCAGGGGGATCAGCAGTATGGAGAGACAATATCATACCAGTACTGTACGGTTTTCAGCAACTCAGAAATGGGTGGAGAACCTCAGCTACAATTGCTCAAGCGTGTTGCAGTGAGTAAACAGCAGACATGGGCATTTTCGTCACCCACTGAGAAACCACACATCCTTCCCCCTCTGCTCCTTTTGCAAAGCTATAAAATCACTGCCTGGTGGGCTTCACATTTTGGACCATGTGACACAATTTACTTAATGAAGGTTTATGGAACAAGCTGCTAAGGGTTGGGTCAATGCAAATGCAAAACTTTGATGTCGCTCTCAATGGTGAGATGGGTGGCATATACGTTTAATAAACAAACCATGAACCATGGTTCACCAACCCACAGATGCTAACTTCGTACAACAGCAAAGCCCAAAGGAAATAAGCCACAATGTGATTTTGCATAATGGTGAAAAAAATGAACATTTTATCAAATGCACTGCCAAGATGTGTCCAAATCCATCTTATTATGTTGCTGAAACTTTCCATCTCTTGATTATACTATAACTTTAAGAACTGGTGTCAAGTCTGTTTTCTCCTCTTCCCTTTTCTGCATTTTTCTTTTCAGACTTTAAAGCCCAGATCATAAGCATTTATCTAATACAGGAATGTCCAACCTTGGCAACTTTAAGACCTGTGGACTTCAACTCCCGGAATTCCTCAGCCAGCCATTATGGTTGGGGAATTCTGGGAGTTGAAGTCCACAAAATATTGCCAAGGTTGGACACCCCTGATTTAATGTAATGGTATTTGTTATAAACTACACAGATTCTTGGTAGCTTACGCTCATAAATCTATAAAATGCAAATTATAGTGGTATAAAACCAAAATAGACAAAATAAGAATGAGTAATAAATGAGACAATCACACCTCAGTCCTCCCATGCCTTTGGGAACATGTTTCATGTTTGGAATGCCTATAATGAGGGCGCTAATCTGCTTTTGAGAGGGCATCCATTCCAAAATAGAGGGGCCATAACAGAAAAGTAGCACCTCCAAGTCCCTGCCCAAATTCACCTTACAAAACTATGAGATTTTACCACAAATTTTGGGCAGGCTGGGTAATGTGCGTGGAAAAGACGCTGGGAGAATGGACACTGTCAAGGAATGGTCAGATAAGAGACAGCGTAGGCCACAACTGATAGTGGATGGGAAAAGACGCTCAGAAAAGACTCCCTAGTTTCTCAGGCTATAGGAAATTGGGTGAGGGGGAGAGATTGTACTTTCAGACTTGCAAGATTCTGTTAATACAGGTAGTCCCCAACTTACAGCCATTCATTTAGTGACTGTTAGAGGTTACAACAACATTGAAAAAGGCAGTGGTGGAATTAATTTTTTTTTACTACCGGTTCTGTGGGCTTGGTGAGCATGGTGTGGCTTGGTGAAGGGGAAGGGGAAGGAGGAGACTGTACAATCTCCATTCCCCCGCCCCACTCCTGGAGGAAGGTTACTGCAAAATCACATTCCCTCCCCACCCCACTAACCTGCTTTCCAGCTCCATTCTCTTGTGCAGGGCAACAAAAGAAGACCCAGCCGATCAGCTGGGACTCGGGAGGCAGAGAATAGATGGGGGCGGGCCCAGTCAGAGGTGGTATTGGCTGGTTCCCCAAACTACTCAAAATTTCTGCTACCGGTTCTCCAGAACTGGTCAGAACCTGTTAAATACCACCTCTGCAAAAAGGGACTTATGACCATTTTTCACACTTATGACCATTGCCGCATCCCCGTGGTCACGTGATCAAAATTCAGAAGCAACTGACTCATATCTATGAGGATTGCAGTGTCCCTGGGTCATGTGATCCCCTTTTGCAACCTTCTGACAAAGTCAATGGGGAAGCCAGATTCACTTAACAACTGTATTACTAAGTTAACAGCTGCAGCCATTCACTGAACAACTGTGGCAAGAAAGGTCAAAACATGCGGCAAGAATCACTTAACAAATGTCTTGCTTAACAACAGAAATATTGGGCTCAATTGTGGTTGTGCATTAAGGACTACCTATATAGTTTTACAATGAAGTAGAATTAGCTGATCCATATGTGATTCTTATCTGGTTTACCCTGCAAGGCTCACTGGTTGCTTTTATATGGAAAACAGGGTATCTGCAGGCACTCAGAAAAGTCAACAGAATGGCTGCACCCCTTTTTATGTGCATCCCAGTTGCAATATCCTAGCCCACATCCTGAGTTTTTTAACACACCCATGGATGCCCTGAAGAAAGTGGTTCCAATGAAACATAAAACTTGAGCCATATAGATTATAAATATATATATATATAACTTTAAAACTATATTATGGATTATACATTAAAACCAACCAACATCTTCACTGCAGTGTGTTATAGATACTTTTTTTATATTTGTAATGTGCTGTCATTTCAGCTAAGATTATTGAAATCTGTTTTTTTCAGCATACTTTTGAGAGAAAAAGAGAGGAACTGAGAAGATTCATCCTGTATAATTTATGATTTACATAGGTTTTTATTATTCATTACCATAGGAATATTTTATTATGTAATACAGCACTGTTTATTTGTCTGGTTATTTTTTTGCTATTTTAATCTTGCTTACACATAGTAGAATTGTAAGCCAGCTGGCTAATGACTGGAGCAACTAATAAAATGAAATAAAATACACATCCAGGTAAAAGCACTTCAAAGAAACTAAGCTAAATAAGCTGTCATTTATTATTTACTTCCTGCTAACAAGGTTAAGACTACATAAAGCCGTGATGGCAAACCTAAGGCATGCGTGCCAGAGATGGCACACAGAGCCCTCTTTGTGGGCACATGAGCCATCGCCCCAGCTCAACTCTGCCATGCATGTGCATGCGCACCTCCCGCTGGCCAGTTGGTCTTCGGGTCTCTGCCACGCATGTGTGGGGGATGGGGCGCATGTGCCATGGACACATGCATATTGCATTTTGGCAATGCGCACATGCTTTGGACACTCGGTGCTGAAAAGGTTAGTCATCACTGGTATAAAGGAATTTATTCAGAGCCTTATTCCCTGCAACTTCTATCATCCCGAGTCAGCACACTAGTTGAGAATGATGGAAATTATAATCGAACATATGTGAACCACACCAGATGCTACAGCCCTCAGAAGCTTATGCATGCATTCACCACATATGAACAATGGTGAGAATCATTAATTACCATTATGGATCATAACTAAGCCACAACTTGTAAATAAACTATAGTTGGCTGGGTTTGCATGCATCACAAATCTAATTAATTTATTATTGCAGTTATTATCCAGCACATAAATCATTGCCCCATTGCTTACAAATTACATTCTCTTAGATTCACAGCACACTGTAATGAAATGTGGGGATGACATTGGGAGATGAGGAGAAAAAAATGCTGCCATTGAAACCATCAGACAAGCGAGCCAGGAGCCCCCAGTAGTTTAATGGTCAGAGGAAGATACTTAGGGCAGGCCCACCCTAACAGGTCAATCAGTTAAAAGTGAGAGTGAGATTTTTTTGCCTTTAGATTTTTTGATTCGCTTAATGTAGCCTTTTAATAAAGTAGAATTAGTTTGTCTTATACTTCCTATCTGATTTATATTTGGGTAGGCTGACACATACATACAGAGAGAAAAAAACACTCTGTATAAAGCAGTATTTATCAACCTCAGCAACATGTGTGGAATCAGCTGGGGAATTCTGGGAGTTGAAGTCCATCCATCTTAACATTGCGCAGGTTGGGAAAATGTGCAGTAAGGGTTTAGTGTTAAGTGTGAACCCAACTGGGGCCACCATTTTGGGGATGTGAATCCCCTTCTCTCCCATCCCATCTCAAGAGAGACATACTTTCCCAAACATTTGCTTGCATACAATCCCTTTGCCTACCATATCTGGACTGCAAAAATCCAGACTACTGACTGGCAGCAAAACTTTAAAAAATTGCTGTTTTCTAATATTTTTGAGGGTTTTTGTTTGTTAGTTTCTCTTAACAGCAAATCTTCTTAGCGAATAGAACTTGATATTTCTGCAAAACCAAATGCTTCAGATATTCCCTCTTATGTCCAAAAACACTTAATTAAGGCTCACTCCACTGTACTTTTGGTAGTGAACATGTTGTGAGCCAAGATTGCCTCTGACCAATCTGAGGTAAAAAATACTTTATTTTTATTTATTTATTTTATTTATTTTGTCAAGCATGTATTAGATAACAGCTTTAAGTATAAACATGATTATTAATACATGAAATGGATACGAATAAAAAGGAAACATTAGGACGGGGATGGTAGGCACGTTGGTGCACTTATGCATGCCCCTTACAGACCTCTTAGGAATGGGGTGAAGTCAACAGTCGACAGTCTAAGGTTAAAGTTTTTGGGGTTTGGGAAGAGTCAGGTAGTGTATTCCAGGCACTGACACTCTGTTACTGAAGTCTTATTTCAATACCTCAATGCCTTTACCTCCAAACCCATTAAGTTTCAGTTTGCCTCCTACATTGGATGTCTTGTGGTTGATCTGCATTTTTCAATAAACACCTGAGAGAGTGGCTGCTTAAACAAGCTAGCTCTTCCTATTTATCCTGGCAAGCTGTGAGATAACAAGCTTCTGGCTCTAAACTCAGTTAGGTCACTGTTTCCATCATTTGTCTTAGCTACCAGCTAGACACTTAATCCTCATTAATCTCTCACCTTCCTTTGTTGATGCCTAAACTAAGCAATTCCTAGGCTGAAGGCAAAAGGAAAAAAGAAAGAAAGGATGAAGGACTACGAAAAGAAATGAAAATACCGCCTTTATGAGATGTCCATGAACTACCATAACTACCTGCATATGTTTCTCAACTCCAGCAACTTTAAGATGAGTGGACTTTAACTCTGGCTGGGGAATTCTGGGAGTTGAAGTCTAATTCATCTTAAAGCTGCTGAAGTTGAGAAACACAAGTCAGATTCAGATAACAGATAATCAGAGTTGGAAGGGACCTTATAGGTCATCTAGTCCAACCCCCTTCCCAAGCAGGAGACCCTACACAATTTCTGACAGATAGGAGTCCAATCTCTTCTTGAAAGTCTCAAGTGATGGCGCTTCCACAACCTCCAAGGACAAGCTGTTCCATTGGTTGATTGTTCTCACTGTCAGAAAGTTTCTCCTTATTTCCAGGTTAATTACTGTTGATGGAGTGAATATCTAATATTGCAAATATAGGGACCATTTAATAACCTTTATAAAATTTAAGTGTCCTGGGCATCATTCCTATTGTCCATCTTTTTTGATATCTGCCCTGCAACTGCACAAAACGGTAGCACTGAGACAAAGATAGTTTCCCAACCTTTTTAATGAGAATTGGAAGGACCAGTCTGGAGGCAGGAAGCTCACTGCAGGATTAATATTTTCCTGAAACATGTCCTTTCCGATACTTTTTATTTTATTTGCTTGATTTCTGCACTACATTTTAGGGGTCGTGATGGGTCCTATCCTTCACCAAATGCATAAATTAAACCTAAGGCAGTGTTAATCTACAAGAAAATAGAACCTTTTAACTTGGCAAGACAGGAGAACATTATCTCTTAGAACAGAGGTCTCCAAACTTGTGGACTTCAACTCCCAAAATTCTCCAGCTAGCATGACTGACTGCGGAATTCTCCACAAGTCTTAAAATTACCAACTCTGGAGATCCCTATCTTAGAAAGATGCATTTTATCAAAACAGATCCTGATAGAGTTGCTTGGCAGTGAGATGGATGGCATATAAATTTAGTAAATAAATTAAAAGCTGCTTTATTTCTTTGATATTCCTCTGATGTTGGTAGCCAATTAGTCTGCCAAAGATTCCCTTTTCCTGTCTCCTCAAAAAATTCATTTATCTCCCACTTTTTCAGTATCTACAAAATCTGTACAGACACATCTCTTTCCTCATGTTTTAAACTGTTAGAGCATTTTTTTAAGGACTTTTTCAAAACGATTCAGAATTAATTCCTATGCTTCATTTCTTATATGTTTTGTCAATTGCCATAAATGCTCACCAGAGATTCACATTTTCTTGGCAAAAGAAAAAGGAAAACCTGAGAAGGGGGCAAATCTAAAAGCGATTCATAGGGATTACAGATAAATTGATTGTTTATGTTTATAAGTTTGCTTTACAAAGGAAAATTCAAGAGTAAAACCAAGAAAATAAATCGTGAAATGAAATAAATTTAAAGGACAGCCTTCTGTAATAAAGCGTGTATCATCATTACAGGTATAAATCAGATAAATTAGTTAGGTTCCTCTGATTTCAACAGAGCCACCAAGAGTCCATGTGAGACCCCTTAGGACTGGACTCCTATTCGAAGTTAGGCTACCAGAGATGGACTGCGACAACTCAAGCAACCTCTAGATGGCAACAAAGAGATAGACAACCACCCCTTGGCTGACTTCTAGTGCTCATCTGGATTTTTGTAGCCTAGATCTGTGGAGCAGAAATGTGAAGAATCACATCCACCCAAATGTCAGCATGGGGGCTGAACTATGCCGAGTCACCACACCGGACTCAGTTTTGCTTCCTCTTTGTCTTACACAGTATATGCAGAACTGTTTTGAAAATCATCCTACCTTAAGCCAGACACTAGCTCGCAAGGAGACAGAATCTAGAACGTTGCCTCCGGCTTTGGAGCCCTTCTTTCGTAGTTCAGCAGAATATGGGCTGTATGCGGACTTACTATTCATCCGCTTGCCGAGCATTTCTCCGATGGCAAAGCATCAGGAAGGGCCAAATCGGCCAAAAAAAAAACCACCCCACCCACTTTTGCAAAGGAGGCAACAGAGCAGTTTTGAAACTCTGCTAAGAAGTATATTCCACAAAGCTGTTAAATTAAAAGAAAATATCTCCATCGCTGACACAGGAACTGCAGTTTTTTCTTGCCCATCTTAGTTCTGAAAAACCTGCAGGAGGATTTTAAAAAATAATAATAAAAGAAATAAAAACCACCTACTAACAGTTTCCTTGCTCTAAAAAGGCGGAGAAAAGAAACCACAAATTGTTTCAGAGTATGTTAGATCTGACAAACTTCCTATTTTCTGCCTGGTGCAAAAAAACAAATAATCCAATATTGGCCTCAGAGCAATATTTTTCAACCTTGGCAACTTTAAAACATGTAGACTTCATCTCCCAGAATTCCTGAGCCAGTGCTGGCTCAGGAATTCTGGGAGTTGAAGTCCACACATTTTAAAGTTGCCA
Source organism: Naja naja (assembly GCA_009733165.1). NCBI lineage: Eukaryota > Metazoa > Chordata > Lepidosauria > Squamata > Elapidae > Naja > Naja naja. Next base: position 356,784,129 of record CM019148.1, read on the forward strand.
CATTTGAAATGCTCTGCATTAGAGTCTGAACGAAGTGTTCCCTTTCTGGTTTACTCAATCTACTTTTGAATAAGTAGATTCCTGCATGAAATGGGTTTTTTATATAGTTTTATTTATGTTTTTTTCTTTAATAACCATAGGTGCTTGGTGAACAGAGGGTCAATATATTCTAAACACAGTAATAACAATAGTAATATTATTTAAATATACATAATCATAATCTTTCAATTTCTAACATTTGTGTATACATAGTAATTATGTTTTCTATTCTATATCCATATAGATAATACTATTTTCCCATGTTCTAACTTCCATCTCCTTTTTCTAACTCTTAATAAAATAGCTACCATAATCAGAAGTATTCTATCCCTATCCATCATCTCTTGCTCTTTTTAGAATTTCAACTATTATAGACTTTTTAGTAAACCTTTCATGCTTCTCCCTTGGGATCTTGTAACTCCTTACATTGTCCCAAAGGTGCTTTTTCAGGAGGCAGCTGGACTTTCTGGTTTTTCTTTGAAGACGTTTCACTTCCCATCCAAGAAGCTTCTTCAGCTCTGACTGGATGGTGGGGAATGGAAGGATTTATATTCCTTGCAGATAGCTGGTCATTTGCGAATGCTCCATGCCTATTTTCACCACTCAGGCAGAGGTGGTATTCAGCAGGTTCTGACCAGCTCTGAAGAACCGACAGTGGAAATTTTGAGTAGTTCGGGGAACCGGCAAATACCACCTCTGACTGGAGATTTTACAGTATCCTTCCCCTGCCACGCCCACCAAGCCACGCCCACAGAACCGGTAGTAAAAAATTTTGAATCCCACCATTGTACTCAGGTGACTCTGAAGACACAGATAATCCTCCTGGTGACCTTAACTGCTCACTAAAAGAATGCAAATGACTAGCTGTCTGCAAGGAGTATAAATCCTTCCATTCCCCACCATCTAATCAGAGCTGAAGAAGCTTCTTGAATGAGAAGCGAAACATTTTCAAAGAAAAACCAGAAAGTCCAGTTGCCTCTTGAAAAAAGCACCTTTGGGACAATGTATTTACTGGTCACAAAAGAGGCATTCCTTCAAAAATCTACCTCTTTAAAAGAGGCCTTCCCTGTTCCATATGTGTACAGTTCACCCCTATGCTGAAAGGTGCAATGTTCACATTATATACTGTATGTTTAAGAACACGGCTTGATTACAAGCTGCTAGTGTTTTCTTTTATGTTCTCCACCCCGCCCTATTTCTCCATTATATATATAAAAAAGCTAACATTTTACAATATTGGCAGGATAAGTAGAATAGTCAGACCTCACCGGTTGAGTTTATATTCAAGCAGTTACTTCAGAATGTAAATTTCCAAGCTGCTCCATATTGTGCATTTCAACATTTTTGTGGCTACACCCCGAACCACTGACAGAATCAACATTTTCAAACTGAGACACCCTCTCATAAAAGGAAGCATGTGCAACTCTTAACTCACCCATCCACTCTTGCAACAGCCAAAGATAGGACACTCCATTTTCAAAGTAACATAATACTAACAATGTGTTTTGTAGTACGATGAAAACCAGTAATTCCAGTCACTATATAGATGCCAGTCTGATTCAGCAGATACGCCAAGGTTTATCTTACAATGACAGAAGTGTGAGTGTGTTTACGTGCACGTGAATGCACACGCAAACACACACACTCACAGACTCATAGGGAATTGTAGATGGAAAAATAAAGAATGGGAGGAGACCACAACAAACTGCTAACATTTTGTTTAGACACATTCTGCTGGAATTTTTTTGTTCTTCAACTTCCATAATCCTAAGGCAGCACAGATAATGACTATATTGCTAGGCATTGTAGGAATTGAAACCCAACACTTAAGGCACAGCTTAAGAAAGACCAATGTGGGTCAACCTAGTCAGAAGTCAGATCTATTTAAAATACAGTGGCTAATTGCAAAGCATAAAACACAAAACATTCTGGCACTGAAAACGCTAATTAATATCTGTAAGGTGATAATAACCCATTATTTGAATTCAGATCCCAGGATAGTGAATTTTCATGGTAAATCATGGTCTACTGTATATTTACGATGCCTTACTTCTTTCAGACCGTATCAACTTATTTTTTTAAACAGCATCCTCTAAGATCTAACGGGTTTAAAATGGCCAGAGAGAAAATACAGTAATCCATCTTCATCTTTAATAGTAAGTAAAATATGACATTTTTGCATACATAGTTTTTAAAATCTATGGAAAATCCTCTTCTTTCCAATTATTAAAGGTGGCCACTCTTTGTATCTGGCAATTCTGAGAAGAACATGATTTATGCAACTCTACTTTGGTTTAATCTCATCTGCTTTTTTTCAAAGTCAAATATTTTTGAAGCCGCAAAGAAAAACAAAAAGTCAGAAATTAAAATAGTCTTTAGTTCAGACATCACAAAACTTTTGTATTAGCTTAAAAGCCCAAGATTAAAAAAACAAATACCACCACAATACATGTATCACGTCATCATTGTTGTACAAGGAATGAAGTCAGGACACACAATAACACAAATAGGTTAGGTTACTCAGTAGTTAAAATATTGATATAATTTCTTTAGAGAAAAGGCAAAGGTGAGCCAAACCATATCTGATGTGTGTTACAGTGCCATCCCTCCAAGAAACACAAGTTTATAGTTCCAGAAAATGATATTGGCAACTAGAGACAGTTGGCCAATAAAGAGAAAGTCAGTTTCTTAATATCCCACTTAGGTAGTCCTTGATTTAACAACAGTTCATTTAGAGACTATTCTAAGTTACAATGCCACTAAAAAAGTGATTTATGACCACTTTTCACACTTATGATGGTGATCAAAATTCAGCAGCTTTGCAACTGACTCATATTTATGACAATTGCAGTGTCCTGCATTCATATGCAACCTTCTGACAAGCAAACTCAATGAGGAAGCCAGATTCACTTAACAACCATGTTACTAACTTGATAGCTACAGTGATTCACTTAACAAATGCGGCAAGAAAGATCCTAAAATGGGGCAAAATTCACTTAACAAATGTCTCATTTACCAGCAGAAATTTTGTGCTGAATTGTGGTTGTAAGTCAAGGAAGGACTATCTGTATGCACATCTGCCCGTTTTCCAAAGAAATTATAGAAGATTTTATACATTATTTATTGTACTGCCCCGACTTATACTTTAGCATGTGGAAAAGTTTTGGACTCCTTCTTACTTTTGGCCTGAGGTTGAATATTTAATGAACTTAGACGAGGAAACATCACAATGGAGATTAGCAAGCTTTACAAGGGCTTCTGGTAAATACAGATACAATTTTATCAAAAGTTCTTGATGTTTTCCTATTGTTTTACCTGCTGTAATAAATAATCTTTTAATATTCTTACTGATTTCTGCATATTTTAATGAATGTTATCACTTTTATATAGTTTTTGTCTTATTTGTTATGATCAGTAGTCAATAAACAAATTGATTGATTGATCTAAGATAGGTTTTCCTTACTTGCTAATAAAGTACTAGAATTCAGGGGTCATCCGGACAGAGAAACTGAAGTGGGGAGATTGCAGACAAACTAAAAGATAACAAAGGGACTTACTGTGCTTGTTGCTGACTGTCACAACTTTTTTGAAGGAAGGATTAGATAAATCAGTGGAAATAAGTTAGAAAGAGAATATAAACTGTTCTTGATCATGGATATCATTTCTCTATTTCACCAAACTTCTATCTCTCAGTAATGGAGAATATTTTTATTTTATTTATTTATTTATATTGGGATTTCTATGCTGCCCTATCTCCCGAAGGAATCAGGGCGGCTCACAACAATAATAAAAACATACAATACAAATATTAAAAAGCCAATTAAACAACATCCCAATATAATAATTAACATTAACAAACCAGCACTAAAAACCCCACTCCTCCATCAGTCCAGGTCAGCAAGCTGAAAAAGCCATGTTTTCAGGCCACGATGGAAGGATTGAAGGTCAGGAGCCACCTGAAGCTCCAGGGGCAACTGATTCCACAGGGTGGGTTCTCCCACAGAAAAGGCCCTACCCCTAGGGGTCGCCAGCCGACACTGTCTGGCTGACGGCACCCCAAGGAGGCCCTGTCTGTGTGAGCGCACAGGACGTTGGGAAGTTGTTGCTCAGAAGGGAGTCACTGGGCTTTTTGGTGTTCTTTGAATTTGCTTTACTTCTCCACGGATGTTGTTACCCAGCCTAATAATAAAGTGTCTGCAGGAAGAGAAACAAGCTCAGAGAACATCAAGAACCCAATAAATCTATCACTGAGTACCATTTCCTTCATTGACAAGAGTTTTTCCATTGAAGCATCTGGTTGGCCTCTGTGGAAAACAGGATGCTGGAGAAGGCTTTTATTCAACCTATTGCAAGTCTTACATTTTTACTTTGACTTTAGAGTTCAGATATGTAGTTAAAAACTGCCTGATTTTCACCACGTGCAAAGAATCTGGTGGGCCGTGACATTCTCTTTGCTACAGAGTATGAAAACAGAAGAGAATTCTTGGCTATCTATGATGGATGGGAGAGCCAGGCTGGTCCCAAGTTGTACACACAAAAATACATCCCTTTATTTTTGTTCACACTCACATACTCCTATCCAATTTATAGGTAGACCTTGACTTACAACCATTCATTTAGTAATCGTTCAAAATGACAACAGACTGAAAAAAAGTGACTTACGACCAGTCCTTGCATTTATGACTGTTGCAACATCCCCAGGATCCCATCAATTTGGGCACTTAGCAACCAGCTGTATTTACAATGGTTGTAGCATCTTGGTCTCCATGTGATCACCATTTGTGACCTTTCTACTGGCTTCTGACAAGTTAAGTCAATGGAGGAAGCCAGATTTGCTTAAGCAATCAAATCCTACTAAGAAACAGTCAATATAAATCGTAAGGATTACCACTAGATTCATTTCCAGCTTTTACAAACTTCAGTAATTTTAATCATAGGTGGTCCTTGACTTACAACAGTTCATTTAGTGACTATTCAAAGTTTGAACAGCACTGAAAAAAGGGACTTATAACGGTTTTTCACACTTACAACTGTTGCAGCATCCCCATGGTCACACATGCTCAAAATTCAGATGTTTTGGTGTTATAGAAATAACTTGTTATATATTCATATATGAAAGCAAAAAGTTGAGGTTGGAGTGTGTGTATCTTGTACTGTGCTAGGAAGAGTTGGAAGTCAATGCGCCCTGTTTTTTTCTTTTTCTCTTCCCCCTTGTCATTCACACCCCCTTTCCCTGTTCCTTTTCCTTCCCATCATTTCCTATTTTCTTTTCTTTTTTGGTATTTTATACAATAAAAAAGAAATTTTGAGTTAAAAAAAACATCCGGATGTTTTGCAGCTGACTCACAGTTATGACAGTTGCAGTGTCCCAAGGTCACATGATCCCCTTTTGTGACCTTCTGACAAGCAAAGTGAAGGGGGACGCCAGATCCATTTAACAACCATGTTACTAACTTAAGAAGCACAGTGATTCACTTAACAATTGTGGCACAAAAGGTCATAAAATGGGGAAAAATTCAGGTAACAAATGTTTCACTTAGCAATAAAAATCTGGGGCTCAATTGTGGTCCTAAGTCAAGGACTACCTGTATACCCTGTGACCCCCACCCGCCTGCTGCTGCAGGAGTTCATAAGGACAAGCTAAGGCTTAAGTAAATAAATAAAATAGGTAGAATATATTGTTAACTTTAGCCTCTCTCTCTCTCTCTTTTTCTTTTTTTGGTAAATCAATATCCCGATTTTGCTTCTGCAAAACACCTCTGACCTTTTCGCGGCTGGAGTTGTTTGCCACTCTGCAAGGCTCACCATACCTTATTCCCAATGTTTCTGTTATGTGCCTCCAATGCGCATGCACATAAATACATGTGCTGAAACACCAAATTATGGCTTGGCGGGCAGCCAGCTGTTTTACACAACCTTGGATTTATATGGTGCCATTGCAACGTAGAAATCATGCTTTGTAGTTTAGCAGGCTGTCTACAGAACCCAGACAACTGTTCTTTAATAAACTATGGTTAAACGAACCGTAGCTTGACCCAATGTATAAACTGAGACTTTCTATATTGAAACACATGCCCTTTCAAGGAAAACACAACCCTCCCTTTTGAGCTCCAGTTCGGACATTCAGTTCAAGGCAAATGAATAGATGCAGCCTGAACCAACGCAGTCCTGGCCAGCTTTCCGCTCCCCCCAAATTGTTTATATGAAACTACTGCAGGTGTAAAACAAGAGCATCCATATTTTCGCCTGTCCACGTACCGAAAGGTTGCACCCTACTTACCAAGGAGGCTGTGGGCACAGGACTCCCCGCTCGGCATTTCTTGGAGATAGAGGGTGTTTTCATCAGTTCACGCTTCTTCCTTGAAAACATGGTGCTTTGTGAAAAGATGAAGGGTGGCAGATCAACGTTACTCCTCCAGCTCAGGGCCCAAACTGTCCAACGTGCATCTTTTCTTTTCAAGTTGCTGGATGTGGCTTCCTAATACTCAGTTTTGCGAAAGTGTTTTGGGTGCGTATGTGCTCAGCAAGGAAAAACTTCTGAGACTCGATAGACAGCCACCCCTGTGTGTAAACTGCCTGGGCTCAAAGCACATGATTACAAACTTATTTCCTGGCTGGGTTTGCCTGAAACACACACACACACACACACAGAGAGAGAGAGAGAGAGAGAGAGAGAGAGCAACACTGCACAGGAAAAAGCTGGTGTGTGTGTGTGACTACTGTAGTTGAAAACTAAGAGGAAGCCATGGCTTGTTAAATTGCTCTTTGCTGTTATTCAACCTCCTTTTTCTCTTTAATGTGCAAAGCCATCTGAAGCTATTTTAGGAGTACGTTTTTTTCTTCTCATCTGTCCTATTATTTGGGCACATCTTGTGGCCTAGAATTCTTTATGTTGATTTTTAAATTGAAAGCTTAAATTTAAAAGCTGTAATTTCCCCCCCGCCCCAACACCCCGGACCGGCTGCAAGTGAAATTCTGTATATATGTATCTCAAAGTTATAAGGCAGAGAGAAATTTCTAATGTGTTCATTGTTTAGTAGACTTCTGTCATGTCTGAGTGAGCATCCTTATTCAGAACGAAAGAAACTTTGTCAGAATGGAAGAGACTTACTCAGACATCGGCCTTATAACTTAGGGAAAGCTACTTTATATTTTATTTTATCGATATATATCAATATATTTTGATTTTCCAAAACAAATGATAGAGATAAGATAATGCACAAATGTAAATGGTTTGTTAATCATAAAAGCCAATTAATGAAAATCCCATCCATTACAAAACAAAGCAATACAAACTTGAGCAAGAAAGCAGGGATCCAAATCACATAACTAATTAAAAATAAAATGCTTGCTCCAGGAAAACTCTGAAATTAAACAGATTAAATTTGGAGTTGTGCAACCTTTAAATGTAATAAACAAACAACAAACAAACAGACTTTGCTTGCTAACATAAAAACAAGAACAAAGCTGTTGGAAGGAAGGGGTATTCTCTAGATAGGGAATTCCACAGTTTAAGTGTATTTTCCCCTCTGCATTTAACCATGGTATATATGCACTCAAGCAACCTCTATTCTTCCATGTCTCTGTTTTCCTACCTTTATTATTTTTACAGATAACTCCATGTAACTAACATACCTAATACTGTACTCCTTTCTCTTCCTATTTTCCCCAGAACAACAACTCTGTGAGGTGAGTTGAACCAAGAGAAAGTTACTGGCCCAAAGTCACCCAATCAGCTTTCATGCCTAAGGCGGGACTAGAACTCTCAGTCTCCTGGGGATTGGCCCAAAATCTTCCAGTCAACTTTCATGTCTAAGGTGGGACTAGAACTCAGAGTCTTCTGGTTTCTAACCTGGTTTCTTAACCACTAGATCAGAGATCTCCAAACTTGGCAACTTGTGGACTTCAACTCTAAGAATTCTCCAGCCAGCATCTGGCTGGAGAATTCTGGGAGTTGAAGTCCACAAGTCTTAAAGTTGCCAAGTTTGGAGACCTCTGCACTAGATCTTCATCTTGTACTCCAGCCATGATTGAAACAGACTTAAATCATCCTTTCCTGTTGAAGTTTTAAAGCAGCATTTTTTCTTAAGATGACAGCTGATGGCCTTGCCACAATCCGGTGACTCATAGCAGCAGGATAACCATGTCATCTGTTAGTCATTTAGCTCTGGTTCAAGGCACTTTTCTCTGGCTTCATTTAGTTTCTAGCAGGGCCATCTATCTAATCTAGCTTATCTATGAAACCCATTTGCCAGTCACAGATTGGCAGAGAATTTCCCACTGACTGGTAATATTGAGAAAGTGACATAGTTTTCTGGCTGATTCAAGGACAAGTGGAGAATGTGTTAACTCACTATAAAGAAAGGCTCTAATTTTAGGAGAAACTGTCAAGAAGATCTAATAAGGAGAAATTTTCTGGCAGGGAGAACAATCAACCAACAGAACAGTTTGGCTTCAGAAGTTGTGGGAGCTTCATCACTGGAAGTTTTCAAGAAGAGACGGGGCTGCCATTTGTCAGAAATAGTGTAGGGTCTCCGGATTAGGCGTGGGGCGGGTTTTGGACTAGATGACCTACAACAGTGGTGGCAAACCTGTTTTGGCTCCCATGCCGATAATTGCGCTCATGCTCGCGTGCCAGCGCCCAGAAGCAATGCGTGCTGCCCCCCCACTCCCCTGTGCATGTGCATGCGATCCCCTTGCAGCGCGCTGCACCTGCGCATGCATGCGCAATCCCCTTGCTGCACACAGCATGTCTGCGCCTACGTGCGTGATTCCCCCGCCACACGCCATGCATCTGCACATGCATGCGGTCACCCCTCCATGTGCTGCGTATCTGCACATGCAATCACCCCCACGCCGCATCTGTGTATGCGCATGTCTCTTGTGCACCTCCACCCCTCCCCACGCATGTGTGCCAGATACCTGAAAATCAGCTGTTGGACAGCAGCAGCGCATGCCCATGCGCAGTCGGGGTCTTCCAGGCGAGCTTTCACGTGCCGGGGGAAATGGCTCTGCATGCCACTTCCGGCACGCGTGTCATAGGTTCTCCATCACAGACCTGCAAGATCCCTTCCAGTGGTAGGATGCAATTCTTTTTTTACTACCGGTTCTGTGGGCGTGGCTTGGTGGGCGTGGCAGGAAAAGGATACTGTAAAATCTCCAGTCAGAGGTGGTATTTGCCGGTTCTCCGAACTACTCAAAATTTCTGCTACCAGTTCTCCACAACTGATCAGAACCTGCTGAATACCATCTCTGGTCCCTTCCAACTCTGATAATCTGTTAATGTTCTGTTCTCTTGCATTCCTACTAAAGCAGGGATGTCCAAACTTAGCAGCATTAAGACTTGTGGATTAAGTCCCAGAATCCCCCAACCAACCTGGGGAATTCTGGGAGTTGAAGTCCACATGTTTTAAAGTTGCCAAGGTTGTACACCCTTGTACTAAAGTAATGTGGAGAGAAAATCCTCTTCCAGGAACTTCAAATAGGTACTTGCCAGGGTACTTGTGGGAACACCTCCTGCCAGCATCACTTTCTGATCGCCCTGTTTGCTCTCATAGGAGGGGCCTCCTTGGGATACCGTCAGTCAGGCATTGTCAGCGGTGGTTCCCACGGCTAGAGCCTTCTCCGTGGGAGCGCCTGCCCTCTGGAATCAGCTCCCCGTGGATCTCCGTCTGGCCCCCAACCTCCGCTCCTTCTGCCAAGACCTGAAGACCTGGTTGTTTCAACAGGCCGGCCTGGAATGACCCGGGGGGGGGGGGGCAAGGGTTTTAATTTTCTTAATGTTTTAATGTATTCGGCTTGTTTTATTTAATTGTTTTTTATTGTAAATTTGCTCTGTTTTAATGTTTGCCGCCCTGAGTCCTTAGGGAGTAGGGTGGCATACAAGTCAAATAAATAAATAAATAAATAAATAAATAAATACAGTCTAGCTTTTACTGGAAAACACAGTTTGTCACATAGCCTTGTCTCAAAATAAGTAACCATCACTTAGATCTGGTGCAAACAGCCCCAACTAGACACAACATGGTTTCTTTGGCTTTGACACAGCATGTTATGTGAAGCCAGCCACTCTAGAAGGCAGAGTGTGGTTTATGGATTATTGTCTTGTGTGAATCTAGTTAATTGTGGCTTATTGGATCGACAATGTAGCACATTTTCTGAATTAAACCATAGAGATTATTATTAATAGTATTAATTTAATTACACTCTACCTTTAAATGAAAACACAAATGTTAGTTCAGCTAAAATGCGATTAGAGTGTAATTTTTGGCTATCTTTTCTCATCCGTCCGCAAATAACTAAAAGGAGGTAAATTAGATCTTTGCTACCCTCTATTGACAGGAAACATTTATACCAAGATTTGCCAAATGGACAATCTCTCTGCCAAAGTTATGTCTCATTGTATCTCCATTCAGAGCTCTATTATTTAAAAGGTCGTTTCCAACCCCGATTTGCTCCACAGTTCCTGTTGAATACTCTAGTACGCCTTCTTGGTGGAAAAATAATTATTTTAAAATCATTGGTTCATTTTCCAGGCTGGAAAATGAAGGGATCTCAGTGGCTAAGCTGCCTGACAGTTCCCTTTAAAAGAAGGAACTGTTGGACAGGTACTTCACTTCTATGTACTGGTCTACTCAATAAAGAACCGTTAGTCACTAGCTGGAGTCCTGCCTCTACAATTCACCCAACTTAATAGTTCCCATCTCAGCAGAGTTCCTCTTTTGGTCACATTGACTAGAGGAAGATGGGAGTTGTAGTCTAATAATCTGTGCTGGGTTGAAAAGGGAATTCTCTGATATTTAAGTTGCCCTTCACAAGACTGCCAGGAAATTCCAGGGCTGTAGGTAAGACTAGAAGTTGAAAAAATATTCTAGAGGAAAGCAAAGCTGAACCACTTCTATATTGCCTCTAAGAAGACTAAATGGTTGGGTGTGTCCTTCAAGCTAACAGGAGTTCAGATAAAGGACTACCATTATCTAATGTACTTGCAAAAGAGATGGAGGAAACATACCAGAAATTGACTAAACAAGCCAAAATAGTTTTGCTTATTAGTCTGGACACTGGATTCATCCAGTGTGTGCTGAACCACAGTATGATGAGTTTAATTTGATAACTGACTGGTTTTGTTCAGATTATTATACGCCACCTTTTCCCATAACACTTTGGGGATTGTGTGAACCTAACAACTCTTGTTAATAAGTCATAGATAATAATTTAGTATTGTGTGTAACTATAACCAGTGGTGGGTAAACAAAACATGTCCTAATGGTTTCCTGAAAATACTTAGAACATTTCCTATGTTGTAAGTTAATGAAATTGTACAAGTCTTAGGTTCATGTGATAGACACCATCACTTTTAATCCTCTTTTCTCAGCCAGTTCAGCATCTGAGTTTAATGACAAACTGAGGATAATAAAATCAGGTGGGACAATAGCTTAACTACCAACTAAAGACATGTCAGGGCACATCCTATCAGAACAAAACAGACTGAAGCACATTTGGAAACAGCAACAAAGAATGACAAATTTTCTGCTACAATTGCTGGGCACAGAATAGACCATGGCTATTAACCAGCTTTACCAGGATGCTGTGGATCTGGAAAAAAAAGTCTGTTTTGGGTTGAAAGCAACTTTCATCATTCTTTGCAAACAAGGCAATCATTTCAAAATGGAGTTGAGTATTGAGATAGTCACAGTGATGTCACAACTGGTTTACAGGTCTTTATGATTGAGCAGAATAACTTGAGAGGAAGTCAAACTACTTTTGTTTATTTACAGGGCTGATAGGCTGTAAATACAATCTTCTAAGATGATTAGTCTTTCATCAAGATGATGTATTGTTGGTATTTAACACCAGATAAGTTATCTAAGATGTAGAAAGATGTGTCAAATGAATGTTGGAAGTGTAAAAGTAGACTTTTAATCATCCATGGTGGATGTGTGATAGAGCAAAAAAAAATTTGGGAGTATGATTCTTATTTTAATACAGAAAATTTTGAAAATGGAGATAAAAATGAAACCAGAACTTTTCCTTTTGGGCCTAATGGAAAAAGAACTGGAAAAAAAAATTGAACTTTGTTACTATATACATTGACAGCAGCAAGACTATTCTATGCACAAAAATGGAAGGACACTTCGATTCCTACTATGGACAAATGTTGCAGAAGTTGATGGAGTTGGCTGAAATGGCAAAACTGACTATTTTGATTAAAGAAAAGAATATAAGTACTTTTGTTTCCACATGGAGACCACTTCTGAACTTTGTGCTTGAAGTGGAAAAGAATGAAACGTTTATTTTTATTTTTTATTTTATTTTACTTTTACCAAATAGATTGATTTTTGTAGAAATGCCTTGTTCATATTATTATGAAAAAGCAAAAAATTGTGATTTGATGTTAATGCCTTATGTTACTGCAACAGGTACAGGTAGTCCTCGACTTACAACAGTTCATTTAGTGACCATTCAAAGTTACAACAGCACTGAAAAAAGTGACTTGTGATCCTTTTTCACACTTACCACCTTTGTAGCAGCCCCATGATCAAGGGATCAAAATTCACAAGCTTGGCAATTGACTTATATTTACGACGGTTGCAGTGTCCTGGGGTCATGTGATCAACTTTTGAGAACTTCTGACAAGCAAAATCAATGGGGAAGCCAGATTCACTTAACAATTTAGCAACTGCAGGGATTCACTTAATAACTGTGGCAAGAAAGGTTGTAAAATGGTTAAAGCTCACACTCACTTAACAACAGAAATGCTGGGCTCAATTGTGGCCATAAGCCGAGGACTACCTGTGCGATATACTGGAAGAGAGGCAAAGCTAACCTTGGTGCAAGGCAGAGGTGGTATTCAGCAAGTTCTGACCAGTTCTGGAGAGCCGATAGAGGAAATTTTGAGTAGTTCAGAAAACTGGCAAATCCCACCTCTGACTGGCCCCGCCCCCATCTATTCTCTGCCTCCTGAGTCCCAGCTGATTGGCTGGGTCTTCTTTGGTTTCCCTGCACAGGAGAACCGAGCTGGAAAGCAGGTTAGTGGGGTGGGGAGGGAAGGGGGATTTTGCAGTAACCTTTTCCCAGGAGTGGGGAGGGAATGGAGATTTTACAGTATTCTCCTTCCCCTGCCACACCCACCAAGCCACACCCACAGAACCGGTAGTAATTTTTTTTGAATCCCACCACTGGTGCAAGAGCAGACCATGGAATCCTTCCATTTCCCCACCACCACCACCACCACCATCATTCAGCACTGAAGAAGCTTCTTGGATTAGAAGCAAACCATCTTCAAGGAAAAAACAAAAAAAGTCCAGTTGCCTTTTGAAAAAAAAAGCACCTTTGGGACAACCATGACTTGGATGACCGAGAATCTCCATAGACACCATAGAGGGAAGTGATGGCAGGCACCAGTGGTGGGATGCTGGTGGTGTAACAATCAGCTCGCTAATTGTGTGCTGCGCGCGTGCATGCACAACTTTTGAAATTACTTACCTTCGATGTTACTTTGGGGAAGTAACACAGCGGAGGCGCGGCAATCCGCTCTGCTGCGTGAATCAGCTGAGCAGATATAGGTGAGGGCAGTGCAGGGGTGGGCCGGCGGGCCCACATGATGGTCGGAGCGAACCGGTTCAGAGTCAGCTGATCGTCAGAGCTAGGGGTTCACCTGAACCAGCCTGAACCAGGAGAATCCCACCCCTGCAGGGCACAATGGCATTTTCTAACAGAGGGCAGAATTCAGAATGACAGGAGAGAGGATGATCAATCTACTACTCAGTGGGAAACCACCTGCCCAAAAAATGCTGTAAAACTTCAGAGTACATGTAGTCCTCAGGTTACAACCATTTGTTTAGTAATCATTCAACTGAAAAAAGTGACTTACGATAGTTTTTCACACTTATGACCACTGCAGCATCCTCATGGTCATGTGATCAAAATTCAGACGCTTGGCAACTGGCTCGTATTTATGACAGTTGCAGGGTCACGTGGTCCCCTTTTGCGACCTTCTGACAAGCAAGGTCAATGGGGAAGCCAGATTCACTTAACGACCATGTACCTAACTTGACAACTGCAGTGATTCACTCAACAAACGTGACAAGAAAGGTCCTAAAATGGAGCAAAATTCACTTCAGTGAGTGGGAAAGCCAGATAACAGATAATCCAAAAGGACCTTGTAGGTCATCTAGTCCAACCCCCTGCTCAAGCTACCCTACACCATTTCTGACAGATGGCAGTCCAATCTCTTCTTGAAAGTCTCAAGTGATGAAGCTCCCACCACTTCCAAAGGCAACTTCTGTTCCATTGGTTGATTGTTCTCACTATCAGAAAGTTTCTTATTTCCAAGTTAAATCTCTCCTTGATTGATTGATTGATTGATTGATGAGACTTATATGCTGCCCTATCTCCCTAAGGACCTAGGGCTGCTTACAATGATAAAAAACAATAATACAAATATACAAATATTAAAAAACTATTAAACCCAAAGTCTCATAAAACCATTACAATTAAAACTACGCTAAAACCCTCCCCCACATCAGTGCGGGTAGGCTAGTTGGAACAGCCATGTTTTTAGGCCACAGCGGAAGGATCGAAGGTCAGGGGCCACCTGGAGCTCCAGGGGGAGCTGGTTCCATAGGGTGGGTGCTCCCACAGAGAAGGCCCTACTCCTGGGGACCACCAGCCGACATTGCCTGGCCGACAGCACCCAGAGAAGGCCCTGTCGGTGGGAGCGCACAGGACGTCAGGAGACAGTTATTGGCAGCAGGGTCTCCCGCAGATACCCTGGTCCAATGCCATGAAGGGCTTTATAAGTCAACACCAGCACCTTGAATCTCACTCTTGATCAGTTTCCATCCATTATTCCATGTCTGGCCTTCAGGTGCTTTAGAAAATAGCTTGACCCCTTGCTCTCTGTGGCAGCCCCTCAAATATTGGAAGACTGCTATAATGTCTCCCCTGGTCCTTCTCTTCACTAGACTAGCCATGCCCAGTTCCTGTAACCATTCTTCATATATGTCTCCAGTCCCCTCATCATTCTGGCTGATTTACCTTACATTCTTGTTACTAACTTAACAACTGCAGTGATTCACTTAAGTGTGGCAAGAAAGGCCATAAAATGTGTTCACATTTTAACAATTCACTTAACGACTGTCGTTCTCAGAAATTTTGGGCTCAATTTTGGTCATAAGTCAAGGATTACCCATACTCCCTTTGCGGAAGGACCACATTACAGTTGGAGAATTTCCAAGGTCAACCTTTTCCACCCCTGATAAGCGTAGCAGTTTTTCAAATAATCTCAAAAATCAAGGAACACAATTGTCATGGCTCTCCCCCTGTGCAACAACTAAGGAGCTCCAAGTATTTGCCAGATGGAGATTATTGAGGTAAATATCCTAACTGGAATGATGTTTCTTTGTAGAGGAATATTTTCTAATTCTTTCTAGCCCACATCACAACCACAGTGTGAGGATTGTGCAGGACCAATCTTAAATCAACGCAGTGCTAAGATTTGTGAGAGATGGTCTTTGAAAGATACTCCTTAGTTTCAATGGCTCATTTGTTGAGGTCACTGCACAATTTTTCATACTTCTCAGAGTCTTTTTGGAGTTGGAAAGCCTTTACAAATCTAATAAAACAAACAGATAAAATGTTAGTCTCAAATGCTGATTCATTTGACAGATAAATTTGAACTCTTGCTGCCTTTGATTTCAGAAATGGTTAAAATATATTTTTTCATGAGAATTTGCAATTGCTTTTAAGATTTTGTTTTGTTTTGTAATTCATTTTTAAAAAACTTTAGCTTTGAGGAGCTAAACAAAATGGTAAAATGCTTTATGGAAAGTTTAATCAAATTCCTTTCCATAAGAGTAATGTATTTATGGAGCTCCTGAGATAGAATATATAGCAATATATTATCTGAATGGCCACCGTACAGCAAAGAGAGAGTTTGATATCTTTGACCACACATTAGAGGACTCATCCATTGGGATCCAAACTTAGGAAAAACATATTCCATGTGAGGTCAGAACCCAAATATTACATATATCACAGATTTTTATCTGAATAAAATGGTACAATTGAGAACTGCTTTGGTCAATCCGACTGAAATAAATTGTAGAGGTCATTTAAATATTATAATATTCTTTACAAGGCATTATATAGCTTGCTGTGTAACTTATGTAAGCTATATAATTGTGGTAGAGGGGAGAAAAGCTCTAATCTATCATATAATAATCTATATACTGAGGAAAAAGGAAGATAAAAAAGCTACATAAGTTAGCAAAAATAAAATATGAGAGAAAAAAGGATAAAAAATTATCAAAAATTAGAAAATATAAAAATGGAAAGAAAACAAACAAAATCAATTATAAAATAATTACCCCAGACTAAAAAGAAAACATACAATTGTGTTATTCTCTGTGTGTATAGGTAATCCTCAACTTACATTGCAACTGAGTTTCCATTGCCAAACAGGGCAATTGTTAAGTGAGTTCCATCAGATTTTACAACCTTTTCTGCCATGGTTGGTAAGCAAATCATTGCAATTAAGTGAATCATGAGGTTGTTAAGCAAATCTGGCTTCCCCATTGACTTTGCTTGTCGGAAGCTAGTTGGGAAGGTCAAAAGTGGAGATCACAGGACCCTGGGATGCTGCAACCATCATAAATACATGCCTGTTACCAAGGGGTTGGATTTTGATCACGTGACCATGGGGATTCTGGGATGGTCGTAAGTGCAAGGACATGTCACAAGTCCCTTTTTTCAGCACTGTTGCAGCTTTGAACAGTGGCTAAACAAATGGTTGTTGGTCGAGGTCTTCTGACTAGCAAAGTTAATGGGGAAGCCAGATTCACTTAACAACTGTATTACTAACTTAATAACTGCTGTGATTCCCCTTAACAACTGTGGCAAGAAAGGTCCTAAAATGGAGCAAAAACTCACATAACCACCGTCTTACTTAGCAATGGAAATTCTGGACTCAATTGTGGTCATCGGTCAAGGGCTACCTATGTCTGATCTGTTAGCACCCTACTACAGTGGCCCCCAACCTTTTGGGCACCAGGGACGGTTCCGTGGAGAGTTTTTCCACAGAACAGAGGAAGCAAAGTTTCACTTGCCATCTGCATCCTGAGGATGGGGACTCCGCTTGGTTGTGCTGCCCGGTTTCTGGCATGGGGGTTGGGGACCCCTGTCCTAATACCTTATAGTAATGGAACCAACCCTCCCTTTTTCTTTCATTTTCTATTAATAGAATAAATTGATTTTAGCTTCTCTTGTCCTGACTTGGTTTTTTTGCAGAAAAAACCACTCGCTGGTAAACCAACTCACTGATCATAGCCCTCTGCCATTTCCCCTACTCCTTCCTTGTTTCAACATGTAGTTCAGCTGAAATCTACCTGGGCATGAGACATTTCAAACCCTTCTGTGCTCCGTTTGACTTCATGATTTCTGTCCAGGTAATCCTGTCTAACTCTGCTTTGAACATGTTGAAATGAACTCTGCTGAAATCCAACCTGCATGCGTCATTCAGAACTTTCCTTGGTTAATTGTGGGGTGGAAAAGTGCAAATCCTGCTCCTGAGTAGTTAGACATCCCTGGCTGTGCAATACATTCGCAGAGCACCAAGGTAAGGGAATGCATTCAGTTCTTAAGAATTCATATGCTGCGTAAAAAACTTTTTCCCTCAGGCAGCAGTGAGTGGTGCAAGGTAACCTTAGCCTCACCAGACAGCCCCCTCCACGCTGCACCCCATTACCTCATCCCATCAACCATCAGGCTTTGAATTCCTGACCCACATGATGTCACCGTTGTGGCATCTAAAGCAGGCAAATCACACAGAAGAAGAAGAAAGATCTCACAAAAGTGACTCAGATCTGGAATCGGCTCTGAGATTTCCCATGGAAGGACAAAGATACTGTAACCCAGACTAAAAAAGTGAGGAACACATAGGCATCCTCATACATGCGTATTCTTTCAGATACAATCTTTTATCTTTAAGTTGCAGGAATTCCAAAAGGTTTTCACTTCTTGCAAGATTTATTTGCAATAAAGTCAGGGTACAAATAAATACATTTATCGTATCTGTACAGCCGCCGCTCTCGCATAGTGACTCTGGGAGGTGCACATAATAAAACAAAACACAAAAAAGTAAAATACATAAAACCACCATTTAAGTTTAAAATAAAATATTGTTTCCTTAAGAATTTTGTATGCCCCATACTTCCCTAAAGAGATAACAGCAATGTTTCCAAGCCAAGACCTGAAATAAATACAATTACATTAAGTAGTTCACAATACAAAGTTTTTATAAAAGGTGTGTACAGTACGTGTGTATTTTATCTGACTTCCACTACTATTACTATTTAATCTTTACTAATATTAAGAATTCTAACTATTTAATTAGTAGATCTATATTGTTTTAAACTATAATGTGATTTACTTAATGCTGGTTTATCAGATTGTAGAAATCCATTAATTGTGATTTGTAACATGGATTATATTTTAGCATAATGTATATATATATATATTTAAAGTATAGAGCTTTTTTGATGTAGTAGAGATAGTCCTTGACTTACAACCATTCACTTAGTAACTGTTCAAAGTTGCAACAGCTACTTATGACCGTTAGCCCTTTGTGAACTTAGTCCTTTGTGGCAGGGGTCTCCAAAACTTGGCAACTTTAAAACTTGTGGACTTCAACTCCCAGAATTCCTCAGCCAGTCATGATTACCTGAGGAACTGCCTTTCTTCCATGGTCCCTCTTAAAGATTGTCAACTGTGGCATAAGAAAGCAAATACCGAGATTAATATGCACCTTGAGTGCAATGTCAAAACATCTGGAGCACCACTTGAACACCATCAGCATTGACAAAATCCCCATCAGTCAATTGCAAAAGGCTGCTTTATTTGGAACAGCTGACATCCTGCAAGGATGTAACTTTTAACATTATAAATAGCTGCTTATCATGGATCCTTGATTAAAGACTCCACAGATGGATAAAATGCCAAATGCAGCCTAAACATCTGGCTGATTGTGCAACCAATGATAATAGGATCATGTTTATTCAACATGTTAAAGTTTCTGGATTGGCATAACCCACAGAACCATGCACTAGATCTAAGGGCTGGGTGCGTACAACACACCAGATTAAACTGTAGATGCTAGCTGGAGTGTCAGTGCATTGTGCAAATAAGTACAGCCAGTGCACCGTGTTTGAGCTATTATACTTAGTTTCTGGTCCTCGGGGTTGGGTGAACCCAGTCAATTAGATAGATTAAATAATCATGTTTCAGTTACTCTTGCGATAACTTGTGTCAAGACAGTTGCTGTAGGGATGGATACAGGACAAGGAGCTCTAGGGGGGCGAAACGGGGAACGAGCTGCACAAATCCTGCGTTTAGAGGATCCCAAACGGCGCAGCTTTAGTGAACGAAACCTGTTGAATCTCTGCCTACCGCCACATCTGTTGAAAAAGCGGCCAACCCAGCTACCGACGGGGCGGGAAACGAGAACTGCCTTGACCACTTGGATTTAACTTAGAGGGGGGGGGATACCCAGGACACTTGGGGTTTCTGAAAAAAGACCCACACAGGAAACTCCCATCCTTCAGGAATTCGGCTCTTTGTGCCCTTATAAGGCTATTTCAACTCCTGGCCAATCAGCAAGAGGGAGGCGGCGCTCTCTTGGCCCAAAACTTCGGGTAAGAAGAAGGAGGCGCTGAAAGTGGCGGCCCGCTGAGACGATCTTGAGCGCGTCTCGCCTTCGTTGGAGATTCCGTCCTGTTCCGGAAGAGGATGAGCAGTAACCAATTCAACAAGGGCCCCAGCTACGGCTTGTCTGCGGAAGTCAGAAATCGGGTGAGAAATTGGTGGCAGGGAGGCTGCCGCGGCCAGGTGCGCCCTGAGAGCGCGCGGCGACGGCTTTGGAGAGGCGCTTCTCCGTGCGCCCTGGCGGAGGTGTGGCACCACTCCCTGAGAGAAGGCGGGGGGCGCGCGCTTCCCATTAAAAGGGGAAAGGGGGGAGCTCAGGGGAATTAAAGAAGCGTCCTCTGAGTTGAGCCGCCTCAGCCCCACAGGAGCAAAAGTGGGGTTTGCTCCCTAGAATTCCCGGCTGGTGCTTGAAAATGCATTTTGGGGGCGCCGGCTACGGTTAAAAGTGGGCTAAAGAGGCGCGTTTCTTTCCACTTTCTAATTTGGAATCTTGAACGTTGCAATGTTCTGTCGGGGAACTTAGGAACGTTCTATTTCAGAATGTTGGAACTCTCTTCTTGGGTGGCTTCTGCCGCGAACAAAAGTGAAACCAAGTAGGGAGTGTAAACGAGGAGTGTAAACGAGGGTAACCACAAAATCGGTATCAGATGGTCAGCCTTGACTTATTCTCAGTGAAACTACCTCATTGGGTTGTAGGGAGCCCCAAAAAACCCGAAATGAGAGCCTGGTTGGCAACCTCGTATTCTTTGAAGGATGGGTGTGATTTAAGAAATCTGTGATTGAAGGGCTGGGTAAAGGAGGGGATATTCTGAGCTTTCTTTTGCTGGTGGAATCGAGATAATCATGCAACGGTTTATATTCTGTTTTTCGAGTGACCAAAACAATATACTGGTATTATTGTTGCTATGCTGGTTTACTAGTTGGCTTCAAAGCCAAAACCAAAATCTGGTCATCATATAGAAAGCCTTATACAGTGTGTCACCTGGCAGCATCCGGACCACCTGTCCCATATGAGGCTGCCCATCCAATCTGAACACTGAACCAGACCTGCTCTAAATGCCTCCCAAAAGCAGGTCTAGGAAGCTTGGAATGGCACAAACCTTTTTATACCTTCCCACTTATGAAACATGCTCTCTCCCCCATGATTGACCCTGTACTTTCCTTTCATTCAGGAAGCCCCCCCCCCAATATTTCAGCATGCCTAAGAGAATAAATAAAAATACAAATCTGTTTCCTCTTGTTTTCTGCTATTATTTTGTTGCGATTACATTGCTTTATTGCTTGAGGCTTTTTAAGTTGCTGAGATATTTGCTATTATTAATTTCTTTTTGCAAGCTGTGCAAAGTAAATTTGTGAGGTGGCAATGAATCAAAAATGACTTGATGGCACATAATCAATTTTTGCATGTCTCCCAAAGCCGCTGGCTAGATTGGGTCTATAAGGTTAGATAGATAGATAGATAGATAGATAGATAGATAGATAGATAGATAGATAGACAGACAGACAGACAGACAGACAGACAGACGCCCAAGTTTTGTAATTTTCCCATATTCTTCATCTTGAAATGTTTTGATCACATCTGGTTTGGATAACTTATTGAAAAGAACAATTTCTTTACAGATTTCAAGGTGCTTGAGATCTGTTGATCTGCCAAAATTCAACTTTGAAACTAGTATTGGAGTCACATTACTTTCCCAAAGTACTTTCTCTTTTGTTGGTTTTTGTTATAGTACAGTATTATTATTATTATTATTATTTTTAATTACATTTATATGCCGCCCTTCTCCGAAGACTCAGGGCGGCTTACAATTTCTGGGATACAACCCAGTGTGCTCAGCAATAGCCTTCATTCCATTGTATATGCCTGCTTATTACTAAGCGGCATTTTTACAAGGTCAGCTAATTGCCCCCAACAATCTTGGGTCCTCAATTTACCTACCCCGAGAGGATGGAAGGCTGAGTCAACCTTGAGCCTGGTGGGATTCGAGCCTACAATAATTGTAGGCAGCTGGATCTTATTTGATGTAAGATAACAGTTTAACAAATAAAATACATTAAGCATTTAAAATGTGTTAATTTATTAGTAAAAGACCTTGTTTTTATAACTGTGGTTAAAAATGTGGCTGTTGTCCCTGTAATTTTAGATTTTTTAACTGAGAGAAAACATTTTTCAGCAATACCTTTCCTGGCCTTGAGTTTAAAATTAGGCCAGATAATACTCTGCCAAAAACTTTTGTAAAACTTATGCAATATGCAATAAAATATGATCCACAGTTTCAAGGTCAGTACCACTAGAGGGACAATATATTTGAGAAATAGAAATGTTTTGACATTTACTAATTAGCACATCTGATGGCAATGTATTTAATCTGGCTTTTGCAAAGGGTAGATTTATTTACAGTAAATGGAAAATGCTAAGATAAATAGGAACCAACAATATCGAGAGGGTTCAAATTATACTTGGAGGTGGCACCATTAGTTTGAGTTTTCTTAGGAGCTTTGGTGCGTGATAACAAAGTCTTAATAGTTTTTGAGTGCTAGATTCAGAGTGTGTTTGTTCTTAGAGAGGTGATGGAAAGAGTTGAGCCCTGAGAAATAGAGAGTATCAGTTTGCAGAAATACCATTAACCAGGCATCCTTAGCTAGGATATGTGAAACAATAAATTATCAGAAATGAATAAGTTTCATCATCTTGGAATGATGAAAGTTATCATTGCATGAGCAAGATGTCAGTACAAGTAGTCCTTGACTAACAACAATTTGTTTAGTGACCATTCAGAGTTAGAATGGCACTGAAAAAATGACTTATGACTGGTTTTTACACTCACTACCGTTGCAACATCTTCATGGTCATGTCATCAAAATTCTGACGCTTGGCAACTGACTCGTATTATGATGGTTTGCAGTGCCCCAATGTCATGTGATCCCCTTTTGCAGCTGTCTGACAAGCAGATTCAATTAACAACTGTGTTAGTAATTTAACAACTGCAGTGACTCACTTAAATGTGGCAAGAAAGGTTGTAAAATGGGGCACAGCTCACTTAACAAACACCTCACTTAGCAACAGAAATTTTGGGCTCTATGGTGGTTATAAGTTGAATACTATAGGCACTTTTAGTACAGGGGTATCAAACTTGATTCCATTGAGGACTGCATCAGGGTTGCGTTTGACCTTGCGGGCTGCGGGGGGGGGCGTGGTGTGGCCAGGGGGCATGGCCAGCTTCATGTCACTCCTGTCAGGGGCGCCTGTGGCAGCCCAAGCGCTCTGCCAGCAAAAATGGGCTTCCGAGCTCTGTTTCTGGCTGGGATGCCTCCTGCAGCCCTCTGCCAGTGAAAATGGAGCTCGCATGGACCACACGTGGCCCTCCCAAACTCCGTTTTTGCTGGCAGAGGCACTACGGGCCAGTCCTTTGCTGTTTTTAGGGTGGCACCTAATCTAGCCCATGGGCCTTGAGTTTGACACCCCTGTTTTAGTGATTTGGTGAGCACCTAGAAAGTGTTCCCCAGTTTATATAGAGTAAATTTTTGGTGAGTTTCTTCTATGAGGTTGGATGCAAGTGAGCATCCCAAAACTGATCATTAGAATGCTAATGCCTGTATCTCTGAACTCATTTTTCCCCTCCTAGGGCTATGCAGAAAAGTCCTGCCTTTTTTTCAGTGAAAGTTTTGAGTTAAGATCAACTCTTAGTGACTTCATGACCATCCCTGTGCTGTTTTCTTGGCAATAATACAGATGTGGCTTCCCACTGCTACCTTCTGCTTTGTTTTTTCAGCTTTCTAGTCTAACCTGCTGGGCCTCGGATTTCATAGTGGTCACCTGTCCAAGCACTAATGAAGGCTGGTCCTGCTTAGTTTTTTTGGAGATCCATCTAGGTGTTCTTTTTCAGTTTGATGAAAAAGCAATTCCATCCAAAGCAATAAACCTTTATAATAAAGAGATTAAGGATAGGGAAAAGAGTTTTTGCAATTACTTATTTATTTGATAGCAAGAGACGTGTAGGTATGCTTATGCTCTCTTCCCATGCACATACACAATCATTTTTACAACTTTTCTAATTTCTCATGCCTCAAGAAGGAATGCCTTCCACTGGACTCTTTTTTTAATGTAGGGAAGAAGAGTCAGGCTGCTAAAGACAGAAAACATGGTCAGCAACAGGGCTTCTCATCTACA
Organism: Naja naja; assembly: GCA_009733165.1. NCBI lineage: Eukaryota > Metazoa > Chordata > Lepidosauria > Squamata > Elapidae > Naja > Naja naja. The sequence goes on from CM019148.1 coordinate 356,808,040, forward strand.
ATTTGGAAGATGCCACCAAGAATGAAAAGATGTTCTCAACTCCTAAGGTGGAAAATCAGAAATTGTCTTTGCAGGGGGGTGGGAATCCAAATCAAATTTCAGCACAACTTCTTTCTCCCCTGTGAATAGCACCTATCTTAAAGGAGTTAAAGGAGGTAAGATCTTAGTAAGGTTGGCATGACCTTAATCTCTGAAAGGAGATGACAATATTCTCCTGAAATTTGAATCAACTTCACTTCTGTCTTATTTCTGAAATCTCGCATTTGCTCTGTTTCCTGTTCCTTCTCACCCACTGGATGCTTCCAGTTGTTTTCCTCTGTTGATTCTTGGCATTAAACCAGGAGCAGCCACTCCTGGGAACATTGTGTAACCACACTTCTTGGGTCTGTGAGAGGTTGGGAGTTTTCCTCTACTTGACCTCTAGGGTAAGGAGCACATTTTTGATCCCCTTGTGGGATGGCTAATCTTTGTCTCTCTCAGCTGTTGGAAGGCTTGAATGCTAAAGAAAAAACCCGAATTATAAAGGAGTTTCAATTGGATAAAAAAAAAACCCATCTTGGCTGTGGCTGAAAGTGAATCTGATCCAAAAGCTTGTTTAATCCAGATAGCTCAGCTCTGCTCGAGAGGTATTGTAAAGGAGAGAAGGAGAACAATTACCATCCCAGTTCCAACCATTTATCCAAATGATAGCATCTCAAAGGGAGGTAGATCCCGCAGGTTTAATTTTCTGTGCCATGGCTCATTTGTATGGGTATTGTGTTCCACTTGGTTGAACAGTTAACTGGGGAACGGTTGAAGATAGATGGGTGGAGCTGGTGACTTTTCCAAAAAGAAGAAACTAGAATTTGTGAGCTGGAGTCTCCATCATAATAACTTGGAAATATATACGGGTAGAACTTGACTTACAGCATTTTGTTTAGTGACCGTTCAAAGATACAACAGCACTCAAAATTTGGATGCTTGGCAACTGGCTTATATTTATGCAGTGTCCCGGGGTCATGTGATCACCTTTTGTGACCTTTTGACAAGCAAAGTCAATGCGGGAGGCCAGATTCACTTAACAACCGTATTATTAATTTAAAAATTACAGTGATTCACTTAACAACTGTGGCAAGAAAGGTCATGAAATGGGTCAAAATTCACTTAACAACAAAAATTTTGGGCTCAATTATGGTCGTAAGTTGAGGACTACATATATATATACACATACATACATACACACACACACACACACATATCCTATCAGGGCCTATCACACATGCAAGGGCTAAATTGATTAATGGTATATAAAGGCAGAGATTTCTGTAATGGTAGCTTAATACTCTGACGATGTCAGCAGAGGCTGACGAAAGCTTAGTAAGTCAGTCTTCATTTTTAGGTCCACTGCCAGAGGCAGGAGGTTTGAGGGTTCAAGATCTTGGCTGTTCCTAGCACTGCAATTTTTGGGGCAGAGATTCCATTTTGGAGATCCATTGGAGCCAAACCCTCAGCTTAGGAAGTGACAGCCCCAAGTGCTCTTATCACCCTTGTGATCACTTTGGCCTTTACTTTCCACTTCTTTTCGAGTTCCTCCGAATTTATAAGGATTGGCTTGCTGGAATAGGACAAAAATTTTGGAATTACAGTCAGAAGGAACCCATATAGTCAGAGTACACCAGAATCCAAATTAAATTGCCCTCTGTTTGAATACATGTCAGTTGCCAAGTGTTCGAATTTTGATTCGAACGTGACCATGGGAATGCTGCAATGTTTGTGTGAAAAATGGTCATAAGTCATTTTTTCAGTGTCGTTATACCTTCAAAGAGTTATTAAGTAAATGGTTGTATGTTGAGATCTACCTGCGTGGGAGCTGGAATTCAAAACATGGAGCATAAACTAAATTATTTGTTCTTGTTTATGTTTTGGTATGTTCTGTCTCTATAAAAGACCAAAATCTTTTGGTTTTCATTTTCCTAAAACGGAAATTTGCTGTGCTCAAAATCTGTATTTTGTTTAAAAAAGCAATAGCAAATATATATATATATAAAGAGGAAAAACGGGACAACTTGCAACTGTATGTAAATTGCACTTTCAAAAAGGGATATTTTTGTGGCTTAGGAGAAGGAGAGACAATGCTGGATGCATTATAAAAAGATTTTTATTTCAGAAGTGAGCAGCTGCTGAGAGAGCAGCATGCCAATTCGGAAGTTGAGACCTCTCTCCCCCTTTCAAATGTTAGTTCCCCCAAGAGAGAAACTGAAGAATGAAACTTGCATATGGTTTCCTATAATCCTGTTTTTTGATTCTGCGGTCTCTTCCCGGCAGACAATTCCAATGAGCTCAGCTTCATGCTTAATGCAGAAATAACATTTCGTTGCTTGATGAGATAAGAAAGAAGTGAATTATATTAACTAATGATGAAAAGTAATACTTATTTAGCAGAAGCTCTCTCTGCCTTTACTCTTTCAAAATCTATAAAGATTAGTTTGCTGGAATAGGACAAAAATTATAAAGTTGGAAGGCGATAGTTTGATCGATCAATGCAATCCTTTGTTCGATGCCAGAATCCAATTTAAAACATTGTCTGCTTGAATGCATCCACTGTCTAACTGAACTGTAAAATTTGTTCTAATCAACCACAGCCTGTCTTCTTTTCACTTAATTCCATTTCCCCAAGTTTAAACATCCTCTTATTCAAAAGTGATAGATTCTTACTCAGAGAAACGGTGGAAAACTTGGCTCTCTGTTTGTCCTTGGGCCAACTGGGTAGCGGTCTGGTGTTTTTAATCTCCAGTCTTTAATCGCCAAAATTCCCAAGTTTTCCATTATTTCAGCTTAAAGGGAGAAAAAATCTCTGGCTTTCCCCCCTGAACCTTAAAGAGATTTAGGCGATGTATGATTTGCTTGATTGCTGTTATGCTATGAAGATTTAAAATGAGTTTCCTTCTCTAGAGGTAGTCTAGAACAGAAAGTCCTTGACTTATGACAGTTCGCTTAGCGGCCATTTGAAGTTAGAACATCACTGAAAATAGTGACCGATGACCTTTTTTCACACTTACGACCATTGTAGCATTCCCCATGGTCACAGGATCAAAATTCAGACGCTTGGCAACTGACTTACAGTATATTTATGATGATTGTGGTGTCCTGGGGTCATCACCTTTTATGACCTTCTGACAAGCAAAGTTAAGGGGAAGCCAGATTCACTTAACAACTGTGTTGATAACAACTGCAGTGATTCATTTAACATCTGTGGCAAGAAAGGTTGTAAAATGGGGCAAAACTCACTTAACTAATGTCTCATTTTATTGTTAGTTGTGAAGTCATGTCATGTTAGTTGTGAAGTCATGTTTGATGCCAGAATCCAATTTAAAACATTGTCTGCTTGAATGCATCCACTGTCTAACTGAACTGTAAAATTTGTTCTAATCAACCACAGCCTGTCTTCTTTTCACTTAATTCCATTTCCCCAAGTTTAAACATCCTCTTATTCAAAAGTGATAGATTCTTACTCAGAGAAACGGTGGAAAACTTGGCTCTCTGTTTGTCCTTGGGCCAACTGGGTAGCGGTCTGGTGTTTTTAATCTCCAGTCTTTAATCGCCAAAATTCCCAAGTTTTCCATTATTTCAGCTTAAAGGGAGAAAAAATCTCTGGCTTTCCCCCCTGAACCTTAAAGAGATTTAGGCGATGTATGATTTGCTTGATTGCTGTTATGCTATGAAGATTTAAAATGAGTTTCCTTCTCTAGAGGTAGTCTAGAACAGAAAGTCCTTGACTTATGACAGTTAGCGGCCATTTGAAGTTAGAACATCACTGAAAATAGTGACCGATGACCTTTTTTCACACTTACGACCATTGTAGCATTCCCCATGGTCACAGGATCAAAATTCAGACGCTTGGCAACTGACTTACAGTATATTTATGATGATTGTGGTGTCCTGGGGTCATCACCTTTTATGACCTTCTGACAAGCAAAGTTAAGGGGAAGCCAGATTCACTTAACAACTGTGTTGATAACAACTGCAGTGATTCATTTAACATCTGTGGCAAGAAAGGTTGTAAAATGGGGCAAAACTCACTTAACTAATGTCTCATTTTATTGTTAGTTGTGAAGTCATGTCATGTTAGTTGTGAAGTCATGTTTGATGCCAGAATCCAATTTAAAACATTGTCTGCTTGAATGCATCCACTGTCTAACTGAACTGTAAAATTTGTTCTAATCAACCACAGCCTGTCTTCTTTTCACTTAATTCCATTTCCCCAAGTTTAAACATCCTCTTATTCAAAAGTGATAGATTCTTACTCAGAGAAACGGTGGAAAACTTGGCTCTCTGTTTGTCCTTGGGCCAACTGGGTAGCGGTCTGGTGTTTTTAATCTCCAGTCTTTAATCGCCAAAATTCCCAAGTTTTCCATTATTTCAGCTTAAAGGGAGAAAAAATATCTGGCTTTCCCCCCTGAACCTTAAAGAGATTTAGGCGATGTATGATTTGCTTGATTGCTGTTATGCGATGGTAGTCTAGAACAGAAAGTCCTTGACTTATGACAGTTTGCTTAGCGACCATTTGAAGTTAGAACATCACTGAAAATAGTGACCGATGACCTTTTTTTCACACTTACGACCATTGTAGCATTCCCCATGGTCACAGGATCAAAATTCAGACGCTTGGCAACTGACTTACAGTATATTTATGATGATTGTGGTGTCCTGGGGTCATCACCTTTTATGACCTTCTGGCAAGCAAAGTTAAGGGGAAGCCAGATTCACTTAACAACTGTGTTGATAACAACTGCAGTGATTCATGTAACATCTGTGGCAAGAAAGGTTGTAAAATGGGGCAAAACTCACTTAACTAATGTCTCATTTTATTGTTAGTTGTGAAGTCATGTCCGACCCATTGCAACCCCATGGACAATGTTCTTCCAGGCCTTCCTGTCCTCTACCATCTTCTGGAGTCCATTTAAGCTCATGTCTGCTGCTTCAGTGACTCCATCCAGCCCCCTCACTCTCTGTCGTCCCCCCTTCTTCTATTGCCCTCAATCTTCCCCAGCATTAGGCTCTTCTGCAGTGAGCCCTTCCTTCTCATTAGGGGGCCAAAGTATTTGAGCTTCATCTTCAGGATCTGGCCTTCTAAAGAGCAGTCAGGGTTGATCTCCTCTAGGACTGACCGGTTTGATGGCCTTGCAGTCCAAGGGAGTCGCAGGAGTCTTCTCTGGCACCAGAGTTCAAAGGCCTCAATTCTTTGGCACTCAGCCTTTCTTATGGTCCAACTTTCACAGCCATACATTGCAACTGGGGAAACCATAGCCTTGACTATATGCACTTAATGTCTCATTTAGCAACAGAAATTTTGGGCTGAATTGTGGCCATAAATTGAGGACTATCTGTATTTTTAAATTAATATATAGGGCCATAAATCACAATTCCATGCTGGTTGAGAATTCTGGGAGTCCACAAGTCTTAACCAAGTTTGGAGAGCCCTGGTATAGGGTAGTGCTGTTTCTAGAATTTCCACCATCAGTAAGAACCTTTCTTGATAATTTTAAGATGTGCGGACTTCAACTCTCAAGATTCCTCATCCCAGCTGCTCAATTCTGGGCATTGAATTTCACTCACCTTAAAATTGGCAAATTTGAAAAACACTGGTATAAATGTTTTCTTTTCTTTTTAATTTCAAGGCATAATTGCTGAAAATGTTTTTAGAAGGTAAATGGGATATGTGTCTTTAAAATGGGTGAGAATGGTGCCAGTAGTTTAGTAAAACACAATAAGAGTGAATTCCTTCCTTGCAGAGGAAGGAGAAAACTACATTCCAGGGATTGTGGACATGTTCTGAATTCTTGAAATCCAAGATTCAATTCTCAGGAGCCCCAATTAAATGTATCCTGGTTTATTAGCAAATCTGGAAAAGCCTCTGGAAAGCTACTGCTTTTATCAATGGTTTATCAAATTTGAGGTTCCACAATAACCCGTTGAAGTTCTGATGTCCCCAATTCTTTTAGCCTTTTGTAAGGCATTAAAAACTGCTTGTTACTTAAAGCTTTGGGGCTGGGAGCTCTGTTGGCTGATCTGCTGGATTCTAGTCCTACCACTTAGAGTGGAACATGTTTAGATCTTGTGTGTGCTGGTTTATTTAAATGAGATGTAGACATTGCCCATCTCACTATCTTCAGTGACTCTGGGCAGTATAAAAATGATAAAACCATAGAAAAGAGAAATAATTGAAAAGATAATTGGAACTGCATGAAAAATAAAATAATGTTAGTATATAAAACCACATATAATGAATCTATTAGTTAATAGTTAACATAATAATGTGTTTACTTTCTTGTTTCTGTTTGTTATTTATAGTGTATTTTATTTTGGGTTTCAGTCCTTGTTCATTGCCTGGAGTCACTGTTTTGTGAGATGGGCAGCTGCATCAGATGCATAAATGAATACATTTATACACATAAATAAAGTATACTGGATTGCTAGGGCTGTGCTGCATGCATCATCTACAGTAGGTTTGCAACCTGCACTAACAAATTAGCTAACACCTTTGGTGTTGTTGGTTTCAATATTTCTGGGCCACCTCTGCTTCTCACAGTTCAGGGCAGCCCCAGAAAAAAAGGAAATTCGAAAAGTGACCCAAACTACCCATGTCTGTGTCTTTGCCCAAAGTTTGTCTGTCTGTCCATCTGTCCACCCTCCCTCCCATCCATCCATCCAGTCATCAAGCTATATCGAGCTACGTAACTCATATATTTACTCTGGGCGGCGTATAGTTGAAATATAAAAAAATATTAATATTGTATTCTGGTGGAGGCAGTTAAAACAAGGTTAAGATTATTAATAAAGGGGGGGGGAGCATGATGGATCGGTGGTTAAAGTTGCTGAGCTTGTCAGTTGGAAAGGTAAGAGCCCAGGTTTGAGATCTAAGTATTGCGGTGCTTGTCTGAACTGCTGCCCGCCTAGCAGTTCAAAATCACACAAATAGGTAACATTTTGGTGGGAAGGTAACAACATTCCGTGCACCTGTTACCTTCTCTTAACTTCACTTGGGATGGGGACCGGAACAGCTCTTTTGAAGAGGAATGCACTGGGTGAATTCTTTCTGGTTGGGAGAGGTGATCTCTGGGCTTTGAAGGTTAAAAACAGCACCTAGAATTATGGAAGCCTATTGTGAAAGCAGTGCAGCTGCCTCAATGCAGAGTCATGGTGTTGAAATAGTTTTCCACCTCAGCAAAGTACCAGCAGACCTGCTGTACTTTGGACTAACTTCAGCTTCCAAGTCTTCAAGGGCAGCCCTACTTAAACCCTTGTTGCAGGAATCTAGCAGGGTTGTGTTAAATTCGCTCAAGTCAGTTGGGTAGAAAATATAAGGCAGTGTTGCATAGGAAGACACATGACATTTTAAAAAATGGCCTATAATTCAGATTGAGGGAAAAGTTATTTCTTCTGTAGTTTCAGGGCTACTTTTTTTAAAAAAGTTTTAAATCAATGGGAGAATTAACTTCCCCCCTTGGATAAAAGCAACAGAGGTGGATGGGGTAGGAAAAGAAATAAGAAAGTAATATTGGTTATTAAACTTAATTGTACAGATAGTCCATACTTAGCCACTGCCCATTTTAGCAGTCATTCAAAGTTACGATGGTGCTGAAAAAAATAATTTTACAAGCAGTTCTCTCCCTCACGACTGTTAGCGTTGCATTGTCCCATGCAGTGGTGGGATTCAGTTTTTTTTACTACCGGTTCTGTGGGCGTGGCTTGGTGGGTGTGGCTTGGTGGGCGTGGCAGGGGAAGGATACTGCAAAATCTACATTCCCTCCCCACCCCACTAACCTGCTTTCCAGCTCCGTTCTCCTGTGCAGGGCAACAAAAGAAGACCCAGCCGATCAGCTGGCACTCGGAAGGCAGAGAATACATGAGTGCAGGGCCAATCAGAGGTGGTATTTTCCAGTTCTCCAAACTACTCAAAATTTCCACTACCTGTTCACCAGAACTGGTCAGAACCTGCTGAATACCACCTCTGGTCCCATGGTTACGTGATTACTATCTGTTCCCTTCACCACTGGTTTCTGACAAATGGAGTCCATGGAGAAGCCAGCAATATAATCACAAGTTGCAGTCATGTGATGTCTCAATTAACAACCATGGGTAATTCGCTTAACAATAGTAGCAGAAGTGAGGCCATAACTCCATCCTGCTACTATAGATTGTAAACCATGATTCAGCATTTCATTGCGGATCTAGCCCGTTGGTTAAAATGGCAGCTTCACGTGTGTGGAGCGAGCTGCAATACTGTGCAGTATTTAGCGATTAAAATATAGAGGGAGAAAGACTTCAAATGGGGAGAATAGCTATTTCAAACCTGTTTATTTTGTGTTGTGGTTTCCTTTCAGTTGCTGAATGCTTGTGAAAGAATGCGTACTAGCAAGTACACTTTTGTCCTTTAGGGTTACACATAAAAGGTTGTCTTATTTAGCCTTTTATCATGCAGAGCTCAAACACAATGAGCAAACAGCATTTCCTTTAATCATAACTCTGAACAATTTGTAGCAAAATGCTTACTAGCACCATGTAAACAAATTTTCCTGAGATTTTGAGCTAAGATGTACTGTATGCCAAAGACTTTTTTTTTTGGCTAAAGTCTCTAACAGAGCTAAGAGCTTGTTCTTCATTCTTGGCAAGCATGTTTGTCTCCTTTTTTCTTTTAGCCATTTGGAAATTTTTGGGACATGCCACTAATGCTAAAAAGATGTCACGGAAACAGAATTTCAAGAGAAATACTGGAACACCATGTCAATATATGGACCAAGATGTTGGTAATGGTTGCAGCCACGTGTGAATTGCCACTTAGCTGCTGAGTATATTTAACCTGGATGTGTAAATTACTTAAACAGAGCAGGAGGCCGAATAAGATGCTTTTGCAGCAGTTCTTCAGCTCCAGATCTCTGTGGTATATTTGATTTAAGAAGGGAAAAATTGAGTAACTCTCCACATACTTGAAAGAAGAATCACTAAAGCTTTAACTTCAGGCTCATCAGATTGTAATAAGGGAATGTTTAGATAAGATGGTTCTAGAACCCTAAATATTCTTAACTATGTAGAGTACTAATATTGGGAAATACTTAAGGCCTGGAATCCAATGCTTTACTCAACACAGGAATTCAAATAGAAATTCCCAGACAGATGTGCTTCAACACATTCAGTGAAGGAGAACACAATCATCTTACCTAATATTGACTTGCCTTTAATAGTTTCTAACATTCATTTGGTATCTCCTTTCTACATATTTCAGGATACAATTCCGAATTACATTTAATTGATAGTTAGACATTGGATTCCTGCAAGACTTAACACCCTCATTTTAGCACCCAAAACGCTGGCTGTGTTATATACTTGTAAATCTAATTAACTGTGGGAGAACCCTAGTTAATTATCTTCTAAACTCTCTCTAAATTCATCTCACACTGATTTGCAAAATCATTTTATTATTATTAGATCCTTGTCCACCTTTATTTTTATTTCTCAGGGCATTGTACACAATACTCCTGTCTCCTATTTTTCCTACAGCATCAACCCTGTGAGATTTATCAGGCTGATCCAAAATCACTCAGCTGGCTTTCAGGCCCAAGGAGAACTTCATAGTCTCCCAGTTTCCACTGCACCAAACCAGCTCTTATTTTCATGGAACAGGCTTTTTTTATAAGTGCTAAATTCTGAGGGGAGAAATAACAGCAGCAGAACCTATTCCAACTTGTGGAGATCATTGGCTTTCTTGTGGCTAGGAAAATACTTAAATGTCAGACTGTGTGGTGCCCTCTGGATAGATACAGACTGTAGTTGTGATCTTGGGCAGACGCAATGCTGGTTGGGAATTCTAGAATCCTAACAGATCTGGAAAATGCCATGTTTGGCAAGAGGCTGCAAAGAGAAAATGAATTGAATGGCAATAGCTCTCCGGTGTCATTAATGTCATTAATTGTAGAATATAAAAGATTGCAGGCCTGGGATAAAAGAGTGACTGGTTTTATATGTATATGTGTGTAGATACATACACATACATATAATGGAGGGAGGGAGGAGAGAGAGAGAGAGAGAGAGAAATAAATAAATACATACATACATACATACATACATACATACATACATACTAAATGCTTTACCCAAGTGCTTTGCAATCTTAACAACCTTAAGAGGTGTGGATTTCAAAAGGAATTTTGGTAGTTGAAGCCCACACATCTTAAAGTTACCAAGGTTGAGTAACTTTGGTCTATCTTACTGACTTGGTTCAAGTATTTTCAAGACACTTTGGTCTATCATGAACCAAGTCTTACTGACTTGGTTCAAGTATCAGGCTAAACTATCATTTGTTGAGAACTAATTTTCTTGATTGTTCTGTGATTTACAAATAGCAATGCCTAAATTCACCCAGTTAAGGCTGAAACAAATTCTGTTATGGATAAGATCAGCATGGATCTGAGACGGTGTATTTGATGCCATCCTCTTGAGAGCTATAAAACTAGAGATGGCCCAGTGCACGCCCAGTTGAGTCTGCAGAAACTGCAAACCGGTAATCAGTAGTTACTATTTCTTGCTTTGAACCAAATTGGAAAGACTTCCTAAAGCCGGAGATAGGTCTGGTTAATCTTCGCGCCAAAGGCTGCACCTAAAAGCTGCTTCTTTCTGTCTCTGCGTCGGGAACCAGGAAGAAGAAGTGGTATCGGACTAAGCCAATTGACACACGCCTGGTGTATTTGTCCTGTCAGCAGGAAATCAGCTTGGGTGTTGAAACCTGCCAGCCTTCTGGAGCGCCAGTCTGCCCTTGTTGCTCCAGGGGGTTGCGTTAGAAGTGATGGAGAACATTTGAGAGGTGATGATACTTTCCTGAGTTGAAATTGGCTTTCTCACCGGATCCTGTGAGAATATCCCAAGTTATTCTTTGATTGCAGCATTTTCGTTTGCCTCTTCAATTTTTCCAAAGACAGTTAACAATAGAGATGAAACTAAGGATATATAATAAGCATCTGTGGTAATTAAAGCAACGCAAGTGGAATGCCACTCACTCACTCTTGCTCAATGAACGGGGTGGCTTAAATAACTAAAAGCTTGATTGTGAAGCAAAAGACCTACTGTGCGCAGCATGCAAATCCACAATATGGCATGTTTGGTTTTGATTTAATGTGCAGGGTGAATTCAGCTGTTAAAGTTTGTAAACTGTGGTTTATGGCTTAATGTGATGTGTAAATTGAGTTCTTGTGTTGGATGTTGTCTTGAAAGGGGTTGGAATGGAAGTGTTTATGTTCAGTGCTTCAGTTTGAGCCTGTGGTATACAGTTTGTTCAAGAAACCACAATTTAAGAAGATACTAAACATAGATCATAGTTTACAAAGCACTGTGACAAGATTAGCTAGTTCACCTTCAGACTTGGGAGCTCACAAAGTGGCAAGAGCCCAGTCATGGAACATAGAATAGTAGGGTTGGAAGGGAACTTAGGGGTCTTTTAGTCCAACCTCCTAATCCAGGGGTGGCAAACTCAAGGCCTGGGGGCCGGATCCGGCCCACAAGGTGCTTAGATCTGGCTTGCGGGGCCGCCCTGGAAACAGCAAAGGACCGGCCTGTGGTGCCTCTGCCAGCGAAAACGAGCCCATGGCCGTCCCGAGCTCCGTTTCCACTGGCAGAGGGTTGTAGGCCATCACAGCCAAAAATGGAGCTCAGGAGCCCGTTTTCGCTGGCAGAACACTCAGGCCACCACAGGCACCCCCAACACAAGTGATGTCAAGCTGGCTATGCCCCCTGGTCACCCCCCGCCCGAGGTCAAACACAATCCTGATGCAGCCCTCAATGAAATCGAGTTTGACACCCCTGCCCTAATCAAACAGACCCTATACCCGTGATGGTACACAGCCATTTGTGCTGGCACGCGAGCCGCAGGCAAACTTGCCTCACTACACATGCGCACACCTCACAGCTGATTTTCAGCTGGTTTGAGGCCTTTTTTGGCCTCCTAGGCTTGAGGAAAGCCTCTGCAGCCTGAAAAATAGGCCCCTTTCGTAACTACCTCTATTTCCGGAAATACCGGAAGTGATGAAACTGGCCTATTTTTCAGGCTGCAGAAGTTTTCCTCAAGCCTGGGAAGCTGAAAAAGGCCTTAAACAGGCCGAAAATCAACTGGGAGGTGCAGTGCAGGTAAGGGGGCAGCGGATTGCATGCGCATGTTCAGGGGGCATGGTGGGGGCACATGCATTGCCTTCTGGGTGCTGGCACGCAAGCGCGCATTCATAAGCGCGCACACAATTTTTGGCACAGGAGCCCAAAAAGGTTAGCCACCACCACCCTATACCATTCCAGACAAATGTCCAATCTCTTCTTGAAAACTCCAATGTTGGAGCACCCACAACTTCTGGGAAAAAGCACTCTAAATTCTCCCATAGTATTGTTGTTGTTGTGAAGAATATTAAGAATAAATGTTGGATATGATGTCTTCAGCTCCTGGCAGCAGAGATATAAATGACCTCAACGAATAAAAATCCAAACAACCACACAATGGCTTTGGATATTGTATAAACCTGGCCATTGTCTCACATTTGTTCTGTTTTAGAATTTAGAATAACAGAGTTGGAAGTGACGTTGGAGGTCTTCTAGTCCAACCCACTGCTTAGGCAGGAAATCCTACACCACTTCAGACAAATGGTGTTCAATTTCTTCTTAAAAACTTCAAGTGTTGGAGCATTCACAAGCTCTGGAGGCCAGTTGTTCCACCGATTAGTTGTTTCTTCTTAGTTCTAAGTTGGATCTCTCTTGAATCATGTCTCGCAAGAGTCGTAAGTCTGAAAAATGGTCATAAGTTACTTTTTTCAGGGCTGTTGTAACTTTGGACAGTCACTAAATGAATGGGTTGTAAGTTGAGGTCTATTTGTACCCGAAGTGGTATTCAGCAGGTTCTGACCAGTTCTAGAGAACCGGTAGCGGACATTTTGAGTAGTTCGGAGAACTGGCAAATACCACCTCTGACTGGCCCCGCCTCCATCTCTGCCTCCCAAGTCCCAGCTGATCGGCTGGGTCTTCCTTTGTTGCCCTGCACAGGAGAATGGAGCTGGAAAGCAGGTTAGTGGGGTAGGGAGGGAATGGGGATTTTGCAGTAACTTTCCCCTGCCATGCCCACCAAGCCATGTCCACAGAACCAGTAGTAAAAAAATTTGAATCCCACCACTGATTTGTACTTCAGTAAACTAGTGTAATTGAATTGAATTGCTATTCAGACATTTTTATCCTATCCTACACTTTGGTATTTGAGCTCTGTTTTCTGCATGAACAACCTTGAATTTATATCTTTATATCTTTAAAACTACATTGTTAGTTTTAGTTCATGTTTATATCCACTATTGTTTTGGAATGGAATGGAATGGAATAGAATATAATTTTTATTAATTTAATTATTTAACCATATCAAAACTGGAAAACTAATACAAATATACAAATAGTTGCAAACCAATACAACATGTTCATAGTAAGTTGTCATCCCTACAAATCACCTTAATCTGTCCTAAATCCTCTTCAAAATAGCCTTTGATATAAAGAGTGCAGTCTTACTCGTGATATGCAGCTTTGTTCCCTACAAAAACTAAGGTAGTTTGTCCCAGCTGCCTCAGATTTTTTTAAAATAATACTCCTTTTCTGCAGAAAACAGTTTGCAGTCCAATGTCTTGAACGGCTGGTACTTCACAAATGCACAGTTTTTCTTCAAATGAGACTTCATGAAACCTCCCATGTTTTACATGGAGACTTCTTGTTCAAAACAAGCCCTGGAAAAAGAACTTCTGAGATGTTGAGGCATACCGGTTGTTAAATATTTTTCTAACTGGGAGGCTGCTTTTGGTTCAGTCAGACACTTCAGGGACTTTGCATAATTAAGTGCCGCACTATCATCTTGGGCAGCCACATCAATGAGGCTTTGTTTGAAAGCTTCCTTGGCCTTTAGATTTGATTGGACCATGAACTGGATGGAGAATCCACATTGTGAGATGACATTTGAAAGTTGGGCGGCCACAGTGCCAGGAAGCCTGTTATGCAACTGCTCTTCAAAACACAGCTTGGGTAATCTATCTAGGTCCATAGATAGGATCTTCAGCCAGTAATTTGAATAATTACTAAATTGCTTTGTGTAAAGGGTATACTCAGCTCTGTCCTTAATGCTGCAGCTGGGGTAGACTAATCCACCCAGGGTTGGGCTGCTGGGGATTCGCAGGGGTTCGGAGAGCCCCTAGCTAAGATTCTGTGCAGTTCGGAGAACCCCCAAATCCCACTCCTGGGTGGCTCCACTTACTCCACCCCCCTCCCCTCCCAAAAGTCCCCATGTGGCGCATGGGAAGGCTGGAAACAGGATGGTTTCTGGCTTCCAGAGAGCCTCTGGAGCACAGGGAGCAGAGGTGGTATCCAGATTCTGACCAGTTCTGGAGAACTGGTAGCGGACATTTTGAGTAGTTTGGAGAACTGGCAAATACCACCTCTGACTGGAGAGGTAGTCTTCCTCTGCCACGCCGACGAAGCCATGCCCACAGAACCGATAGTAAAAAAAATTGAATCCCACCACTGCCGCGGAGGCCATTTTCGCCCTCCTGGAGACTTAAGTCTCTGGAGCCTGAGGAGGGCAAAAATGCACCCCCCTGCCCTGGGGCAGAAGGCCGACTAAGACACACCCACCATGGCCACGCCCACCCAGCAATCGAACAGAGAACCCCTATGCTAAAATTTTTGAAGCCCACCCCTGAATCCACCCCCAAGATACATTTCCAGTAATGAGGCATTTTTATATCCCATAGTTCTGCACCATATATGATCATTGGGACTGTTTTGCTATTACCGATATGTACCTTTATGATTGGAATTAGAGAACCTGGGTAGCTATGGTTGGTGAGCTGCCTTACAGTGTTGGCGCAGGCTATAGCCCTTAAATAGCTCCTCTTAAAATGTGGGAGGCAGCAACCTGCTACTTAAAAATAAGCCCTAAGTATACAGTAGATAAAATTTAACTTGATGCATCCGTTCCCTATCCAGGTTCCAGTTTTCGCGAAAACAACTACAGTACCTTAGTTTTGAACCTACTATTGTTTTGTGGGGCCCTTGGTGCTCTCTGAGCTTGGTTGTTTTCTTGCAGTGTTTCATGATACAAACTAAATAACATCATCATCCTGGCACTGATGATGTTACCTAGTTTGGGTGATGAAACCTCTGCAAAAAAACAACAACCACCAAGTTCAGAGAGCATAAAGGGCCCCACAATTCAATCCTGAGCTACAAATATTCTCTTCTGTCGATACTTTTGAATTTTACTCTCAACTTCTGTTGATTCATTATGTCTTCCAGTCATTGTCGATTCTTAGTGACAACATGGATAGATTTTTCTCCTTGATTTGACTTCTAGGGCAGGGATCCCCAACCTTTTGGGCACCAGGGACTGGTTCCGTGGAGAAAGGTTTTTCCATGGACTGGAGGTGGGGGTCTGGGGGGGGCATGGTTTTACATGCTGCCTGCCCCCCGTGGATGGGGCTTCACTTGTTTGTGTGGCCCAGTTGCTGGCATGCCATGAACTGGGAGTTGGGGACCCCTGTTTTAGGGTACTTGTTATGCCATCTAATTTTGTGTAACCTATAATTTTGATAAGACTTGAGTTCCTTCACTTCTTCATTCAAGTACTGTAATTAATGAAGATTTTGAGGTATATAGGGTCCAGGTTGCACTCAGTTCCTCCTTCCAGTTTGCTAAAGAATTACTGATTTGTACAATACATAAGCCTGATGATGACAGATGAGATTCTGCCGAAACATCGCTACAACTTTAAAAGCACAACTATAATGACGTGGGAAAATACCCGAACAAAGCTGAATACCATATATATACATATATATATATATTCATACCACATCTGCACGAGTCAGAATATCATGGAATACTTTCTCAGATTAAGGAGTATTATATCTACTAAGCATTCCTACAATCTACTAAGAGGGTTCCAATAGCATCTGTTGGATTTAGCAGTTGTAATTGATGAATCCAATATACACTGGAATAGTTTTTATATATGAATACAGATCTGCATCTGAATTACTATAAATCAGTAACCCTTTCACCCTAATTGAATTGTGCACACTGTTTAGTACCTGATATTCATATATCCTTATGTAAATTATTGCATGCCCTTTTTAAAAAAAAAAATCTTCTGACGGTAAGCCGCATATACAAGTATTCCTTGACTTAATGACCATAATTGAGCCCAGAATTACACTCAGAAGTTGTGCTGGTTGCTAAGACCACACCCAATTTTGCAATCTTTTATGAGGCAGTAATTAAGCAAATTCTGTAGCTGTTAAACAAAGAGCAGTTGTTAAGGGGGGGTCATAAATACACCTGGGGAAGTCTGGCATAACTTTGAATAATCACTAAGTGACTGATCATAAGTCAAGACTACTCTCATTCCTTCCTCTCAGGAGGTATGAATCTTCTCAGTTGTTTCTTTTTCCTAATCCCACTGTCCTAGCCATCCATAGCTCGACAAGTCATCAGGATGAATACAGGTAGTCCTCAACCTACAATTCATTGCAGCAGCCCCATGGTTACATGATAACATTCAAATTCCTGGCAACTGGCTTATATTTAAGATGGTTGCAGCGTCCTGGGGTCATGTGATCATCTTTTGTGACCATCTGATGAGCAAAGTCACTGGGGAAGCCAGATTCGTTTAACAGTTGTGTTGTTGACTTAAACGATCGTAGTGAATCATTTAAGAACGGTGGCAAGAAAAGCCAGAAAACAAAACGTGTTTAACAACTGTCTTGCTCAACAACAGAAATATTGTGCTCAGTTGTGGTCGTAAGTCAAGGATTACCTGTAATACATTCCCAGGTTCATGGATAAAGCTTTCTTTTTTCAAACTGGATCTGTTTCTTTTCAGCTTGCCCAGAAATATGACCCACAGAAGGAAGCAGAATTACGGGTATGGATAGAAAACCTCACTGGGAGGCAGATTGGCCCTGATTTCCAGAAGGGGCTGAAAGATGGCGTCATACTTTGCGAGTAAGTAGGCCAATGAAGAGAAACTTGTACCTTGAAGCATTGCTCCTGCTGTTATCTCATAACCTCTTCCAGGATGTGTTATAAGAAGTTATATTCTTTTCAGGAAGAGCCAGTGAGCTCCCAAAATGTTTTGTGGAGACAGGGAGGGGCCCGGAATGCTTAAACGGTTGTGTGGCATTGGGTTATGAGATGGTGAAAGACATAATGTTTCATATGATGCAAAAATAATTTACAGAGCCTAATGATTTTGTTTTGTTTTTGTTTCTGGTGTTGCTTCATTTCTTTTCTCCACTCTCACCTGCTTTCACTTGGCTTCGTCCCATCGGTGCACCAATTTGCTTATTTGTTTTTGTACAGAAGCATATGTACTTTTCTGCAAATGTGCACATTGTTGTACTTTTTCTTACCTGTCCTTTTTTTTAAATAAGTAGTTGGCCTATGTAATGTCACTTTTGTGTGTTTCCTTCTCATTTCTTCCTTCTTGCTTGTAAAATTTGGGAGTTTAGTGCATACCTAGGAAAGAATTCATTCTACAGATGTTCATGTAAACATGGTTTTCCTTCCCATTGCGATAATGGCAAGTGACTTTAAAAACTGCATTAAATCTAACTGAAACTGTTTTTACTCTCCAGATTAATAAACAAACTACAGCCTGGTTCAATAAAAAAAATCAACACCTCCTCTCTCAACTGGCATCAGGTAAATATTGCCTGCAGCGACGGGAAATTAAATAGCAATGATATTTTGTTTTTAAAAAGTGGGATGCAAGCCATGATTAAGCAACCATGTGTGGAGTCAGAACATGTTTCTCTGTGTTTGCACATGTAATGTAATGTAATGTAATGTAATGTAATGTAATGTAATTCTGACTTACTGGGATGTAATAGATCCTGCCTGATAAAGCTGGCTTCCAAGGAGATTCCAGTTTCTCAGAGTTTGAGTTGCCTATTATAGGAAGTCCTCAACTTATGACTAGCATTGGGACCAGAATTTCCATCATTAAGCAGAGCTGTGGTTTGTTGTTGTTGTTAGTTGCGAAGTCGTGTCCGACCCATCGCGACCCCATGGACAATGTTCCTCCAGGCCTTCCTGTCCTCTACCATCTTCTGGAGTCCATTTAAGCTCATGCCTACTGCTGACTCCATCCAGCCACCTCATTCTCTGTCGTCCCCTTCTTCTATTGCCCTGAATCTTCCCCAGCATTAGGCTCTTCTCCAGTGAGCCCTTCCTTCTCATTAGGGGGCCAAAGTATTTGAGCTTCATCTCCAGGATCTGGCCTTCTAAAGAGCAGTCAGGGTTGATCTCCTCTAGGACTGACCGGTTTGATGGCCTTGCAGTCCAAGGGAGTCGCAGGAGTCTTCTCTTCCAGCACCAGAGTTCAAAGGCCTCTATTCTTTGGCCCTCAGCCTTTCTTATGGTCCAACTTTCACAGCCATACATTGCAACTGGGAAAACCACAGCCGTGAATATACACACTTTTGTTGGCAGGGTGATGTCTCTGCTTTTTAGAAGCTGTGGTTATGTTAGCCTTAATTTTACAACCTTTCTTGCCAGGATTGGTAAGTAAATCACTGCAATTGTTAAGTGAATCATACGGTCCTTAAGCGAACCTGTCTCCCCACATTGAATTTTCTTGTGGGAAGATGGCTGGGAAGGGTGCAAATGGTGATCTCGTGATCCTGGGCCGCTGCAACCATCGTAAATTCAGGCTACTTTCCACGTGCCCAAATTTGAATCCTGTGAACCTGGAGATGCTGCAGCGGTTGTAAGTGCAAGGACTGGTCATAAGTCACCTTTTTCAGAGCCATTGTAACTTTGAACAGTCCCTAAACAAATGGGTGTAAGTCGAGGACTACCTACAGTTAATTCCAAATGGAACTTCCAAGGGTAGGTGCAGTCTTATCACTGAATAACCAAATCCTGGAAATCAGGAATGGGGACGAGCCAATTCAGCCTTGATGCTGTGCTTGAAATTTTGCAGGGAACTGGACCAGAGACAGAAATCTGAACTGGTTGTATCTGTAATTGGCCAGCCAAGTTGCTTAGATTCATGAATTTGGCCTCTCAGAGAAGGAAAGCTGTATTTTGGGAAGCAGTGTCCCTGCCAAATCTTTTTAAGATTACTGTGTGTCTCTGTGGTTCCTGTGCTATTTTGTAAGCAAGAGTCGAAAGAGAATGCCTGGGCGTGGGCTGAACCGGTCTGCCCAGCTGGTTTTGCTGGTCACGGAGGGACCAGGATTAGCTCCTGAGGATGCTGAAATCCCACCTTTTGAAAACCTTGTTCAATGGCCTGGCAGCCTTCTGGGTTTTTTAATGGGCATTTTTCCGCTGAGCTTGACATTTGTTTTTGTCTTTATTTGTTTTGTTGAGTGAGATCAGCTTTAGTGGAAGGTGATACAGAGGCTTTCTCCAAACAGGTGTGCTCTGTTGTGTTGGGACTGCAGAAATGCTAAGGATTGTGGGAATGCTTTCAACACTTCTGAGGGGGGTGCCAGGTCAGAGAAGGTTGTGATACAGCCACTGAACTCTAAACCTCATTTTACCCAGTGGTTAATCCTTATTTGTTTCTTTTGGGGTGGTTGCCTGGAAAAAAAAGATAGGCAGTGTTCACCCTGCATGTTCAGAAGTAGCAAATTGATACAGGTTTTTAACTTGCCCTAATTTGGAAACACTATAAATTCAATCCCCTGCCACTTTCAGCTGACGAGTTGCACACCTTACATTGGGGCTGGAGAGACGACCCCATCAGGATCCATCCATCCAGATTCTGCTTGTAGACAGACGTTCTCCCTGTCATCTCGAGCAGGGGTCTCCAACTGTGGCAACTTTTAAGCCTGGAGGACTTCAACTTTCAAGGTGTTAGTAACAACTTATAAAGTCCTAAATGGCTTGGGGCCAGGGTACTTGCGGGAACGCCTCCTGCCAGCATCACATTCCGATCGCCCAGTACGCTCCCATAGGCGGGGCCTCCTTGGGGTACCATCGGTTAGGCATTGTTGACTGGCGATGCCCAGGGGTAGGGCCTTTTCTGTGGGAGCGCCCGCCGTATGGAACCAACTCCCCGTGGACCTCCGTTTGGCCCCTGATCTCCACTCCTTCCGCTGGGACCTGAAGACCTGGTTGTTTCAACAGGCCGTCTGGACTGACTTCGGGGTTGTGGGTTGTTTTTACTTGTTTTAATTTTAAATTTTAACGATTGATTAGGCTTGTACTGGTTTAATGTTTTTTTTATTGTAATTGTATTGGGTTTTTATTGTTCGCCGCCCTGAATCCTTAGGGAGAGAGGGCGGCATACAAGTCTAATAAAATAATAATAATAATAACTCCCAGAATTCCCCAGCCAGCTTTGGGAGTTGAAGTCCACCAGGCTTAAAGTTGCCAAGCTTGGAGACCCCTGATCTGGGCCATTTCCCATATATTTAGAGGATTCTTTTCTACTTGGTTACAGTTACCAAGAGTTTCCCAAGCAATTCTGCATCTATAAAGAGCAACTGCGTTGTTTTTTGGAGGGTTTGTGCACGTTGGTTGCATGTTAGGAGCCCTGGTGGCACAGTGGTTAAAATGCACTATTGCAGGCAAACTCTATCCGCAGCCTGGAGCTCAATCCTGATGGGGCTTAAGGTTGACTCAGCCTTCCAAGGTTGGTAAAAATGAGGCCCCAGATTGTTTGGGGGCAAACAATGCTTACATTGTAAACTGCCCAAGGAGTGCTGTAAAGTATATAAGTATATAGGTCTAAATGCTGTTGCTATTGTTACTGAACATGAGAACAAAGCTATGGACTAATGAGATTCAAGCAACATAAGAACTAGTCCAGCAGTCTGTTTTCACAGTGAACCATCAACTTTCCAAAGAAATCCATAATCTCCCAGCAGATGGCCTTTGGAGGCAGTTCCTCTATCATCAAGGCTAACAGCCATTATCTCTTATGATTTCCTTGAATTGTGTGGTGTAGCTAATTCCAAAGTTGAATTACACATTATGTAAATAATTTTTGTTTGTCTATATGCTGTCCCCAGAGTGCTTTTTCCAAAAGGCAACTAGACTTTCTTGGGTTTTTTTTTTCCTTTGAAAATGTTCCGCTTCTCATCCAAGAAAACCGTCCCCTCTCTTTTCTTCCAACAGCTGGAGAACCTCTCCAACTTCATCAAGTCCCTACTAAGTTATGGTTTGAAGCCTGTCGATCTGTTTGAAGCCAATGATCTGTACGAGAGTGGAAATATGACTCAAGTGCAGGTGTCGCTCCTTGCTCTGGCGGGCATGGTGAGTGAAAAGATCCTCTTGTTTCTATGGAGGACAGACTGCTAGTTCTCCATCATCCGTGTGAGATTCAAGGTGCTGGTGCTTACCTATAAAGCCATCCATGGCTTAGGGCCGGGTACTTGGGGGCGTCTCCTGCCAGCATCATTGCCGGTGTGCGCCCACAGACAGGGCCTCCTTGGGGTACCGTCAGCCAGACAGTGTTGGCTGGCGGTCCCTAGGGAGGGCCTTCTCTGTGGGGCACCCACTGTGGAACCAGCTTCCCCAGGAGCTACGATTGGCTCCTGACCTCCACTCCTTTCGCCGTGGCCTAAAGACTTGGCTATTTGAACAAGCCGGCCTGGACTAAGGGGGGTTGTTTTAAATGTTTGTGGTGGGGTTTTAAATATTTATTTGGTCCTAATTGATTAAATATTTTTTAATCTCTTTTAACTTTTGTATTCATTGTTTTTTATGTGAGCCGCCCTGAGTCCTTCGGGAGATAGGGCGGCATATAAGACCAAATAATAAATAAATAAATAAATCTTAACTCTGCATGTGTACATAAGGTAACTGGCCTGCCTGTTGAGGCTGCTGCTGTCATTATCGGTGTGATTTGAATACCATGTGGGCAGAATGCCGAGTTTTTAATTGTGATTGTGTGGATGCATCAAGATAAGGGCATGTCAAGAGGAAAGGAGGCTTAATGAGCCGTGGTGGCGCAGTGGTTAGAATGCAGTACTACAGGCTACCTCTGCTGACTGCTGTCTGCCTACAATTTGGCAGTTCGAATCTCACTAGGCTCAAGGTGGACTCAGCCTTCCATCCTTCCAAGGTCGGTAAAATGAGGACCCAGATTGTTGGGGGCAATATGCTGACTCTGTAAAACTGCTTACAAGAGGCTGTAAAGCACTGTGAAGCAGTATATAGGTCTAAGGGCTATTGCTATTAACTCCTTCTATATTCCAATTCATTTTTCCAAATGTAGCCCACCTCTAGGATTATTTTCAACATTAAAAACAAAAGGATCTGTTCTGGGTCACATGACTAGGAAGAGCGAGGTATACTCCTAAGAATACATTGGGGGATATTTTTAATGGATATTTTCTCCACAGCCATTGGCTACACCTGCCCTATTTTCAGACTTGTTCTTTCTTTTGCCACATTCTCTCATGCCAAATTTGGTCCACTTCTGTTTTTGGAAAGTTATTGTGGAAGGGAAGGAAGATGACTTTGTCAGAAATGGGGCAGATTCATTACCAAAGTGATAAAGGGAAAACCTGGCTTAAGTCTAAAACAAGCAGAAAGCATGCATAAATAGCTCAGACAGACACCTTCCTAATTCGCATATGTATAAGGTATGTGTGTGTGGAACCCAGTACAATAAGACTTACAAGATTCTGTCATTAAAGCCACTTCCAGTAAAAGTAGACTTCCTGTATCGTCGGCTCTTTGATCTAGCTATCTTGCCTTTATGACCTCCCTCCCTTTTAGATATCCCTGACTATGGGATCTCCCCTGGAGAGTGCTAGTTTTACAATGACTATCAAGGTGCTTGATTTATGCAGAGTTGTATTTCTGCTCTCCAGTGCTCTGTGATTTTACAAAACAGATTAAAGAGCTGGCAGGAATGTCAGAGTATATTCATTAACTGGCAGAGACATGGTTAACAAAGTCAGCAAGTGAGTAAGACTGGCAACAGACCAGCCATACTTACTCACTAACAGCCTGGGTGTGGTTTGGCTCTGTGTGCTTTGCTGTGAATTGAAACTGAAATTGATACCTGTTCTGAGCCCTCTGAGCTGCTGCTTGTGTTTTTGCTTATGTTATCTTGAAAGAATCTACAAATGGTATTGTAAAGTTTACTCATGTTGTTCTGTATATAAAGAAGTTATTGATCCTGCTGAATCAGCCATATGTGTGTTTTCTGGACTTGAATTTCTGCTGCAAACTCTTAACAAGGAACCACTCACCAGAGTATGGAATTCAATCAGCTTATGTACTGGTAGCAGAAATCTAGGGTTGTTTTAATCACGAGAACTGTGGAATTATTGGGAAGGACCTGAAACTTTCGTGCAGGAATAATTTGTGGGGGTTACCTCTTCTTGCAGGCGAAAACAAAAGGTATTGAAAGTGGGATGGATATTGGAGTGAAATATTCAGAGAAACAGGAGAGAGCCTTTAACGATGAAAAACTCAAGGCTGGACACTGTGTCATTGGTCTACAGGTAAGTTTGGTGACCTTGTGGCTCTTGAGAAACAGTGGGAGATCTAAGCTGGTGTAGCATATGGCCAAAAGACTAAGCTGTGCAATCAGGAGGTCCCGGTTTTGGGACCTTCTTCTATTGTAAAAATGCTTTCTTTGTCAATTCTATGGACCAAGTGGATGAAATCCAGACATTTACTGTAGATGTAGAATAGATCAGACATAGTAAGCTTTATTGCCAAAAACCCCAACCCAGTTCTAGGCTGCATTAACAGAGGGATCAAGATCACATGAAGTACCACTTTATAATGCCTTGGTAAGGCCACACTGGAAATTCTGCATCCAGTTTTGGTTGCTATGATGTAAAAAGATGTTGGGACTCTAGAAAGAGTGCAGAGAAGAGCAACAAATTGGGGGACTGGAGGCTAAAACATATTAGGGGACTGGAGGCTAAATCATAAAGAAGAGTTGCAGGAATTGGGTATGTCTAGTTTGATGAAAAGAAAGACTAGGGGAGACATGATAGTGTTAAAATATTCTCAGGGGCTGCCACAAAGAAGAGGGAATCAGGCTATTCTCCAAAGCACCTGAGGGCAGGACAAGCAGCAGTGGATGGAAACTCATCAAGGAGAGAAACAACCTAGAACTAATGAGAAATTTCCTGACAGTTAGAACAATTAATCAGTGGAACAAATTGCCTCCAGAAGTTGTGAATGCTCCAACATTGGAAGTTTTAAAGAAGAGATTGGACCACCATTTGTCTGAAATGGTACAGGGTTTCCTGCCTTAGCAAGGGGTTGGATTAGAAGACCTCCAAGGTGCCTTCCAACTCTGTTGTTCTGTTAAGGCTTAATCGAGCTGCTGTTTCTCTTCAGATGGGCACCAACAAGTGCGCTAGCCAGTCAGGAATGACCGCCTATGGGACCAGGAGGCATCTCTATGATCCCAAGAACCAGATACTACCTCCAATGGACCATTCCACCATCAGTTTGCAGATGGGTACCAATAAGTGTGCTAGCCAGGTAAGAACTCTTACAAAGTGTTTAAATCTTTACTTTTTGTTTTGTTTCAATTTTTTAAAACTCATAAAGAGTTTCAGTCTTCCAAGCCAAAAGAATCTGGTGCCTGTCCCCCCCAAGATTTTTTACAGGAAAAATGCCTACAGTAGAAACATAGCATCAGCAAATTACCCCCTTTGGGTAAACCTTGACAAGAATATATCAGTTCGGTCATTTCAAGCTTTAGGCCATGCTTTAATTATGGTTTGTTGGATGAGCCAGTCAGGTAAACTTACACATTGCAACGAATCCTAATCCAAGGTTTACAGACCATGTTTTGGCTTGGCGTAATACACAAACCCAATGTCTGTTTTTCAGATTGGCAAATTCTTTATAATTTATTGGGTCAATTCTTTGTTTTCTCCATTTCTGCTAACACTAACTAGGACAATTGAGGAAAACATGCCAGAAATAAGCATGGTATCTGACCCCAGACATCAACCAGGCCAGAATTTGTAGACTAATCAGCCATGTTTCCAATCGCTAATGACAAGCCACAATCTTTTCCTTCAGATAGTTCACTGTAAGCCAAAAGCAAACCATACTATGGCTTGCACTACAGATAAGCCAGCCATTTCTGTTCCAAATAAAATACAATCCTGGTTTCTCTCCTCTTGCTGAAAGATCTCCCATAGCTGTGATGTGTTTTTTGTGTCAATCATTACCATTAGCTATATTAACTTTTATTTAATTGTGTTTCAGTTGTTTCCAGTTATACCTTTTACCTTTGGTTGTGATAAACATCCATCCATCCATTCATGGTTTGGAAGTATTACTGCTTTGGACTGGCACATAAATGTTACTTGACTAAGGTCCACAGCATTGTCAGGGATTTTACACATCCACTCCATGACCAGTTTTCCTTAGTGCCTTCTGGGAGGAAGCTTCGTGGTATCTGAAGCAGAACAATTCAATTCTGTAATAACTTTATACCATATAGTATCTATCTTGTTAATTCTCAAGACTCCTTTTTCCGCTATGTACTCAAAATGGATTGTGATTAATATTTCTACATATATATAGGTTTTGATATAACTTGTCATTTTTTGATTCTGCTGCTATTATATTATTATAGTTATCCTTGGGACAATGACGGTAGGGGCGTTCCTTCTTTTGAGAGTGGTGCATCAGAATTTAATTTCAATGTGTGCCATTGTGAATATAGGAAAACAACAATAAACAATATGTCAGCCCTGAAGTCATTTATTTTTTAATTCGCATTTATATGCCACTCTTCTCCGGAGACTCAGGGCGGCTTACAATTTTTTGGAGCACAACCCAATGTGCTCAGCAATAGCCTTCATTCCATTGTATATGCCTGCTTATTACTAAGCGGCATTTTTACAAAGTCAGTTTATTGCCCCCAACAATCATGGGTCCTCAATTTACCTATCCCGAGAGGATGGAAGGCTGAGTCAACCTTGAGCCTGGTGGGATTCGAGCCTGCACTAATTGCAGGCAGCTGGAACTAAGTGCTAGGTGTTTAACAGCCTGCACCACCAAGGCTCATGGGGCCAAAGCCATTTTGGAAGCATCTTCAGGGTTGCCACAGTAAGGCTGGTTGGAGCTGTGGGAACATGAGGGGGGCAAGATCGAGATAGCTGGGGATGTGTAGCCAAAACAACAATCTTTCCCTTGGGAGCCAAGGATGCCCTACCGGGTGTTGGAGAGGCATGGACCAAAGCCAGCCAGGATGGAGGATGTGACTTGGTTGGGACTGGGGGAAGGAACTTTGGGGTTTTGATTTGGGTGGGGAAAACCTCAGGTCCTTCAGAATCAGGTTTTCCCCAGATGTGCCAATAAAGTAAAGGTTCCCCTCGCACATATGTGCTAGTTGTTTCCGGCTCTAGGGGACGGTGCTCATCTCCGTTACAAAGCCGAAGAGCCAGCGCTGTCCAAAGACATCTCCGTGGTCTTTAGTGGTCATCACTAAATGCCAAAGGCGCACGGAACATTGTTACCTTCCCACCAAAGGGGTCCCTATTTTTCTACTTGCATTTTTACATGCTTTCGAACTGCTAGGTTGGCAGAAGCTGGGAGAAGTAATGGGAGCTCACTCCGTTATGCGGTGCTAGGGATTAGAAATGTGGAACTGCCGACCTTTCTGATTGACAAGCTCAGTGTTTTAGCCACTGAGCCACCATGTCATGCCTAATATTACCATGTTACACCCCTCCTGCGCAAACTGCATTGGTTGCCGGTTGCCTTCGGGTGAGATTCAAGGTATTGGTAACAACATACAAAATCTTACATGGCTTGGGTTTGGGGTACTTGCCGGAGCGTCTCCTGCCGGCATCACGCTCCGATCGCCCAGTATGCTCCCACAGGCAGGGACTCCTTGGGGTACCGTCAGTTAGACATTGTCGATTGGCAGTGCCAGGGGTAGGGCCTTCTCTGTGGGAGCACCCACCCTGTGTAATCAGCTCCCTGTGGATCTCCGTCTGGCCCCTGATCTCCGCTCCTTCCGCCGTGACCTGAAGACCTGGCTCTTTCAACAGGCCGGTCTGGACTGATCGGGGGGGGGCTTGTTTTAGAGTTATTTTAATTAATTTTAATTTATTATTTTACTCTCATTAGGCTTGTAACTGTTTAATTGTTTTTTATTGTAAATTTTGTACTGGGTTTTATTGTTAGCCGCCCTGAGTCCTTAGGGAGAGAGGCGACATACAAAGTCTAATAAAATAATAATAATAATAATAATAATAATAATAATAATAATAATAATAATATCAATGCTTTGAGGAATATCCCTGCCTTGGAGTTTTGATTCTGTTGGGGGTGTTTGTTGGAACCCTGACCACATTATCTATTTTCTCTTCCTATTCAGGTGGGCATGACTGCTCCAGGAACCCGCCGGCACATCTATGATTCCAAGCTGGGCACAGACAAATGCGACGACAGCTCCATGTCCCTCCAAATGGGCTCCAACCAGGGTGCCAACCAGAGTGGGCAGGTGTTCGGTTTGGGTCGCCAAATCTATGACCCCAAGTATTGCCCCCAAGGCAACGCTGGAGTGGCAAGCAACGCAGCCCCCCTTGAGGATCAGAACTCAGCCAACTATTATTATTATCAGGAGGACCAGTGAACTGGATGTATTCTCTCCTTTGCCCTGTTTTCTCTTCTTTTTCCCAAACCATTGCTGGGCAATTCCTGGCAAAGTCCAGCAATTCTGCAATGTATGTATTTTAAACTTTTTTTCAAAGGAAAAAAAAAAAGAGTTGTCCAAGCTGCATTTCCCTTCTACCCTGCAAGGATAGGAAAACATAAAAGTGTTTATCCTTTTTTTTTAAAGAAAGAGAGTAAAGCTGATCTTTAAGGGTTAGACAAAGATTGTGTGAACTTTCCCTGATGCCCAAACTTAACTCTAGATACTGGAAATAATAAAGATTGCAGTATTGATTTCACACTTTAAAAAAAAAAACTCCACACTATCCTGGACAATTCCGTTAAATTATACATGTGTAGATGGAAAGGGTTGCAAAATTTAACCTGGTATGTCCAGAAAAAGGAAGCCATTTCCAAAATCTGAAAATCATGTTTTACAATTGTAGTCGGTCGCAATGCTGAGCTGTAATTTAAAAAAACAACAACTATGGTTTGTTGAACAAGCCAGAGATCACTGGAATCTTCCCAATGTTTCTACATCTGGCTTGTATAGCTTGCATTACCCAAGTGAAATTTCGTGGGGTTTGTATACCGGTAGTCCTTGACTTATGACCACAACTGAGCCCAACATTTCTGTTGCTAAAAGAGACAGTTATTTACTGAATTTTGCCCCATTATACTAACTTTCTGGCCACCGTTAAGTAAATCACTACAGTTGTTAAGTTAGTAACACGGTTGTAAAGTGAATCTGGCTTCCCCCATTGACTTTGCTTGTCAGAAGGTCACAAAAGGGGATCGCATGACCCTGGGACATGGCAATCGTCATAAATATGAGCCAATTGCCAAGCGTGTGAATTTTGATCACAAGACCATGGGGATACTACAGTGGTGATAAGTGTGAAAAACTGGCATAAAACATTTTTTCAGTGCTGCTGTAACTTTGAACCATCACTAAATGATCCATTATAAGTCGAGGACTACCTGTAATGCCCCACGTCACCTGGAGCTTTAGCCTGCTTCTTCCAAGTAACATCAGGAATTGAAGGAAAACTAAAACCACCTTCTTCCCAACAACCAGGCATTTTCCTCAGTTCCCATTCAGTTCTGCACAGAATTTCCCTGTTTAATTTCCAACCAATCAGAATAGTCGATACCAGGCTGGATGGACCAATAACAAGAGCTGAGATAAGGTACTTTCATTTCCCCACATTGCCAATTTCACATCCATAATAGCAATAGCATTTAGACTTACATACAGCTTCACAGGGTAGAAGCTTCATTACCTTCAAGGTGTCCAACCTTGGCCACTTGAAGATGTGTAGACTTCAACTTCCAGAATTCCCCAGCCAACTTGGGGAATTCCATGGTTGAGGAATTCTGGGACTTGAAGTCCACAAGTCTTAAAGTGGCCAAGGTTGGATAACCCTGATTACCTTAAACTAGTGAGCAAACATGCTTTTTCTTTCCAGAATATTTCTATAATTCTGTCTAGACCCTTGGCATTTTTCTGTTCTTGCCTTCATTCCCTCCCTCTTTGGAATCTGTATCAGATTTTTAATCCAAGGTGATGAAGTATAGAAAGTAGATGCTAGTTAGGATCTTTTTTTTTTACTTAATGGCACTTAAGTTTCAAACAATTATGTGGTTTAATTCAGTGTTTCTTGACCTTCGCAACTTTTAAGATGTCTGGACTTCAACTCGCTGAATTCCCTAGCTAGCTAGCCAAGCCGGCTGGGGAATTCTGGGAATTGAAGTCCAGACATCTTAAAGTTGCCACGGTTGAGAAACATTGGTTTAATTCATCCTTGGTCTGCTGTTACAGAAAGGAGTATGAATCCACCCTCTCCATTGTGTGATCGATATTCAGTTATATCAAATCTGTTCATCTTTTTGCGAGTAAATGATTGACCACTTTCAGAAGCTAGCTACCTATTGATATCACAGGGGTGATGCTGGATTAGATTTTTTTTACTGTTTTTTATACTGGAAAACTAACAATGTGTAGCTATTGGTCTTCATCATTTTTAAGATTTGATTCTGCAAGGGTCACTGTTACTCAGGCTACATCCATAGGGAAGTAGAGATTTCACACTGCAAGGATGGGGGTATCTACCCTGTAGAGGTCTAGGAACTTGAAAAAAGCTTTCCGAAGACAAGTCCTATTTTTCTCCTCTGGTCCTTACTTAGTTTGATAGGGCTTAATATTCTTTTTTTCTGCTGCTGTACAAAGGATCAAGGGACCATGACCAAAATAAAGCTTTTAAGTCTAGGTACCTGCATACTACATAAAGGTCTTAGGGACTAGATACGTATGGACTAATATATTTAAACATCATTGCTTTTTCAGACATTGGAGAGTTGCCTTAAGTTTTTATATGCTGGGGGAAAAAAGAAATCGTGATTTCTTTGCTATGCTATCATCATTTAGCAGAAATGAATTTTCTTCCAGTTCTAGGTTTTCGCCTGTGGAGATAGATTGAATTTACATAACATGTTAAACTGAACATGTCATGCTTTGTGAAACCTTCCTAGCTGTGCAAACATGACATCTATTCAGAACTCCTAAGCAACTGACTTTTAAGAGTTCTCTGGATGCATTTGGAGCTGCAAGAGTATTATCAGAACCATTGGGCCAATATATGCAAATTTGTTTGCTTTTTAAGAGGCTTCATTTTCAGTGTGAAAACTTCCTTGGCCAAGAATATTATCCTGGTGCAAGGGGCCTTCTCCACCTGGAGCCTGCCAGGAATGATTAACTACAATTCCCATCACTGGAGGCAGGGATGATGGGAACTGTGCTGGAGGACACCATGGGAGTACTTGGTCTATAGGCATGCTTCTTTGATCAAGCCTGCCTCTGGTTTCATAGGGATTACCAGCTGTGGGGTTCTTGGTGGTTTCCTTTCAGACGTTTCATTACCATATTAGGTAACATTATCTGTGCTGCCTAGCATTGATGATGTTACCTAGTACGGTAATGAAACATCTGCAAGAAAACCACCAAGCTCAGAGAGCACCAAGGATGCCACAACAGTTCAACCCTGAGCTACAAATATTATCTTCTATTGCTTTCCAGCTGCTATGTCAGTCAAGAGGTAGAGATAGCTCTAATTTGCACACATTTTTGTTAGCAAATTTAGACTTTCAAGATGCCATAAAGTTTTTGACTGGACAATGTTTCTGTATAAATAGTCTCTGGCATTTGACTTGCCCAGGGATGCATTTTGTGAATGAAGATATTTAAATCTCTTAAAATCCTGTATTTTTAACCCAGCTTACCTCTATGTTAATAATCAATGTTCTTTCTTTTAAACAAAAAAAAACTGGATCTGCTCTTCTGTAACGACATAGATAGAGCTACATACATTTCTCTGGCAGAGAAGTCAACGCAGAAAGCATGCTGTCTTATCTTAGAAATAGCGGTAGGACTGATGGACAAAATGTGAACCTGCAATATTTGAATTTAAATAAAAGGGCTTCAAAAGCAAAAATGTACCTGTGTTACATTTGTGGGGGTGTTGTTTTCCTGAGGGATCCAAAATTCAGCAAACAAACAGTATGGCAAACAAATATGCAGTATGCAGGGATTTATTTTTAAGAAATAAAGTTGCCTGTTGTAGGTGTACAAAGTTCCAATTCTTTTCACCTGTGCCATTAAAAAGAGTGTGCAACTACACAACGGCTTGCGTTGTGTAGTTGCAGCTGCCAACATGGTTTATTTTGTTTTGACAGCTCCGACAAACATCAGAGGTTGTTTTGTATCGGGGTAGCGAAGAGACCACCGTGCAACATTCCATTTTGTATTTCAGTCAGTTTCATTCTGTGAGAGCAGAGCCGCTGAGAAAAGGCTGTATCAAAACAGTCTGCATTCACGACAACACGATAGGCAAAACATCAAACACATGGCTCAATATGAGTCAAATTATAAAAATCACAGCCTTTACCTTTTAAAGCTTCAGTGAAATTTAAAACCCATGACTGAGCACAAAAGCAATGCTGGTAGCAATCACAAGCATGTTTGCTACACAGGTAATCTTGACTTATGATCACAAGTGGAACTGGAATTTCATTTGCTAAACAAGGATGTTGTTAAGTGAATCACACTGGACTTTACAACCTTTTTTGCCACAATTCTTAAGTGGGATCATTCCGTTGTTGTGCAAATCTGGCTCCCACAGCTAACTGCTTGTCGGAAGTCAGTTGGGAACGTCACAAATGGCAATACCAATAGTATTTAGACTTACACACCGCTTCATAGTGCTTTTACAGCCCTCTAAGCAGCTTACAGAGTCGGCATATTGCCCCCAACAATCTGGGTCCTCATTTTACCGATTTCAGAAGGAGGGAAGGCTGAGTCAACCTTGAGCCTGTTGAGAATTGCACTGCCGACAGTCGGCAGAATTGCACTCTAACCTCTGCTCCACCACAGCGATCACATAACCCTAGGAATCTATAACTATTGTAAACATATGACAGTTGCCAAGCACCTAAATTTTGATCACATGACCATGGGGATGCTGCAGTGACCACAAGTGTAAGAACCAGTTGTAAGTCACTTTCTCAGTGTTGTAACTTTATTTATTTATTTATTTATTAATGGGACTTCTATGCCGCCCCATCTCCGAAGACTCGGGGCGGCTCACAAATAAAAACAACAGCAGCAATAAATAATTAAAAACAGATTGAACTAAATAAGCCCCAATACAATTACAAATACAACAAATAAAACCGTCCCACCCCAAAAAAATCACAACCCGGATTGGTTAAACAACCAGGTCTTCAGATCATGGCGGAAGGTGCGGAGGTCAGGGGCCAGACGGAGCTCCAGGGGAAGTTGGTTCCAGAGGTCCGGGGCCGCGATAGAATAGGCTCGTCGCCGGCACTGGCCAGCTGACGGGACCCCAAGGAGTCCTTGCCTATGTGCTCGCACAGGGCGGTTGGAACTCGATGTCGGCAGGAGTCACTCCCTTAAATATTGAGGACTCATGTCATGAAGGACTTTGTATGTCATTAAACTTTGAACAGTCTTTGAACAGTCATTAAACAAAATGGTTGCCAGTCAAGGACTGCCTGTATTTAAGTTCTATCCACCTACCATACCTGGTTTACTTAACCAGGGCTTATTCAATAATGCATTATGGAGCCTGCACACAAAGCCATCAATCATGGTTTACAACCCTAGCAGCTAAATTCCCACAGCTCCTGAAGCCAAAAAATTGAACTACATGATGTTTTAGGCTGTCTTTCCTCCCAGTGTTGCCAAAATACAGTTCTTGCTGTTTTATATTGGGTTTAGAAAGCTACAGCTGCCTGTTCCCTGCTTAAAAGTAGGACAAGGCCTGGGGCAAGGCTCCAGCTTAATTGTGCCAACAACTCCACCCTTTCAAATTTTAACAGGAGAAGCATCTGTCTCGTAATTTGCAGCCGAGAGAGCAGGTGTTGGAAGCTGTTCACCTGGGAGTGTTTTTCAGCAGCTCTATACTGAAGCAGCAGCCAGATTCTGGTTAACAACTGGGGGTTACTCCTGCTGCATTTGTCTAACATGCTGGGCTTAAACGATGGTTTGCTTGTTTGTGGCACTCTGCTTGATAAGCTTCACCATGCTAACCGCAACTTCTTAGCTTTCAACAGGCACAAAACCATAAATTAACCACCCAGGCTGGGTTTCCAGAACACCCTGGGCTAAAGTATGCTTGGGAAGTTTCTGGGTTATGCAAAGGCAGTGTTGTGTTGCATGAGCTCAGCCAAGTTGATTAATTCAGTACACTTGTAACAATGCTTGTAAACTCAGTGCTGGACTGTGTTCATAAAGTCAGCCAAGTACATTTGAGTTTACTGAATGGGGCGAACTCAGCCTTGGTGGTTTATGGTCCAGTATGTTGTGCAAATCAAGAAAATAGATTGAGTCAGCCTTATCTCATAAAAAGAATATGTTTATAGAACTGCAGATTAGAAGGGACCTTGCTGATCATCCTTGCACTGTGCAGGAAGTTTGTGTTGTATGAACACAGTCTTAATACAGTGGAACAGTTGACCAGCTCCCAGAATTCCCAGCTTGCTGGCAGAGGAATTCTGGGAGTTGAAGTCCACACATCTTAAGCTGACAAGGTTGACAAACACTGGTCTACATTATCATTTGTCTCTTCCAGCTCTTCAGCTCTTAAAACATCTATTTTTCAGGGAAAAAATACTGTGTACAGATGTTATTGTGTTAAGGTAATGTGTTGTTGGAATCCAGACATTGCTGATAAGCCATGGCTTATTACTTTGCATATTAAGCAAACCCAACCA
Source organism: Naja naja (assembly GCA_009733165.1). Lineage (NCBI taxonomy): Eukaryota > Metazoa > Chordata > Lepidosauria > Squamata > Elapidae > Naja > Naja naja. The sequence goes on from CM019148.1 coordinate 356,841,976, forward strand.
GCAGTCATGGGTGATAAACTAGGATTAAGCAAACCATTGTTTAATAGTATGGCTGAATACCCTCAAAAAAGGAGGACATGCTTGAGCTTATTACAAATGTTTTACCTAGCTCTTTACCTCAAAAAGCTTTCAGAACAATGTTCTCCATTACCATTTGTTGTTTACACGTCCTCTCAGAGATAAAAAGACTTTGGCCACTCTCTGCTTTTGAGACTTGGTGATAATGCAATTTAAAAAAAACATGAAAATAAATATAGTTTGGATGCTGCATCTGAGTCATGACTGGGCTCTGTTGATACACAAATCATGACGAGGGAAAAGAGAGAAAAATGAAGAAAAAAACAATATGGGGCATTTAACCATTTTTATACCCAGATTTTTGCAGTGTTTCTATATTATTATACAAAACTCATACAGTCTTCAAACCACCAGCTGTGAATTCTCAAGCCATGACAATTTTCAATGGTTGGAGCCTTGTGGTTACTATATTGCCTATCTATTGAACAATTGAGCAATCAATCAATCTACTGAACAATTAATCAGTGGAATGGCTTGCTGGAGGCTTTTAAGAAGAGACTGAACATCCATTTGTCTGAAATGGTATAGAGTCTCCTGTCCTAGCAGGGGTTGGACTAGAAGACCTCCAAGGTCCCTTCCAACTCTGCTATCCTATGTTTTATTGGTCAAGTTCATATACCATGCAGGGCCATGGTTCAGTCATTGTTTACAGAACAAACATAATTGTTTGGGTTAGTGCAACATGCTAATCAATCAATTAGTCAGCCCCAACAGCTCATTACATAGATGCTCATGTTAAAACAAGCTATACCTTACCAGACATGAGCCTGGTAATCTATAGTGTGTTTGAACATGAACATCTATGTAATTGCAAATGGTTCCATTGCATTTTTTAAACTTAGCGTATTATAGGAACCTAACTGTCTTTTTAGTTCATGATTTGGTGTGGGATGCAACCTGTGCCTTAATTGAGTAAATTATAATTAATTATGGGAATGTATTAATCTAAGTGCAGCTGCTATGGCCTGATTCACATAACATGCTATTTAATTTAATTTAATTTAATTATGGGATTTCTATGCCGCCCTATCTCCCAAAGGACTCAGGGCGGCTTACAACAATAAAACACCAGAGTACAAAATTTAAAAAAACTATTAAACAAGAACGAAACCCCAATTACACATTAAAATAATTAAAACCCACGAACAATTAAAATAATTAAAAACCCCTTCAGTCCAGATTGGCCGATCAAAAAAGCCATGTTTTTAGATCTCGACGAAAGGATTGAAGGTCAGGAGCCAATCGAAGCTCCACGGGTAGTTGGTTCCAAAGGGTGGGTGCACCCACAGAAAAGGCTCTCCCCCTGGGGGTCACCAGCCAACACTGTCTGGCTGACGGCACCCTGACGAGACCCTGTCTGTGGGAGCGCATGGGGCGATGGGAAACCGATGCCGGCAGCAGGTGCTCCCACAAATACCCTGGACCTAAGCCAGCAGTGGGCAACTGTGGCCCCTTTACGATCTGTAGACTTCAACTTCCAGAATTCCTAAGCCAGCCATGCTGGTTCAGGAATTCTGGGAGTTGAAGTCCGCAGATCTTAAAGTGGCCATAGTTGCCCACCTCTGACCTAAGCCATGAAGGGACTTATAGATGATTACTAACACCTTGAATCTCACTTGGAGGGCAACTGGTAACCAGTGCAGCTCACGCAGGAGGGGTGTAATATGGGAGTATCGGGACACTCCCGATCACAACCCACGCGGCTGCATTCTGCACCAGCTGAAGCCTCCGAGTGGTCCTCAAGGGAAGTCCCATGTAGAGAGCATTGCAGTAGTCTACACGGGAGGTAATGAGTACATGAGTAACCGTACGCAGGGCATCTTGGTCCAGATAGGGCGCAACTGGCACACCAGGCGAACCTGTGCAAATGCCCCCCTGGCCACAGCTCCTACCTGATCTTCCAAATTGAGCTGTGTGTCCAGGAGGACACCTAGATTGCATACCCTTTCCACGGGGGGGTAACACCTCTCTCCCCATGACCAAAGATAGAACATCCTGGACAATCCGAGATGCCGGTACGTACAGCCACTAGGTCTTGGCCAGGTTGAGCTGAAGCCTGTTCCTTCCCATCCAGACCCATACCGCTTCCAGGCACCGGGACATCACGTCGAGGGCTATGTCAAATATATATAACACTACATCAATCATGTGTGAATATAATAGATCCTTGAGTCTTCCAGTTAAAGAGAGGGTGGGAAAAAAGAAAGGTTCTTGCTTGCAGATTTTTAAAATTATATTTTACTAAATGTACACAGGTGCCAAGTTCAGTACCATCCCATTAAAATGAATTTCAACCAATTAAGCTTTTGAAAAGGCCAGGTATGTGCTGTAGTCACCATTAGTGATTCTCTTCACATAAATGTAGAATTTTTTCTCTGCTGTGTTGCTCTTATCCTACTCAGCAACAATGTGAAAAGGCTGATTATACTTTAATCACAAAAATGGATTTGCATGCTTTGAGTCAACTCTGCATTTTTGATCACACCTTCAAACATTCCTGATCGGCTTCTATGTGAGAACTGGAAAGTTGTGTGCTTGATCATCCTTAAGGGCTTAGAGACGTAAGTTGCCACTCCACCTTCCAGTTCCTGCAAATCCAAAATGGCTATATACACATAAGGTTAGAACTTGATTAAAAACTCATTTAAACAAGAACTTGACTTTCTGTCTACAACAGAGGTGTCAAATTCACGTCGTCACGATATAATGTGATGTATTGGGACTTTCCCCTCCTTGCTAAACCTGGTGTGGGCATGACTAGCACGTGACACATCTGGCCCGCGGGCCAGGAGTTTGACAGACCTGGTCTATGACAATGTTTCACAACCTTGGCAACTTTTAGGATTTCTGAACTTCAACTCCCAGAATTCTTAAAGCTGCCAAGGCTGAGAAATATTGGTCTGCAATGTAAAATGTTGGGTCCTAAATTTTGGGTTGCAAAGATATTGAGTAATAACATGTCTGCCAGAAAACAACCAAACTCGGAGAGCACCAAGGATTCTATATGGATGGCCATTAGAGGGCAGCACAGCAAAAAATTAGAATTTTCTGTATCACTTTGCTGCCCTTTAGTGGTCATTCAGATTGTTGCAGCCCAGACAGGACAGTCAATGTCTACTTCAGCTTCAACCGCAACAATACAAGAGCATACAACAGATACAAACTCAACGTAAACCGCTCCAAACTGCAGAAAGTACAATTTCGGCAACAGAGTAGTCAATGCCTGGAATGCACTACCTGACTCTGTTGTTACATCCTCAAACCCCCACTCCTTTAACCTCAAACTACCCACTATTGACCTCACCCTATTCCTAAGAGGTCTGTATGGGGCATGCATAAGTGCACAATCGTGCCTACCATCCCCGTCCTATTGTCCCCATTTATTAGTACTTATTTTCTGTATTCTTTCTCATGTTTATACTTACACCTATTATCTTGTAAGCGATTGACAAATAAATAAATAAATAAATAAATAAATAAATAAATATCATATATACAGCAATAAATGGGTGAACAAGCTTGTGACTTAGCAACACGTGTGAATCTAGCTCAGGAGCAGCATAATCTTTTCAAGCTTGGTACCAGTTGTTCCGACATGCAACTTTCAGAATTCCCGGTCAGGTTTAGTCCCCATGCATCTGGAAGATTTTATGCTGAGAAAGACCAATTAAAAATAGTTCAAATATGTAATTATAGATAGTCAACTTACAATGGTTCATTTAGTGACTGTTCGATGTTACAACGGCACTGAAAAAAAGGGACTTATAACCATTTTTCACACTTATGACCATTGCAGCATCTCCTTGGTTATGGAATCAAAGTTCAGATGCTTGGCAATTGGTTCATATTTATGACGGTTGCAGTGTCACGTGAGATTTCCTTTTGTGACCTTTGGACAAGCCAAGTCAATAGGGAAGCCAGATTCACTTAACAACAATGTTGTTAACTTAAGAACTGCAATGATTACAATGGTGGCAAGAAAAGTCATAAAATGGGGCAAAATTCACTTAACAAATGTTCACTTAGTGTTGTGGTTGGCCGGCAGCAGGTGTGGACGGCTGAGGAGAGCAAGGACTCAGATGAGGGGCCAGGACCATTAGGGAGTGGGCTGCTGCCTTCAGTGATTGTGGGGGCTGGCAGCAGTGATGAGGAGGTTCCCGAGGAGCCTGTGCCAAGCGTGTGCGCGCACAGGATTGCTCATAGGAAAGAGCAGCTACAACAGTACGGGAAACTCAGGAGTAAGGCTGCAAGGTAATGGCCTCTCCTTCAAGAAGATAAAAGCCAGCTATGAAAGGAACGTACTTTGCAGAAGGCAAAGACGTTTTGAAACTCCAGCCTCGTGGACATTCCTGTATTCTGAGTTTGTATTTGAAGATTCTTGTATTGCAAATTATTTCTTGTCCGTTATCTTTTGGCAAGTCTTGCACAGTTTGGCAAGGCTTGTGCTTATCACAGCTAATTATTTTGTAAAAGCATTACAAGGTTTCTGTTCCTTTTGGATTGTGTTTGATTTGTTGGAAAAGGGCGTGGGTCAGAACACTTAACAACATAAATTTTGGGTTCAATTGTGGTCCTGAGTCGAGAACTACTTGTATACTAACAGTGGCTGTATTGCGCACTAGTTATAGGCTATATCCGCAACTAACATGAGCAGTTTTTAAATCTTGTTCTTCTCCAAAAGGGGACAACACTGGGATGCTATCTCAGGATGGTCAGCAGAGGTATATTACTGCTGACATTTTAACAACAGCCTTCCAAAAACACAGAGAAACAGATAAGAAAAAACTCCTTCAGTGTATTACAATCATGCCTGTGCAAAGCATGCTGAACACAGATGCATGCCTGGGAAATACATCTAAAAACACTGAGAGTCTATCAGCAGGAATCCAATAACCCTCTATGTTGTTCTTACCAAATGAATAGCTTTTCAGTAGTATTCAGGATATAGCGTATCTTTTTCCAAGTTTCTGTACATTTGAAAGGACAATTCACTTTTCCTGCTGATTGTGGGGGGGAGTGTTTCCTGTTTGCAGAGACACAATCCAGGGGGAAATAGTATTTCCTTTGTTTAAACACAAACAAGGAGGTGGATTTTCCCATCAACTGCACTTGGTTGCTACCGTTTTAATTATGGCAGAATGCCTCTACCATGGTTTCACCTAACAACCCAGAACAGGCTTTTGGTTACAGCACACAGTTATCATAGACAAGATCATAGACAAGATCAGGGGTCTCCAAACTTGTCCACTTACCTACCTATTTTATAATGATCTTGGAGACTAAGGGCCATACCAAACGTCCTGCCTATCTTTCTATATACACTATTAACGTTTTCCCCATAACCTTTCACTGGGCCAATCAGTGCACCATAGGGCAAAACCTGTTGAACTAAAGTAACTCAAATGGGTTAACTTATAGAATGCATACAAAACCCCAGGACTCATCTCTCCCATGGAATTAAAATTTGACAAACTTTATGCACAAGAATCTGATCTACTAATGGTCTTCAAAGCTGATCTACTTGTGGACTTCAAACTCTGAGAGTTCCTCAGCCAACCCTAGCAACTCCCAGAATTCCCCAGTCAGCCCCAGCGACTCCCAGAATTTCCCAGCCAGCCAATTGTGGGGGTTGAAGTCCATAAGCCTTAAAGTTGCTAAGTTTGGAGAGCCCTGGACCGGACAGCCAGCAATGACAAAACTTCCAATGAAACCTAGAAAAGTTTCTAGTTTCACTAGAAAAGTTGAGATATATTCAGAGATGGATCTGCCTTGAACAGAGCCCATGCTGAACTTTATAGCACAAACATCCTCAAGGAATGTCTATGGAGATTCTCAGTCTCATCCAGGTCATAGTTGTCCCAAAGGTGCTTTTTTCAAGAGGGAACTGGACTTTCTGGTTTTTCTTTGAAGACGTTTCATCCAATGGCATTTTTATTGTGTCACAACATGCCTTATGATGTTGGAAAAATGTGGAAATGTGGAAAAATTTTAATTTGATTTTAATTCCATGGGATGGGAGTCACAGGTCCCAGATTTTGGATGCATTCTGAATCTGGTTAAGCCATTTGAGTTACCTTAGTTCAAAAGGTTTTGCCTTATGGTGCACCATTTCGCCCAGTTAAGGATTGTGTGAATCAGTCCTTAACTGTGAATCAGTGAATCAGTTGTGTGTTTACTTAGTTGTGTGAATCAGTTAATCAGTTGTGTGTTTACTAGTGTAGAGAAATGGTTATTTTTACGGATTTTGATAGCTCTTATGGCCCTTAGTCTCCAAGATCACACTAAAACAGAGAGGAACTGTCCTGATGTTTTGTAGGATTACCATATGTGGACTGTAGCAATCCAGACTATCTCTAGATGGAAGCAAAGAAAGGTGGAAAACTTAACTCTGCGTCTTATTAGGTTTTGTAGTGATCTTTACAATCCAGTGTAGTTATGCTAATGATTTATTGTACTCATGGTTTGAATTTTTTTTCCATTTAACACATTGCTGGCTTTGAATGGTGTATATCTAGACTAGCATTCTTTTTGCACAGTGGTGCATCTGTTGTCTTAAGAATCCTCACCTCCATCCTCCTTCTCATCGTTATGTATTGAATGTATATAGTTGTGTAAGCCTGCTAAAATGAAACTAACCTTTAGATGACCCTGTTAACCTTGCTAAAGTGAGGCTAACCTTTAGATGACCCTTACTGTTAGCTTCAACTGTTTTGGAGGGAAACTGAACATTTATATTTGGGCAGGTTTTTCAAGCATTATTAAGACTCTATGGGCCCAGAATATAAATTACAGGCATTTGCCTGCAGTTCCTCAGTTCCAGTTTTGAGTCAATAAATGCTGTTACAGCTATGCTGGTCTGTTCTTGCCTACTGAAGCCCACTACACAATACTTCTCATGAACCAGAACAAACCATATGGCTCTTCCCTCATTCCTAAACTCTCCCACCATTAGGCCGCAGCTCCTTTAAGAAGAGGACGTCATTAGACTGCTAATAACTCCTTGCATTACCTTCATGAGCTTAGAAGGCTGGCTGCTTTTTTTTTAAATTACATTTATATGCCGCCCTTCTCCGAAGACTCAGGGCGGCTTACAATTATTGGAGCACAACCCAATGCGCTCAGCAATAGCCTTCATTCCATTGTATATGCCTGCTTGTATAAGCGGCATTTTTTTTACAAGGTCAGCTAATTGCCCACAACAATCTTGGGTCCTCAATTTACCTACCCCGAGAGGATGGAAGGCTGAGTCAACTTTGAGCCTGGTGGGATTCGAGCCTGCACTAATTGCAGGCAGCTGGAACTAAGTGAATCTAAGTGCTAGGCATTTTCTTTTCTACATCCCAGAGCAGGGGTCGCCAACCTTTTGGACCTCAGAGACCACCAAACTCATAATTTTAAATCCCAGGGACCATTAAACTGGTTCTGTGGGTGTGACTTGGTGGTCATGTGACTGGCTGGGCATGGCTGGTATGTAAATATTATAAATATATAAATATTGAATTTTTTATTTAAAAAACAGCAACTTTTACCCAAAATCAGGCAAAGCAGGCAGGCAGATTGAGTTGCTCACAGAATCACAGATTCATTCAGATATCTATCTATTCTCTTTTATCAGTGGCTGTGGCTCCTTATTTATTTTATTAATTACATTTATATGCCGCCCATCTCACAGTTGAGAAAATCTTTGCAGGTCTTAAACTGCTGCCTGCCCCCTACATGGCTTTGGCTTGGTTTTGTATGGTGGCATTGATCATTAAAAAGGCAGCCTGTGAGAAGAAAGGAAGCCCACCTGAAGTTAGAACAATCAGTGGAATGGCTTGCCTCCAGAAATTGTAGGTGCTCCAACACTGGAGGTTTTAAAGAAGAGACTGGACAGCCATTTTCCTGAAATGCTATAGGGCCGTGATGGCGAACCTATGGCACGCAGAGCCATTTGTGGTGGCACGCAAGACGTAGGCAAACGTACCTCACTGCTCATGCGTGTGCCTCACAGCTGATTTCCCCCCCCGGTTGGTTTGAGGCCTTTTTCGGCCTCCCAGAGGTTTGGAAAAAGCCTCTGCAAGGTTTTTCAGGCCGAATTATAGGCCCGTTTTGTCACTTCCTGTAATACCGGAAGTGACGAAACGGGCCTATAATTCAGCCTGAAAAACCTTGCAGAGGCTTTTCCCAAGCCTCTGGGAGGCCGAAAAAGGCCTCAAACCAGCTGAAAAATCAGCTGTGAGGTGCAGTGCGGGTAAGGGGGGGGTGGGGGGAATTGCGCACGCACGCACAGGGGGCATGGGGAGGGGGCACACATTGCATTCTAGGTGCTGGCATGCGAGTGTGCGCAATTTTTAGCACAGGAACCCAAAAAGGTTAGCCACCACTGCTATAGGGTTTCCTGCTTGAGCAGGGGGTTGAACTAGATCTCAAAGGTCCCATCCAGCTCTGTTATTCTGTAAGGAAGCTATGAAAATATATAGGGCTCAACAGTACCAACTGAGAGCTCAGCTGGTTCCTGAGCAGTTCCTTCTTCTTCTTCCCTGGTGCCTCGTTGCTTATCTTTATTGCTCCAGTGCATCTTTCTTCCTTAACCTCAAAGTAGATTGTATTCCCCTATGCTCATTCTTTGATTTTTTTCTCCTTAGCTTGTTAAGACATGTAGTGTTCCTGCTGTTCTTTACTAATGAAAGAGAAGATGAAAGGGCACTTTGTACGATATATGGGGACCCAGTTACATGAGGGCGACATCTGGAATTTGTCATGATACACTTATCTTTTCTGTATACTTACTCTTTACTTCAAAGACTATCTTCTGAGAGATTCAGCAGATGTTATCCAACGCTTTTGAATATACTTACACCCACGAGACCTCAGAATCTAGGATGTTTCTTTCAAAGAAATCCTGCACTGACATAGTACACTTGGTGGAATTGTTAATATAGAGAGATATTTAGTGCCAGAGTTTACTGGCAAAATTCAGTGTATTATAGCTGAGGAGATGCTTTTGACCCATTTTTAACTACTTGGAGGCATGAGTTGTAAGGAAACATGGAACAATTGGGTTTTGATAGAGGTCAGAGTTTTATTCAGCAAAGTCTGCATTCAGCAGGTTGGACAGGGCGACATAATCGTATCCTTAGTTTAATGAAAGAAGGACTAGGAGTGACATGATAGCAGTGTTCCGATATCTGAGGGGCTGCCACAAAGAAGAGGCAGTCAAGCTATTCTCCAAAGCACCTGAGGGCAGAACAAGAAGCAATGGGTGGAAACTAATCAAGGAGAGAAGCAACTTAGAACCAAGGAGGAATTTCCTGCCAGTTAGAACAATTAATCAGTAGAACAACTTGCTTCCAGAAGTTGTGAATGCTCCAACAGTGGAGGTTTTTAAGAAGAGATTAGACAATCATTTGTCTGAAATGATTTCCTACCTGAACAGGGGTTGGACTACAGCAGTGGTTGCCAACCAGTGGGCCGGGGACCACTGGTGGTCTGCAAGAAAATTTTGGTGATCCACAGAGAAATGTCACCCCCAAAGCACCCCCCAAAGCAATTAATCCAGGCTGTGTAGGAACACAAAGCTGCGCTGCCCACATGGCCTGTGGGAACACAAGCTTGCATTGCTTGCATTGTGAACAACACGTAGTGAGGGGAGGGGGGAAAAGGTGGAGTGGTGGAGCTTGCCCCACTCACCCCACGCTCCTGGCCTGGCCACTGGGCTGCTTCTTTCCGCTTCTTTCTTCTTCTGCTTTTGGCTGCACGCAAGGAAAGCAGCAAAAGTCTTTCTTTCTCTCCCCCAAACTCTGCCAGAAATGAGTCTTTGGGACCCTGCAAAGGCCTCCTGCTCTAAGAGGCTGCGCCGGCAAAGACTCATTTCTGGCAGAGTGTGGGGGAGAGAAAGAAAGACTTCTGCTGCTTCTGCTGCTCTCCTGGGCATGAAGCCAAAAGTCTCTCTCTCTCTCTCTCCCTCCCCGAGAACGGAACTGGAGATGATATCCTGCGATCCCAAATAACGAATGAACAATCAGTAGGGAAACGGGGTGGGGAATTTTCCTGCAGCCACCGTTAACCAAAATTCATATTAGTGGTCCGCAGGATTTAAAATTATGAGTTTGCTTGAGGTCCAAAAGGTTGGCGACCCCTGGACTAGAGGACTCCAACTGGACCTCCTTTTCAACAATTCTGTTATTCTATATTTTTAGGAAGAGTGTGAACACTTTTGAACTTTGGTGTTGGAGAAGCCTCCTGAGAAAATCATGGACAGCCATGAAAACAAATCATTGGACAAATCAACTCAGAGTTCTCATTTAGAGTTACAAATGACCAGACACAAAACTGTTCCACTTCAGACACATTATGCAAAGATGTAGGTCTCTGGAGAAGTCTATTCTATTGGGAAAAAGAAAGGAAAGAAGAGGATAACCAGCAGCAAGGGGGAATGGAAATTGATTACAGGAGCAGTGAATGCACTACTGGGAGACCTGAAGGACAGATTGGGAATAAATTATCCTATCTACAGTCATATGAAAAAAAAAGTTTTTTCCCTCTTTGAGTTCTATGGTTTTATGTATCAGGAGGACACAGTAAAAATCCTCAGGTCCTTAGCAGTTCTTCAAAGTAGGTAGATACAATCTCAGACACACAACAACACATGACATATGTAATCATTTACTTTACAACAAGAAAACCTGACAATGACTGTATGTGATTGCTAGGAGTCAACTTAGACTTGATATTCAAAAGCACTCAAGAGTTTGGTTGGACCCACTGTCTGGTGCGGCAGAATTTTCTTGCCATCCCTGGATTAGAGATCTTGAAAAGCCATTCCTGAATTCAGGATTTGGGAATACTTTCCACACCTTTTTCTAATTCAAAGTGTCAACTCTCACTGACTGAAGGAATGATTAGGTTCATGTATTAGACAAACCATAATGAATCTGACATACACATAACACTAAGATGTGCAATACAATACAATCTGGTTTGGAAATCAAACAAGGTACATGATGAGTTAGCAGCACAATATGTGAAGATAGAGAAAATCTAACATAAATATGGGCTAATCCGATACCTGTTGGTACAGATGTAGATTATTCTCCACACTTGGTGACCCTGGACAGTTCTTGCTCGTGTACATCAGTATCAAGGAATTTAATCTGGGAAAAAATATAATAATAAAAAAGAAAGAAATCGTAATTGCAGCAAGGTGTATTATTTAATGCATTAAAGATGAGAACAGGCTCTGACAAGTATGTACTTTAGACAGTTAAGTCAAGATAATAGAAAATAGCTTGTCTATTTATAGATTATATATCAGGACCAGCTCCTTGCCAAACCTATGGTCACTAGCCATGATCATCCCCATTTTCAAAAAGGGAGCCCCAGCTTAGCTGAAAATTACAGACCAATCTCCTTATGCTGCGTCACCTGTAAAGTCATGGAATCAATTATTAACCAATCCATTATCCTCCACTTAGAGACAAACAACCTACTCTCTAATAAACAATTTGGTTTCAGAAAAAAAACTATCCTGTAATCTGCAACTCCTACACTGCAAAAACATATGGACTACACAACTCGATCAGGGCAAAACAATAGACGCAATCTACATAGACTTCTGTAAAGCCTTTGATTCAGTGGTACATGACAAACTACTATTAAAACTAAAATCTTATGGTATCTCTGGACGCCTGCATAACTGGATAGAAGCATTCCTGTCAAACAGACAACAAATGGTCAAAACTGGAAACGTCCTATCAAATTCTGTACCTGTCAACAGTGGTGTCCCTCAAGGCAGTGTTCTAGGTCCAACTCTCTTCATACTCTACATAAATGACCTCTGTAATCATATTAAGAGCAATTGCGTTCTCTTCGCTGATGATGTAAAGCTATTCAACACCACAGATAATTCTGCTACCCTTCAAAAAGACCTTGACTATATATCAGAATGGTCAAACAAATGGCAACTTCAAATCTCAACAAATAAATGCTCTGTCTTACATATTGGCAAAAAAAATCAGAAAATAAAATACAAGCTGAATAGTCAAGACCTTGTTGATGATCCAGACTCTGTCAAGGACCTTGGAGTACTCATCTCTAATGAACTAAGTGCTAGAGCCCACTGTAACTACATAGCTAAAAAGGCATTAAGAGTTGTTAACCTAATCTTACGTAGCTTTTTCTCTGGTAATATCACACTACTAACTAGATCATACAAAACATTTGCTAGACCAATACTCGAATACAGCTCACCAGTCTGGAACCCACATTACGTATCTGATATTAACACAGTAGAGAAAGTCCAGAAATATCTCACAAGAAGAGTTCTCCTCTCCTCTACTCATTGCAGAATACCTTATGCCACCAGACTTGAGGTTCTAGACCTAGAAAACCTAGAACTATGCCGTCTTCGGTCTGATCTAAGTGTAGTATATAAAAGCATACATTGCAATGTCCTACCTGTCAATGAATACTTCAGCTTCAACCATAACAATACAAGAGCACACAATAGATACAAACTCAAGGTAAACCGCATCAAACTTGATTGCAGGAAATATGACTTCAGCAACAGAGTGGTCCATGTCTGGAATACTCTACCTGACTCTGTGGTTTCTTCCCCAAACCCCAAAAACTTTAACTGTCTACTATTGACCTCACCCCTTTCCTAAGAGGTCTGTAGGGGGCGTGCATAAGCACACCAAAGTGCCTACCATCCCTGTCCTATTGTTTCTTTTATTTCTCTTATATGTATCCATGTATTTGTAACTATGTTTATACTTATACCTATTATCTTGTAAGCAATTGACTAATCAAATAAATAAATAAAAATAAATTAAATTATGGAATAAATGCAGAAACTCCAGTTTCTGGAGGTTGGCTTTCACTACATTTATGATGAATTCACCCATGTTGAAGAAGAAGCAAAACTTTACCCTCTTACATATGTGTAATCACTTAAGATGTTCTAACAGATGTTCTTCGTGTGTTGTTAGTGATCTTGGTAAGGGAGCTTATCTTGGTCCTGTCTGCATCCAAACAACACAGGTGGCTGATTTTCCCAGACCATCTTTGTTTCCTGCAGACACAAGGAGAGGCAGCCAAAAGAGGCAGAGGTTCATTGATGGTATTCTACAGGTTTGGCCCGGTTCAGCCAAACCGGTAGCTCTGAGGATCATGACCTGCCCCGGCTGTATACTGACCTTTATTTCTTGGTTTTGAAGCTCAGCTGCTTTGCGTGGCACAGTGGATTGCCGCGCGTCAGCTGTTGAACACACAGGGAAAGTGCAGGATTGCAGAAGGTCAATATCAAACCCTCTGCGCGCGCACAAAGCACGTGTTTGGCGCATGTGCAAAGTGCACGTGCGCACACAAACCACCAAGCCACACCCACAGAACTGGTGGTAAAAAAAGTTGAATCCCACCTCTGCACACATGGCAAAACTTTTCAACAGTACTAAAGACAGATTACTAAAATACCTTTTATGCAGAGAAAGGTTCTGATGAAGAACATGAAAGGTTTTGTGGGGAGATTTTCTTCCCCTCTGCATCTGTGTATATTCTGAGACCTTTTGGAAACTGCCTACATAGACAAATAGTAAGAGGTTGTAGCTGACTGGGGAAGCTGAAATCCACATATCCCGACCTCTTCAAAGAAATTATTTCTGAAGCTTTTCTGGTGTGGAAATCATTTTGTTTCCTTCCACCAGGAGTCACTCTCCATTCACAATTCTTTCTCCACGGGTAGCGACTCATAGTCTGTGTCTCTCCTCCCAGCTGGGACTCAGCTGGAAAGAACAGGTTTGCAAGAGTTGCTCGAGCTGACAGAGTTGAGATTTTTCTGAATAAAATCCTGCAATGCTGTTGATTACCCTCACCTTTCTATTTTTAGGAAGTCCCCCTCCTTTTTAAAGTCCTGTTGTAGGAACTGCCTGACAGTGCCCGCTAATTCATTGAATTTTAAAGATGTGAGGAACCGGATTTCTTAGTTTGGAATAAAAGCAAAATGTATATTGCTAAACAAGAGCCCTAATTTATGAAGACCCCTCTCCCCCATTGTACGTTCTGAGCATGCAGAAAAGATAATCCATGTATTTTGAAGCAAGAACATGTTTGCCCAACTCTGATTGGCATGGACTTATGATCCCATTCATCCTTTTTTATCTTGCAGATTGTCTTTTGAGGCAGGTTGGCCCTTAAAAATATTTTTTGTTCAAGGAAGGAGGGAAGGAAGGGAAGGAAGGAAGGAAGGAGAAAAAGAGAGAAAAAGAAAGAAAAAGAAAGAAAAGCACCAAGTTGAATGAACGCATAAGGGATACCTGTAGATGGTGGAAATGAAGAAAAAAGTTTACCAACTATACCAGCAGATAATCTGCAAGTGAACCAAGTTAGAGGAAAATATAAAAAATTGCTTGGGTGTCACATAGTTAGGCCAGGTGAATTATGGGCGATGTTCTCAGCTTAATTTTCCTCCAGATTTATACAGGTTGCAGAACACTTATACTGACATATATATACAGGCTGCTACATTCCTCCCATGGTCATTGCATTTGGGGTGTTTTGCAGCAGAATCATCTTTATGGCTGATTGCCTTTAACGACCAAAGCAAAAGAAAGTCAAAAAAATGGTTCCAGTAACATACCTTAATTTAATAAGTGCAAATACTTACAACTGTAATTCTGGGCTCAATAATGATCATGAGTTGAGAATTATCTGTAATAATATCTCTCCTTGATGATTTTTGCAGTTGATGACTGTGGGTGAGTGACCTGAATCTTTCTCTCTGCTTGGCTTCCCTGTTTTACTCACTGTTGCAATGTTACATCATCATTCTTTTTCTTGAATCTTCTGACTAAGCAGCGAGTTGGTTGAAAACTCAGCAACAGAAACAAGAACAATAATAATGATAACAAAGGTTGATGTTATAAAAGAATGTCTACAGGGGCATATGAACAGAAGCACAATATATTCAGAGTTATTTAATTAGATTGTTTATGTGGAATGTGGAATACTCAGACATTATGCCTTTGTTATTATAAATAAGTTTAAACCAGGTGAAGTAAAAAATGCATTATCAAAAATTTCCATTTGGGGGTCAATGTTTCCATTAGACCTGTTTTGCAGCACATCTGCCACCTTATCGTGATATGCAAATCATTTCCTGAGTTCTTGCTGAAGCCAATCAGGTTGCCCCCAGTTAAAAAAAAATCCAATTATGTCTCAAAATGCCATCTGGGTTATCAAGAAAACCTAGGCCAACATAGGATCCAATATTTATTTATTTATTTATTTTATTGGACTTATAGGCCGCCCTCTCTCCCTGGGGAATCAGGGTGGCTTACAATAAAAAGTAAGAATACAATTATTAAAATACAATTAAACCAATTAAATTAAGCCAATAAAAGTTAAAACCTAATTAAACTTAAAAAATGATTATACCCCACCCCACCCCATTCAGTCCAGGCTGGTCTGTTGGAACAACCAAGTCTTTAGGTCACGGTGAAAGGAACGGAGGTCAGGGGCCCACCGGAGCTCCAAGGGGAGTTGATTCCACAGGGTGGGTGCTCCCACAGAGAAGGCCCTTTCCCTGGGCGCCGCCAGCCAACACTGTCTGGCCAACGGCACCCCCAGGAGGCCCTGCCTGTGGGAGCGTACCGGGCGATTGGAAGTTGACACTGGCAGGAGATGCTCCTGCAAGTACCCCGGACCCAAGCCATGTAGGACTTTGTATGTGATCACTAATACCTTGAATCTCACCTGGAGGGCAACCGGCAGCCAATGCAGGTGGTGCAGGAGGGGTGTAACATGGGAGTATCAGGGCACTCCCATCACAACCCGCGTGGCCGCATTCTGCACCAGTTGACGCCTCCGGATGGTCCGCAAGGGTAGTCCCATGTAAAGAGCATTACAGTATAATGATCTTGAGTGGCAATTGATTTTATTTTCATCAAAAAAAAAAAGTTACGGTCTGAAAAACCAGGACAACTTTCCAAGACCACCCCATAAACTAGAGCAGGGGTCTCCAACCTTGGCAACTGGCTGGGGAATTCTGGGAGTTGAAGTCCACCAGGCTTAAAGTTGCCAAGGTTGGAGACCCCTGAACTAGAGGTCTTCTGGGCATGTGCTATTCCACCTTCTCTTCCAAATCTTCCTTGCCAGCCTGAGTCAGAGAGCAGAGGGTGTAGAAGACAAGCCACCCTAATCCCCCCCTCGCTTTTTTTGATAACAGAAAGGGTTAACCACTCCCCCCCAGCTCTGCTTTTCCATTGGGTAACTGCAAAGCTTTCTCCCCCCCCCACCTCTTCGATTTCTGTTCTTTGGAAGAGCCAGCCAATCAAGCGCCATCGTGCTCCTGGGGTGCCCGCATTGGCGAAACTGCCAGCTTTGGGGTAGTGGGGGGGGGGAGGAATTGTTACTGCTGCCCATTTCATTTAATCTTTTTCTCATGACTTCTCTCCCATCTTCTGTCAGCCCTAGAGGAGAGAAAGGAGGAAGCGGTTGAGGGTCTCTTTGGGGGTGGGGGGAGCAGGGTCCCCAGGTGTAAACTTGGAAAGCCAACCTTCCCTCCCTCCCTTCCTTCCTGCCATGGAGAAACCCACTTGCAATTCGACTCACAGCAAGAAGGCGATCCAGCCCCTTCATTATCTTAGGTAAGTGGCTGTGGTGGTGAACCGTTGCCATGTTTCCCCCTTCCCGGCAGGGCTCCTGTGCCTGCTGGGATGGGAGGCAGAGGCAGAGGTGAGTTACCCCTGTGCCCGCTTTTTTTCTGAGTTGAAAAGAACGACCTTAAGTTTTTGTCCCAGGCAAAAGCCGGCATGGGAGAATCCTAGCTAGGGAGGGGCGTTCAGACACCACCCGGGTTATTGAGTTGCCACTGATGGAAACAGGGCTTGGACCAAAGAGGGAAATCCAGCCTGTGAACCGTGCACCCTATTTGCATAGGGGGAGAATGTTGTTTTGTGGTTGCTGACCAGGGAGGATAATGCTGTGGCTGAGATGAACGCAGAGCGAAATTGTTGCTAGCTCCTCTAATTAAAAAAACAAGCAAATCAGTAAAATATGATAGTATCAGCTCTGATCCCCTCCTTTTCCCATGCCACCCCTCCAACTCCCCCCCCCATGCAGTTGCGTGCTGCAAGTGTCATTATTGTGCAGCGGTTAATGTTTTTGAGTAGGACCGGGGAGGTCCCTGCTTAGCCCCTAAGTTTGTTGTTGAGTTTGGGGCCCGTCCCCACCTAACAAGGCTGTGCAGAGTAGAAAGGAAGGATGCGGACTAAAAATAAACCGGCTAAGTCTCTTTTGCACACCTGATACACATTTTGGCTGCAATTCATGAGCGATGCACAGTGCAGAGCAGAAGGATGCAGCGGCCGCTGTTTGCAACTTTTCCTTCTCTGCTTAGGTCCACAAGCACATTCCCAAAACCTCTAAAAAAAACAAAACCCAGCAGTGGAGAAGAGGAGGTGGGATTTTTTTTAAAAAAAAACACCCCTTCCCCCATTTCCTGGAGCAGGATGGCAACCAAAATTGTTCCACCCTCTTTGCAATTTGACAAGAGAGTTGTGTGAATAGCGTGGTGTACCCCCTTGCCACCGATCACCATAGTGACCATCAGGGAGCAGCGTTCATGAGTGAAATGTGGGTGGTGAGGTGTGCAAGGAATGGGGGGGGGGCATTTTCTTTGCAATGCTTAACAGTTTGATTGCTGGCAAAGGCTGGTGTCCTTCTGAATCCAAGCTTATAGAGCCGGTTTTAATTTAGTCTTCCACGGATTTCCCAGAATAAGAGGTTCCAAACCAGAAAACAAAATAAAAAAAAATACTGTAACAGGGTGGTGGTGGGGAATTGAAAAGATCTTTCCAGGGAGGAGAAAAGGGATGGACACCTCAAAGCACATGCATTTATATAGGAGAATAGAGCAATGCCCTTTCATGCATTTAGAAATCTCTAGGTTCTTTGCAGGACTGCCGTTTGCAAGAGGGCACTGCAGACTCTAAAGAACTCTCTGCCACTGAGTCGTTTTGAGCAAAAGGCAAACAAAGCGTGAGGAAGATTCTTTCAAGGAGAATTTATAGGATAGGATTCCCTGCTTTTGCTCCAAAACGGGGATGGGTGGTGGGTGAGAAACCCACTCAGTATATACTCAACATCCTACAAAATAGCTTCCAGGGCTCAGGGAAGAGACATTATGCTGGAAGGTTCCTTTTTTAAAAATAAAAATGAAGCATTACCATTATGACGAGCAGTATGGGGATTAAATATACAGAGGTACAGAGAAGCAGTGGCTTTAGGGCCAACAGAAGTCATCAGGATCTGCTTGTGCACCGCTGCTGTATTGCTTGAATCAGATTAGTTCTCTTGAACAAAATCCTCCTGTTTCCCCGTTACTGTAGCAACAGATCCAAAGGATCCATCAAGCTGGAATGCGTGTTTTTTGGGAGTCTCTTTCAGAAAGAAAAATGGGGGGAAAAAGTCTCTGGAAGTGCTTTCCAGCAAAGTGAGTGAGAGAGAAGAGGGCAAACAATTCTTTTCCAATTGTACAGGCTGGGGATTATGGGAATTAAAGTCAGATAAGAGAAGATGATGTAAAAATGAACATTAATGCAAGTGGTCTTTGATTCACAATCACAATTGGGACCAGGATTTCCATTGATAAGTAAGTCAGTTGTTAAGCGAGTTGCAGCTGATTTTACTACCTTTTTGTCAAATCACTGCAGTTGTTAAGTGAATCTTGACCATGAGGATGTTGCCACAGTCGTAAGTATGAGAACCAGTCATGCGTCACTTTTTTCATTGCTGTTGTAACTTTCAATGGTCACCAACTGAATAGTTGTAAATCAGGGACAACCTGTATTTCTATAGCCATAGCATTCAACATTTCACGCATGAAAACAGTGATTCTTTTTCTTTAATGCTCATATTTTTATGACATGTTATGAAGTCCCTAATTTTTAAAAAACTCCATCCTGCCTTCTAATTGTCTCATTATACTGTAACCAGCTGAGCATGAATTGGTGCCTTACAATCCATGAGCATTGATTCATATGAATATGCACTTACCTACTGATTTAAGTATTAAATTCCTAGGGGTCATGGCAAAGGAACTGATCTTTCCTGAATAAGAAATCTGTTCAACAG
This sequence comes from Naja naja, assembly GCA_009733165.1. NCBI lineage: Eukaryota > Metazoa > Chordata > Lepidosauria > Squamata > Elapidae > Naja > Naja naja. Next base: position 356,861,167 of record CM019148.1, read on the forward strand.
ATATGCAAACTAAAAAGACAACCATAAGGACAAAATGGTCACAGTAATGTACTTGGGAATGTGGGAGTCACAGAAGACCCCTTATAGGCCTAGAGAGGAGATAACTGAATAACAGAGTTCGAAGGGACCTTGGATAGCGTCTTATCCAATCTCTTGCTCAGGCAGGAAACCCATTTCAGAGAAGCGCTTGTCCAATCTCTCCTTAAAAATTTCCAGTGCTGGAAAATGCACAACTTTTGGAGGGAAGTTGTTCCATGCTTAATTGTTCTGTCAGGAAATTTCTCCTCAGTTCTAGATTGCTTCTTTCCTTGATTAGTTTCAATCCACTGCTTCTTGTCCTACTCTCAGGTACTTCGGAGAATAGCTTGACCCCCTCTTCTTTGTGGCAGCCACTGAGATATTGGAACACTGCTATTCCATACTCCATTGGAACACTGATACTACATAAGTAGTTCACAAGACTGGCAAAGGTTTAGGAGCTAGACAAAGGGAGAAATACTGAGGAGGAGGAGGAGGAGTTAAGAAATTATGGGTAACACATCTCTCATTTATTTATTTTATTTAGCGCATGGCATATCATACATGGATTAGCTAGATTTCTCCTAGATCAGGGATGTCAAACTCATGGCGCCACGTTGTCGTCAGGTAACTTATTGTGACTTTTTCCCCCTTTGCTAAAATGGGGGTGGGCATGGCCAGCACATGATGCATCCAGCCTGCGAGTTTGACACCTCTGTCCAGAATAATAAAACACAATTAAATATAAATGTTAGAAGTATCTATGTTTAAATTCCAATGTCTAGGCCAGGGGTGTAAACTCAATTGCATTGAGGGTCACATCAGGGTTGTGTGGGGGCCGGGGTGGGTGTGGCCAGGGTGGGTGTGGCCAATTCAATGTCACTGTGGTGGCCCGGGTGGGCCTGGGGGAATCCTGCAGACCACTGCCGGTGAAAATGGAGACTGAGAGGGCTGCACACACCCCTGAGCTCCGTTTTCACTAGCAGAGGGACTGCAGGCCAGTCCTTCACTATTTCCAGGGTGGCCCCGTGGGCCAGATCTAAGCATCCCGCGGCCGGCCCAGCCTGTAGGTCTTGAGTTTGACACCCCTTGTTTAGGACATTTAACTATTGAAGCGCAGCATTGTTTATATGAAAAAAATCAGATACTAGATCAGTATATGTGCTCAGCTTACAACCAGTCATAATGTGATCTACAGCAGTGCCCCCTCCAACCATTCGGGTGCCAGGGACCGGTTCTGTGGAAGGTGGTTTTTCTGTGGACTGGGGTGTGTGGGGTTTTTTTTTGTGCTGCCTGGATCCCATGCCTGCATGGATGGGGCTTTGCTTGCTTGTGCAGCCTGGTTCCTGGTGGGCCGTGGACCAGTGCCAATCCATGGACCGGGGGTTGGAGATCCCTGATCTACTGTTTGAGGTGGGACCTCGCAGTCACACTAAGGGGAGGATATTATGCCCCATTTATACAGGAAGTCCTGGCAGATGCCATGTGAGGTGCATGTAAAGGTACATATCTCTCAAATTTCAGCTTACTGTTTCTTGCAAAATTGTGTTAGCCCCCAAGGCTTTTTAATTAGAAATATTAGAGTAGGCGTAATATTGGCTAAACGGCAAATGTGCAACGTGCATCGTTCAGCCAACAGCTCTGCACGTTCTGTACATTCCCTCCGGCCCTTCATGGGGAATGATATGTATTGTGCACAAAAAAGATAAATATGTTTACAGGTAGTCCTTGACTTATGACCATTCATTTAAAAACCATTCCAAGTTATGACAGTGTTGAAAAAAGTGACTTGAGACTGGTCCTCGCTTGATTGTTGCAGCATCCCTGCAGTCACACGGTCACACTTTGGGCACATGGCAACCAGCCTGCATTTAGTACGGTTGTGGCCCCTTGGGGGTCACCTGATCTCCATTCGTAACCTTTCCAGGGTGCTTCTGATGCGTAAAATCAGTGGGGAAGCTGGATTTGCTTAACAGCTGTGTGACTTGCTTAACAACTGTGGCAAAAAAGATCGCAAAATCAGGTGCAGCTCACTTAACAAGCACATCGCTTAGCAATGGAAGTGCTGTCTTAGTTGTGGTTGTAAGTTGAGGATTATCTGTACTTCCCAGTTAACTTCTATCCCTCTAGAAAGCCTTGATGAATATGCATATATCTCTGCTATATGTTGTCCATAATGCAGGCAGTGTACAGATCCCCTGGTTAACATATAATTTCCAGGAAATGTAACATCAAATTGCTGCAGGTTGTTTTTTCTGAGAATGAGCAGGTTATAAATGCAATAAATAAATAATTTTCTTTGCCTCAGGCACAGAAGTAATAAACTCTGCAATCTTTAACCCCCAGCATCTCTTCTACCTTCCCCCATTCAGCTAAATAGCAGAGAAAGGAGCATCCATGATTAGCACTTTTTAAAAAAAAACCTACGGCTTAGGGGTCCCTTGCCTGCCACCTGGGCAGTGTGTAGAATTTGAACCATCTGAGTGAAGAGATATCATTCCATCTTCTGTTCCTGTAGGGACAGACCTGATGCTTAGAGGGGAAAAAACCAAGTTATTTTTCTGTTCTAGTGTCTTAATGTTGTGAAAGGTGGAAGGAAAGATAAGAAGATGACCAGCAGCAATTGGACAGACTCGGTTACAGTGGCGATGGGAGTACTGTTGCGAGACTTAAGGGACCACCTTAGGGATAGATCGTCATGGAGAAAATATCTCTGTGCGGTTGCTAAGAGTTGCACTGACTTGATGGCACATAATTAGTCAGTCAGTCAATCAATTACTCTGCTTAGTTGGTCATCAGAAAATAGCCGGGAAAAAGGAGATGGATGGTTTTTAATCTGCTGCTCTGCCCCTTTCTTGCCACTTCAGTTGGCCTTTATGGAACAGCTGTGTAGGTGAAAAGAAAGGGAGGGAAGGAAGAGGAGGATGTGTGTGCCTTCTGTGACTCCATTCCCACATATGCATACATGTATCATTTTCATTCAATTCTTTAATATTAATGCACGTCCTATGGCATATCCAACTAATTCGCAAACAAGCCAAACTAACCTTGCTCAAAACCCAGCTCAGCATGCTATGCTAATCTAGCTGCAAGGTTGGGTTGAGCAACCCGCAATTGTAGGTCTGCATGTCCTCCCTCCCCCGATGTTGAGGCCATTAGTGTCAGCCTTCCAAGGTAGACCAGACAACAAACATAACCAGCTGAGGTAATTCTACTTCATTCTAAGGCTATATTAATGGGATCTTGCAAGTCTCAAAGTACAAATCTCCCACTGACACTTTTCACAACCTGGTAAGGTAGGGAGGATTGTCCCAAAGTTGCTTTTCAAAAGGCAACTTAAGATTCAAGGTGCTGGTACTAACCTATAAAGCCCTTCATGGCTTGGGTCCGGGGTACCTGCAGGAGCGCCTCCTACCAGCATCGAGGTCCAATCGCCCAGTGCGCTCTCACAGGCAGGACCTCCTGGGGGTGCCGTTGGCCAGACATTGTCGAGGGAGGGTCTTCTCTGTGGGGGTGCCCTCCCTGTGGAACCAGCTGCCCCTGGGGCTGCGGTTGGCTCCTGACCTTCGTTCCTTCCGCCGCGATTTAAAGACCTGGCTGTTTTTACAGACCAGCCTGGATTGAGAGGGAGTGGGGGTTTTAATGGGGTGTTTTAGCATATATTTGGATTAGATTAATATTTTTATCTATTTTTGTACGTATATCCTTTTGTGAGCCGCCCCGAGTCCCCCCTGGAGATGGGGCACCATATAAATCCAAATTAAAACAAAAAACTGGGACTTGGTTTTTTTCTTGAGAACGTTTCTCTTCTCATCCAAGAAGCTTCTTCAGTTCAGTTAGAACTGAAGTTAGAACTCAAAGAAGCTTCTTGGATGAGAAGCAAACATTTTCCTGGATGAGAAGTGAAATGTTTTCAAGGAAAAAAAAAACCAAGGAAGTCCAGTTGCCTTTTGAAAAGCATCTTTTGGGATAACCATAATCTGGATGATTGAGCATCTACATCAATTGTTAAGAAGGATTCTTTCTGAGTTTCTTTCTCTGCTCATTGGGCAGCTGAGGACTTCCCCACTCTTATCTGTTGATTCCCTAGGCATCATCTCTTTCTCCAACTCCCAAGGTTTTCCCACATACAATGACAATTAAGAGCTTCCTGAAACCATGATGGCTGAAAACTGACAGCACCACTTTTTATGGTTCTGAATGGGAACTTCATGAAAACTACTATAGTGTAGACTTATGAGAGATTGTGGGATGGAAGTGGGGAAGGGATGAAGTTTAGGGGAGAAGAAGCAATAAACAAGCAGGGCCCTTAACTCATTCAGCACCCCAGGCACGGGAATATAGCCAGATTTTTAGGGCCTTCTGAAAGGCTAATAGGATTGGGCCTTTCTGATTTCTGAAGGTTTGGTTAACTTATTCCTAAATAGATGTTTTTCTTCATAAATGAGGTAATTTGCAAAATGCAAATTTGAGGTAAAATGCAAATTAACACCCTGTTTTTATTTTTAAGCAACACGCCCATGCCTATTTTCTTCTCCAATTCAGTCCCCTTGTCCTTCCGTCTATGTTACCACTTAATCTCAGCACTTGTCTTCAAGCTAGAAGGCTCCTACCTCTGGCATGGTGGGCTCCTCTTGTCTTTTCTTCCTCACAGTCTTTGACTTCTGCATCACCCAGTCTTGGCACCTTTTTGGAAGGTTGTGGTCGGTCTATGACTGTGTTTCTCATCCTTGGTTGCTTCAGATGTGTGGACTTCAACTCCCAAAATTACCAGCCAGCTCGCCGGAAAACTCTGGGAGTTGAAGTCCGCACATCTTAAAGTTACCAAGATTAAGAATTACCAATCTATGTACATGGATGGAATTAGGGCGAGAGGTTTCTCCTGCGTATGAGTTCTGGAAGGAAAGCAAATGCGGCCAGCTTGGAGGATCATATTTTAAGATCAATGAAGTAATCTTCACTCCAAGGTTTCTGTTAGATCCTTACATCCAGTAACTTGCACGTATTTAACTGCTATGCTGTCTGTTCCCAAAAATTAGAATACCAGGGGCAGATCCTCAAGGCTTCTTCCAGTCCCACCTCACTCCACTTTTCCTTTTACCCACCAACAATGGTGGTCAGTAATATGACCTTTCTCTCTCCTTTTTGATCCCTCGGGTTGAATGAACTGACATATGTGAACAATTCTTTCCATCCCTCACCCCGGCCCTTACACTGCCTGCCAGGGCTTTTGGGGGCTGTGAGCCAGGAGTAGAACAATCAGAGTATTGTCTCCATTTTTGCCATGTTACAAATTCCTGTCTGTGGCTTCTCTCATTCCAAAATGGAAAGCCCAGAGGTAACTGTAAGGGAAGAAAAACGGGGTGAGGGGAACAGTCTGTACCCGTTTTTGTCTGGAAGCCAGATGACCTGATTTTGACTTGTGCAGTTAAAATGAATATATGTATAATATATTCATACACACACACACACACATTACACGCACATACATACACAGCCAAACACTTTTTATTGCCTAAATTCAAGCCTAATTAAAAGGTCAGTCTGTATATGTTGAACAGAGAAACATGACAGATTGAGGGCATGTACATAGGAGGATAGTCATTGCTGCATTTTCACACAGTGATAAATGCCCAACTGTTTTAATAAGGGGGGAGACTCTTCAGCTGTGTTATTTAACATTCACTGAACAAAATTATATAGTATTGTTTGTGAACATCTGGAGAGCTGGTGTAGAAATAGGTTATACAGGTAGTCCTCAACTTACGACCCCAATTGAATCCAACAAGTTCTCTTGCTAAGCAAGACTTGCTGAGAGAATTTTGCCCCATTTTATGACCTTTCTTGCCACAGTTGTTAAGTAAATCACTGCTGTTCTTAAGCTAGTAGCTTGGTTGATAAGTGAATTTAGTTTCCCCGTTGACTTTGCTTGTCAGAAGATCATGAAAAGGTGATCACATAACCCCAGGACACTGCATCTGTCATAAATATGATTTAGTTGCCAAGCGTCCAAATTTTGATCATGTGACTATGTGGTCATAAGTGTGAAAAATGGTCATAAGTCACTTTTTTCAGTGCCATTGTAACTTTGAATGGTCATTAAATGAACTTTTGTAAGTCAAGGACAACCTGTAGGTGTATTCAGACCATTGGGCTATAAAACAGTACACAAGCTAGCAATCAGACATACAAATCACATTGATGTTGTTGTTTTTCCAATGAAAAATGTCTACAGCACTGATATAGAGCAGAGATTCAAGCAAAGAGTGCATTTGGTTGTTAAGGCATATCTACTCCAAGATGCAAATGAATAAGACAAGGAAATGGCTGGTGTCAGGACAGTAAATGACATTTAGTGTAAATCTAAATGTAACTGAATTAAATTCAATTAATATGACTACTCATAATCTACTTAATGTCTTCCTTTTATCATATGAAAAATAACAACTTGGTGGTAACTTTTAGTTTTTTAAGTGTGGGCCACCACAATGGATTTATAACATTAACCAACTGCACTCAACATGTAGTCCTCAGTGGAACTGCATCTACATGGACAGAAGCATGCAGTGACATACCCCAAGGCTCTCTCTTAGGTCCAGTACTCTTCAATATCTTCATCAATGATTTAGATGAGGAGATAGAAGGAGTACTCATCAAATTTGCAGATGACACCAAGCTGGCAGGAATAGCCAATACTCCAGAAGTTAGGCTCAAGATTCAGAAGGATCTTGACAAATTTGAACACTGGCCCTTATCTAACAAAATGAAATTCAATGGTGAGAAAAGAAAGGTCCTACATTTAGACAAGAAACACCAAATGCACAGGTATAGAAATAGGTGGTTCCTGGCTCAACAGTAGTAATTGCGAGAGGGATCTTGGCATCCTAGTCCCTTAAATATGAGCAGGCAAGTATGCTGTAGCTGCCAAAAATCTAACAATCCTAGTCTGCATTAACAGAAGGATAGAATCAAGATCGCGTGTTAATACCATTTTATAATGCTTTGGTAAGGCCACACTTGGAATGTTGCATCCAGTTTTGCTCACCATGATATAAAAAGATGTTGAGACTCTAGAAAGAGTGCAGAGAAGAAGAACAATGATGATTAGGGGACTGGAGGCTAAAACATATGAAGAACAGTTGCAGGAATTGGGTATGCCTAGTTTAATGAAAAGAAGGACTAGGGGTGATGTGATAGCAGTGTTCCAATATCTCAGAGGTTGCCAGAAAGAAGAGGGAGTCAAGCTATTCTCCAAAGCACCTGAGGGCAGGAGGAGAAGCAATGGCTGGAAACTAATCAAGGCAGGGGTGGATCCGACAGGGTTAGCTACCGGTTCGGTGATTTATGATGTGCTTCCCTGCACGCTGGGCACGCACATGTAAAACTTCATCAGCTTCCTGCCTGGACAGCTGAGCAGTGCTGCGTGCAGGGAACAATGTTTGAAAAAGCACTTTTTTCCTCCTTTTTCAACCGCAGCTGTGCCTCACACAGCAGCTGAGGTTGAAAAAGCAGGAAATAAAGGTCAGGTAAGAGCCCAGAAGGGTGGGTGGGCCAAAACAGCAGCAGACATAGAACCGGTTCTGTGTCTGCTGCTCTTCAGAGCTACCGGTTCTACAGAGCCGGACAGAACTGGTAGAATCCCACCCCTGAATCAAGGGGAGAAACAACCTAGAACTAAGGAGAAATTTCCTGACAGTTAGAACAATTAATCAGTGGAACAACTTGCCTCCAGAAGTTGTGAATTCTCCAACATTGGAAATTTTTAAAAAGATATTGGGTAACCATTTGTCTGAAGTGGTGTAGGGTTTCCTGCAGGGGGTTGGACTAGAAGACCTCCAAGGTCCCTTCCAACTATGTTTATTCTATCCTGTCCTATTCGATTCGATTTGTGGGTGTTCTGGAGGTTTTTAAGAAAAGATTGGACAATCATTTCTCTGAAATGGTATAGGGTTTCCAGCTTGAGCAGGGGGTTGGACTAGAAGACCTCCAAGGTCCCTTCCAGTACTGTTTTACTGTTATTCCCTTATTGCCTATTGTTTGTTCTTGCATCTGGAATTCAGAATTAAGCTACCTCTGAATGTGGACAGTCAGTCAGGTAATTTGGTAAGACATTCATCAGACTATTCCTCCAGCACTTTGGTTACAGCTTAGCTTTTAAAAGAACATGCACAAATGGAATTTTCAGGAGAAATGTAACTGTAATTCCCCCTACTCTTCTTTCTTCTGCAGCAGAGCCGAAGCCACAGCTATTGAGAAGGAGCTGCTAGAAGAGTTTAAATTTGGCCATCAGCAGTTAATTGAGATCTGGGGTCATGCATCTGCCATGGCAGTAACCAAGGTGAGTTCATAGTATCCATGATAGCCAACGAAAGGTTTCCAGATTATCAAATGTAATGTAAGGAACATTATATCAAATATAATGTAGGGAAGTTTCGTTATCAAGAAACGGCTTCAAAGAATCTCAGTTGGCCACCCTGGCAGTACGGATAGCTGGTCAGTGGGATCTAGGCCAGACTTTCCCAACTTCAGAAACTTTAAGATGTGTGGACTTCAACTCCCAGAATTCCCCACAGCCTTTTTGGAAGCTGAAATCCACATATTTTAAGGGAGAGGTGGGATTGAGAAGCACCGATCAAGGAAACAGCAACAGTGATTTCAGGTCAGGGTTATTGAGGAAACAGCTTTAGGTTTAAGAAGAAAAGAGACTGCATATAGAACATAATATTTGGATTTTTCTCTGGGAATCAATTTTTATTTCTTTGCAGGTAGATCTTGATTTACAGCCACAATTGGGGCCAGGATTTCCACTGCTAAGCAAGGCAATTGTTAAGTAAGCCGTGCCTGATTTTACAACCTTTTTTTCCCCCAAGGTTGTTAAGTGAATCACAGTAACTGTTAAATAAATCATGAGATCATTAAGCAAATCCTGCCTTCCCCCCCATTGACTTTGCTGGTTGGAAGCTGTCCGGGAAGGTTGCCAATGACAATCATGTCTCCCAGGATGTTGCAACCATCGTAAATACATGCCATTTCCCAGTGCTCAAATTTTGATCACAAGTCCATGGGAATGCTGCAATGGTTGTAAGTGTGAAAAACGGTTGTAAGTCACTTTTTTTAGTGCTGTTGTAACTTTGTATGGCTGCGAAACAAAAGGCTGTAAGTTGAGGACTACCTGTGTATCTTCCTAGTTCTGCATCTATGTTCCCTTGCAGAATTTTGCTCTGTACTATGTTCCTATCCCCTTGGATAAAAAGTTCTAAAAATAATCTGCGGACTGGAATTGCAAACTGCAATTGCATCTTCTTCAATTTCATAAAGCAAACAAAGAACACATTAAAAAGGATTTTCAGTGACTAATTGAGGTTCTAAAACAGGTGCACAAAACAGGCTTTTAGCAGCAGCGGCCATAAAGAGGCATCTCCAGTTCCCCCTGCATTACAAAGCCTATACTTTTCTTTCTAGGACCTAATCAAGATTCATGCGTACACCTTGCCTGTATGTGAGATCTAATCAAGGCTGTGCAATTTATGTGCACTGGTAAAGCAGGGTTTAGGCTGCATCTAATATTTTTGTTCAGATGAATAGAAGTGAGAGGGCTTGAAGCGTTCAACAAAGCCACCAGCCAACTGTTGCTCTCACACAGAGGCATTGGTAATTCCTAGACTAGTTCCTAGACTAATTCTTCCTCAAATTTAGCAATTTTAAGACATGGGGACTTCAACTCCCAGAATTCCCCTTCAGGAATTTGACATGTTGGAGAAACAATGCCCTAGACCAGGGGTGTCAAAATCACGGTGTCACAGCAGTGTCAAGTGACGTATCGGGACTTTTTTTCCCTTTGCTAAACCGGGTGTGGGCATGGACAGCTCATGACATACCTGGCCCGTGGGCTGGGAGTTTGACAGTCCTGCCCTAGACTGATCTATCCCATTTCTAAACTTACAGTTTAAAATGTTTACCCCATTTTTAAACTTACTGTTGCCAGATTTTCCTTTATATACCAAATTTAGACCACTTCAGGAGCAGTGACCAAAAAAGACAAGATGTCAGTCACAGAAATGTGATGAAGGCCCAGCCCCTTTAATGGGTGGGATTAAAAAATCCCAGCAACCGGTTCGCTGCCCGGTTGCTGGGTGGGCATGGCCATGATGGGTGTGACCTACCAGAACTTCTGGGAGGGTCGTTTTTCACCTTCCAAAGGGTTCAGAGGCTTCCCTCGGGCCTCTGGGAGGATGAAAATGGCCTCACCCGGGCTCTGGAGGCCCTCTGGAAGCTGGAAATAGGCCCGTTTCACGACTTCCAGTACTTCTGGTAGGGCTGTTTTTCACCTTCCCAAGGGTCCAGAGGCTTCCCTTGGGCCTCTGGGAGGGCAAAAACGTCCTCCTCCGGGGTCTGGAGGCCCTCCAGAAGCCAGAAACAGGCCCATTTCTGGACTTCTGGAAGGCCCATCTTTCCCCACCCCGCAGAGCCTCCGTGCGGACCCTGCACTTACCTGCATCGAAAATGGGCCACGTGGAGACTCCAGGGAGGGGCAGGACGTGGTGGGCAAGGCCAGCCGATCGGTTCAAATACTGATTCAGCAAACCAGATGCAAATTTAACATCCAGTTTGCCCGAACAGGTCCAAACTGGTAGAATCCCACCCCTGTCCTTTATATGTTTGCTTGTTTAACATACCGCACTAGAGAGTCTTTCAGCTGGTTACAATCTGAAGCACAAAACACTACGAAGAATCTTTATAACCATCAGTAATAATTGAAAGTAAAATCATAATATAAAAGAAGGAGCCATCTCTAACTCAAAGGGCTTTTTAAAACCTCTGTTTTTAATCATCTCTTGAAGCCCAGCAAAGTAAGGGTTATTGGATTTTGGAGGGAGAGGCAGGGAAATCTGTAGCCTTGACCCTGTCAGAGAATGGCAATGTTTTTTTGTACAGGATACAAAAACTGGGAGAACAAAATTGGAGGATACGTAGCCTTGGCAAAATTGTCAGTTTATATATCCATAACAGAAGCTAACTCAATTTAAGCATGAATAGCTCCCATGGATGCAACACGCAGCAAGACAAATTGGTATATTTGGAGCATGATTTCTAGGAAGATAGTCATGAGACCAATAAAAAATAATAGATGACATGATTTAAACAGATATTAGCTGCAACCCACCGAGCTCAGTGCCCATTGCAAAGTACAACTATTTAGGTCAGCGGTTAGGAAACAAACGGAAGGGAAAACAACATCACTAAAAAAAAATCCATTTAAAAGAAATCAGAAAAAATTGCTGGGCTTCATCCCTGTAATCTTTCAGAAAAAAAAGATGTGATGGGAAACTGCTACAGGCAGTCCTCTACTTACAATCATTCGTTTAGTGACCATTCAAAGTTACAACCCCACTAAAAAAAGTGACTTATTACCATTTTTCATTCTTACGACTGTAGCAGCATCCCCATGGTCACGTGATCAAAATTCAGTTGCTTGGCAACTGGCATTTATTTATGATGTTTGCAGGTTGTAAAATGTCTCACTTAGCAATAGAAATTTGGGGCTCAGTTGTGGTCGTAAGTTGAGCCAAGCATCCATATTTTGATCACATAACCACATGGATGCTGCAATGGTTTTAAGTGTGAAAAACAGTCATAAGTTTTTAAAGTGCCATTGTAACTTCAAATGGTCAATAAACAAATGGTTACAAGTTGAGGACTATCTGGTATTCAGTCAGCATTGCAATAGCATCATCTGTTTAGCCAGGATTGGAGAATGTGTTACTGGGTATCATCATTTATTTAATTGCATAATTCAGTTTGTTATACTTCCTGATTCCCAATGACACTGGGAGACTTTTTATCAATTTCATAAACTTCTTTCATCCGCTAAGTTGAAGAAACATATTATGCCATTTGTGTGCTGTGAACTGTGTTGGAATCCTGCCCTCTTCTTGATCTAAGCTTTATTTTTAGGAACATTGTGAACCTGTACAATATTATTGCTGTTGTTGTTGTTATTCATTGCACAGTCAACCAGATGTTCAGACTGGGTTTGGCATTTTTGTCTACCTATCGAGTCCTTACCCTGGGATAGGCAAATCTGGATGTTTGATGGTATTACAGATATCGCCGCAGGATGGAATCTGTTCCAAGTAAAGCTGCCTTCTGCAATTGACTGATGGCAAATTTGTCAATGCCTACGGTGTTCAAGTGGTGCTCCAATTGTTTTGGGGCTGCACCCAAGGCGCCTATTACTATTGGTACTACCCTTGCTTGCCTTTGCCATAGTCATTCTATTTCTGGGTCTTTGTATTTTGTTACCTTCTCCAGTTCTTTCCCTTCCCTTCTGCTGTCTCCAGGCACTGCCACATCCACTATCCAGACTTTTTTGTCTTTCTTATCAACAATTATTAAGTCTGGGATGTTATTTGGCAGGTGCCTGTCTGTTTGGATTCTGGTCCCATTATTATTGTTGTTGCTGTTATTATTATTATTTTACTTGTGCACCTTCATTTGCTGGATATTTTTTGTTTCAGGTTTTCCCCAGGCAGTCTCTCTCAAAGAAGCAGCCGACACTATTGGTGATCTGTGGTTGTGAACAGAATGGGGCAATCGGCCTGGCATGTGCCCGACATCTGCGTGTATTTGTAAGTATCCAATTAACTCTGAATGCCGTGAGGGGTGGACCACCTTTGGATCATGGAACTGATTTATTTACATCTTGCCTTTATTATTTTTATAAACAACTTAAGATGGCAAACATATCTAATACTGTCTTCCTTCCTCCACTTATTTTCCTGACAACAATCCTGCAAGGTGGGTCTGAGAGAGAGTGACTGGCCCAAGGTTGGCTTTCATGCCTAAGACGGAACTAGAGCTCACAGTCTCCTGGTGATTGGCCCAAAGTCACCCAACTGGTTTTCATGCCCAAGGCGGGACTGGAACTCACAGTCTCCTTGTGATTGGTCCAAAGTCATCCATCCAGCTTTCTTGCCTGAGGTGGAACTATAACTCACAGCCTCCTGCTTTCTAGCCTGGTTCCTTCACCACTAGACCAGTGAATGAATGGATGATGCCAAAGAGCATGACAAGCACAGGGAATTGATAGATTGGCTGTCCCTTTTGTAGACCATTTGCAAACAGTTTCCTTGGCTGAGTCTCTGCCCCACTAACTTGAGCCTTTTAAATGCAGATTCTTCCAATCAAGATTCCCTCCAGTTATTTGCATTAAAGGCAACAATGCCACTGAGAAACCTTGTCCAAGGCTTTCTGACTGCTATAGCAAACTTAGTAACTTGCTCAATGGCAAACATTTCTCACCCATTAGCAGGATTGCTACTATCTTGGTGCTCATATACTATATTCAGGGCCACCAAACATGATACATTCATTTGAATCGTACATATTTTTCTTAAAAATTACATTTGTATAGTTGCTGTTAAGCCAAGAACTGTATCACATAATTCAGTGATATGGCAATTGAATAGATCATGGTGTTCCCATGCATTTAGTAATTCCAGAAGCGCAAAATTAGATTTGTTTAATAAGAATAAGTTAAACAAATGTTCCTGCCATCCTGCACAAGATTTAAAAATATATCTTAAATTGACAGATTTACAAAATTTGGATTACAGAATTTCTGAAGAACACTGCCAACATCCTAGCTTTAAATGTGTTTATAGAATCTTATTTTCTGAGGCAAAGAGTCTTCTCTGCATTAAGGATCAGATGTATTTCAGAATCTATTACATAGATTTCTGATCACTGGATTAAAACCAACATGAGATGTTCAGGGTCTTATGTAACCAATAGAAGTCCTGGAAATGATCATCTGAACCTCTCCCATGCCACCAATTACAAATTTTTAATGTGACAGAAAGAAAGAAAAATACACAGGGAAACCAAAGTAAAGTATCATCAATTAAATCAAATTTAGCTTTTGTTGTGGTCCCCTCTCACTTTTTGCTACTCTTTCGCCAAGTATTAACTAAACCTTTCCCTGCTTGCATTTATGAGATTAGCCCAGGGCATTTAGATCAGTGTTTCTCAACCTTGGTGACTTTAAAACAAACGGACTTCAACTCCCAGAATTCCCTAGCCAACATGGCTGGCAGAGGAATTCTGAAATTCTTGATGTCCACTAGTCTTAAACTGGATAAGGTTGAGATACCCTGGTTTAGATACCAGGGCTGGCATTCTTAATATACATTTCTGTCATCGATCAGAGCATTGATAAACTCATATATCAACACAAGGTTTCGTTGATAGATAAGCAGTTATTATATTTCTTTCAGACAAAGTAAAGAGAATGAATTTTCTGTTTGGGAGCGTTAAATGTCTTTGGTATATGAAATCTGTCAATCCAGTTTCTCACCATTTCATGTTTGAGTAGACATGGTCAAATACATTTGTAAAAACTTTGCCAGGCTGGAGTGGATTTCAATTTTCTGATTACTTAACTGAAATTTTTTAATGTTTTCTCAAGGACAGGATTCTGACTGATTGTTGTTTATAATTCGGGTACCCTTACAGAGGGCTGCTGAAAACAATAGCATCCTGAACCTTGAAAATATCCTAAATTACTTCAAAGTTTCAACTCCTGCACTGAGCATAATGTCCAGGATTTCTTACAAAGCTGCTTGAATTGCTATCCAGTTAATTCACCTCATAGTTCATAAAGAAAATCTCATTAGGAATTTCCCAACAGCAGTTTGTAACTTTTCTTTCATTATTTCCTCACCTATGTTCTCTTTCGTGTCCTGCCTCTCGAGTTTTAATGTAATTGGAATGATTTCTGGGATTAAACACATTCAAATTAGCTTTGGTTATAATGAGGGAAGTGTGTCAGGATTCCAGCAGTTACTCCAATTAAACCATGAACCTTGAGCCACACTCCCAAAACTAAAAAAGATTTATTTGAAGGTAACATTCTACGTCTGGCATTTACCTGGGTGTAGCCAACTCTGAGATATGTAATTCACTGTCACCCTTGATCCTGCTTTCCCCCCCACTCCTCTGGGTGTATCATCCAATGAAAAACATCCATAGCCAAGAGTCATCAATCATGCTCTCCAATTAGATTTTTTCATGGCAGAAGCTTCAGTCATCTAATCAGTGTTTGAAGAAAATATGAATGGAATGTACTTTCGATTCCACACTGCTGCCTGCTCTTTGAAACTCCCCCCCTCTTCTTTCTGTTGTCAACTATAAAACATGTCTACAAAATGTTTTATGAATTGACAGAGTGATTGCCCTCGATGTTTATCTGCAGTCAACTCTTGTTTTCTATTCCAGGAATACGAGCCGACCATTTTCTATCCCAAAAAGTCTTCTAATCCTCTCTACAGAGATTTTACCACACAGTGTGAAAAGATCGACATTCCTTTCCTTTCCTATCTGCCAACAGAGGTAAGGCGAGACACTTAATCACATTTGGGAGAGGAAGCCGATTACAGTAAAAATCCTTTTATTTCCAGCTTTCACACGTATTAATGTTTTCATCCCCCCTTCAGAACTATGTGGGCAGAAACTTACATTTTATCATCTCAGCTAAAGCCAGGCAGTCTTCGACTTACAACAATTTGTTTAGGGACCGTTCAGAGTTACAGCAGCCATGAAAAAAAGGGTGACTTATGATCATTTTTCACACCACCACGGAAGCATCGCTGTGGTCATGTGATCAGAATTTGGATGCTTGGCAACTGACTCGTATTTATGACCCTTGCAATGTGCCGTGATTACACAATCACCTTTTGAGACCTGTTCATGGGGAAGCCAGATTCACTTAGCAACCGTATTACTAACTTGACAACTGCAGCGATTCACTTAACGACTGTGACAAGAAAGGTCATAAAAAGGGGCAAAACTCAGTTAATAATTGTCTTGCTTAGCAACAAAAATTTGGGGCTCAATTGTCATAAGTCAAGGACTACTTATAAAATGATCTCTTTTTCGAAAGGACTGTTGTTAGCTGCCTTTCTCATTAGAAGGAGATTAGATATCTCATAGCTTTTGCCCTCTGGATGTGTTTGGCTACAGTTCCTGTAATCCTGTAGGTGAAAGCTGTGCAAGTAAGATATAGTTGAAGAGCACCAGAGTGGGGAGGTAAAGTGTGTTTCTCTCTTTCTGTGTGTAGAAAGTTAGCACCCACCCCTCCTAGAAGAATAAAACATTTTAGGAAACATTAAAAAGGCAGAATATTATATTTCCCCTAAAAGAGAAATAGAAATCTTAAGGGAGATAGAAACTCAGAGCTTCAGCTCCCTGTCCCAAGAAGATATTTGGTGCCCATTGAGAAGGACTGGGCCAGCCTATATACAAAACAAAAGACCTTCAGCTCCTGGATGATGGGATTAAAACCTGACCCTCCAGGACACTATAGGATTATCTAGCAGCAGGGCTCACTGCATTGCAAAATCTAAGCACATTGCATCACCCAGCAAGGTTCAACCAAACTTATCTCAGACAAACTCCTAGGATTTGCACATAGCTCCATGGGAGTCTGACAGCAGCCAATAGAATAAATTTCTTGCACAGGAACAGGAAGCTCAAGGGCAAGGCCCAAGAGAGGGTATAAATAACCCTCACTCTCCACTCCATGTAGTCAGCTGCTCAGGACCTCAAGCCCATGTGCTCCTGTTAATCAATAAACCATCTTTCCAATCAGTCTCCATGTTTCCAGTGTCATTCTCCCCACTTGGAGCTGAACCAGATGGATATTTCTTCCAACAAGTGTGTAGTAGGAGCTCATTGTCTTAATTATGTATCCTGAGCAATCATTTCTGAGCTATCTGCAGTTTTCCTGTGATCTGAATTTCAGGTTGACTTGAGTCTTTTGGTTATATTTTAGCATTGATTGCACATGTTTGATTTCCCCAAAGTATAGTGCCCACCTCAGTGCAATCATACGTACGATGCCATCGTTGTTGTTTCAATGCATATTTCTGCATCGTTGAATCTATAGTGCAGAGCACACACTGAAATGGCAATATGGAAGAAATACTCAAAAAGGAATTTCAAGAGAACCCTAAACTTCCATTTCCAGAATTAGTTTTAGAAGTATTAAAGGATAAGCATAGATAATCTAGTTATTACGCTTATTCTGGGTTCTCAGTAATTCATCCGATTAAATCATTGTCAACATTTCTTTCTCTACATTTAATAACTATATCATTTTACCCTATTAACAATGATAAATTGGCAAAGCTTTGGAGCTCTTTTGGGGGCCCCTCGGCAGGCGAGGGATGGGATACGTGGCCTGTGATTTAAATTATGCATGCTTGGATTATATTTGATTTATTTTCTTAGGGAAGGGAAGGCAGTTGCAAATGTTTCTGATGACTTAGAAAAAGGCTTTAATGCTTCTGCTAATGCCTTATATGGCTTGCAATATGAGGTTGAAGGAATTGACTGTGCTGACTGTGTGGTTTTGGGTGGTCTTCTGGAGTGTGCAATCTAGTAAATTCCTCCCATTGGGTATAGATGCATGAGGATAATAAGGTTGAAACTGATATTAATATGCTATTCAGAACACCTACTCTTTTATGCATGACAGCACAACACATCAGCAGTACAAGTACTCCTTATTTAGCAATAGCCTTGTTTAGTGAATGTTCACAGTTAAGGCATGATGGAAAATAATTTTGAGACTAATCCCCACATGACTACCATTGCAGATCTGTAAAGTGAAGGAAAGTTGAAATGAGATCATAAGCACAGTTGTGTCAAAGGTGCTTTTTCAAAAGGCAACTGGACTGCTTTTTTTGTGAGAAGACATTTCGCTTCTTATCCAAGAAGCTTCATTAGTTCTGGTGGGATGGTGGAGGCGATGGAAGGATTTAGTTCTGTCAGGATAGAGGGGGGATTGGAAATACCATATTTCTTTGCAGTCATCTGATTGTTAGCACTCTCCCTGAGAGCTCTTGAGGCAGTACAGTTGCCTTTTGAAAAAGCTCCTTTGAGACAACTATGACCTGGATGTCTAGAAATCTCTACACCCATTGAACACAGTCATGGTTTCTCTTCATGTTTGTTTTGCTTAATGATCCAGTTGCCAGTGCCAATTGTGGTTGCTAAATGAGGATTAGTGATTCAATAGCATGGATCTAATAATTTATACCTGATTCTTCCTGGGTCTTCTTAAGGTTGAAAAATATTTCTTGATACTAGAGTTATTTCTTAGATTTTAATTCCATATATCTATTTTACATAATGTTCTTTTTGTACCAAATTTGGTCTCACCTGTAGGTCATCATTGGTCCAGATCTGCTGGGGAAAGGACCAATATAGAAAACCTTCTTGGCGTTAGCATGCCTCTACTTCTAATGAACTTGAATTTTATGGGACCAATAGAAAGAGGGAGAATGTGCTGGAAACAAATGAATATTACACAAATTGTATGGGATTTTAGCAACAGTACAGAATTTTCATGACCTATTTTGTTCTAAGTAAGCTTTGTATTCTATTGCTCTGTAGATAATTTCTTAATTGCTCTGCATTCTTTGAAGAAATGGATGCCTTTTGTGAGAGATATCCAGACTTGAGGATGTATAGCAGTTGCTTTCTTATCTTTTCTCTTTCTGCTATTAATTCAGGGTTATTATATTAGCCTGACTGATTCCTTTATTCTGCGCTATGGTTAAGCCAGCACGTTCAATATTTATGCTACTGAAAAGTGTAAAATCGAAGCACATCCATTTTTAATGGGTATTTGTGATACATGAACCTATGTCTCTGTATGCATCTGTGAGTTATATGATTTATCACTTAATTTTATTTTTATTTATGTATTTAGAGAATTTATATGGCTACCCACTCACTCTCAGTTTTAATGTTGGGTTCGTGTGTTTAAAACTTTTTATGCCTTTTAAAAAATGTACATGGATATATATCTTATAAACATTGCATTCATTCTCTTATATATTATTTTGCAGGCTATTGTTTTTCCTGATGCTTATTTTGTTTCCATTAATTGGTAAAATCATGTCCATTTAGGGCCTGTGAAATTTTATTATGCATTGAAAACCACAAAAAGAGCTGAGGAAATCCTTATCATTTATTTGCATCTCTGTGCAAAATATGGCACTCCCTTGAAAAATTTTGTCTGAGTAACCCAGAGTGGGATGGAGCCCATCAACTGGCTTGTTTGACATTGCTGTTGCCAGGAGGATGGCAGATTATTGATTTTATGGTTGTATATTGGGATTTTATTTTTTGTAAGTTGCCCAGAGTCACCAAGAGTGAGTGGGCAGTGATAAAAATTTTCTAAACAAACAAACAATTGTATCTGGCTTTAACTCAACACTTCTATTTGATCTTTCAAACAAAGCAAAGTCCAACCAGCTTCTTTGAATCACATTTTCTAATATAGCTGCTCTTGCCTTCTTGGCAAGAAACTTCAGCAGAAATGGGTTTGGCTGGATTTCGGTTGAAGCTTTCCAAAAGCATTATCCTCTAAATGATTGCTGGATTCTAAAGTTTTCCTAATTTCAGTATGGATGCAGGCAGGGAGGAAAAAAAGTAATTTTTAAAAGGTTTTGGCTTTGCAATTTGACTTCACCTCATGAAATTGAAGTTCCTTTCAGCAATCGTGTGGTATAGAAGCCACCCAGAAGTCAAGTGAAAAACAAAAAGTTTTGTGAGAATACAAAGATGTTAAATCAAATAAAAGCTTACAACTGAAACCTCTAATGGTAAAAATAATACGGAGCCGTGCAAAACATTTGCTCTCTTTTTCCTCTTATCCACAGAGAGATGCAGGTACAATGCTTCTGCTAAATATCCATGCCATTTAATTTATCACACTGGTTTCATTCATTAACAAGCTAGTTTGGTTATTATGCATTTCCCTGTTCATTCCTTCATTTAGATTTATGTCCAATTTTCCTCCAAGAGTTCGAGGCAGAGTACAATGATCAAGTTTTTCTGCATGTGAGGCTGTTGGAGCTAAGGGTCTACAGCTGCATTTCTCTTCTTTTTTAAATTTTATTGATTTTTTTATTAATTATATTCCTTAATACTTAATAAACATTGTGTTGTCTACGGCTGGATTTCTCAACGTGGGCAACTTTAAGATGTATAGAATTCAATTCCCAGAATTCCCCAGCCAGCATAGCTTAAAGTTGCCAAAATTGAAAAACTTTACATCTTAAAGTTGCCAAAATTGAAAAACACTGGACACAGAACTATCCTAGATAATCAGGAACGACAGATGTTCTCTTCAAGCATTCAGTTATGCTATTTCCTGCACTCTGTAGAAGCATTTGGTCAAGTTACATTTTGTCTTCAGATCTTAATTTTAATTTTAATTTAATTTTTAATTTTTAATTACATTTATATGCCGCCCTTCTCCGAAGACTCAGGCTTACAATTTTGGGATACAACCCAGTGTGCACAGCAATAGCCTTCATTCCATTGTATATGCCTGCTTATTACTAAGCGGCATTTTTACAAGGTCAGCTAATTGCCCCCAACAATCTTGGGTCCTCAATTTACCTACCCCGAGAGGATGGAAGGCTGAGTCAACCTTGAGCCTGGTGGGATTCGAGCCTACAGTAATTGTAGACAGCTGGATCTTAAGAGCAGGCATTTACAGCCTGAGCCACCAAGGCTCAATGTAACACAGATCTTCCCATCAGTGCAGAAGAATTTCAAGATATTTGGGGTAATGAGCTGTCACAGTCTCCCTTCCATGGGAGATGTCACAATACAATAGTACATATATGAATACCACAGCCCAAGAGAGAGATTGAGGTTTGGCTTGGTGATGATATCCCTGAGCAAATTAAATTTGTTTAAATTAAATTAAACTGTAATATCATAATTTATTTGTAATGTAGCCAATGTAACACAGTGTAAACAGAAACATATATTAAGCTTCCTGTGCAAGGGGCTAAATATAAAACTGGATGCATTTTTTAAAAAAACAAACACCTGCACGATGAATTCTGAGTAAGCTTGTTTTATTTTGGAAATAATAATGAAGGGTTTGGAAGGCTAATATGGCATTGAATGCAATTTTTCCCTTTTCTTCTGGCAGGTTCAGCTAATCAGTGATGCATACAACCTGGTGGTTGATGCCATGCTTGGCGTAGAAGACAGCCTGGGGGAACTATCGGAGCCCTACTGCACAATCTTGTCAACTCTCAAACAAATTCGGATTCCTCTTGTCAGCCTGGATGTCCCATCAGGTGTGTAGATGAGACCTCTGATCTCCCCTTGCTCCCCTACTGACACTTGGAATACAGCATCCAGTTTTGGTCGCCACAATGTAAAAAAGATGTTGAGAGTCTAGAAAGAGTGCAGAGAAGAGCAATAAAGATGATTAGGGGGCTGGAAGCTAAAACATATAAAGAACGGTTGCTGGAACTGGGTATATCTAGTCTGAAGAAAAGAAGGACTAGGGGAGACATAGCAGTCTTCCAATATCTCAGGGGCTGCCACAAAGAAGAGGGAGTCAAACTATTATCCAAAGCGGTGGTCGCCAACTGGTGGGCCATGGCCCACTGGTGGTCTGCAAGAAAATTTTGGTGGCCCGCAGAGAAATGTCACCCACAGAACACCCCCCCAAAGCAATCCAGGCTGCGTGGGAACACCAGGCTGCGCCGCCCATATGGCCTGCAGGAACCTTCCCTGCCCACTCCTTACCTAGCAAACTTGCCTGCTAAGTTGCTATTTTTCCTTTTTTTTTCCCCCGACCATCAGCTGTTCTGCTGTGCCGGGAGATTTAGATTAGCTAGAAATCAGGAAATCATTGCATTTCTTGCTTTCTAGCTGATCTTTAGATCTTGGGCTCTGCTTTTAAGCACAGCCGAACCTTCCTTAGGACTGAAGCTTCTATTTGTCAGTGCAGGTAGCCAATGGCAGAATCATAGATCTCTGAATGAATCTGTGATTCTGTGAGCAACTCAATCTGCCTGCCTGCTTTGCCTGATTTTGGGTAAAAGTTGCTCTTTTTAAATAAAAAATTCAATATTTACATACATGGTGTGTTGTGAGTTAATTTTGTGAGTTTGCTTGCTAGCAAATTTTATGAGTTTGCTTGCAAGCAAATTTTATGTGACAAACTCAGGTAGCCGATGGCAGAATCATAGATCTCTGAATGAATCTGTGATTCTGTGAGCAACTCAATCTGCCTGCCTGCTTTGCCTGATTTTGGGTAAAATTAGCTCTTTTTTTAATAAAAAAATTCAACATGTATATAAATATTTATAATATTTACATACAAGCCATGCCCAGCCAGTCACATGACCACCAAGCAACACCCACAAATTAGGCCACACCCACAGAACCAGTTGTTAAGAAATTTGAATCCCACCACTGCCTCTGTGTGTTTGTGTGTGTGTGTGTGTGAGAGAGAGAGAGGTTAGATCAGATCTCTCTCTCTCTTTCTCTCTCTCTCTTCAGTGCCACAACTGTGTTTTTTTAAATATGTTCCAGAAGTTACTTTCATAAAATGGAAATAAGCCACTCCCTTCAATTTAACTCCCAATCCCAAGCCTTGTCTAGGGAATTCTGGGAGTTGAAGTCCATATGTCACAAAGTTGCTGAGATTGACAAATACTGGTTTAGATGGATTAGAACAGGGCTGTCAAACCCCTGGCTCATGGACCGGATGCGTCATGCGCTGCCCACGCCCGGTTTAGCGAAGGGGGGGGAAAGTCCCAATGCGTTACGTGACACCGCCGTGACGTGAATTTGACACCTCTGGATTAGAACATCCCTTCCATGCTATGATTCCATGCATTCCTTAAAGCTTTGTAGGTGGAATATTTGTTATGTAGTCGTAAAAAAACCCCAAACTAAACTAAATTAGGACAAAATGCACACTGCTGGCTAGAGATTCTAAGAAGTAGTCTGAACACATCTGAATACCAGGTAGGAGGAAAGCTGCTTGCGAGGATAAATTTCACAAACAAGAAGCCTCTATTAATGTCGCCCCCGCGCATTACCATCTCCACTTCCCTGTTCTTCCAGAACATGACATTCTCCTTCATCTTCATTTTAATCCCTTCTCCACTTCTTCATACTTCTTTCCTCTTGCCAAGTTCCAGCTTGGCTCGTTGGCACCCGCAGTGGCTGTCTGAAGAGGCGGTTCTTTTGAACGGCAGAGCTAGCTGTAAGAAGGAATCAGTTTTCCTAAAATGAGACATGATGTCATCTTCAGACACGTTTTGCTGTGTCTAGAGAGTGTGGTAGCCTGAAACCTGCTTTCACCATCAAGGGAAGGAATTTCTTCTGTGGAAGAACAAACAGGCAGATGAGACATGAATGGGAATAAACTTCTCCTCCCCTAAATGTTCAAATTTCTTTCAATGGTATAATTATACAATGGTATAATCAGAACTTAATTTAAATTAAATTAAAGGAACAAGAAATGTGATATTCACTGGCACAAAGCATTGGTCTGTTTTTAAACAAGCTGGCCGGGGAATTCTGGGAATTGAACTCCATACAACTGGAAGGGGCCAAGATTGAGAAACACTGCACCATCTCTGCTACTCTGTTTGAAAATCTTCACTGAAGGGGTAGAAACCATTCCATGCAATCATCAATTCTACTGTTCATCAGTTGTTACTGTCAAGGTCTTCCTACTCTCTCTTCTGTGTCTACCTCCTTGACAATTCATCTCATTTGTTCTAGTTCTACCAGATAGAATCATGGGATCAGAAGAGACCTTAGAGGCCTCCTAGTCCAAACTTTGCCCAGGGTAGAATTTAGGGCAGACCATGCAACTACCAAACATTTCTTGCAAATCTCCAGTGATGGAGCCTCCATGACTCCAAGAGGCAAGTTGTTCCACTGCCTAATAGCATTCATGGGCGGGGAAATTTTTCTTTAGTTTGAGTTTGGATCTGCTTCTTGCCCTCCCTTTAGGAGCAGAGGTGGTATTCAGCAGGTTCTAACCAGTTCTGGAGAACAGTAGCGGTAATTTTGAGTAGTTCAGAGAACCAGCCAATGCCACCTCTGACTGGCCCTGCCCCCATCTATTTGCTGCCTCCCGAGTCCCAGCTGATCAGCTGGGTCTTCTTTCGTTGCCCTGCACAGGAGAACAGAGCTGGAAAGTAGGTTAGCGGGGTGGGGAGGATTTTGCAGTAACCTTCCCCCAGGAGTGGGGAGGGAACGGAGATTTTACTGTATCCTTCCCCTGCCACGCCCACCAAGCCATGCCCACAGAACTGGTAGCAAAAATTATTTGACTCCCACCACTATTTAGGTGTAATGACAAAGAAGCCAGTTTGGTCTAGTGGTTAAGGCATCATATTAGAAACCAGGAACTATGAGTACTAGTCCTGCCTTAGGCATGAAAGCCAGCTGGGTGACTTTGGGCCAATCACCAGGAGACTGTGAATTCTGGTCATGCCTTAGGCATAAAAGTCGGCTGAGTGACTTTGGGCCAGTCACTCTCTCAGCCTAATCTATCTCACAGGGTTGCCGTTGAGGGGAAAATGTGAGGAGGAAGGAGCATGAAGTACGTTTGCTGCCTTACATTATTTATAAAAACAACAAAAGTAGAAAATAAATATATAAAAATAAAATCAGTTTCCCCCTGTGACAGTCCTTCAAGTTTGGGAAGTTTGCTCCCATGTGGGATGTGCAAAGGCCAATAGTACCACAAAACTTTAGCATCTAGAGTCTCCTTTAATTAGAGCTGCAAAAATCTCTGAAAATGAATTATTGAAAGAGAAATAGAGAATACACTCCCCGCTGGGGATATCTGGATAATTAGAGCTCGGTGTGTTCCTGTAATTGTCCTGGGGTTTTTTGCCTTATTTTTGCTCTTTCTTTGCAGGTTGGGATGTAGAGATGGGCAGCAGTGATGGAATCAGCCCCGATGTTCTCGTCTCCTTGGCGGCTCCAAAGCAATGTGCCACGAGATTTATGGGCAAGCACCACCTGGTGGCTGGGCGCTTCCTCCCCTACGACGTGCAGAAAAAATTCGAACTGAATTTGCCAGAATACCCTGGCACAGAGTGTGTGGTTCCTCTGTAGAGCAGGGGTGTCCAATGTTGGCAACTTTAAGACTTGTGGATTTCAACTCCCAGAATTTCCCAGCCAGTGTGGGGAATTCTGGGAGTTGAAGTCCACAGGTCTTAAAGTTGCCAAAGTTGGACAGCCTTGCTGTAGAGCTCGGAATCATCCAGAAGTTTGTGGCTTCTGGATATCTTGGCCCTGCTAAGAACTCCCTGGTTTGCTTCTCTTGAATGTCAAAATGAGATCCCCAGTATTAATCAGTTCCATGTCTAGGCTTTGGAATGTATAATAGTATTGTTTAATTCATTGTAAAAAAATCTGGCAAAACCATTTGGAAGAAACAGAATGCTCAGACAACTGAGCCACCTAAGAGGTCCCCTCCGGAAAACGTAAATTAAAAGATACACACACAAATTCCTCTTCAAATAACTGTTATGAAACCCATTAAAATTCAAGCCAATTTGTTTTTTAAAATCTGCTGAAAGCTGATTTATGTCTAGGTTTTGTGTGTGTGTGTGTGTATGCCCTTAGGAAAGAGAGGTTTTTTTTATGAAGGCACACTCAATTTTTAAATTTTCCTTCTTCCCTGTTGACTCCCAAAGCAGTATTTAGCAATTAAGGCCAAAAGCAGATCTAAATATATTTTATATGTCTTAGAACACTTTCTATATTCTATCAAGATGGTCTCACCCAAATATTATGCACTCCACCTGGGACTAGGCCATTGCAATCGAGGTAGTGAGGGCTGCAAGGGAAGGGCTAATATGCCCACCTCTTGCAAATTTTAAATACCCCACCCCACCCTGCCTTCAGGTGAACACACCTGAACTGAAAGATCTCAGTGTGTAGGTGAGTTAAAGGTGCTGGGAAGAGGCATTCAAGTTTGCTAGGCGTTAAGGAACAGTTTGGGACAGGAGTTAGACCTTGATGGAAAAGGGATGAGCAATGTTCTATTTATTTATTTATCCTTATTTATATTAAAATTCTTCCCTGCCCTTCTAATGTATACACACCATGGAAAACAGGAGGTGTTTAATATCAAAAAAATGGAAGGGCAACAGATGGGTACAATTGCAACTGGCATTTTTAAAGCTGTCTCTCCCCACAGTTTGGCATCCCCCTCTCCCCTTCTATTAAAAAGGACATACAGGTAGTCTTTGACTTATGACTGTAATTGAGCCCAGAATTATGGTTGTAAATCATGCTACTTGTTAAGTGGATCACTATATGATCCTGAGCGATTTGATGACCTTTTTTATGGTCATTAAGTGAATGGACCGGTCATTAAGCAAATCCATTGTGTAAGTAAACACTGGTTTCTGGGGAAAACGTCAAATCGTAGGTCGGTTGCCGAGCACCCAAACTATGATCACATGACCACATGTGGGTGTGGCTATTGGAACTTTGAATCCAGGTTGTAAATAGCACTGGGAGGTCCATTATAGCTTCTAATAGTTGCTAAGCAACCAGTAATAAGTCGAGGTCTACCTGTACCATGAGATGGCAGTAAAGATATAAAAAAGACTTGCTTCCCTCTAGTGATCATTTTTATTTTTTTTCCAAATGAATTTTTAGGCTTCCAGAATAGTTCTTTTAAGCCCATCAACAACCCTTGTGACTAGGGCATAATCTAAAGGGCCTAATTTATCTGGAATTTTAAAAAGCTTTCCAGAAATGTCGCTCAGTTGGCCAATCTTGGGATGATTTGTGTCTGTTTACATCTGTAACTCTCCCCAAAATATCAAAATATTTTTTGTACACAACCTTAATGTGCATGGTTTGTAATGGAATTTCCCAGAGAAACACTTTGTTAACACAAATGTTCCTGATGTCATATTTGTAAACTTTTCCCAATACAAGCTTTTAAAACATAAATATCACAGATGTGAGCCCTTCTCTTCTTCTTCTTTTTAGACAAAACAAAAGTCCTTTTTATATAGAATTTACTGAATTACACATTTGGAAGTTTAACTGTGGGAAGGCTGATTAAGACAACAACCAACAAAACATCCAGCACCAAGTCGAGTTGAGCAAAGCAAGAAGCCATTAAACTGTGCAATAAGTGGGAAAAGGAAGCACTGGATTTAAATTGAAATGAGTATGAGAGAGAAACTACATTCTCCTATAGAGAGAGGCAACCAACCGCTTATTTTGGTATTCAATAGAGATTCTTGTCTAGATGCAACTTGGTCGAGCTTTGAGTAGCTGCTGCCAAAACTGAGCCAGAGAGTGTAAATTGTCCTCAAGAGCTTACAAGGGCTGTTGTTGGAGCGAGTGTTACGTGTGCTTTCTTGAGTTGTACAAAGAATAAAGTTGGGGTATGGACCTAATAAATAGACTAGTGCAAAATCTGTGTGTAGTTCATGCCAGAACGAGGAATATAGTAAGACTAATAGATGTAACAGAACACTTATTTTCCTGAGGGATAATGAACAAGCTATTGTAAAAAATGAATTTGGAGAATTTTGAGTAGTTCACAACAAGCAAGGAGTGGAATAAAGATTCGTGGTATCTCCATGCCTCTTTAATTTGGAGCGGTCCTCGGCTTACAACCATTCATTTAGTGACCAGAATTACAACAACACTGAAAAAAGTGACTTCAATCACTCTTTGCACTTATGATCCTCACAGCTTCCCCCCAAATCCTGATCAAAATTCAGGTGCTTGGCAACCGGCATGTATGCAGCATTTGTGACCTTCCCAGCCTACTTTCCAAAAAGCATAGTCAATGGGGGGAAGCCAGATTTGCTTAATGACTGTCTGATTCTCTTAATAATTGCAGTGATTTGCTTAACCACTGTGGCAAAACAAGTTGTAAAACAGAGTGTAACTCAACAACTGCTTTGCTTAGCAACAGAAATTCTGATCCCATTTATGGTTGTAAGTCGAGGACTTACCTGAATCTCATCATAGCAGGGAAGTTTTCTTGGGGGATGCTGATGATGTTACTTAGCGCGGTAATGAAAGATTTGCAAGAAAACAACCAACTCGGAGGACATCAAGGAACCAATAATTCAAGCTTCATCTACACATATTCTCTTCCACTGGAACAGTTGTAGAGATGCAGGCATTGCCACTTTGCTAGCCAACCTAAAGAAGACATAATTATGAGACTATGGAAGGAGGGGCATCTTTGAAGTGGGGAGAAGAAAATCAAGATGGCGGCTGCAATTCTGTGAATAGCAGCAGTGATGAGTCCAGTGGTTGAGAGAAATAGAAAGCAAGATGAAGGAATAGATCACAGACATTTGCAGAAGGAGGCCAAAGGACAAAAAAGTGTTGCCATATAAACTCTGCCCCTTAGATTCTCATGTCTGGGGGGGATGCTATTTGAGGGATAGCTTATCTCCATTGTCTCTGGCTGTCCAGTTGGTCCAGCAGGATGAGCCTAATAGTATGTTCGAATGACCTTGAAAGATGTAGGAAGAGCTGCAGACCTACTCAACTTTCATGTTAAAGTTATCTCGGTCCACAGAAAGAGACCGGACTTGTGAGAAGTGTTTCAGAAGGCACCCCCTCCTCCCTAATTTTCCAGAAAGTAAAAAGGAGGGGAGAAAAACTTTCAGACTTGCAAGATGCTGTTAATGTGACTTTACAATAAAGATAGAGCTAGTATTTATTGTCCTTCTCTGGATTATCTCTGAAAAGTGGGTGTGAACTGGATTCCATCAATTAAGCTATGTTATCATTTTATGTAGCCTATTAATGTTGGCCCATTCTCTCTCTCTGTCACATCTCTCATCTCTCTAGCTATCCATCCACTATCATTTCTATTATCTATCATCTATCTCTGTAACATCCATCATCTCTATCATCTTTATCATCTATATTTATTTATCATATCTATGTCTATCATTATTTGATGGGAAGCATTTCAGAAGGGATCCTCCCTTACAAAAAGCAGAGAGCCTTCATCACAAACAGCCTGTGCTGTCCAGATTTTCTGACAAAGTTTTCAAAAAGTGCTCCGTTCCCCCACTAAAAATACTGGTGGGCAGATTTGTATAATGACAGCTTTTAACTGCGACTTCAAAAGGAATCCAAAGGTCTCTATTCCCTCCTCCTGTCCCACACACAATTTAAAAGCCACCTCTATCAGGAGAACTCTTTAGCATGACCTCGCTTCACATTAGCTCATTTGTGGTTTCATTGCCTTCCAGCTTCTGTCCAATTTTAGCAACTAGAATAGCTTCTGTTGAAGACTTCCCAAAAACAATAATAATAACACAAAAATCCCCTGATATTCTTCCAAGTGCTACTCAGGTTGAAATGCTCTGGGTTCTGCGTCTCTCTAATTTCTCCCGTCCAGGCAGGCTATCCAAGAAGGACTCCCGACCAATGAAGGCTGAAGGCTGAGTCCTATAAAAACCTGCTGTTCTGCTCAGCCTAGGATCTTATCCAGCTCAGCTCAGGATCTCAGCCTAGAAGTCCCTCCCCAGAGGTGCAGAGAGAAGCTTTCTGACCCCCACACCTCAAAAGAAGACCTTCTGGAGCAATGACAGGACTCAAACTGGGCCTTGTCTTCATTTCTTTTGTCTTCATCGGCGCCTTGGCTCAAGGTATTGGTACATCTAAACGTGCGCATGTATTTGTGTGTATGTGGACAGAGAAAGATAGGTTTTTTTCTACCCCTCCCCATACCACGTGACAGCTTTTTTATCGATTTGAATAGCAACCTAGGAATTAAAATGGCAACAAGGTTCACAAATCTTCAAGAACAAGGAGGACAGACTACATTAATTTCATTGTCTTCTGTCCCCAAAGCAGCATACCTCACCCTCTTGTTCCTATTTTTCCCCACAGCAACAACCCTGTGACGTAGGTTGGGCTTGCAAGAGGGTTGTGGCTAATTTACCATGCAGCTGCAATTAATGGAGAGTTGATAATTGACCATAATTGCTAGATGATACACTACCGAGATCCAGAAAGAGAGATAGAATCTTTTCTCCCTTTCTAGTGAGATCAGAATTTGTGGTTATATAAGGAACGGGCCTCTTCCTATGATTTGTGACCAGAATGCACTACTGTAAGAGGTAACGAGAGTGAGCTGTTGTGTTGGCAAAAGACAAATACGTTCTTAAGGCAAGTTATAGCTAACTTGAAATGGTGACTGGCCTTATCTATGGGGGAGAAAGATTTAATAACACAATGATTAAACATGGCCTTGATAGAGACAGATAATTATTGAGGGTGGGATGAGGGGAATAAACCTGGGAAAGACATCTTGTTGCCCAGTCTATGAACTCAGATTGCTAGACTGGACAGATCTCCTGGTCTCTTCTATGCAGATCACCTCCTTTATTATTTTTACATCTATCCATATTTAAATCTACTTATTATAAACAAAGAACCTTATTTCAGCAGATTACTTTCCAATTTGCATATATGTCAGTCCCTGGATACTAAAAGTCAGATGCATCCTCCATGGAAACAAATTTTAAATTTTAAAATTTTAAAATACTGTAGTTGCGAATTTTAAATACTGTAGTGAGGAAGATCAACTCTAGGTATCCTGATCCAGAGGAGACACCAGTTCAGACAGATCCATAATCTGATCCAGTCACGTTTAATGTTCTTACATGTAGCTTTCCCATCATGATTTTAATGCGGATGATTGTTTAGTAAAGCTAAGTAAAGGGAGCATTGAGGCACAGGCAGATGATATCTTAAACTGCTGAGCTCCAATCCATGAGGCAGCAGAGAACTATGCTGGCATATATTGCACTGCCTGAAGTCTGATCCCTAGAATCACTGCTGATGAATAGTGTTGCCTTTGCTGTTTTAACATGGAAGATGTTAAGGAAACAATTGGTAGATATTTCAGGCTTCCCCTCTCCTGCTGAGTGTCATCTGCTGACAGGAAAAACAACCACCAGTCAATCTCTTTAATGTGTGGTGGGTCCGGCAAATGCAAGCAGGTATTTAGATGAGCTGGTTTAACCACCAGTCAAGTTGCCTAAGTAATCTGGGTCTAGTGCTGTTCTAAAAGAAACCCATCTCTAAAACTAGCCCAGCTGCAGAGGTATTTAGTGCTGGCTTTTGGAAGGAAGAGGTGAAAAGTTGCTAGACCTTAGGAAAGCAGAAAGAGTGAGAAAGAGTGTTAAAATAACCCTGGACAATATTGTCCTTAGCAAAGTGACAGCCTTTGAAGATATCCTGTATAATAAAAAGGCATTCCTGGAATCCCTCTGGTGCTTGTTTCTTGACCTGGCCTGCCTTGAAGGACTGACATGGCTTCTGTAACAATAGTGCTAGTGTAGGAGATGACTAGGCTGAGCCTGAGGGTGGGGTTAAACACACCGTTAGTCTCAACTCCCTTCGCTCCCACACGAGATCTAACTCCAGCCTGCCTTGAATTCTGTTGACTCTTATCTACCACCAATTTGTTTTGATCGTAGTAGTTCAGATTTTTGTAGAGACCTTAAGCTTGCAATAAACCTTTATATTCATTTGAACTGCCTGGGTTTTCTGATTACTTGTGCTTGACAGCTACACTGCCCAAAGAAATAAAACCAGTGAAGAAAGGACAATGCCCTTGTCAACAAAGGCTGTGTAAAGATGATAAATGATCATTGGCACCAGAATCAGCAATCTGTATATGTGTGTGTGTTTGTGTGTGTGTGTTGGGGGGGAATCAGTGCTAACTCCTGGCAAATGCTTGGACAAGTCCCTGCAGTTTTCTTGCCAAGATTTTAGAAGTGGTTTGCCACTGCTGCCTTTCTAAGACCGAGAGAAAGTGACTGGCACAAGGTTGCCCAGCTGACTTCATGCCTTGGGTAGGAGGACTAGGATTTAGCCTGGTACCTTAACCACTACCCCAAACCGGCTTCCCATCAAGCAGAATCAGAAGATCCCTTTTCTGAATGAAGTTGGACAGCCATCAGCATCTAGAGTTTTGCCGTGAATAGTGGGTTGATCCTTCCTAAGGCCTTCAAGGGCCCTTTTGAACCTTGTAATTCTAGAATGATCTTTTGACCATTCCTCATAGGGATGCTTGTTCATTCCTCCACACAGATGGTTATCTGAGAAACATCAACATGTTTAAGTATCCGTCTTGCAAACATTTCTCCAAAGAGCCATCTGTTTCCTACTTTGCATGAAGATACAATTATATCAGGATTGAAGCTTGCTTAAAAAAAACAGTTGGGACCATAGCACCCACGAGAGTCCAAAAAAGACAAAATAACAGCTTTTAAATGTGGTCTCAACCACCATTGTGTCTTTCCTGAACTCCCTGGGGATGCTCTTTCTGGAGAAGTAGAGAGGGCAAAATAAAAAATATAGGACATTGAGGGGAAAAAAAGAGACATTTGCCTTTTCTTTTGAACACTTTATTCTTCCTAGAGAGTTTTTTATTTTATTCTTTCTTCCTTCTGCTGACATTTGCTCAGTTTACATCTCTGAATTGTGTGACCTTCAAGGTGAGATAAATTTCAAATTCCCAGCACGAGGTTTAGCTGGTTCCGGAAGATTCCCAGCATGGCTGCACAGCAGGGAAAAGCTGTGTGATATGTGTAGGGCAGGAGCTCTGTTGCTCTGCTCGGCAGTCCTGCAGTCCCTGCCACCAGAGTCATGTCCTTCCCTTCTTCCTTTTAATAATCAATAATGTCTGGGAAAGGAATATAAAAGGAACCAACATTTAGCCTTTAAAGCAGTTTCTCAAGCTTGCCATTTTAGAATGTGTGGATTTCAACTCTTTAGAATTCCCCAGCCAGCATGAGGCTGGTCTTCCAATATGCTGCTCCTCGCTGCTGGGATGAGGAGCCGATACGCTGGTTCCGCCCCAGGCGCCTAATGGACCCAGAGAGGTTCCAGACGGCCCTGGGGTTTTTGCCCACCTCCCTTGTCCACAGCCCGGCCGAGACTTTGGTGGCCGCCTGGCAAGAGGCGGCCTCGGCAGCCGGTTGTCCCTTGCGGCCTCTCCCTTGCGGAGACCTCGTTTAGCTCCTTGGTTCTCGGAGGAGCGGGAATGAAGCGGCAGAGGAGACTAGAGAGTAGGTGGAGGACTAGTCGCTCTGAGTCTGACCGTCTCCAGTTAAGAGCCTATATCAGGACTTACCTGGAAGCGATCAGAGCTGCGAGATGTACTTACTTCTCCGCTCTGATCGCGTCTGCAGATGATCGCCCTGCGGCCCTGTTTAGGGTCACGCTCCCTCTTGCAATTGAGGGGAGGGGACCCTCTGCGGGCAGAGCAGAGGATTTTAGTCTACATCTGGCGGATAAGGTCGCTCAGATTCGGGCTGGCTTGGACTCTGACTGGCAGGATGTTGGCGATGCGTGGCGACGAGTCTTGTGGATCGGTTTGGGTTGAGTTTGACTCTGTCTCCCTGGATGAAGTGGACAGGATCATGCGGAGGCTGTCTTCCACCACGTGTTTATTGGATCCGTGTCCTTCCTGGTTGGTTTATGCCTCCAGGGAGGTTACCTTGATTGGCTCCAGGCAGTTATCAACGCTTCTTTGAGTGAAGGGGTTTTCCTGCGCCCTTAAAAGGCGGTGGTGAGACCCCTCCTTAAGAAGCCTGCTCTGGACCCAACCGTTTTGAATAACTATCGTCCAGTCTCCAACCTTCGCTTTTTAGCGAAGGTTGTTGAGAGCGTGGTGGCTCAGCAGCTTCCGCTGTTCCTGGAGGAAACTGATTACCTTGACCTGTACCAATCGGGTTTCAGGCCTGGGCACAGCACCGAGACAGCATTGGTCGCATTGGTGGATGATCTCTGGAGGGCTCGGGACAGGGGTTTTCCTCTGTTCTGGTCCTTTTAGATCTCTCAGCGGCTTTGATACCATCGACCATGGTATCCTTCTGCGGCGGCTCGGGGTTGGTGTGGGGGCACCGTGTTACGGTGGTTCTCCTCTTACCTTCGGACCGTTCGCAGTCGGTGTTGACGGAGAGCAGAGGTCCGCCCGAGGCCTCTTAGTTGTGGAGTGCCTCAGGGGTCGGTTCTCTCACCTCTCCTGTTTAATATCTACATGAAACGCTGGGCGAGATCATCCGTGGTTTTGGGGTGAGGTATCATCAATATGCAGATGATACCCAGTTGTATATCTCCACCCCAGACCAGATCAATGATGCTCTCTCGGTGATGTCCCGGTGCCTGGAGGCGGTGCAGGCTTGGATGGGGTGTAACAGGCTCAGACTCAACCCGGCCAAGACTGAGTGGCTGTTCTTACCAGCATCTCGGGTTTCAGTTGATGTGCCATCTTTGGTCATGGGGGAGGTGTTACCCCCGTGGATAGGCGAGAATCTGGGCGTCCTCCTGGATGCACAGCTCAGTTTGGAGGAGCAGGTGGGAGCTGTGGCCAGGGGGCTTTAGCCCAGGTTCGGCTGGTTCGCCAGCTTCGCCCCTACCTGGACCGAGATGCTCTTGAGCGGTCACTCATCTTCGTCACGTCCAGGATCGACTACTGCAATGCTCTCTACATGGGGCTTCCCTTGCGGATTACCGGAGGTTGCAGCTGGTGCAGAATGCGGCTGGGCTGTGATGGGGGTATCCCGATACTCCCATGTTACACCCCTCCTGCGCGACCTGCATTGGCTACCGTTGCCTTCCGGGTTTCCTTCAAGGTGTTAGTAACAACCTACAAAGCCCTTAATGGCATGGGTGCAGGGTACTTGCGGGATCGCCTCCTGCCTGCATCACAGTCCAATCGCCCGTCGCTCCCATAGGAGGGGCCTTCTGGGAATACCGTCGGTCAGGCATTGTCGGCTGGCTCCCAGAGCTAGGGCCTTTTCTGTGGGAGCGCCTGTGGAATCAGCTTCCTCGGATCTGCGTTTGGCCCCTGATCTCCGCTCCTTTCGTCGAGACTTGAAGACCTGGCTGTTTCAGCAGGCCGGCCTGGATTGACCTGGGGGTGGGTAGTTTTAATTTTGTTGTTTTAGTGATTTTATTGTTTTAACTTTTGGTAATTTGGACTTGTTTTTATTTGTATTGTTGTATATCTTTTGTATGTTCGCCGCCCTGAGTCCTTTGGGAGTAGGGCGGCATACAAGTCTAAATAAATAATAATAATAATAATAATGAGAGAAACACAGTTTTAAATTATGGAATAAGCAAAGTAACTTTCCTCAACCATTTAATTAGTGAAGTTTAAATGACAGATATCTTTGCTGAAATCACTATTTACCATGATATCCTTTTTTAAAAATTATAAATTAAGGATTTAAAAAATAACATTCCATAAATAATTTCTACATTAAACCCTTCCGATAACAAGTCCTTTAAATTTTCAAAATATCCTGCAGAGTTTTCATTTTAATCTGTTACCAAATAGATATTGTCCTGTCAATCTAAATAAAATAATTATTTCTTTCTTTTTGAGCAACTGGATTTTGTTAGAGACTTCCTCATTAAGCTTATCAACTTTTTTTTTAGTAAGACATTATCCAAATATTTCCACTGGTGGGCATGTTGTGTCTTTGTAAAGATAGATTATAATTTGCTGTAAAGTAAATACAGTACACAGTAGCTGGGTCACTGCAAGGGACATTTGACTTGTAATTAGGCTCTGTGATTTCAGCTGATGGGAATTGTAGTCCAACAGTATTGAAGGGGACACGGGTAGTGAAGCCTTAGCTATAATTACATAAGCCATAGTAGTTTTTTCTTCCAGTTTATATGGTACTACAAAACAAGCATGGCAGAAATGATGCCTCTTTGTGGGCTGTAGTTGGAAATCAGATGCTGGGATAAATAGAGCATCTTGCTGAGAAGGAGAGCAGCAGGCCCAGTAACAATGCCTGATTTGCCAGGCACAGGATGAAAGAAAAGGAACTATATGCCACTGGGGCAGTTTTTGGATGCCAGTGAATGGGCATCCTTTAAACCAGGGGTCTCCAACCTTGGCCACTTTAAGACTTGTGGACTTCAACTCCCAGAATTCCTCAGCCAGCTGAGGAATTCTGGGAGTTAAAGTCCACAGTCTTAAAGTGGCCAAGGTTGGAGACCCCTGCTTTAAGCAGATTTTGGGTCCTTTTTTTTCCTTTTTTATCAGATGTAGCAGATTGAGCTTATTTATTAGAACTACACCCTGCCTTTATCAGCAGTGTACATAATATTCCCTCTCTGCAACAACCTTGTGGAGCAAGGGTCTCCAACTTTGGCCACTTTAAGGTAAAGCTGGCTGAGGAATTCTGGAAGTTGAAGTCCACAAGTTCAAGGCCAAGGTTGGAGACCCCTGTTGTAGAGAGTAAGTTGTGCTGGGAGAGAAGGTCTGGGCCAAAATCAGCCAACGAGCTGTCACAGCCAAGGGGCGATTAGAATATGCTTCTAGCTCAGCACTTTCGCTGCTACACCTGATTGACTCTTGGACCGAGAGGGAGGGACTAGCCCAAAGTCAGCCAATGAGCTTCCACAGCTGGGGGTAGGAGACTAGCATCTGAGTTTCTCTGCTTCTTGACCAGCACCTTCTTCAGTACAGCTGAAGAAATTCCATCTCCATCTAGCCAGTGGGCGCTGTTTTTATTTTTAATGGCAGTGCTTTGATATAATGAATCTTAAACGGCTGAGTTTTATAGTCTTCAATTTAGCCGATTGATCCCTTGAGAGCTGTTTGGTAGCAAGAGAGCATTCTGGTTTAATAAATCAAGACTTCCCGTGACTCTACTGATGGAGCAGAGAGCCTGCTTAAGGGTGTGTGTGTGGGAATTTATTTTAAATATATATGTATAAACATATTTTTATGACTGAAAGCCACCAAGAGTTACCCTATGGCAATGGTGGCTAACCTTTTTGGGCTCCTGTGCCAAAAACTGCAGCCGTGCTTTCTCATGTGCCAGCACCCAGAATGCAATGTGTGCCCCCACCTCCCCTGCGCATGCGCGTGCAATCCTCACCCCCTTACCTGCACTGCGCCTCACAGCTGATTTTTCTGCTGGTTTCAGGCCTTTTTCGGCCTCCCAGAGGCTTGGAAAAAGCCTCTGCAAGGCTTTTCAAGCCAAATAATATGCCCATTTTGTCACTTCCGGTATTACAGGAAGTGACAAAATGGGCCTATTCATCCTGAAAAGCCTTGCAGAGGCTTTTTCCAAGCCTCTGGGAGGCCGAAAAAGGCCTGAAACCAGCAGAAAAATCAGCTGTGAGGCGCGCACATGCACAGTGAGGTAAGTTTGCCTGCGGCAAGCAGGCCGGCACAAATGGCTCTGTGTGCCACTTGTGGCATGCATGCCATAGGTTTGCCATCATGGCCCTATGGTAAGATTGGCAGCCAATAAGTTTTATAAATCATACATACATACATACATACATACATACATACATACATTGGTAGTCCTATAATCAGCTTTGGTTGTTATCCTGGGGACAAATAAGGAGCTTTCAGAGAACTCCCTTTTAATTCTATCTCCTCTTGTGGATTACAGCTCCTCATCTACCATATCTGCCAGTCAAAAACTGTAAAGCTATTTAATAAATAATGCAGCTGGATTTCCAACCAGAGCCAGATGGTTTAGTCTGATAGATAGAATTAGTCTGTTTCAGAGGTGGTATTCAGCAGGTTCTGACCAGTTCTGGAGAACCGGTAGTGGAAATTTTGAGTAGTTCGGAGAACCGGCAAATACCACCAGACTGGCCCCGCCCCCATCTATTCTCTGCCTTCCGAGTACCAGCTGATCGGCTGGGTCTTCTTTTGTTGCCCTGCACAGGAGAACAGAGCTGGAAAGCAGGTTAGTGGGGTGGGGAGGGAATGGGATTTTGCAGTAACCTTCCCCTGCCATGCCCTGCCAAGCCACGACCACCAAGCCACACCCACAGAACTGGTAGTAAAAAAATTTGAATCCCACCACTGGTCTGTTTAGCTGAATAGATAAACCTAGTCAGAATATAGTTGATTGGTGTTGGCCTAGGAGTGTTTTCTAGACGCAGTGAGGTATATATTATTCAGTAAACAACTGCTTAACCGCAAAGTATAAAAATATTATTTTTTATTTTAACTTGTGGTTTTCTTTACAGATCCGCAGATGAAAAATGACTCTGAGTCAGCCAAGACAAAACAACTGAATAAACATAAAAAAGGGATAAAAGCCAGGACACGTCTTGATGAAAAAACAGTTGGTGGGTCACCTTTTTAAAAATATGAAGGCTAATTCATGTGTTGAAGACATAAGGATACAGTGGGCTGCCCACAGGGACAGCAAAGAGTCAATATGGTGGCTGTGACTGGGCAAGCAAAGCCCCACCCCTTTTTAATATTTGTGATGTCATATGTATAAAAAGGGGCAGGGTTTTGATTGCAGTTGTGGCCACAATCTTGACTTTTTTGACCTCCCTGGCGGACACTCCTGATGCTGCAAGCTACAATTCATGCCCAGCATTCCATTCTATTGACTTCTGTCTTTTGTTTGGTTCTTA
This sequence comes from Naja naja, assembly GCA_009733165.1. Taxonomy (NCBI): domain Eukaryota; kingdom Metazoa; phylum Chordata; class Lepidosauria; order Squamata; family Elapidae; genus Naja; species Naja naja. Next base: position 356,899,483 of record CM019148.1, read on the forward strand.
ATTCTCTTTGATTTCTTCTTAATTGTGCTTAGACTAGAAAGGAACATAAATAATTCCAAAATTGGAATTAACAGCTTTCTGGGTTTTTTGCAACCTTCCTTCTCCTCTTATAAAACATGGCTCTGAAATCATGAAAAAATGAACATTTTAATTTCAACAGAAGCTTTAATTTTAGTATTAGGGAAAATTTTGTTACAAGTAGTCCTCAATTTACAATCTCAGTTGACCCCAAAATTTCTGTTGCTAAGCAAGAAAATTGTAAGCGAGTTTTGCCCCATTTTATGACCCTTCTTGTCACTGGTGCTAAATAAATTACTCCAATTGTTAAGTTACTAATATGGTTGTTAATATATCTGGCTTCCCCATTGACTTTGGTTGTCAAAAAGCCACAAAAGGTGATCACATGACCACTGGATACTATAACCATCATAAATATGAACCAGTTGTCAACTGTCTGAATTTTGAACATGTGACTATGGGGATGCTGCAATGGCTGTAAGTGTGAAAAATTGTCATAAGTCACTTTTCAGTGGCGTTATAACTTTTTTTTTTTAATTACATTTATATGCCGCCCTTCTCCAAAGACTCAGGGCTTACAATTTTGGGATACAACCCAGTGCGCTCAGCAATAGCCTTCATTCCATTGTATATGCCTGCTTATTACTAAGCGGCATTTTTACAAAGTCAGCTTATTGCCCCCAACAATCTTGGGTCCTCAATTTACCTACCCCGAGAGGATGGAAGGCTAAGTCAACCTTGAGCCTGGTGGGATTCGAGCCTACAGTAATTGTAGGCAGCTGGAACTTAACTGCAGGCATTTAACAGCCTGAGCCACCAACTTTGAACAGTCATTAGACAAATGATTGTAAATCAAGGACTACCTGTATAGTAAAAATCTGTTAATAATTATTGTGTTTGCATAATATATGACTGAACCACAAGTGTCCTTAGCTTATACAATTGATATAACAACAAATTTCTTTTGACATCATTGCTTATAATTATATTTTCTTTATTTTAGTTGTTGTGAGACAGCCCAGGTTGTGGGTAGCTGAGCATCATATAAATTTGAAACAGAAATGAAGTGGAGAAAGGTCATTTGAAAACTATTTCTTCTGCCATTCTCAGTGCATATTATGAATCTATTTTTTTCCTTGTTTTGATCCTTTGAAATCCGTAAAAGGGGATTCTTGATTTCTTGATGTACCCATCTATGAAATGGGCCTCTTTCTGGATGGCCTGGTGTGGAAAGCCCTGTTGTAGAGTAGCAGCCCTCACACACCACTGAGAGTCATGCGACTCTTTTTCCTCCTCTTCTACCTGCAGGGGAATGGACCTCTTGGTTCAATGTGGACCATCCTGGAGGCGAAGGGGATTTTGAGACGCTGGAGGCCATCCGGTTCTACTACCCCGAGCGCATCTGTGCCCGGCCCCTCTCTATCCAAGCCCGCACCACTAAGTGGGAGCTTCCCAAGGAAGTGGGAGAAGTCGTGCGCTTCAGCCCCCAAGAAGGCTTCCAGTGCCTCAACAAAGAGCAGCCCAGCAATAGGACCTGCTCCAACTATCATGTCCGATTCCTCTGCCCTGTGGGTAAGTGGGAAGTAACAATTTATCGGTGGAACAACTTGCCTCCAGAGGTTGTGGGTGCTCCAACACCAGAAGTTTCTTCTTAACTGGACAACCATTTGTCTGAAATGTTATAGGGTTTCCTGTTTTGAGCATTTTTAGGGATCTCCTGCTGGAGCAGGGGTTGGACTAGATGGCCTCCAAGGTCCCTTTCAACTCTTATTTAGTCATTCTGTCTGATTTTTATGGTGAAAAGTGTGAAAAATCTAAGCTTTCATGAGCAGCCCAAGATAATTGACAAGGCAACTGATAGCAGTCATTTAATTAGTCATATTATTAGTTCCCCAAATTCTGGCAACTCAGGGAGATCTGGAGGTACAGACATTTTTAAAAGCAGTTTTTGATCATTAAATTACCTACAAGCATCCCACTTTTTCTTAGATTCACGATGACAGCCAAGTATACCTCCCTCCTAATGGTAGTTACCCTTTGCCCCAAAAATAAACAAAGAAATATGGGTAAATACCTCTTAGATTTTTATTTGTACCCAAAGAAATCTAGGCTGCATTCTTTTCATGACAAAATGAATTTCATTTAAAAAAAAGATGAAATAAAATAAATAATAAAATAAAATAAAAGCGATTGGACTCTAGGTCTCCACGAAAGAAGACATCTTCAACATAACATAACCTAGGAAGAAAACCCTTGGTCATCCCTTGTAAAGACTTCACTGCCCAAACCATCACACTTCTAGACACAATTCTCGTCCTGAGTTTCTTTTCCCCTTAATTTGTTCTGCCCAACAGATCCTGTGCAGAAGCCAGGATGGTCCAGTTGGTCTCCCTGGAGTCCCTGTTCCCAAACAGCATGTGGCCTCAGCGGCATCGAAACTAGACACCGGACCTGCCTGAAGAACTCTACACCAGTGCCAGGACAGCTGTCAAAATGCCCTGGGAAATCCATGGAACGTCGGACCTGCAGATCTGAGCCCTGTCAAGGTTCGTTTTGGCCCTCAACCTACTTTAATTTCATACTGGGGTCAGGGTGGGGAACATGGGAATCTGGTGGCAATTAAGATATTTTGGATCATTTCTGCCAGGAACTTTGTGATTTTTTTCAAGAGGCAACTGAAAGTCCAGTTGCCTCTTTAAAAAAGCATCTTTTGGACAACCATGAGTTGTTGTGGGAGCTTCATCACTTGAGACTTTCAAGAAGAGATTGGACTGCCATTTGTCAGAAATGGTGTAGGGTCTCCTGCTTGGGTGGGGGTTGGACTAGATGATCTACAAGGTCCCTTCCAACTGTGTTAATCTAATCTAATCTAATCTAATCTAATCTAATCTAATCTAATCTAATGACCCGGATGACTGAGAATCTCCATAGACATTTAGACAAAGTTTGTATGGTTTTTCTTATTACCAAAATGGAGAAATATTTTATTAAAGACTCTTCCCTCCCCTCCTTTTTATTTCACCCCCTGACATTTTCCCACCCACATCCTATCTCTGAATTCCAATACTTTGTGTGTGTGTTTTTCATTTTGACTCCTGGTGACTACCTGGACAAGTCCCTAGTTTTCTTGGCAAGATTTTGGAAGTGGTTTGCCATTGTCTCATTGCTAAGGCTGAGAGAGAATGACTGGCCCAAGGTCACCCAGCTGGCTTTGGGCCTAGGGCAGGACTAGAATTCACAGCCTCCAAGTTTCTAGCCTGATGCATTAACCACTACACCAAACTGCTTCTCAAGGCCTGAGAATGCCATCTAGAATATTTTTTTTCTCTGTGAAGCCTCTGACATTTTTCAAGAAAGAAGAACTCTCTACTTGCCTAGGCAGGGAACACGTTTCTACCATGCACAGGCTTGGGGTCAAGACATCACCTGCAAGGAATGTTAGCAATGGCCTTGTGGTCAGGGCCAGAGAGCTTCTGTTTTTATGGGCAAAGCAATTCCTTTTTAATTAACATGATCCCTGCCAAGGTTTCCTGCCAAGTACGTTTTTTGGGCAAGCATGAAACATTTTTGTCCAGAAGATTTGACACTCGATCCTTTGTTCTGATGGGGCTAAGAGGTGAATTTGACCCTAAATGCATACATCTATCAATGTTGTCTACATTCTTTGTCAAAAAAAAAGATCCAAAATATCAGCCCGACACAGTGTGTTTTCTTGAGGTTGGTGATGGGAATTCCAGGGATGGCAGTTGACCTGTGATGCCCAATGAAGGGTTCCAAGTGAGAAAAGCATGTGTCACTAACAATAAAAAATTGATCAAATAAAGCTTTTGCCATTGCTGCCCTGTATGATTTGCTACACAGTCTTTCTTCCTTCTAAACCTCTGGAGGACAAGGGGTTTAATCCTGCCAGTGTCTTTTATTTTATTTTATTAGATTTTTATCTCACCTTTATTACTTTATCAACTTTAATTTGCCCAAGACAGCAACAGAACAGAACAGAACAGAACAGAATAGAATTCTTTATTGGCCAAGTGTGATTGGACACCCAAGGAATTTGTCTTTGGTGCATAAGCTCTCAGTGTACATGAAAGAAAAGATACATTCATCAAGAGTCAAGAATCATAAGGTACAATACTTAATAATAGTCATAGGGTACAATAAGCAATCAAATCAAACATACCTATTTCTTCTTTTTTCCTCTACAACAACAACCCTGTGAGATGGGTTGGGCTAAAAGAGAGTGACTGGCCAAAATCCTGCTATATTTGTGTAATGTAGCCAGTATGGGAGTGGATTTGCAGCACAACTACACTGCAGAAAGACAGCTGGGTTAATCCTTGGTAGCCAAAAATGAAGGTGTAGTTATATACCACATGCTTTTTAATAAACTCTGTTGATCAGAAAAGGTGCTACTAGACTGATTTGAGGTGATTTGAGGCCAGTCCTTCTCTGAGACTAATTTACATTATTGGATTAAAGGTAAAGGTAAAAATTAAAAGGAATATTATTTAACCCTGCAGTTCCTAGAACTAAGATGGTATATCGATCCATTCTAATGAATAAAGAAGTATCATTTTGTCAAAATGTATTTATGCCTATTTATTTCCTTGGAGACACATTTGCTTCCATTTCCTAAACTTATTTTAAATAGGTTTTTTTTAAACACATAACGTATCTTACATTATTCTTATGTGCTGTGTTTTGCGGACTCAGAACTCGTCCCTTCCTCTTTTCCCACAGTCATTGTCATTTTTGCTACTACATTATAGTCTTGCTCTTCGGCCTTATTTTCCAAAAGCACCAGAAGGCAGAACAAGAAACAATGGGTGGAAACTAATCAAGGAGAGAAGCAACCTGGAATTAAGGGGAAATTTCCTAACAGTGAGGACAATAAAGCAGTGGAACATTTGCCTTCAGAAGTTGTGGGTGCTCCAACACTGGAGCTTTTTAAGAAGAGACTGGACAGCCACCTGTCTGAAATGGTATAGGGTCTTCTGCTAGAAGACCCCCAAGGTCCCTTCTAGCTCTATTCTGATTGGTTGAAAAGGTGGTACAACTCTCCAGTGACGTTTAATAACTTGGTGGGCAAACATTCTTTTAGGGAAAAACCCCAGCATTTTCTCTGATCAAGATGTGAGTCTGGGGCTTTGGATTGGAGAAGCAGGCCAACTGCTTGTCTCTTTTTGCTTACCTTCTCAGGAGCAAGAATTGAGACGTTGAACTTTTATGTGGTTTAACGCACATGGGTTTTTTTTTTTGCATAAGTCATAGAATAAATTCATAACAAAAAAAGAAACCAGAAGAAGTGTTTGTGGTTTGGGAGCAGAGGCTAGAGAGGAAGGGTAGGGAAAAAGCCAGGACTTTTGTCAACAGTTCCAAAAGAGCTTTGCCAATGCAAGGCAGGGCTGGGTGCCTAAAGCCACTTTAATGTTCATGCTTTAAGAGGCAAAATGTTCCTAGTGCCAAGAGATCTGACCTCACAGCCTTCCTTGAGGTTGGGACTAAAAACTGAAGAACATCAGTATAATATGCATTCACAAAAGTTATAATAAACAGCTTTTCTTTTTTAGTGATGGATACCCATGGACTTCTGTTTTGTTTAAGAGAAGTACATTAAAACACAAAAGTGGCATGGTATAATATGAAGAGACACCTCAACTAAAACTCTTTAATGGGATATCTAAATAAACGGGGACAAAGGTGATCCCCAAGTTTTCTTCTTCACGGATTTTGAAGCACAATCCTATGCATGTCTCCACAGGCATAAAAGCTACAGGTAGTCCTCAACTTACGACCACAAATGAGCCCAAAATTTATGTTGCTAAGTGAGAAATTTGTTAAGTGAATTTTGCCCCAGTTTACGACTTTTGTGGCCACATTTGTTAAGTGAATCACTGCCGTTGTTAAATTAGTAACCTGGTTTGTTAAATGAATCTGGCTTCCCCATTGATTTTGCTTGTCAGAAGGTCACAAAAGGGACCTCGGCAGTAGTGGGATTTAAAATTTTTTACTACTGGATCTGTGGGCATGGCTTGGTGGGCGTGGCAGGGGAAGGATACTGCAAAATCTCCATTCTCTCCCCACTCCTGGGGAAGGTTACTGCAAAATCTCCATTCCCTCCCCACCCTACTAACCTGCTTTCCAGCTCCGTTCTCCTGTGCAGGGCAACAAAATAAGACCCAGCCAACCAACTGGGACTTGGGAGGCAGAGAATAGATGGGGGTGGGGCCAGTCAGAGGTGGTATTTGCCAGTTCTCCGAACTACTCAAAATTTCCATTACTGGTTCTCCAGAACTGGTCAAAACCTGCTGAATATCACCTCTGGACCCCGGGACAATGCAACCGTCATAAATGTGAGTCAGATGTCAAGCATTTGAATGTAAATCATGTGACCATGGGGATGCTGCAGCAGTCCTAAGTGTGAAAAATGGTCATAAGTCATTTTTTTCATTGCTTTTGTAACTTTGAACAGTCACTAAATGAATTGATGGAAGTCGAGGACTACCTGTATTGATTTCCAGTAGAAGAGACATCTGTAGCTCAAGGTTGAACTGTGGCGTCCTTGGCGCTATCTGAGTTGGGTTGTTTCTTGCAGATATTTCATTACCCAACTAGGTAACATCGTCACTGCTACCACTGATGATGTTACCTAGTTGGGTAATGAAATGTTTGCAAGAAAACTAACCCGCTCAGAGAGCACCAAAGCTATTGATTTCCAGAGGCCTCAGTCCAAGTAAAAATATGTAGGACTGATGTCAACCATGCCAGTTTCAGAGACTTTTAGACAGGTTGTTCCATGAAAGCAAATGCACAATTGATTATTAATGCCAGTGGCATCTCTTGCCCTCAGAACTCAAATGGAGCCAATGGGGAGCCTGGAGTCCTTGCTCAAAAACATGTGGCAGTGGCGGGAAGGAAGTGCGTCGTCGAAGTTGTCAAAAAACGAAGCACTCACATTGTGTTGGGCGTCCCTTGGAGGTGAAGATATGTGCCGACATACCTTGTCCAGGTAATAAAACCTCTCAGATTGTACTTAACCTTGAAGGTTAGGTGACTTGTGTATGCATATTTCTGTGGCCCTCACTGTTCCCGCCACAAACTCTTAAAGGCAGCATTTCTGTTAATCTGCATGTCGAACACTTAATTTGGAATTTGCAGGATGAATACCAAAGGAGAGAAGCCAGGACTTCAATAGATCTTAGAAAAGATTAAGAAATGGCTCCTAAATACTTACAATGTCATGAAGATACAAGCCCAATTAGCCAGAGGAGTCCTAACAGCAGGGAAAGTTCATGTTTCCAAATTCAGTTCATGAGAAAGCTGGGGAAAAGGGGCAACTCTTATAGGCCTTTTCCTCACTCCCCACCAGTGGTGGTATTCAATTTTTTACTATTGGTTCTGTGGGCGTTCCTTGGTGGGCATGGTTTGCTGGGCGTGACAGGGGAAGGATATACTACAAAATCTCCATTCTCACCCCACTCCAGGGGAAGGTTACTGCAAAATCTCCATTCCCTCCCCACCCCACTAACCTGCTTTCCAGCTCCGTTCTCCTGGGCAGGGGAACCAAAGAAGAGCCAGCTGAAAAGCTGGGACTCGGGAGGCAGAGAGTAGATAGGGGCGGGGCCAGTCAGAGGTGGGATTTGCCGGTTCTCCAAACTACTCAAAATTTCCGCTACCGGTTCTCCAGAACCTGTCAGAACTGGCTGAATACCCACCTCTGCTCCCCACCCTTCAGAATCCTCACCTTGATTCTGGGATAATAATTGGCCAGGGGAAATCAATGTTTTTGTATTTCTGCTCATTGCAAAGGAAGAGATTACACAAGCACACAATAGCGAATACACTTTGAAAGGCTTGCCTGGGTGCCAGCAAGCTTAAAAGTGCTCCTGGTTGCTTAGGATACAAAAGGAGGATCATGGCAATTTCAGATAGCAGCACAAGCCGGGCCTGGGTGCGAATTAACTAATCATGATTACAGAGCTGAGCTGATTTGCAGCTTCCAGGGAAGCAGAGCCTGTACTCAAAAGAAAAAGCAATTTAGGAAGGGATAGGCTGTCAAGCAATCCCTCCTCTGCACGCGAAGAAATTCTCCCTGAACAGGAGAAAAAAAAATACAAGTTAGGTAATCAGATGCAAGTCAGGCAGCTTTTGGCCTTGGCTGAAAGAAAGATGCCACTGCCCCCAACATTCCCTATTTTCAGGGGTGGGATTCTTCCAGTTCGCACCTATTCGCTAGAACCGGTTGTTAACATTCTAAGCAGTTCTGAGAACTTGTTGTTAGAAGAAATTACTGGCCTAATCCTGTAACAAAGGCAGGAAGGAAACATTCTGGTGTTGCTTACAGAAACTGCCTCTCCGTTAACCCTTATTACATTCTTGGCAGGACTAGACTTCCTGTCTCAGGAACGTCTCTGGAGTTTTTTTCCCCTCCTTTGCTGGTACTTTGCTTGTGTGGAGTGACCATTCAAAGTTACAATGGCACTGAAAAAAGTGACGTGTGACCATTTTTCACACTTAGGACTGTTGCAGCATCCCCACAGTCATGAGAGGCCAGGCGAGGAGATGCGTGCCTCGATGTGAGTGATATTGAGTTGGCCACACCCAGCCAATAACATGACCACCAAGCCATGTCCACCCAGTCACATGACCACCAAGCCATGCCCACTACCTGAGCCACGCCCACAGAACCAGTTGTTAAAATTTTTGAATCCCACCCCTGCCTATTTTGCAACATTTGCTAACTTGCTGCTCACTCCAGGAGTTTGAATCCTGACGGGGCTTAAGGATAACTCAGCTTTCCATCCTTCCAGTAAAATGAGGACCCAGATTGTTATGGGAAATAGGCTCAGGGGTGGGCTTCAAAAAATGTTAGCAACGGGTTCTCTGCCCGGTCGCTGGGTGGGCATGGCATGGGGGGGCGTGGCCTAGTTGGCCTTCTGCACCGCGGTGAGTGTATGTGTGTGTGTTTGCTCTCCCCAAGCTTTGGAGGCTTTCCTTGAGCCTCCAGGAGGGTGAAAATGGCCTCCCCGGACTCCGGAGGCTCTCTGGAAGCTGGAAATGGGCCCATTTCTGGCCTTCCCGAACTTCCGGGAGGACCATCTTTCATCCTCCCCGAGCCTCCGCATGCGCCCTGCGACCTTACCTGCATCCAAAACAGGCCGCGTGGGGACTCCTGGGAGGGGTGGGGTGGGTGGGGCCAGCCAGGAGTGGGATTTGGGGGTTCTCCAAACTGCACAGAATCTTAGCTAGGGGCTCTCCCGAACCCCTGTGAACCCCCAGCAGCCCAGCCCTGTATAGGCTCACTCTGTAAACCGCTTACAGAGGCTGTAAAGCATTGTGAAGCTGTATATAAGCCTAAGTGATATTGTTGTTGCTATCATCCATCTTCTTGGAAGCCCCTCCCTCGAGGTTGTTGCATCTCTCGTACAAACCTAGCAGACCTCAATTCCTTATAAGTCCCCACTTGCTCCTCCCCTTCTCTAACAAGCCCTGACTCTTTAATGCCCCCTGTTGGTTCTCTCTTCCTAGCTTGCCAGCTCAGCTGTGCCATTGGCATCCCCAACAAGGACTGTACTGGCTGCATTTGTCCCAACCACACACTCTTGGGCACTGTACGGAGGGCTGATGGGATGCCCCTTGCCGATGCCCAGATATCCCTTGCGGACCAGCCTCTCGTCCCCTTGGCCCAAAGCAATCGTTGGGGTCAGTTCGCCATCCGTGGCATCTGTGCTGGCAATAGCACCAACGTCAGTGCTGAGCTTGAGCGCTTTGCACCAGGTAGTGCCTCACCTGTTGTCAATGGCTCTGGGACCTCTTTGGTGGAGATCATACTCCACAGACTGGGTAAGTGCAATGTGGAGCCAGGCTGGGGGTGGGGAAATTGTGGCCATAATTTGAGGACTACCTGTTCCTGATCTGCAGGAAGCCCCCCCAAATAAAATATTATTATTATTATTATTATTATTATTATTATTATTATTATATATTTGGATTTATATGCCCATCTCCGGGAGGACTCACACAAAGATATATATACAAAATAGATAAAAATATTATCCAATCCAAATGTGTAATAAAATACTAAAATACCCCATTAAAATCCCCAATCCCTCTCAATCCAGGCGGCCTGTAAAACAGCCAGGTCTTTAGATGGCGGAAGGAACGTAGGTGAGGGGCCAACCGCAGCCCCAGGGGCAGCTGGTTCCACAGGGTGGGCACCTCCACAGAGAAGGCCCTCCCCTGGGGGACCGCCAACCGACATTGTCTGGCTGATGGCACCCCCAGGAGGGCCTGCCTGTGGGATCGTACTGGGCGATTGGACCTCGATGCTTGTAGGAGGCGCTCCTGCAAGTACCCCGGACCCAAGCCATGAAAATATGGGAAGCTTGCTTTACTGTGCAGCTCCCACCCACAGAATAGAATAGAATAGAATAGAATAGAATAGAATAGAATAGAATAGAATAGAATAGAATAGAATAGAACAGAACAGAACAGAATAGAATAGAATAGAATAACAGAGTTGGGAGGGACCTTGGAGGTCTTCTAGTCCAACCCCCTGCCTAGGCAGGAAACCCTATAGTACCATTTCAGACAAATGGTTATCCAATCTCTTCTTCAAAACTTCCAGTGTTGGAGCATTTACAATTACATTTACAATTTACATTAGCTGGTTCCAGATTTTGATGAAGGGCTAAACCCATGAGTCTAATTAATGGTTATTTATTTGCATTTTAAAAATCTTATCTTTATTATGATTTATAAATAATTCAAGGTAGCAAGCATACTTAACAATCTGGCAGAAAGCTGGAATAGAGACTATAGACTGGCACCGAGGGCAGCAGAGTTTACATTCAGAGTTGGGTAGAGGGCATTTCAACTCAACTCTGGGTCAAAGACACTGAACCTGGCTACCGAATGAACCCATTTTTTTTTTCAATAGATTGACCCGTGAGGCAACCTAAAAGCAGACTGAGGTTGTACTCAGCCAGAAAAAAGAAATTCCCCTCACCTTGTGAAACAGTATATGGTGTGAGCGCATCTGCTAGATGTAAACTTGATTACACTTTATTAACCCTTCCCTGAAAGCCATGAAAACTGACAAATTACACATGGTTCAGTCCTGGAATTAATGTTGGAAAATGTCCTAGCTAAATTGGGAAGTCAGCTAGCCAATTTGGAGGCATAGCAAACCCATGAAACACTGAAGGAAGGTGAAGGGAAAACTCATCATCCATAAATTGCCTGTTTGGGTGAGACAAATGTACTTTTGTCAGATTAATATTGTCGTTTGTTCCCTTCCTTTCCCCTCTTTCATTCCCCTCTGTCTTCCTTCTTCCTTTCCTCTCCATCCATGGCAGAACAACTTTACATGGTGACCAGTCCTGAATCAAAAGTGAGGATGCTTGGCGAAAAAGTGAGGTTCTGCTGCAGTGCCCAAGGCACTCCTGAACCCCAAAAATATTACTGGTGAGTCATGCTGAAGATGGAATTCAGGAGAGCAGAGAAAAAACTCATATTGTAACTTGAACCTGTGTCTGACTCATTCTCTGAGAATAAAAAGCTGAAGTGATGGAAGGAGCAAAAAAAGGAGTCCTCAGCCACTTTCTCTTGCTACTGTCATTTTTGCCTTAGAGTCCACTCCTTGTGGGAGGAAGTTGCAACCACAGCCTTGGAACTTGCATTACTCACTCTTGTTTTTAAACAGGAACTTGCTGTGTATTATCCAGCAATAATCCCAACAGACATCCCTGTATGATAAGTCAGTGCTATGCACCATTTTGCAGATGAGAAGACTGAGTCTGGTGCTAGCAAACAGGAAAAACTCATCCCTGACAGATGGAAGCGAAGTTAGAGTTTTCTGCATCTCTTTGCTGCCATCTAGTGATCCTCTGTTTTTTTGCAGCCCAGATTTCAGGAAGATTGGCAGGTCTAACATTTCATGGGGAAAGCAGAATTCAAATTTATTTCTTTTTCAAATTTAAACTTGCTATTCTTAATTGAGTCTCTCAGAAGTTTAAGAGCATCAGATTAAAAAACCAAGCAAACAGAGTAAGATCAGGTCAATTAAACATAAGCCCCAAAATGAACTATTAAAAATTAATGTCAGTCTATCCTGACACCTGTAACTCACCTGAGATCCTCTAAAACAACTTTTCAGTAGATGCCAAAAGACATTTGTGGAAACTTGGGATACCCTAATCAATCATTACATTTTCTGTCTCTGGCCTCAGCCACTTTTGAGTCCAATAAAGGCTGCCGGTAAGAACTGGCCTTTCTTTTCTTCAAAACCCAGCTAGGTTTTATAGGGCCAAAATACATTAAACTATTCCATATAAACTTCTTTGAAAAACAAGACTATAAAAAGTTGAGGTTATACAACTGGGGAACATGGATCAAAGCCTTTTTGAAAACATCACCGAGATACCCCATGTAAAAAAAATTAAGGAACTCTTTATGTGGGTGTTTGTGGATACAAGCAGACATACATACACACACACACACCACAAAAAGGATTGCAGAACATTTCAAGTTATAAGTTGAACTGAGGTAAAAGCAATTTTGAAGCCAGGATAACAAAAGAGAAACACCTGGTTCTTTGGCTCTGTTTCCTTTCTGTTCAACCTGATCTGCCCTACTGCCATACCATCACTTCAACAAGCTTTCTAAATTGAACAACAACTCTTTTTTAAAAAAAATTCAGAACCAATGATAGGGTGAGCTAAAGGTGAGGATGATAGGTGGAAACGAGGCTTTATCTATGATATATATATTTAGTCTGGAGAATGTTAGAGTCCAAGGACTGTTTTGGACTTGGGAAGTGAAATACGTCCTGGAGAGCAGCAAATGACACAAACAGCTTTCGCTGCCAAGAATATACATATTCATATAGCCAGTAGGAGATGAGATTTTTTTCTATTAGAGTTTACCAATACAAAGGTAAAAGACTAATATAAATTAGGAAAAATGTAAAAAGTGAAGAAAAAGAAGTGCAAAGATATAGATTTTTTTAAGAAAATATATAAAATATGACTGTCTACTTCCTCCAGACAAGTATAAACCTCAGAAACTTAAAACCCTTTCTAATATTTCAATAAGGAGGTCTCTTCTTCCCATATCATCCCTTATAATAAAAAATCAAATTATAAAAACTCATAAAGATGCTTTTTCAAAAGGCAACTGGACTTTATTTTTCCTTGAAGACATTTCGCTTCTCATCCAAGAAGCTTCTTCAATTCTGACCTCAGTGAACTGAAGAAATTTCTTGGATGAGGAGTGAAATGTCTTCAAGGAAAAACAAAGTCCAGTTGCCTTTTGAAAAAGCACTTTTGGGACAACCATGATCTAGATGATTAAAATCTACATAGACATAAAAACTCATAATTCAGCCCTAATTTGCAATAGTCTATTAAGAGTTACCAGATATAGTAACATACTGTATTTTAAACTTAATCTAATAAGTCCATTTTGTATTCCAACATCATTTTCTCTAAAAAAAATAAAAATAAAGGAAATTTGCTTAAGTAGGAACTTGATTGTGGCAATCCTTACATCATTTGCCTCACCCTAAAATCTCTGTTTTGTGTCATGCACAAAACAGTGAGAAAAGTTATGGTTTAATGCAAACTGGCTTTTGAAGGTTTGGTGAGTGGAAACAGTGTATGGAACTGACCAAGGAAAAAGGTAATTGCTGCCAACTCAAATATAAGTGTTTTTTTTTCCTTTCTGCCTCTCTCCATGGCTTCCTTCTGTTTCTCTAGGTATCACAATGAAACGCTCCTGAACTGGAAAATATACAATTACAGCAGGAACTTAGTGTTACGTGATCTGAGAACTCAGCAAGCTGGCTTATACCACTGCAAAGCCAGCAATGACCACAGTTCAATCAAATCCTCTGCTGCCCATTTGACAGTAATAAGTAAGTGGTTGCTTTTTTGTGACAGGGCCTTCTTGAAATATCTGGTTTCGGGATAATGTGGTTTGTTTGAGCTTGGCTCAGTATTGGGTGAACATAGCCACTGTGGTATGTGAATCATATTGTGTGCCTTATTTATTTTGATTCCTAAAGTTGCCCACCCGCCTGCAACTCTGGGCAGCTTATAAAGAAAGATCATAATAATTTTTGTGTGTTTTTGTGCCTTTGAGTTCAGTGTTGAATTTTACAGGACTCCCATAAGTTTTCAGATTGAAATCTTTCTTGGTGCTGGAGGTAATACACAGTATTATCTTCTCAGGAACAAGAGATGGACTGAGAAGCCAGTCTGCCAAGATGGGTTCTTTGCTCTTGTGATATTGCAACAGCCCCCTTTTGCCTGTTATTTGTATCTTCTGCTAAATGTCACAAACCTAGTATAACTGGATTTTAACAGGACAACTAACCTCATCCTTCAGATAACAGATAATCAGAGTTGGAAGGGACCTTGTAGGTCATCTAGTCCAACCCCCTGCCCAAGCAGGAGACCCTACACCATTTCTGACAGATGGGAGTCCAATCTCTTCTTGAAAGTCTCAAGTGATGGCACTCCCACAACTTCTGAGGGCAACTTTTGTTCCATTGGTTGATTGTTCTGTCAGAAAGTTTCTCCTTATTTCCAGGTTGAATTTCCTTATTTCCTTGTTCAGTTTCCATCCATTATTCCTTGTCTGGCCTTCGGGTGCTTTAGAAAATAGCTTGACCCCCCTCCTCTCTGTGGCAGCCCTTCAATTATTGGAAGGCTGCTATCATGTCTCCCCTGGTCCTTCTCTTCACTAGACCAGCCATGCCCAGTTCCTGTAACCGTTCTTCATGTTTTAGTCTTTAGTCCCCTAATCATCCTGGTTGCTCTTCTCTGCACTTTTTCTAGAATCTCAACATCTTTTTTTATAGTGTGGTGACCAAAACTGGATGCAGTACTCTAGGTGTGGTCTTGCTAAGGCTTTATAGATATATCTCTTTCTCTTCTTTCAGGTCCAGATATTCCAGCATGTAGAGCCCAGCCAGAGGAATACCTCATAAAACTCCCCGATGATTGTTTTCAAGAGGCAACAGGTTCCCACTTTTACAATGTTGGTCATTGCCCCAGTACTCCCTGTGCTGGAAACTCTTCAGGTGGCCTGAGGTGCCAAGATGCTACTCAGCATTGTTGTGGGACACAAGGCATGGAAGTGAGAGAGATCCATTGCACTGGTTACATCCTTCCTGTCAAAGTGGTTGCAGAGTGTGGTTGTACCACCTGTACTCGGCCCAAAGTCCTGATTCGGGGAAAAGCATCAGCAGCTGACAATGGCGAACCTCTCCGCTTTGGTGAGATCTATCTGGGTGCAGAGAAAATTGGCTTCACTGGGTATAAAGGCACATTCACCATAGAGGTGCCACCAAACACAGAGAGACTTGTGGTCAGGTTTGTGGATAGGCTGCAGAAATTTGTAGATGCTGTCAAGGTTTTCCCACTTGACCAACGTGGTGGGGCTGTTTACCAGGAAGTCAAACTGATGAGGAAGAAGCAGCCCATTGACCTGGCATCAATGGAATCTAATACTATTCCATTGGGAGAAGTATCTGGAGAAAATCCTATTGGGGAGATAGTTGTCCCACCTGGATCTTTCTTCAGATCTGATGGGCAGGTCTACAATGGGACTGTGAAGGCAAGCATTACTTTTGTGGACCCACGGGACATTGGTACAGTGAGCACGGCCTCCAGTGACCTGAATTTCATCAATGCCGAAGGAGATCTCTTCCCTCTCAGGACATACGGCATGTTTTCGATGGATTTCTGGGAAGAAGAAACACACCGGGGCTTAGAAATTGGGCGGGTGGAGATAAAGATGGACACTGACCTCATCAAAACTCTGGAACATACAGAGAAAATGAAACTTTGGTCCCTCAATCCTATAACAGGCCTGTGGGAGGAAGAGGCGTCTCTCAAGCTGGCCAAGAGGAAACGCAAGAAACGGGAGGAGAGAAATTTCTTGATTGGTAACCTGGAAGTCCGGGAAAGGCGCCTATTCAATCTGGATGTTGCAGAAAGCCGTCGCTGCTTCGTCAAAGTCAGAACATACATCAATGAAAAATTCTACCCTAGTGAGCAGCTGGAGGGTGTTGTTGTGACTCTCATCAATCTTGAGCCCAGACCTGGTTATCCTTCTAACCCTCGGGCCTGGGGTCGATTTGACAGTGTGGTGACAGGTCCCAACGGTGCATGTTTACCTGCTTTCTGCGATAGCGAGAGGGCTGATGCTTACACGGCCTACGTCACAGCGACCATGGGAGGAGAGGAACTGGAGGCTGTTCCTTCAAGCCCAAAGCTCAACCCTCGGGCTATAGGTGTCTCTCAGCCTTACCTCAACAAGCTTGGCTACCAGAGAACCGACCATGAGGACTCTGCCCTAAAGAAGACAGCTTTCAGGATCAACCTTGCCAAACCCAACCAGAACAACATCGATGAGACCAACGGGCCCATTTATGCCTATCGGAATCTGAAGGACTGTGATCAGGCTCCCGTCACAGCCAACCACTTCCGATTTTACCGAGTGGAGGAGGACAAGTATGAATATAACGTTGTGCCTTTTAAAGAAACTGACCTGACCACTTGGACGGGAGACTACCTCTCCTGGTGGCCGAACCCTCAAGAATTCCGTGCCTGCTATATCAAAGTGAAGATTAATGGGCCACATGAATACATGGTGAGGTCACGAAATGTGGGTGGCAGTCACCCATGGACTCGGGGTCAATTGTATGGCCTAAGGGATTCCCGTAGCATCCGGGATGTTGACATACTTAACAGCTCGGCAGCCTGCGTTGAATTCAAATGCAGCGGGATGTTGTTTGACCAAGGAATGGTGGACAGGACTATAGTATCTGTCATCCCACAAGGGAGCTGCCACCGTACGGCTGTCAACAGCTACTTGAGGGAGTATCTAAGCCGTCACCCACCTCTAATGGAAAATAATGACACTATGGCTTTCACCATGTTGGCGCCAGTGGATCCCTTGGGGCACAACTACGGCATCTACACCGTGACTGACCAAAACCCACACCTTGCCAAGGAGATTGCAATTGGGCGCTGCTTTTCTGGCACCTCGGATGGCTTTTCACGTGAGATGAAATCCGATCGGGGCACAGCTGTGACTTTTACCTGTTATGAAAAGCCAGTCGGGACAAAGACCTTATTTCAACGCCTGCTTGAATCCCCAGCCCAGACGCTGACCGAGATGCGTCGTGAAATGAGAGCCAACGAGCAACTCCAGGGCCCTTCTCAAGTGGTGGCTTACCCATCTGGATTACGGACCATGTTTTCTACACAGCGCCGTCCCAGCCGCCGAAGAAGGGTGGGTTCATCTCCGATCCAACAGTGAGCAGCACGAAGAAACATTCGTTAATCTTTGTGATCCAACCACGCTCTGCAGCTCCTCAGGATGGGTATCTGAGTGGCGAGGCTCACTGTAGCAGGTTTCATTCCCACGGCCTCCAGAATTCATCTAAAATGTACCACACCATAAAGTACGTTCTGCCAATCTCCATAATCCAATGTGATAAATCTCCCTTCCGAGTCCCAGTTGTAGACCTACCGTGTCCTGTGACTTCTATACTACTACTATACCACCTGCAGGGGCATTCTTAGGGGGTCAAAGTCAAGATGGCTCCCACCCCTGAGCAATCAAAACCATGCCCCTTTTATGCAAAAGGGGGTGAAGTTTCAACTGGACAGTCCCATTCACCATCCAGGGTGACCTCTATGTCATTGTATTCTTTATTTTTCTAAGGAAAGTGGTTTCTCACGTAACATTCCTTTATCCGTTCTCTTTTCTGCTATGCTCACTTTTTTTCCTGGATTACAATTTAGCTACAGCCTGATTCAGAACTGAAGTATGTGCGATTAGCTCTTTTCATTTTTCCTCCTACTATTGGCACATTTCCATGTCTTCCTTTGCATCACTCCTCAATGGGACATTCCTTGATAAAAGAGACTTAGCACACAGGGAGCATCTCTTGCCTTGGCAGTTTAACAATCCTCCTGTCAGTCCCATGTCATCAACACAAAGCAGTCATCTACAAGCAGTCCTTGACTTATGACTGGTTGCTTAGCGATTGTTTGAAGTTATGACAGCAATAGCACTTAGACTTATATACTGCCTCACAGTGCTTTACAGCCCTCTCTAAGCGGTTTACAGAGTCGGCATATGAACACCACACCACCATGACAGATCCTGAAAAGGAGAATGAAGACCCAGATTCAAAATTCTAACACCCAGGGCAGCCACCATAATCATGTGACTGCATTTTGGGCCCTTTTGCAACTGGCTGGTATTTATGGCCATTTGCAGCATTCTGTGGTGACATGACCATAGTTTGCAATTTTTTTTTCTGGAAACTGGTATTTACTTCCAGGATCCTGCAAACACTGCAATGGGTTTGCTTAAAAACCACGGTATTTCCCTGTTATTAAACTCAAATGTCCATTTCTCAGAAAATTTCTAAGTTAATATCAGAACGTATGCATTGTTGGGCCATTTCCAAGGTTCTTTTTTTTTGTTATTGTGTTTTAGTAGTGTGGGTAAACACCACACAAAAGAAGATTCTTATCATATAGCACATACACTGATTTTCTCAGCCTGAGAGTGTTTGGAAAGTGCACAAAAGAATCTCCTCAGAAAAGTGTTGGAAATTGTCCACTATTCTGTTCTTTGAGGTTCTTTGTGCACTTTCCAGATAGCCTCATGCAGAGAAAAATCAATGTATCTGCTATATGGCAAGAATCTTTTTTGTGTGGTGTTTAACCACACAGCTAAAACACAACAAAAACTAAAACAAAAGAATCTTAATATGGTCCTTCACACAATGATACCAAAATTGCCTTTTTTTGTAATGTTTAATTAACAAATGCATACCTATAATTGGTATTATGGGTGGGGATGTGGGAAAGTATAATAAAGTATTGAAAAAAACATGCTACAGTACATATCCATCCTGCTCTGCTATGTCTTTAGATATTAATAAAACAAGAGAGGGTTGCTAATAAAATTTCACCTTTGGACCATCTGATTTGGAACCCAAAATTTGGGTCCATGTTTGGATTTGAAGATGGACAATTGAAAGGGCAGGAGGCAAGAAGAAGTGTCTTTCACAGTAATGGGATGATGAGCATTTCCTTCACGAGAGGTTTTGCTTCTCTGCAGCCTGGAAGTTATGTTAGATCTCTTAAGTTATTTATTGCAAAATATTCTGTTTTATCCACTACTAGCTCAATATCTGTGCTTCGCTACAAAACTGTGTGATCGGGTTTAGTTTTTGGGGAGGAAAATAAGGGGAAAAAATTCTGCCTCTGCCTACCAGCATCCATCCATCAGTGTGTGAGAGAGTTGAGGGCTGTTTGGAAACTGAAACAGTATTTGCTGTGTGAGCAAGAAGGAGACAGCAAGGAGCCTGGGCATGGCTTAGCTCAACTGTTCTGTACTAAAGCTGCTTGGTGCTGTGAAACTAAAACTGAAACTCCTCTCCTCTGCTTGTGTTTTGCATTTGGAAGATATTTCTTTTAGGTGGGGAGGAGGAGTAGAACTCCTTAGCATCAGAGTATGTTAATAATAATATAGGAAATACTAATGCTCTGCTGGTCATTTCAAAAAATCCTTTCTTAGTGAGCACCTAGAAGCCAAGAGGAACATACGTTCCAAATTTCATGTTTGTAGGCTTTATGGTTCTGGAGATTTTGTGATGATGCGTGAGTGGTATTTTGCTTTTATATATATATAGATTAGAGGACCTGTGTTTAATTTTTCCCCCCTCATTTCCTCAAGAGGAAACAAAATGTTGTCAATGATGATGTGTGACTGGATTGGACATGAGAGGAGGTAGAAATTTCTTAATTCTCCACTTCAGTTACAGGTAGTCCTTGACTTACAACTGTTTGGGGACCATTTAAAGTCACAGCACTGAAAAAAGCGACTTATGACCATTGTTCACACTTATGACCATTGCAGCATCCTCATGGTCACATGATTAAAATTCAGATGCTTGGCAACTGGCACATATTTATGACGGTTGCAGTGTCCTGGGGTCATGTGATCCCCTTTTGCAACCTCCTGAAAAGCAAAGCCAGTTTCACTTAACAACCATGCTACTATCTTAACAACTGCAGTGATTCACTTAACTTGAATTGTGGCAAGAAAGCTTGTCAAATGGGGCAAAATTCACTTAACAGCTGTCTCACTTAGCAACACAAAATGTGGGCTCAATTGTGGTCATAAGTCTAGGACTACCTGTATACATCCAGCCATCTTTGGTCCCCTAGACCAGGGGTCTCCAAACTTGGCAACTTTAAGCTTGGCGGACTTCAACTCCCAGAATTCCCCAGCCAGCTTGGCTGGGGAATTCTGGGAGATGAAGTCCGGCAGGCTTAAAGATGCCAAGGTTTGGAAATCCCTGCCCTATAGACTGAGCTTTAGGCTTTTCAATCAGTAAAAAAAAATGTGAGTGTTGTTTCTTTTTTAATATTATTCATGGAAAGAAGTCCTAACCAGAGACTTGCTCTTGTCCAAAAAAACTGTTTAGGCTACATTTGGAGGAAAAAAGTAAGCATGGATTGGTTTCAGCCAGACATTTTCCTCCCTGGAAATTCAGCAGAACTGACGCCCCCACCTCCAAGAAAGGAACATGCCTGCTTGTCCACCTCCATCAGGTGGGAGGAATCGAGCTTTACAAGACACCTCTAGCTCAGAGCCTGTGGTTTGGCATCCTCCGTGCCTCCGTTTCTCCAGCCTGCTCTGTTTATCCAGGAGCAATAACGAGAAAAGCAGGCCGGGGTGTTAAGAGGAAGAAGGCAGCAAATTCCTGCTGCTTGGAAAGCTCTCAAGTTGGCCTCAGTTGCTCTTGCATGTACAATAGCACAAAGAGGAGAAGGGACCAAAATCAACCCCTCGCTCCATTCCAGCTTCCCCATTGTTCTTGCCAAATGGTAACCGCTATTACCTGCCTTGACACATGGCCTAAACCCAATACAAATGTACAAGTCATTGCCTGCCTTCGGTTGGCTCTTCTTGCTGGCATTCTTCGTTGCCACAAAGGAACGACGGCTCACCCAGATGCCAACAATGCTTGCTGGTTTCTCAAGGCCAGGTGGTGCTTGCTAGCTGAGAGCAGAGGCTAAAGAGAGTAGCAAAGAGAGCACACAGTGGTGGAGACTCACAAATATTGCCCCTTTGCGCAACACGGGCAGATATTTCGGTGCCCAGGGGTGCAACAATGCTTTTGGATACCTCAGGAGTTTGCTGTACTCTCTGCCCTCTGTCTCGTTATAATCCTTGACTCACAACCATTTGTTTGGTGAACAACTCATAAAACATTTTGTATACACGTTTTATAGTTGTCAACAGAAAGAAAGGGGGGGAGTTTCAAAGAGCAGGCAGAAGTGTGGAATTGAAAGTACATTCCATTCATATTATCTTCAGAGACTGATTAGATGATTGAAGCTTCTGCTGGGCAAAGATCTAATTAGAGAGCATGATTGATGACTCTTGGCTATGGATGTGTTTCGTTGGATGATGCAGGACTAGACTTCCTGTCTCAGGAATGTCTCTGGAGTTTTTTTCCCCCTCCTTTGCTGGTACTTTGCTTGTGTGGAGTGACCATTTAAAGTTACAATGGCACTGAAAAAAGTGACCTGACCATTTTTCACACTTACGACTGTTGCAGCATCCCCACAGTCATGAGAGGCCAGGCGAAGAGATGCGTGCCTCGAAGTGAGTGATATTGAGTTGGCCACACCCAGCCAATAACATGACCACCAAGCCATGTCCACCCAGTCACATGACCACCAAGCCACGCCCACCACATAAGCCATGCCAACAGAACCGGTTGTTAAAATTTTTGAACCCCATCCCTGTCTTAATCCCATCACCCTGGAGCTGAAGGTCTTTTGTCTTGTAGATAGGCTAGCCCAGTCCTGCTGGGGCTATTAAGAAAAGTGGGGGCTGCTTTCCAAGAGCATGTTTCTCCTTTAGGAAAATATAACATTCTGCCTTTTTTAATCTCAACATATTTCATTCTTCTAAGAGACGGGTGGGTGCTAACTTTGTACACAACAGTTGTAGCATCCTGGGTCACATGATTGGCATTTGTGACCTTCCCAGCTGGCTTCCAACAAGCAAAATCAATGAGGGTGTGTGTGGGAAATTGGATTTGTTTAATGACCACCTATTCACTTAACAACTGCAGTGATTTCCTTAACAACTGTGGCAAAACAGGGTGTAAAATTGGGTATCACTCCCTTAACAACTGCCTTCTTTAGCAATGGAACTGTGGTAATAAGTTGAGGACTATCTGTGTTTGTTTGAAGAGCCTTTCACGTACATTTTAAAAGACTTTTGTACTACAGTACGAGCAAAACATGATGTTCTAAGATCATGTAAGAAGCAGTAAACAAGGAAGTGGGGTGGGCAGATAGCGACTATTATCTCAGTAACAACCCCCTGTAATGCTCAGCTTCTTCCACAGATAAAGTTTATGCAGTCACAGACCAATATAAAACAAAAAATGTTAAAAATAAAATTATAAAAGCACAATCAAGGACAGCCAACTACAACTGAAACTAGTTCTGGAAAGTTCCCCACCGATCGAAGAAATGTGTACATGTGACACACTTGTGTATGTGTGTACATATATGTATACAATCTGCCAGGAGCTGTGGAAAGATCAGGATAAGGCAAAATTCTATCAACTTAATAGTGAATGCTAATTAATGCTAATTATCTGAAAATGAAAATATCCAATTTATAACATCAATTTCCTCTCCCTCACCTACAGTATATTTCTCACACACAAAATCATTCTTATACACTGAAATAGAAATTTTCTTCCAAGAGAAACAGCAAAACAAAAGAGAAAAAAAGACAGGATTTACATTGGCAAGTGAAAGGATTAATTGGAAGGAGACAGAAGAGATGAATGGAAGAAATGCAGAGAGAAAAAAAGCTGGTTTAGGTTTGGGCAGAAAGGGTTAAATTCACCAGGCAAGCATCTCTGCTCCAGTCTCAATTCAACTTCCTCTGGCAGCTGTTATCTGCAGCCAACTGTATTTCCACCAACTCCCTTGTTTCCTTCTCAGTAAATACACAATGATGTCCCTTTGCCCTGCAATTCACAGCTAATTATGGGGAGTTCAAGGAACCACGTTTGTCTGATTGAGAATATACCAGTCCTGCACAGCAAGATATGCATCCTTAACAAGTAGCAGTGGTTCTATGAACACGCTGATGATTTTGCAGATTTCAGACCAATACAGCAGCTTGAGGAGGGGAACTCAAAGTTGAAGCTGTTTTTTTCCTGAGCTGTGAGGCATCGTGAAAAGTTCCCCCAGAATTGTTTGTCCTTATTTCGTTAATTCCACCATGTTCTGGGATGCAGCGTTGTCATGGTTTACACTTGGTTGAAAAGTTGGTAGGGTCAGTTTGGTCTAGTGGTTAAGGCACCAGGCTAGAAACCAGGAGATTGTGAATTCTAGTCCTGCCTTAAGCATGAAAACCAGCTGAGTATCTTTGGGCCAATCACCAGGAGACTGTGAGTTCTAGTCCCACCTTAGCCATGAAAACTGTCATGCCCCTGTTGGAATCTGATTCTGAGGGGGAGGTCAAGCAGCTGACAGGGAGTGGGAGTGTGGCTCCGGTGGCTGGGGAAGAAACTGGGGAAGGGTATAGTCCGGCTGGGCATAGCGGGGGAGAGGTAAAGCAAGGCAGAGGGAAATCAGAGGAAGATCCAGGCCCATCCCCTCTTCATCCTAGGGCATGCAGGGGGGAATGGTGAAGGGAGCAACGTGAGTTGCGTGGCTTACAGGGGAGGAAAGGGCCCTGATTCCCTTCATTAGCTGCAGCTGGCAAAACAGTGTTTAAAAAGGCAAGCTATGCACAGCAAAGTTGCTGGAAGCAAACCGTGAATTATCTTTGTTTGTCAAGGCTTATCTGGGTTCCTGGCGTCTTCCCAACTGTGTGTGTTTTGTTGGCCATTGAGTTCTGCAATTCCTTATCCTGCCTTGACCAGTTAATTGCTGCAGCATGGTTTGTGTGGATTTTTATTTACAGTTTATATGTACTTTGTTTTCGGACTGAATTTCCTCCACTTAAAGAGAGTTTTTTCTCCAGTCGAAGGTAACTGACATTGGGGGCAAAGTTGGGAGGTATTAAAGGGACTTTTCTTACTTATGTGACTGTGTTGCCTTTGTGCCCCGGGTCATCACAAAAACAGACTAGGCAGGGGTGGGATTCAAAAATCCCAGCAACCAGTTCTCTGCCTGGTTGTTGGGTGGGCATGGCCATGGTGGGCGTGGCCTACCGGAACTTCCGAGAGGCTCTTTTTTGCCCTTCCCTGGCGCTGGAGGCTTTTCTCAGGCCTCCAGGAGGGCAAAAACGAAACAGGCCCGTTTTCAGACTTCCAGAACTTCTGGGAGGGCTGTTTTTCATCCTCCCCAAGTGTCATGCCTTTGGTGGAGACTGACTCCGAGGAAGAGGAGGAACAGCCAACAGGGAGTGGGAGAGTGGCTCCAGAGGTGGTGGAAGAGACTGGGGAAGGGCAGAGGCCGGCTGAGCAATCAGAGGAGGATCCAGGCCCATCCCCTATCCATCCCAGGGCATGCAGGGAGGAGAGGATCAGGGAAAAGCGTGGTCTACTTGGGAGGAAAGGGCCATGATCCTCCTCAGGGCTTACAGCTGGGAGCTATGTATATAAGTTTGTAACTGCCTAGTCAGAATTGCTGGAGTCAAAGTTAGTGTTTCATTTGAAGGAGGTTTCCACTTGTTGGCGTTCTTCCCAAGGACTTTCCCTGGTTATCTGCTTGGAACGTATCATTACTTATCTTGGTTTGCTTCAGAACTCTCGCCGAGATGGCTTGTTCTTGTTTTCCTTTTGCCTTATTATTTACTTTTGGGACTTTAAACTGTGATTAATAAAACAGTTAAGTTGAAGGCATTGCCGGACTTTAATTCATGTTTTGGGTTTTGGGTTATTTTGAGAGACTATGGGTCATCACACCAAGCCTTCGTGCAGGCCCTGCACTTACCTTCATCCAAAATGAGCTGCATGGAGACTCCTGGGAGGGGAGGGGAGGGCAGGGCCAGCCAGTCGGTTCAACCACCGGTTCGGTTCGGCGAAACAGATGTAAATTTAACATCCGGTTTGCCCGAACTGGTCTGAACTGGCTGAATCCCACTCCTGAGACTAGGAGACCTTGGGCCAATCACAAGGAGACTGTGAGTTCCAGTCCCTCCTTAGGCATGAAAGCAGACTAGGTGACTTTGAGCCAATCACAAGGAGATTGTGAGTCCTAGTCCCGCCTTTATCTGTGAATATCGGTTGGGTTGAGAGCGAGAGTGATTGGCTCACTCGCCAATCACTCGCTCTCTCAGCCCACCCATATTCACAGATATGTTCAATACCTTGAGTTATTTATAAAAAAATAATAAAAGGTGAGATAATAAATAAAGTAAATAAACATACTGACAATTGCCAACAATGTGGTGGTTCAGACTTTACAGATGTCCCTAGCATTCCTGTGCTTGGAATTTCTAGGCAGGGTCTGGAAAAACAATATTCCGCCTATGCCTCATTTCCCAATGCCAGGCATCTCTGGGTCTTGCTCCCACACGCAATTTATCCATTGGAAATCCTGGGATTTTTGGTAAGAGAAAATCATCAAGGAAAAGCACTTATGATTCAAGGCCCAAACAGACTTCCCTGGTTGTAAATCACTCTGAAGTCAATACAACTGTGTGCAATGGGATGAAATGCTCAACCTTGCCTGTAACTCCCAACGGTGCTTTTTTTGAGAGGCATCTGGACTTTCTGGTTTTTCTTTGAAGACATTTTGTTTCTCATCCATGAAGCTTCTTCAGCTCTGACTGGATGGTGGGGAATTGAAGGATTTATAGTCCTTGCAGACAGCTGGTCATTTGCAGTCTTTTACTGGGTCGTTAAGGTTCTTCCATTCCCCAGCATCCAGTCAGAACTGAAGAAACTTCTTGGATGAGAAGCGAAATGTCTTCAAAGAAAAACCAGAAAGTCCAGTTGCCTCTCCATAGAGACTTGCCTGTAACTGTTTTGGTCCATGATCTGCTAGCTAAAGACAGCATGAATTGGACTTCCTCACACCTGATGGATTCTAAGAGAATCAATTTGGTCCAGTGATTAAGGCACTAGGGTAGAAAGTGGGAGACTGCAAGTTCTAGTCCCACCTTAGGCAGGAAAGCTGGCTGAGGGACTTTGGGCCATCACTAGGAGACTGTGGTGTCTTAGTCCTGCCTTTGGCATGAAAGTTGGTTAGGAGACTTTAGATCAGTCATTCTTTCTCAGCCCAACTCACCTCACAAGGTTGTTGTTGTGGAGACAGCAGGAGGAGGAGGAGGAGGAGGAGGAGGAGGAGGAAGCAAATTGCCGCCAACAATTTGGGTCCTCATTTTACTGACCTCAGAAGGATGGAAGTCAACCTTGAGCCCCGTTAGGATCAAACTCCAGGCTGTGGGCAGAGTTAGTCTGCAGCACTGCATTCTAACCACTGTGCCACCAGGGCTCTGTATGTTGGTCGCCTTGATTAATTTGTAACAAAAATAAAGGTGGATTACATAAAATTAAATAGAAGTGAGAAGGCTACTCTGGGAGATTTGGAATGGGGCTGTTTCACCATGTCTTGGGAATGCGTTGTATTCCTAGTCAGCCATTAAAATAGACCAGAGGTCTCCAAACTTGGTAACTTTAAGACTTGTGGACTTCAGCTCCCAGAATTCTGGGAGTTGAAGTCCACAAGTCTTAAAGTTGCCAAGTTTGGGGACCCCTGAAATAGACTCAGGCTTTGCTCTGTTCCGTGTGAATTCCATGCGGTTGTCTGGCCAAAGCCTGGCAGTAAAACACCCATCTCTCACCTCTGGACAAAGGATCGCACAACTAAAGACAAAGAAGCTCTTCAGGATGAAATGAGCTGGGAAACGTTGAACATTCTTTCTTTTCCTGAGGGACGTGATTTGAGTTTAAATGGATGGATGTGCAGACATACTGATATTTCAGTTTGTGATTCGGCTTCTCTTTATTGGAAGAGGAAGTCCTTGGGGTGGGGGAGAACAGACTCAGGGGGCAGGCAATTGGCCCAGGCACTCTGTGTGTGTGTGTGTGTGTGTGTGTAGTCCTTGTGAAGTAGGTTTCTGCAGCTGCAATGATCAAATAGATCAGAACAAGACAGTAAAATGAATCAGTGGGATCAGAATCTCAATATTTATTTAAATATTTTGGGTTTCCTGGACCATGGGTTTCAGTGAAGAAAAAAATGGAGAATTGGAGTAAAGAAATATTGAGTTTTTCATACATTTTCTGGATTTCTGATTTAACTTGACTAAAAGCCCAAAAGATAATTAAATTGACAGAAACTAGGAGAACATGAATGAAAATCCTGCCCTTGACTAGTCAAGAGGCTTTTAAAACCCTAGGAAACAACTAGTTGCATTCCTCCTTAATCTAAAAGGTTTCTGGATAGGATAGAACAATGTTTCTCAATCATGGCATTTTTAAGTTGTGTAGATTTCAACTCCCGGAATTCCCTAGTCTGCCTGCTGTCTGGGAAATTCGGGAGTTGAAGTCCACATATCTTAAAGTTGCCAAAGTTGAAAAACGCTGGGCAAGAGACAGTAATTCATACATGGCCAACAAGAAGGCAATGAGGATGATTTGTGTCAAGATGGACTAAGAGATAAGCTCCACTTCCAGAGATTTTCTTTGAAAGTTCTCAAAAGCAGATCCGTCTAATGCTCATATCCCTTGGCTTTAGAACAGTGTTGGTCTTTTCGTTTTATATCTTCCCTGGTCTGGTGGCTTTGTATAGGTAGTCCTCAATTTATGATGATTTGTAGAGTGTGTGTTCAAAGTTACGATAGCACTGAAAACAGTGACTTATGACTGGTCCTTGCAGTTACAGACTAACAGAGTTGGCAGGGACCTTGGAGGTCTTCTAGTCCAACCCCGTTGCTCAAGTGGAAGACTCTATGTCATTTCAGACAAATGGCTGTCCAATCTCTTTTTAAAAACCTCCAGTGATGGAGCACCCACAATTTCTGGAGGCAAACAATTCCACTGATTGTTCTTACTGTCAGGAAATTTCTCCTTAGTTCTAAATTGGGTCTTTCTTTGGTTTATTTCCATCCATTGTTTCTTATTGTGCCTTCAGGTGCAACTTACAACTTTGCAGCATCCCTGCAGTGACATGATCCAAATTTGGGCGATTGGCAATCGGCACGTGTTTATTGTCAACTCAGAAATATTTCTCCGGTCTTTTAGAGTTGCCAGCAGAAAGGGAGTGGGGGAAGTAATGCATACCTCAAATATTTTCATAGGTAATTTCTAGGCAGCCAAAGCTTCTGGCGCACAAGATTATTACTGGAGAGCATGATTGGTGACTTTTGGCTATGGATGTGTCCCATTGGAGAATATACATCCAGGGGGTGGGGGAAGACCAGGGTCAAGGGTGAGATGAATGATGTGTCTCAGAGTCGGCTGCACCCAGGTAACACTGGCATGTTCATTCCTAATAAATGGTTTTTTTAAACTCTGAGGGATGTGGCTAGAGACTCATGATTTGAATGGGGGTGGATTGTCGGAGCCCTGACATTTATGATGGTTGCAACACCCCTGATTGCAGAGCATCACAACACAATGTGATTGCCATTTCCAAGCCGACAGATGGGAGAAGACGGATTTGCTTAACCACAATGTGATTCACTTAACAACCATGGCAAAACAAGTTTATAAAATTGGGCACAACTCTCTTCATGATCCTTTCACTTAGGAATGGAAGTTCTGGAACCAATTGTGGTTTTAAGTCGAGGAGTTTTGAATCAAGGATACCAAGCAGAAGAACTTCCAGTATTGGCCATTCTGAAAAGTACCTGTACACCATATGCTGGGGAAGGTTGCATCAGATGATTGGTCTTTCCCAGTTGGTGTAATCATCTGTTTCAAATGGCAATGAGTCTCATAAATCTCAGTAGAGAGATAACAGATAACAGACAACAGATAATCAGAGTTGGAAGGGACCTTGTAGGTCATCTAGTCCAACCCCCTGCCCAAGCAAGAGACCCTACACCATTTCTGATAAATGGGTGTTCAATCTCTTCTTGAAAGTCTCAAGTGATGATGCTCCCACAACTTCCAAAGGCAACTTCTGTTCCACTGATTGATTGTTCTCACTGTCAGAAAGTTTCTCCTTATTTCCAGGTTAAATCTCACCTTGTTCAGTTTCCATCCATTGTTCCTTGTCTGGCCTACAGGTGCTTTATAAAATAGCTTGACCCCTTCCTCTCTGTGGCAGCCCCTCAGATATTGGAAGACTGCTATCATGTCTCCCCTGGTCCTTCTCTTCACTAGACTGGCCATGCCCAGTTCCTGTAACTGTTCTTCATATGTTTTAGTCTCCAGTCCCCTAATCATCCTGGTTGCTCTTCTCTGCACTTTTTCTAGAGCCTCAACATCTTTTTTATAGTGTGGTGACCAAAACTGGATGCAGTACTCTAGGTATAGTCTTACTAAGGCTTTATAGAGTGGTGTTAGTATTAGATGGCTTTTCCAGCCCTGGCTATCAATCTGCTTTACTGCCAAGCTTGGAATGGAGTTGAATTAAATGACTGTTTCCTCCAAGAACAAGCCATCAGAATGAATGTAATCAAAGCCAGAATAGAAAAATCTGCTGATGACCCCAAATGCAGACTCTGCAAAGAAGCAGACGAAACCATTGATCACATACTGAGCTGTTGCAAGACAATCGCTCAGACTGACTACAAACAATGTCATAACACAGTTGCTTAGATGGTCCAATGGAACTTGTGTCACAACTACCATCTGCCTGTAGCAAAGAACTGTTGGGATCATAAGCCTGAAAAAGTGGTCAAAAATGAGCATGCAAAACTACTGTGGGACTGCTGAATTCAGACTGACAAAGTTTTGGAACACAATACCCCAGATATCATGATTATGGAGAAGAAAAGAGTGTGGATCGTCGACATTGCCATACCTGGAGACAGCAGAAGCGACGAGAAACAACTTGGAAAAAGTCACCAGATATCAGGACTTGAGAATCGAATTGCAGAGACTCTGGCATAAACCAGTGCAGGTGGTTCCAGTGGTACTCGGCACACTGGGTGCTGTGCGTAAAGACCTAGGCAAGCACTTAAAAACAATTGGCACTGACAAGATCACCATTG
This sequence comes from Naja naja, assembly GCA_009733165.1. Taxonomy (NCBI): domain Eukaryota; kingdom Metazoa; phylum Chordata; class Lepidosauria; order Squamata; family Elapidae; genus Naja; species Naja naja. Next base: position 356,929,696 of record CM019148.1, read on the forward strand.
GTCAGCTGCAGAAGGCCACCTTACTGGGATCTGCTCGCATAATCTGCCGATACATCACACAGTCCTAAACACTTGGGAAGTGTTCAACTAGTGATTTGTGATACGAAACCCAGCATAGTTATCTTGTTTGCTGTGTATACTGTTTTTTGTGTATAATAATAATATAAAGTATTATTATTATTGTTGTTATTGTTGTTGTTGTTGTTGCAAGATTCCCACTCATTTCCCTGAAAATCAGATTAGTCAGGATGGACAAAACAAAAGCTCCTTTTTAAAAAAATTCAGCTTGTGATAACTAAGGATGGAAAATCTGGTCTTTGATATTATTCAATCTCTTATGTTTTGCCATTAAAACAAAATTCAAAGACTCCAGGAAACAACCAAATGGGTTCCTTCTTTTCGTTTCATTTCAGCAACTCTTTGCAACTACATGCAGTCCTCAACTTACAACAGTTTGTTTAGTGACCATTCTAAGTTACAATGGCACTGAAAAAAAGTGACTTATTACCATTTTTCACACTTACAACTATTTCAGTGTCCCTATAGTCACGTGATCAAAATTCAGATGCTTGGCAACTGGTTCATATTTATGACAGTTGCATTATCTTGGGCTCATGTGATCACCTTTTGTGACCAAGCAAAGGCAATATGTGAAGCCAGATTCACTTAAAGACTGTCACTAACTTAACAACTGCATTGATTCACTTAATAACTGTGGCAAGAAACATCATAAAATGGGACAAAACTCACTTAACAATTGTCTCACATATCAACATAAATTTTGGGTTCAATTGCATATAAGTCTAGGACTACTTGTATTTAAATATCCTTATCAAAATTCATATACATTTTTTTCTTCACATTTATCCTATTTTTATAACATTTTCTTTGAACTTCCCTAACATACGCCCATTTGCACATGAGTCCATGTTTTCTTATACCTCTGGTGCATATTCAGTGGACTGGAGAAACAATTAAATGTAGAAAAATGTTGATTTTGAAATACAGCTACATTTCGATCTACATCTTCAGGAAAATGTGAAACAGGGTGTGTGTTCAAATGAAAATCTAATTTCTCCCCCAACTCTAATAACAATTGGGCATGCTTCAGACATCCTTCAGATTCCAGAATTGATTCTGACTTGTTCCAAGGACAATCAAGGCAGAAAAGGCTGTGCAAATTCCACTCACAGTTGGTTTTTAGATGTTCTTTTCAAGATGTATATAAATCAGGCTGCCTCACATTACCCCTCTGGGTGTATATCATTTACAACCACAAGCCCGGTTCCAGGAAAAGAGGACTTATCTTGGTTTTTTTCAAACTTCCCTGGCATCTTTAACCAACCCAATACTAAAAATGGTATTGCTTTCAAAAACACTTTGATGTTAGCTAGTCAGCCATTTATAAACTTTCAGGTTCTCCAGATGTTTTCTTAAAGAATTGGGCTTCAAGGAAGGAAGGGTTTTGTTTGATGTTCAGGGGTAGGAAACCAGTGACATTTACCTCTGATTTATGTTATATATGTTTTATTCCCACAATGCTGTTCTTTTCTGTGACAGTACTATTAATTCTCTGTAGAGAGGAGTTCGAAATAAACGACCCCACAGAGAGTTAAAACTACTTTTATTGTGATAGACTATAATTACTGAAATCTTGTAAGCCTCTCCTTCTGATTGTGCTTTCCCTTCCTTCTTATAACCCAATGAATCAGGGAGGTATATTTGAGCTGCTTTCAAATATTATAGTTCTGGATTTAAAATGCTTCAGCACCGCTTGTCTAGGAAAGAGGTCCTCCATATCTCCATCAAGGTCTTCTGACAAGTAAAGCAGCTGATTGTCGGTTGGATTGGCCTTCCAATGATCAGCTGTTTCAGGCTGCAGGGATCACCATCGCCTATTGCCACCTCCGCATACCCCATTATCAGCTTCTGCATCCTGTTTTCAGCCTATGCATGTCCCATTTTTGGCCTCTCTGCATCCCATTTTCAGCCCGTTCCAGGCAGCGGGGATCGGAACAGGTGGAAAACAGGGTGCGCGGAGGCCAAAAATGGGGCAAGTGGAGGCAGCAATAGGTGCTGGCGATTCCTGCAGCCTGAAACAGCTGATCGTCGGGAGGCTGATCCAACCGACAATCAGCTGCTTGTGCTAATCAGGCTGTGCTGAAACAGGTTGTTTGCTGTTTGCTGCAAGGAGGCAAATTGCTGGGAGGCAGAGGCCGAAGGCTGGGCAGGGCTTCTGCAACATTCACTGTATAAGATGCACGAACATTTCCACCCCCAAAAGTGTGTTTATACTCTGAAAAATATGGCATTCCAGAATTTCAGGTTGATGCTTCCATTCTCAATTCCTTCAATAAAAAAACCTGCACTGTTTTCATTCCTCCATTGGTTAGATCAGCCAGAGATCAGATTCCTAATACAAACAGGGACAGAATCATCAATTTTGCATCCAATCGCACTTTTCCAGAAGAAGGAACCAGCAAGGCATTTTAGCTCCCAAAAGCAACTCTTCCATCTCACCTCAGTAACCTTCGATGCACCCACAGAAAATTGCAAAATCAGGAATATAAGCCTGAGGCTGGTATTTTGATTTGAACAGATGTGAAGTCCATCTCTGGCTAAAATATTTCTGAGTATGAAGAACGACGGCATATTTCTCCAGCGAGTTTAGAACTATTTCTTCTGCATTCTTCCCCCTTTGCTTTCTCTTAGGAAGGAATTAGACCTAGAGAAACTTGCTGGTGTTTTCATAGCATCACCCAACCATCACCAAAGTGATTTAAAGCCTATTTGTGTTGCCGTTATTTTGGCACCAAGATGGTTGGATTGTTGCAGAAGAAAGTAGAAGTTGCTAGGAGGGAAATAACCAACCAAGTCCCTACTTTATATGCTGAAGATTCAGTGCAGGGGTGGGATGCTACCAGTTCAGCCCAGTTCTGTAGAACTGGTAGCTCTGAAGAGCAGCAGACACCGAACTGGTTCGCTGCAACGACCTTTTGGTCGTCTGTTTGGCCCACCTGCCCGGGCTCTTGGCTGTCCTTTATTTCCTGCTTTTTCAACCTCAGCTGCTTTGCACGGCACAGTTGAGGTTGAAAAAGCAGGAAAGAAGAGGATTTTTAAACGCTGCGCACCCATGCGCAGCGCTTGTCAGCTGTCCAGGCAGCACAGCTGATGTTTTTTTGCAAATGCTGTACACGCGCACACAGTGCGCGTTAGGTGCGGTGCACGCGCCAAGTGCACAAAATGCACTCTCACCGAACCGGTAGTAACACTAGTTGAATCCCACCCCGATTCAATATCACTTCATCCAATATTACAAAATTATATTCACAAAAGCATATGCCTTTTAATATAATCTGTTAGTCAGAAAAGGTATGACCAAACTTCTAATGTTACCATAGATTAACATGGCTCTCCTGCAGTGTTTCTTTTGATCAGTTCAGTTCACTCCAGAGAGCAAAAATCTCCAATAAAGAAAGAGTCTATTTAACTCATTCTAAAAGAGGGTTAAGATCCTGCTTCCACATCTACCCTGCAAAAATCCAGCTGACCACAAGCTGGCCAGAGACACATAGCAGAATGTTATGTTGTGGCTGCCATCTAGTGGACAATGTGATTTTGCAGCCCAACTACAGCATGGAAATCCTAGTTTAACAATATAGGAAAGTGGTGGTGAGTGGGGGGCAGTTTTAAACGGATTACATTGCCAAAGAAAAGGGAAACTGTGGAACTGCCAAGGCAATCATTTACAACATCTGTTATTAAATAATTTTATGAAGAGGTTATTTATATAAACAATAGAATGAACTGTCCTTTTAAGATAATATTTGCAGCAGAGATTTGCAAACCAGGCTAGCGCAACTGCAATCATACCAGCATATTGCCTAGCTAGTAAAAAGCTAGGATTTCATTGGCCAGATAATCTTTGGTGTTTCTAGAATGGCTATTATGCTTCTGAGAGTCTTGGTTTAAGTGCAAATGGAACAGGGTAAAATCTGGTGTCCTTTATGTGAAAGTCATTGCTCGCCTCCTTTTTGAGTAGAGAAAGGTAAAGGCTGCTCCATCTATTCCAAGCATCAATCTGATATTGCAGTATTTGCCAGAATTGTGAGGTCCCATTTGGGGAAGGTAATGTCTGTGCTGATTTTCACTGTTCTTTCCCCAGAAAATATATTTATTTTATAAATATTATTAAATTTCAACATCAAAGATTAAAATACAAGCTCACATAAAAGGGAAAGAGAATACAAAACAAATTAAAAGTGGCAAAAATGTGGGCATCATGTTAACTTTTCTCTCTCAGCCACATTTTTTTCCTCACACCTTTGGAATAAGATGTGGAATGGGGGTATGGGGGAAAAAATTAAGATGGTGGCTGTGATCATGTAGTTACAACTGCCATCTTGACTTTTTTGACCCTCCTTCCAGATGCCCCTGCCTGAAGTGTACTTTCAAAGTGAAGATAAGGAAGACAGTTGCTTGAGACGATTGGTTGGCATTTCTGATGTGCTTGCATAGGCAACAAAAGGAATTGTGTGCCCAATAGAAGAATCTCCCACAAGATCCAGATAACTCTGACCCTGCTGTCCTGGCTTTTTCCTCAGGCAGTAGGACCAGGATGCTAGTGGAGTCTGTGATGGCAACAACAACAACAACAACAATAATAATATCCTTGACAACTCTAGGCAGCTATAGCTTTTTAAATGCCATACCTAAGGAGTTCTTTGATGTTGTAAGTGTCAGAAATAAGAAAATTCAAAAATAAAATGTAGGTGAATAGCATATTATAGCATTAAGTAGAAAGTTACTCTATAGACATTTGCTCTCTTGATATGTAATCCTGCTGTAAATATATTTTCTTATGCATTTACTCATTGTTAAACATGTGCCTGCAATCAATTACATCCTCCTGTATCAAGTAATGCCACCCTTATTTCCTCTAGGAATTGGTACATATCTCAAACTGTCAAGGCAATTCACATACACATTTGACATAACGAAAGACCAAAGTGAACAATTAGGAGGACAATAGGAGAATGAAAGGTAAACATTACCCTAACCTTCTTGATCAATTAAAGTTAGCCTCTGCTTAAGTTCAGTCTTGGCACATTGTAATTTTAAGTTATAGCCAGACTTTAGAAGCGACTTCCAACCCTGAAGGTTAAAGAAACAGCCTTAGGATTTAGGCTATTACCTGTATCTTTAACACTACAATGAAAGAGAAGTTGTGGCAGAAGAATGAATGTATTTAGAATAGAATAGAATACCTTTATTGTCATTGCATTCCACGAATACAATGAAATTTGAAAGCTACTCCAACACAGTGCCCCAAACACCACATCACAATCATACTACAGAGTTTTAATAATAATAATAATAATAATAATAATAAGACTAGATCACAAATGCACTATTTGATTCAAGACAATTACTGCCTTGGAAAAAAAACTGTTTCTCAATCTATTGGTCCTCATTTTAAGACACCTATAATGCCACCCTGATGGTAACATATCGAAATATGAATGTCCAGGATGAGAACGGTCTGTGGAGATTTTTAGTGTTCTAGAGAGGAGTCTGGTCTTCACAATCTCTTCCAAAGAAGAAAGAGAGCAACTGATGATTTTTTGTGCTGTGTTTATAACTCTCTGGAGCATCTTCTTATCCACTGCAGAGCATCCAGCATACCACACCGATTCACAGTATGCCAAAATGCTCTCTATGGTAAACCGATAAAAAGTAACCAGCAATTTCTCACCCAAACCACTCTTTTTCAGCAACCCCAGAAGGTGCAGACTCCATTACCCCACTGGTGTACATTTTAGGATCAGTGTAGTATAATCCTAATGTAATTGGTTCCTCAGTTAGAATAGCATGCTAAGCTGTAAAAAAATCTCAACTATAGATAGTCCTCAACTTACAACTATTCATTTAGTGATCCTTTGAAATTAAACAGTACTGAAAAAATTGACTGATGACCATTTTTCATACTTATGACTTATGTTTAAACATCCCCATAGTCATGTGATCAAAATCTGGATGCTTGGCAAACCGGCATGGTTTATGCTGGTTGCAGTGTCCTGTGATCACCTTTTGTGATCTTCTGACAAGCAAAGTCAATAGAGGAGCCAGAGTCACTTAACAACCCGGTTACTAACTTAACAACTGCAGTAGTTCCCTTAATGACTGCTGTAAGAAAGGTTATAAAATGGAGCAAAATTCACTTAACAACTGTCTTGTTTAGCAATAGATATGTTGAACTCAAGATAAGTTGCAGATTACCTGCATTATATAGTTAACACTAACCAAGTTTGCAATTGCAAAATCTTTGACCTGGGTAAGATTCTGTGTTAGCCACCTGCACTCATTCAACGTGCTAAACTTGGTCACTATATTTGTGGCTTAGGGTGTCACACAAACTGCCTCTTTGACTGATAGAGTTAAATATACTATGCAAACTCAAAACAACTGGATTTGTTCAGTCATGAGGCATGATGAACTGTGATGTGCAGGGGGTTGGATTAGAATGTTCTTCAAGGTCCCTTCCAGCTCTATTCTGATTCACTGATTGATTGATTGATTGATTGAGAAGACTTCAATTAAGAGAAGGGGTCTGGAGACTAAACCGTACAATGAACAATTGAGGAAATTAAATATGTCCAGTCTAACGAAGAAAAGGACAATGGATAGCAGTCTTCCAGTATTTGAGGGGCTGTCACAGAGAACAGGGGATAGATCTAGTCTCCAAAGAACAAGAAGCAGATCGGCTGGCGGCCTTGTCCAACTTGGAGGAGGCTGGTCGGTGGCTGCTGCTGACTTGGTCATCTTTTGCCCTACTTGCAGCTGCCGGAATGCCTGGGGCCGTTTTCTCCCCCCCACCATCTTTTGAAGCTTTATGACTTTGCCCAATCATGGTTCTTTTATCTACGCTGGCTGGGGTGGGAGTTGCCCATCGAACTGCGCCCAATGGCTTTGGCTTTCTATTTGTCGAACCTCCCCCCCCCTCCATACTCGGCTGATGGGACTGGGATGCACCCAACCATTGCAGTGGGAGTGCAGTTTGGTGGGTGCACCCCCCTTTTCTTTTTTGTCTCTGCCCTTTATGTTAGCTGTCTGACTGGTCTGTGAGGGTACCCGCGGTGAGAGCGTGGTGTTGGCCCTATTCGTGGCTCTTGCCATCAGCCTCAGGGTTGCAGTGAGAGGGCAACCTGGACTCGAATCTGGACCCTTCCCCACGGATGGATGTCAGGACGTAGCCGTGTGTTTTTTAACATCTTTTAAGATCTTTATATACCTGGACATTATATTTTATACCATTCTGCCGTTTATCCCCCTTTTTTATTTCCCTTTCTTGTATTGTGGTGTAACCTTTTACATGTTTTTATATGGTCTTTTGGTTTAATTATTTTTTAGATAAATTTGGGTGAGTGGTGTGAGTGAGTGTAGTGAGTGAGAGAGTGTTTTCGGGGTGAAGACTCCCACCGGCTGGAGACAGTGGTTGATGGTAGTGTGGGATGGACCGCAACCGCGGAGGAGCTTAAGGGACAGCCGATTTCAGTGGTGACTGGGAGAGGCAGATATGGCAGGAGCTGTGGGGTTAGCCATCATCGGGGAATGCGTGTTCGCCAATTGGTGGCTGTACCGTGTTCCGACCCCTTGTGCTCTCGGGGACCCACTGGCCAGGGAAGACCAGGCTCTGGGCTCAGGCTGTTGCTTTTGAATGCCAGGTCGGTGGTAAGGAGAGCTCCACTAATCCAGGATTTAATCCTGGAGGAGAGGGCCGACCTGGCGTTCATCACTGAGACCTGGTTGGGGCCGGAGGGGGGCGTTCCCCTCATTGAGATGTGCCCCTCCGGGTTTCAAGTGGTGCACCAGCCGTGACCCCAGGGCAGGGGCGGTGGAGTGGCAGTAATTGCTCGTCAGGAATTATGTCCACGGGAAGGCCCTGTTCTGGAGAGGGTGTGAGTCCCTCCTTCTGAAGCTGGACCTAGGGGTTCAGGTGGGCCTGTTGCTAATGTACCTGCCTCCCAGCTGCTGCAATGGCCCTGCCTGGGCTGCTAGGTAGTAGCGGGTTGGCGGTTGAGTTCCCCAGGCTGATGGTGCTTGGGGACTTCAATTTGCCATCCCTTGGCAAACCCTCAGGTGTGGCCCAGGAGTTCATGGTCTCCATGACAACCATGGACCTGACCCAAGTAGTTCAGGGTCTGACTCATCGGGGGGGACACACACTCGATCTGGTTTTTATCTCGGAACAATGGTGCCGTGATCTGAAACTGGGGGAAGTAGTCATCCAGCCCTTGTCATGGTCAGATCATTCCCTTGTAAGATTGGACTTCCTGATGACCACTCCACGCCACAGGGAGGCGGGACCGACTAGGTGGCTCCACCCCAGGTGCCTAATGGACCCAAATGGGTTTCAGAGGGAGCTTGGGGAGTTTCCGGCTTCCCTCACCCACAGCTCGACTGAGGCCCTGGTGGAAGCCTGGAATAGTGCGGCCACCGGGGCCATAGATCGGGTTGCGCCTATGCGGACTCTCTCTGCTCGTGGACCTCGGAGATCTCCTTGGTTTACCGAGGAACTCCGGGGATGAAACGGCGGAAGAGACGCCTAGAGCGCCGCTGGAAGAAAAGTCGGGCTGAATCTGACCGGACACTGTTAGGACGTCATATTGACGCCTATCTAGTGGCGATAAGAGTGGCACAATGATTATATTGGGCCAGTCTTATCGCATCTGCAGACTGTCGCCCGCGCCCTGTTTGGGGTGACCGCCTCTTAAGATCTGAGGAGGCGGAGGAACCCCTGCAGGGCAGGGCCGAGGAATTTGTTCAGTTTTTGGCAGATAAAGTCGCTCAGATCCGGTCGGACTTGGACTCTGGCTGGGCAGAGTCCACTGAGATGGTAGGGCAGGTCTTAGTCCGGTTATCTGGGATGAGTTTGTTCCTGTTGGCCCTGAGGATGTGGACAAGGCCCTGGGAGCAGTGAATGCCACCACCTGTTTATTGGACCCTTGTCCCTCCTGGCTTGTTTCGCAGGCCGGAGACGACATGTGGCTGGCTCCAGGAGATTATAAACTTCTTTGGGTGAGGGGTGTTCTGCATGCCTTGAAAGAGGCTGTGGTTAGGCCCCTCCTCAAGAAGCCTTCCCTGGACCCGGCTGTGTTAAATAACTTTCGTCCTGTCTCCAACCTTCCCTTTTGGGAAGGTTGTTGAGAAGGTGGTGCTCCAGCTCCTTCGGGCCTTGAATGAAGTGGATTATCTGGATCCCTTGCAGTCTGGGTTCAGGCCCGGGTACAGCACGGAGACGGCTTTGATCGCACTAGTGGATGATCTCTGGCGGGCCCGGGATGGGGGGTCTTCCTCCATTCTGGTGCTTCTTGACCTCTCAGCGGCTTTCGATACCATCGATCATGGTATCCTTCTGAGCCAGCTCAGGGGGCTGGGAGTGGGAGGCACTGTTTTACAGTGGTTCTCCTCCTACCTGTCTGACCGGACTCAGTCGGTGTTGGTGGGGGGGCAGAGATCGAGCCCTAGGGCCCTGCCATGCTGGGTTCCTCAGGGTTCCATCCTCTCCCCCCTCCTCTTTAATATCTACATGAAACCGCTGGGTGAGATCATCCGTCGACACGGGGTCGGGTATCACCAGTACACTGATGATACCCAGTTGTACATCTCTGTCCCCGGTCAATCAAGTGAGGCCATTGAGGTGATGTCCCGGTGCCTGGAGGATGTGAGGATCTGGATGGGGACTAATTGGCTCAGACTATGGGTCTTGCCCCCTCGGGGTTCAGTTGATTATCCAACTTTGGTACTGGGGGAGAGAAATTGCACCCCTCAGAATGAGTCCGCAACTTGGGAGTCCTTCTGGATCCACAGCTACAATTTGACCACCATCTTATGGCTGTGACCAGAGGAACCTTTGCACAGGTTGCCTGTTACGCCAGTTGCGACCCTTCCTGGACGGGGGCTCTACACATGGTTGCTCATGCCCTTACCACCTCTCGATTGGACTACTGCAATGCGCTCTACATGGGGCTGCCCTTGAAGAGCACTCGGAGACTTCAGCTGGTGCAAAATGCAGCCGCAGTGATCATGGGTGCACCTAGACGTGCCCATATAACATCTATCCTCCGTGAGCTGCACTGGTTACCAGTGGTCTTCGGGTGCAATTCAAGGTGCTAGTGACAACTTTTAAAGCCCTTCATGGCTTAGGAGCGGGATACCCTGAGACCGCCTTCTGCGACCTTATGCCTCCCAGCCCAGTTAGATCTCACAGGGAGGGCTTGCTCGGATACCGTCGGCCAGGCAATGTCGGCTGGCGGGTCCACGGGCTAGGGCCTTCTCTGTAGCAGCCGTCCCTTTGGAATATGCTCCCCTGGAGATTAGAACCATCCCAAATCTACTTGCCTTCCGCAAAGCCGTTAAGACCTGGCTTTGTCGGAGGGCATGGCATTGAGACCTTGCTCTTTCCCCATGTATGTTTTGGATTGGTATGAATGAGTTTTTGTTTTTATATTGTATATACATTGTTTTTATCCTTTTGTACGCCGCCTCGAGTTCCCCATTGGGGGAAGTGAGGCAGGATATAAATTTAATAAATAAATAAATAAATAAGCAATGGATAGAAGGAAGATCATTAAAGAGAGATCCAACCTAGAATTAAGGAGAAATCTCCTGTCAGTGACAACTATTAATCAATGGAATAGCTTACTGCCAGTTGTTGTAGATCAGGGGTCTCCAAACTTGGCAAGTTTAAGTCTAGTGGACTTCAACTCCCAGAATTCCGCTTCCTGTCATGTTAGCTCAGGAATTCTGGGAGCTGAAGTCCACAAGTCTTAAACTTGCCAAATTTGAAAACCCTCCATTACTGGAGGTTTTCATGAATAGACTGGACAGCTATTTGTCCAGAATGGCATAGTCTCCTATATATATATATATAGAGAGAGAGAGAGAGAGAGAGCAGGGTGTTGGACTGGAAAACTTCCAACCCTATTATTCTATATGTTCTAAGAAAGTTCTGTCTGATTGAAAATGCTTGTTTCTCCCTAATCTGTTTAATGTGAGTAATGCATACTCGTCATATATCAGTCTCAGGACAATAATAGTGACTTTTGCAAAGCTATCTGCAACCAAAAGTTCATCCTTTCTTTGCATCATCCTTTCTCTTCTCCAGATCCTACATGAATTTAGTGCCAGCGGCCCCAATAACGATGAGTCTGACGTTTGTTTAAAAGTTGGGGTTCATCTGAAAAGAGACACCTGGTATACGATCAACTCGATCAGGCATTGCGATGGGCACCCTTCATCGCGACCAGAGAAGAGAAAGACCTCTTCGAGAAGTAGGAAGTACCCGTGGGGCCCAGGCCTCGAGTGGCCATGGGGTCCAGATCCAGGTCCCGGTCTAGAGAACGGCGTCGGCGGAGAAGTCGGTCTAGGTCTGAAGAGCGAGAAAGTCGGGGGAGGAGGAGAAGAAGAAATCGGGAAGGGAGGTGAGACGAACGAATCCGGGTCCGAGATTTATGATCATAGAGTTCGGGATCATAGAGTTACTCGGTAGTAGAAAGACGTTAGGAATAAGCTCCTGCTGGATGTTTTTTCCCTAGAGCAGGGTTTCCAACCTTGGCAACTTTAAGACTTGTGGACTTCAAATCCCAGAATTCCTCAAAAGCTGGCTGAGGAATTCTGGGAGTTGAAATCCACAAGTCTTAAAGTTGCCAAGGTTGGAGAGCCCTGCCCTAGCGTGAATGGCTTACATTTGGAGAGCTGGACTCTGCTGAGAGTTTACCAGTCAGGATTTAAAACCCTGTTTCCAAGCCCTGTTTCCTCTGCTGTGAAATTTGGATAAGCAGCGGAGCAGTTTTTTTAGGGGTAATGACTGGGGAGCAAGTCCCTCTGAGTACACAGAGATAACTTTGAAGGCAGCAGAGCTTTCTGAAGTAGCGAGAATCTGCTGTCTCCCATCCCCAGCACTCTTGGGAGTGAAAATACGAAACTCCATATTTAGATAGAATAAAATAGAATAGAATTCTTTATTGGCCAAGTGTGATTGGACACCCAAGGAATTTGTCTTGGTGCAAATGCTCTCAGTGTACATAAAAGAAAAGATACATTCAGCAAGTGTCATGAATCATCAGGTACAACACTTAATGATAGACTTAGGGTACAACAAGCTATCAAATCATACTAGGAAACAGTCAATAAACACCGTTAGGATACAAGCAACAAAGTTACAGTCATGGTAGAGCTCCATAAGTTCTACCTTTAGGCCAGCGCTTTTTCAAACTTGGCAAGTTTAAGATGTGTGGACTTCAATTCCCAGTATGCAGGCTGGCGAATTCTGGGAGTTGAAGTCCACGCATCTTAAACTTGCCAAAGTTGAGAAACAACGTGCTAGAAAACTCACATCTTAATATTAAGACAACTCAATTGTCTTAATAACAATAACAGTACTGTGACACTATCCATATATGTGATTTTTAAGAAATAGAATGCAGAATGTAATACAATACAGGTAATTCTCATTTACAGGTAATTCTGATTGGTACCAGCAACATTGTTGTTAAGCAAAGCAGTTACTAAATGAAACTGCAACTGTGCATAGGATCTTCCACTTTACAGATATACAAAAGTTGAAAATGCAAGAATTGGTTGTAAAATTACCTTTTCCTCACCATTGTAACTGTGGACGCTATGTGAGATAGTTGCTAACTGAGGGCTATATAACCAAGCTTTTTTTCCCACTGGAATCTTACAGGATATTTGTCTTCATTACACTATATTAATAGAGCATGAGTCTATTTTGTTGCATGAGTTAGGAAACAAAAAAAGCAAAGGGAAGTGGAAGCTTAATAAATTAAAAGCATATATAAACGGTTATACATATTGAGGATTATTTTCAGAACAATCGGATCTGGGTAATAAGTGATTGGAATCCCATTTCACTATAAACCACTTGCCATAAATAGAAAAAGCTCTCTGAGAAATGCTCAGCATCTCATTGTAATCAGGATTTAATGGACTCCCTTGTTTCCCTATGACAAAGAAAAAGCAGAAAATCTGCTGAAATCCACTCTCATGACAACCTTAAGGGGCCATATGAAAAAGCCAGGAGATAATAGATTGAAAGGTATCAGTATTTTCAGTTAAAATCTCCAGATGGTGCTTAATTGTAGGTTTGTGGAGAAAAATTCTGAGCCAGTTCAACAGAATTTTTGGCAATTTGGGTTGGTGGGAGTAATGTATTGATGAATGCTGACTTAGCTGACCCAATTAGCTCCTTAAGATGAATGCAGAAATGTAGATATATAACAAGGGTGGGAACATTTGGGTGCCAGGGGCCGCTCTTAACAGTTTTGAGGGACTGGAGGCTGCAAAGTGCATGTGATTGCATCACAAAAGAGCAAAGAGTAGCATGGGGGAGGATTTTGTTCATTTTTAAATTGTGCCATGCCTGTTTTAAAATTTAGAATGCAATTTTCCTCTTTTCCTACCACAAAACATTTTTGGGTTGCAACAGTTGTGTTCAGAGGAGACTGTAGGGACCACAGAGACAGGTAATGGGTAGGACTGTTTTTACCCATTTTAAACTAACACCAGAGCTTTTCTTTTTAAGCTCAGAGGAAGAGAACCAGAAATGGGGAAAGAAAAAAGAAAAAAGCAGGGACCAGCATCACAAGAGACACAAGAGGCACTCTTCACGTCACTGGGAACAGTCCTCCAACTCGGATTCCTCTTCAGAAAAAAGGGGCCATAAAAGTGAGAGGAAGGGGAAGAAGTACCGGAAGCGTTCTGAATCCAGGTCCTCGGTGTCTTCCATGACATCCCCGTCACCTTCCCACTCACAGAGCTCCAAGGGTGACTTAGGTGAGCAGCTAAGCCTCCAGGAACGCTTGAGGTTGAAAGAAGATCAAAAAAACCAAAAGGAGTTGATGAAGGCTCTTGAAACCCCTGAAGAGAAACGGGCCCGACGTCTAGCCAAGAAGGAGGCCAAGGAACGGAAAAAACGGGAGAAGATGGGATGGGGGGAAGAGTATATGGGTTACACCAATACTGACAACCCTTTTGGAGACAACAACTTGCTAGGGGCTTTCATCTGGAGCAAGGTAAGTCCTGAATTCATGCCTACAATCCAAGACAGGTGGTGCAGGGTAACAGTGAAACATCTCGAGAGAATCACCTCTTTAAAGTATACTTTCTCACTCATAATCTAATCCAGGGGTCCCCAAACTTGGCAGCTTTAAGACTTGTGGACTTCAACTCCCAGAATTCTCCAGCCAGCTATGCTATGCTGGCTGGAGAATTCTGGGTGTTGAAGTCCATAAATCTTAAAGTTGCCAAGTTTGGGGACCTCTGATCTAATCCAACCTTCAGGATTGTTAGGAAAGCTGTGTAGTGAGAGGTGAAAATTAGACAGACAGATAGACCGACCTTCTTCCTTGAGCAGTCTTCCTCAGCCTGATGCTCTTCCAAAGTGTTATATTTCAGTTCCCATAATCCATCATAATCCATGAATCACAGCCATAATCCCTATGGCTGTGATTGAAGAATGATGGAAGTTTAAGTAGAAAATATCTGCCAAACACCAGGCTGTGGAAGACTATTGAAAATCACAAGTAAATAACACTTCAAATTAGTATGGGAGTATTTCAGAAGAAATAGATGAAATTAGTTGCTGGGGACATGAAAGAGTTAGACTGTTAGACAGATGTAAAGTATATATGTTTGGGGCAAATCTCAAGGCAATTATTTTACCCAAGTAGACTGAGTTCTCTTATCTGGTGCAAAGAATGTGCACATAATCTCAAAATGTTTATTCAAATCCTTTATGAAAATTACAGAGGGCTTAAAGTAATATTCACTATAGTTTTCATAAATCCACATAGACCACATCATTTAAAATGTTGTGGGCTGTTGCAATTTAAGTGAAAATGTTTCTGGAAAATTTTTGTTTGGCTTTATTTAGAGTTTGGTGGGTTATATTTATTTTTTAGGCTTTGGAAAAAAAGGGAATTGGACACTTGGAGGAAAAAGAACTGAAAGATCGGAACAAGCGGATCCAAGAAGAAAATCGCCTTGAATTGCAAAAGGTAAGAATCCAAATAAAATAGATGGAGAGAGTCCTTTGAGTTTTGCACTGCTGTTTTAATACAGACGCAGTTGTTTAATTCCAAGATGTAAACTTGCAAAGTATGATGAGGAACTGAGTCTAATGTTTGGACCCAAAGTTATTTTTCCATATTTAAGATCATTCAGATAGCAGACTAGTTCTGAATTTAAGATACCACATTTCTTAAAGACATACATTTTCATACAAAATGGTCCAGGAGTGATATCCAAGACAAAGTATATATTCTTTTCTAATCGGATCAGTGTTTCTCTTATCTGGACAGATTCAAGATGTCTGACTTTTAGCCATTGCAGAGAATTCTGAGAGCTGAAGTCCTGGTTGAGAAATGCTGAAACTGATAGGGACCCTAGGGAAATGCAGACACTTCTTCTCTATAAAAATTTCCATTAAGGAAAATTTCCAGCAACAGCAGTGGTTGAACAGAAGAAGCTATGTTGTACAGAATAAAACTGCCATTTTGTCAAACTCAACCTAAATGATTCGCGACACCAACCCTTCCAGTTTCTAACACGCATGCACGCGCAAATATCAGATGGCCAGCATGCGCATGCATGTTAGAAACTGGCCGGCCAGCTGGTCATCAGGCGTGCAAGTGCATTAGAAGCTGAAAGACCAGGTGGTCAGTGTGCATGCATACGCCGGGAGCTTAACCACCACTGATCTACAAGGTCCCTCTGAACTCTGTTAATCTATGAAATGAGTGCCAATGTGTTGTGTACATCTGTTAACCCCTCCCTTCTCCACGTATACCAGGTGAAGCAGCTCCGCTTGGAGCGGGAGCGGGAAAAAGCCATGAGGGAGCAAGAGCTGGAGATGCTGCAGCGGGAGAAAGAGGCGGAGCATTTCAAGACATGGGAGGAGCAAGAGGACAATTTCCATCTTCAGCAAGCCAAGCTACGGTAAATGGGAACAATGGATGGAACCTAGGTCTTCAGAGGAGGGAACAGTTAAGTTCCCAAATATAACAGAATAATAAAACCATTTCTTGAATTTACTAGTCCACAGCATAATTCTCAGACCTGATTCTGCCATTATATTTTTTGGAGTCCAAGGAAGGCAAAAACCTTCCAATATGATTGGATGAAGAGCAGGGAAGAATTGACAGCTTAATGGTGAAACATCTAGTTTGGAATTTTTGGGTCCTCCAACTGCTAGGATTTTGAGAAATGGTTTCCTTTAGTCAAGAAGACTCCACAGTACTGGATTAGATGGATCAGGAGCTTGACTTGAGCTTCCCATCATATTTTCCATCAAGCCCAGCTTTGAAATCATGTTTACAAGCATAGGAACTCTTTGAAAGAGTCGCTGACTAATCTTACTGAGGACCTAGGTATTACATATATAGTATTACATATATAGTTAATCCTGAATTTATGATCTTGATGAAAACTGCCCATTATGGTTGTAAGCCCACAAGGATGTAAAATGGATCACCCATGTGACCAACTTGATTTTAGGTCCTTTTTTTTGTGGCTGCTGTTTAATGATCACCACACTCACGAAGCAAACCCATTGTTTGCTGTGGGCCAGTTTTGCTGAAAACAGGAAGTAAATTCTGATTGTTAGCAAAAATGTTGTAAAACATGGTCATGTGACCATGGGTCACCACAAACAGCAATAAATGCAGGCTAGTTGCTGAGCACCTGACGTGGTCATGGGACTATGGAGAGGGGTGGCTGTTGGTGCTTTGAACCAGGTTGTAAGTACCTTGGGAGCGGGTGTCTGTTGTAACTTCGATCAGTTGTTAAGTGACCGGTCATAAGTCGAGGACTACCTGTAGGTATACTGTACAATAATACATAATTGTATTAGATAATATTTACTGTATTAGATGTCCTGATACATAGGCTATTTGATCTCAGCATCAAATATTGTCCCATCCTCTGATGTTGCACAAATTGGTAGCACCTAAGTGGCTTTTGCCAGCGAACAGAATAGAATAGAACAGAACAGAACAGAATTCTTTATTGGCCAAGTGTGATTGGACACACAAGGAATTTGTCTTTGGTGCATATGCTCTCAGCGTACATAAGAAAAAATAAAATACATTCATCAAGAATCATAAGATACAGCACTCAGTGATAATCATTGGCAATCAAATCATACATAGGTTACTAATACACAATCAAAAGATGCTAGGAAAACAAATAAAACAATATAAATTGTAAAGGTACAAGCAACACGGTTATAGTCATAAGTGGGAAGAGATAGGTAATAGGAAGGATGAGATGAATAATAGTAATACAGTCTTACTAAGTAGTTTGACAGTGTTGTGGGATGTCATGATGTCTCTAGAAAAAAAAATAGCCTGAAAAATGAAGATTTAAGTATTCAGTACTACTGTTATGGCAGTTTTACTTTGTGCAGCAGAAATATGGACATCATTTGCTTAGGATCAAGAGGAAATGGAGGCATCTTAGATGAGATCTTTCAGGACAACCCTGTCATCCTCTTAAGCGATTGATGATGGAATGAGGACCCTTGATAGGCAAATAGGCAGTTAACAACCCATAGTTAAAAATAAGAACCAGCAATCATGCCTTTGTTGGTTTGGACATGTCTGTAGGATGAATATAGCATGCCTGTTTAGGTAACTATAGAAACTGATGTCCATCTAAATGGAAAGTATTTTTTTTAACTATTCCCCCTCCTGCAATTCCTCAATTAGCCAAATAAACTGAAGCACATGTTTACAGTTTAATGTCACAAATGCTGACATTAATGCCGTGTCTACTCAGGATAGAGAACTCTACAAGGGGTACCTCCATGACTGCTACACAGCTCCATTAGGGATACTTTATAATTTGTGGTCTTATCCCGCCAGCACTGGAGAATCTGAAAGAATGAATGAATCCTGCTGTCTGCCTGCAGTGGTAACTTTGAATACTTGGTACCAGAAATTATATTCAGAATTAAGACAGAAAGTGGCCTTTCCCCACAAGGGCATTTTGTCTGTTGCACCAGTGTTGTCTGCTCTGATCAGCAGTGTGTTTCTGGAGGGTAGCAAAGAAAATTCCTTTCTTTGGAGATGCCTGGGATCTAACCTTGGATACCCACCAGATGTAGAGAGGGGTGGGCTGCTGGGGGTTCAGAGGAGTTCAGGAGACCTTCTAGCTAAGATTCTGTGCAGTTCGGAGATCCCCCAAATCCCACTTCTGGCTGGCCCTGCCCGCTCCTCCCCTCCCAGGAGTCCCCATGCAGCCCATTTTGGATGCAGGTAGGTGCAGGGCGTGTGGAGGCTCGGGGGGGGGGGCAAAAAACACCTTCCGGAAATTCAGGGAGGCCGGAAATGGGCCCATTTCTGGCTTCCAGAAAGCCTCTGGAGCCCGCGGAGGCCATTTTCACCCTCCGGGAGGCTTGAGGAAAGCCTTTGGAGCCCGGGAGGGCAAAAACGCACCCCCCACCATAGTGCAGGAGGCTGACTAGGCCACGCCCACCCAGCAACCAGGCAGAGAACCCATTGCTAAATTGTTAAAGCTCACCCCTGGATGTAGAGTTATTGAACCCTTCCCAAAAGGGTTCCCAAAGCCTTTATCCTGGGCTGCATCGCTCTTAACCCTTTTTTCTGGATATCCCTTTTTTGGCAGCTCCAAAATCCGGATCCGAGATGGGCGGGCCAAGCCAATTGATCTCCTGGCAAAGTACATCAGTGCTGAAGACGATGATTTGGCAGTGGAGATGCATGAACCGTACACATTTCTAAATGGACTCACCGTCTCCGACATGGAAGATCTACTAGAAGACATCCAGGTATCCACCCGTGGTGTCTGTCCTGTTCTCTCAGGAGGAAGAGAAGGCTCTTCCCAACCCTGATCCAAAGTTTATCTAGTTCAGCCTTCTTCTACTTGGTGGCTTGCAAATATACCCTGTATCCCCAAAAATATGACTACCCTGAAAGTAAGTCCTAGCTTGATTTTTACACGTGCGCCCAATATAAACCCTACCCCCAAAATAAGCCCTAATTAAGACCCCCACCCACTCCAGGGTGCACGGGTAAAAATTAAGCTAGGGTGGGCATGGGGTGGGGGAGTTGCCTTAATACTTACCTTTGGACAGTTCTAGCCAGGTCTCACACCCGACACCTGCCTTGCCGGCCCATTTCTTCTGCAGCTGGCAAGTCTGGCAAGACTTTCCTGAAGGCCTCTGTAGCTGATAACAAAGCTCCGGATTGATCCAGAGCTCTGTTATCGGCTGCAGAGGCCTTCAGGAAAGCTTTACCGGCCGCAGAAGAAGTTCCTGAAGGCCTCTCACAGCGAAAAGGAAACCGAGGGCAACGTACGCAAGTGAGGTTAGTCAGTGGATGACCCACCCCAAAAATAAAACCTGGTGGCGTTTTGAGTGACCAAAAATATATAAGACAGGGTATTATTTTTTAGGAAAACATGGGTATTAAGGCTCAAATGCCCAGCCATCTGGAAGATAACAGATAGTCTTCGACTTATTACCATAATGGAGTTTGTCCGTTATGGTCATGAGACATGACAGTGGTCAAGTGGGTCACCCATGTCACCAGTCTGATTTTGTAACCTTTTTTTTTTGAAATGGTCATTAAGTGAACCCATTGTTCACTAGGAGCTGGTTTTGCCCAAAACAGGAAATAGAGGCTGGTTTTCATCAAAAATGCCATAAGTGATGGTGGCATAACCATGGAATGCTGCACACGGTTGTGAATGCAGACCTGTTGCTGAATGGCTGATGTAGTCATGTGATCACGGGGGTGTGGCCATTGGAACTTTGGAACCAGGTTATCAAGGCCTTTGGGGGGGGCTGTCCTAAGTTTGAATGGAAGCCAAGTGGGTGCTCGTAAGTCGAGGACTACATGTACCAGGCTGGAGGAGGCTGGGCTAGTTAACAATTGCAATTTAATACAACCATGTAACTTGTAAACAGTTTGTTTAGTCCAGATGATTATAAACAAAAGGAAACAATACATGCATATTATTTTCAAGAAACTATTTTGCTACAGTATTTTCTAGTTTCTTCTCTTTGCTTCTCTTTCTTTTTTCAAATTTAATTTGCTTTCAGATACTATGTTGTCTTCCCCCTCCCAATTTTTTTCTCCCCATTTGGCAGGAGAAACCAAATTAAGTAACTTTTGCAGCTATGCCTACAGTTCCTGTTATAACATCCATACCTCCCTCAGTTCAAATTTCAAAAAGAGATAACAGTTGAAAACAAGCATTGTAGCTGTTTTCTTTCTTTCATTCTTTCCTTCTTTCTCACTTTACTTTCTCTCCTTCCTTCCTTCCTTCCTTCCTTATCCCTCTTCTCATCTCTTTTCCCTCTTGTTTCAGGTTTACATGGAGCTGGAGCAAGGGAAGAATGTGGATTTCTGGAGAGACATGACTATTATCACTGAAGATGAAATAGCCAAACTCCGGAAACTGGAAGCTTCTGGCAAAGGACCAGGTAGGGGCAGAAAGAAAAAAATAGTACTCCATTAATTCCAGCCAAAAATAGTTCCTTACCCACTGCTGGTTTTCAGCAAAATAGGGTATTTTTCCATTATGTGAAGATATTTGATATTACCCATTCCGCTGAACTCTAGTTCCTCTTCATATTCTCATCAATACCTACTTATTTATATATTTGTTTGTTTAATCAAATTTAGACACCACCCATCTCACTGTCCAAATGACTCTGAGCATTTTTACAGATAAAAGCCATAAAACCATATAAAAGGAATACAATTCAAAACAGAATTAATTTACTCCTTTCCCTAGGCCTGAGGAATTTTACATTGACAACTAATTGCACTTCCAAGACATTTTTGGAAGGATCATACTTGGCAGATGTTGTTTCCAACAGAGATCAGGGTGATCAGAGTCTTCCTCATTCCTACACCGTACCTCTTTGATAGATCTCTTCTTTGCTTCTTAAAGCATCTTCTTCCTCTTCTAGATTGGGCAGAGCATAATAGATACCACCAACATTATGGCTTTTATTTGTTCCTCTGTTTGTTTTAATCAGGCACTTTTTACATAATTGCCAAGTTCATTTCCTTGAATAGCTGAGCAGATGTGGATGTTTTAATATAGGGGCAGTTTTTTCTTTTCTGTTACTTTTATTCCATTTGAGCAATCAAAATGCACCCTTCATTCATTATATTTTGATTGGATGAATCATCCTACTTGTTGTGGTTCGCCGCAGCCGGTGCAGATGGCAGTGGAGTTGGACAGTGAGGAAGAAAGGGGACCAGTCAGGGAGTCTAGAGAGGACTTGGATGAGGGTCCTGCGTCCGATGCAGGGATGGGGAAGGACCATCTGGGAGTGAGGTGCTGCCTTCGGAGTCTGGCAGCAGTGAATCAGAGGACCCCGGGAAGCCTGTTCCCAGTGCGCCTGTGCACAGAGCTGCTAGAAGGCGAGAGCAGCTGAAGCAGAAGGGGCGACTTGGGAGTAAGGCTGGGAGGTGATTGCCCCTCCCATAAGGGATAAAAGTCAGACCTCAATGACAAGAGCTTTGCAGGAAGCAAAGTAGTTTGATAGATTCTGAGTCCTCCTTGAAGCTCTGGTTGTTTTTTTCTGGTATTTCGGTTGGTTTCTGTTATAATTGGATACTTCTGTTTTTAGCAACATTCCACAGCACTGAAAGGTGTGTGCTTATCTTGGGGAACTGTTTATAATCAGTTCTGGCTGGGAATGGAAGCAATTCCCAGCGTTGCAATAAAATAGGTTTTGCTTTTAAAACTAGTTTGATATTAATTACGTTTGACGCAGCCTGGGTCAGAACACTACTAGTGTTGAATGTTGGATCCTAGAATTCTCTGCCATGTAGATAAGGATTCTGGGAATTGAAGTCCAGTACTGTTGTGGGCACTGAGCTGACGACGACTGCCTTAGAATCTAGGCACTTTTGCTGTTTTATAATGGAAAATGTCAGGAAATATGGCTTGCTGTTTCTTTGAATAGATTTAGCGCAGTTAAAATGAACATCTGATCACCCCATCTCCAAATATCCTTTCAAAATGTCCTATAAAAAATATGTCCTGTCCTTTTTTTTTTTTTTATTCATACTTATATCCCGCCCTTCTCCAGAGACTCAGGGCGGCTTACAATTTTTTGGGATATTTATTTATTTATTTATTTATATTTGAACTTGTATGCCGCCCCATCTCCGAAGACTCGGGGCGGCTCACAACTAAAAACACAGAACAATAAATATTTAAAAAGACATTAAACCAACAAGCCCAAATATAAAACACAACAATAAAATACATTAAAAACCCAATGCACTCAGCAATAGCCTTCCTTCCATTGTATATGCCTGCTTATTACTAAGCGGCATTTTTACAAAGTCAGCTTATTGCCCCCAACAATCTTGGGTCCTCAATTTACCTACCCCGAGAGGATGGAAGGCTGAGTCAACCTATTTATCTGAGATCAAGACAAACTCTTCCTGGCCACTGGAAACAATTGTCTCCATGTCCTCTTCTGGCCTATGGACTTAAGGAGTATCTTTCTCCAATTGTATATTCCTCTTTTTCTGTCTTGCAGGAGAGCGCCGTGAAGGGGTGAATGCCTCAGTCAGTTCTGATGTGCAATCTGTCTTCAAGGGGAAGACCTACAACCAGTTGCAAGTGATCTACCAGGGTATCGAGGGCAAGATCCTGGCTGGGGGACCCAACTTGGACATTGGTTACTGGGAGAGCCTGCTCCAGCAGCTAAAGGCATACATGGCACGGGCCAGGTAAATATGCACGTATCTGATTTACATCCACCTCCAGCCAGACGAGGACTCGGTGGTTTATACCAAGTTCCTTCCATTACCAATGAGACAAGTCTTTCCCAAATGACTGGACCAAACCAGACTGGCTAGCATCCTGACTGCCTGGCTTTGGTGGAAAGAATTGGCCTTACCAACTGCCCTTAGCTGATCTCAGAAAGCTAAGCAGCATCTGGCGGGATTGGTGCTCCCTCTGGGGACTACCATGAAATCAGATGTGGAAAATTGAACACATGTCCCAAAAGAAAGCATTAGCCAACCCCATCCATGTAGCCACCAGGAAAAACACATGGATTTATCCATGTTGTCTTCAGGAAAACATGCTTAGTTCAAAAGAGACTTTTAAATCCATCTGGAAGGTGCAGGTTGGAGATGGAGAGGTGCCTCTCAAGATTTAACTAAAGAGGCCATTTTAGTGGGTTTGATATATTTTTGAAGCATTCATTGTATCGGAACAGCCACAGAAGAGCTCAACCACATTGGGTTTATAAATGTGGGGATGGAAAGGAGGAGAATGATGACATTAGAAAGGGGCATATTGCCAAAGAATAGTGAATATCAGTGCAAAATTTTAAGAGGGCTGTTCCAGTACTATGCCTATCACCTGAGCATCATTGACGTATGGCCCTAATTCAGGAAGTTGGAATCACTGAATAGATTTCATGAAAGGAGCATGAGGTTTGACTGTCATTTCCTGCTACAGTCTCTCTCTCCCTCCCTCTCTCTCTCTTTCTTTCTCTCTTTCTCCCTCCCTCTCTCCCTCCCTCCTTCCCTCCCTCTCTTTCTCTCCCCCCCCCACACCTGGCCTCAGGAACTAATACTGTGTTCTTTCCCTCCTGGGTCACAGGCTGCGAGAACGGCATCAGGACGTCCTGCGCCAGAAGCTGTACAAACTCAAACAAGAACAAGGTGTGGAAAGTGAACCCCTTTTCCCCATCATCAAAAAAGAGTCGCCATCCCCAGAAGCTGCCAGTAGCAGTCACAGGTAAGTATGGTTGGGATGCTGTTACCTGCTTCCTTCGTCCTTAACACTTAAGGTTTTCATTCCTGTGCATAAAGACTCATGTGCTTTTTCTATTTATATGTGTAGCTGCTCCTATGTGACATAAATAGCATTATCATTACCAGAGCAGCATTATCCTTCCTATGCAAGGAGAAGCCTTGCTGTTTTATCTATTCTTCGTATGTTGCTCAATCTGGACTCCCTCCAGATACATGGACTTCGGCTCCCAAAATTCCCTGTGGCCATTACTGAGAGTTCTGGGAGTTGAACTCGTATATCTAGAGTTACCCAATTTGAGAAAAGCTGCCCCAGTAAGTGTGTTGTGTTGTGTTGTGTTGTGTTGTGTTGTATTGTATTGATTGGACTGGACTGGACTGGACTGGACTGGACTGGACTGGACTGGACTGGACTGGAGTAGAGTAGAGTAGAGTAGAGTAGAGTAGAGTAGAGTAGAGTAGAATAATAACTATTGTCACTTTGAATGTATACTAATCGGCATACATTAAAATGAAATTTCATTGCATATAGCTCTCAAAGGTTACCCCCTCCAATATACATATTTATTTATTTGTTTGTTTGTTTATTGTTTGCTTGTTTATTAAATTCATATGCTGCCCATCTTGCCATCCATTACTATAGTAATATAGTAAAAATAGAAATATATAAAAACAACTATACATATAACAACAATTAAAATTACAATTTTAATTTTCTATAAAACTATAAGTCTGTAGATTTATAGGAGTAACTTACAGTAACTTACCTCACTGAATGTTTATTAGTTCGGTGACCCAACATTCCGACGGCACTGAACAAAGAGGATTACAACCAGCCATCAAAGTTGTGGCCACTGCAACAGCCCTGCAGTGATGGGTACAAAATTCAGGCCCACATTTATGGCCACCGTTTGGCTGCCCGCCTGGCTATTGCTGCCAGCTGTGACCTGGTCCTGTCCACCACCATGTCCACAACTCTGTGTGCCACTGCTGTACGGTCCGTGGCTTTCTTTTTGCACTGGTGCAGCTGGGGCCTCTCTGGTGTCCTGCCCAGAGCCTTTTCTCACAAAAGAAGCTTGGTGTGAAAGGCCCTTCTAACCACTGCCTCCTTTTACGCACCGGACTTCTTTCATGAAAGAGGGCTCTGACCGGGGCATCAGAGAAGCCCTTGTGCTGCACCAATACGAAAGGATAAGGCAGTGACGTGCAGTGTGATGTTCAGATCTGGGCAGTGGGAGCAACTGGCGGCAGTGAGAAGCCAGAGGGCCAAAAGGGCAGAGATTTCGGGAGGGAGGAATAGGCAGGTAGGGGGAGTTCAAGAGGAGGCTGAGCTAAAAGAATACATTATATTTTTGTCTTGATTGTAAAGCCATGATTGTTCCTTTTTAGAGAGGCAAAAGTTGGGTCTCAAAAGATTCATCATGATCCCATCAGAATATATGGCCTTTTAGAGCAGCGGTGGGGAATGATGGTTCTTTTATGATTTGTGGATATGGCTGGCTCAGGAATTCTGGGAGCTGAAGTCCACAAGCCATAAATGGGCCATCATTCCCAACCCCTGTTTTAGAGGATTACATAAGCCAAAGTTAAACGGACCTGGTTCTTTGCCTGAAATTGATTACTGTTAGAGTCTATGGAGAGTCTCAGTCTCATCCAGGTCATGGTTGTCCCAAAGATACTTTTTCCGAGAGGCAACTGGACTTTCTGGTTTTTCTTTGAAGACTTTATTTTATTTATTTTATTTTATTTTTTTATTTTGGGGTTTCTATGCCACCCTATCCCCGAAGGACTCAAGGCGGCTCACAACGATAAAAAATAGAATACAAATATTATTTATTTATTTATTTATTTATTTATTTATTTATTTATTTAATTGGACTTGTATGCCACCCCCTCTCCGAAAGGACTCAGGGCGGCTCACAACTAAAATACAACAATAAATATTTAAAAAGAATTAAACTAAGCAAGCCCAATCACTAAAATTAATTTAAAATTAATTTAAACGCCCCCCCCCCAAAGAGGTCAGTCCAGCCCGGCCTGTTCAAACAGCCAGGTTTTCAAATCGCGGCGGAAAGAACGGAGATCAGGAGCCAAACGGAGCCCCAAAGGTAGTTGGTTCCACAAGGCGGGAGCTGCAGCAGAGTAGGCCCTTCCCCGAGGCACCGCCAGCCGACACTGTCTCGCAGATGGCACCCCGAGGACTCCCCGTCTGTGCACGCGCACAGGGCGATCGGTATTCGATATTAAAAAACAATTAAACCAATATCCCAATAAACCAATTAAAATTGATAAACTACCTCTGAAAACCCCATCCCCTCCATCAGTCCAGGTCGGCAAGCTGGAAAAGCCAAGTTTTCAGGCCACGACAGAAGGATTGAAGGTCAGGGGCCACTCGAAGCTCCAGGGGCAGCTGATTCTACAGGGTGGGTGCTCCCACCGAGAAGGCCCTACCCCTGGGGGTCACCAGCCGACATTGTCTGGCCGACGGCACCCCAAGGAGGCCCTGTCTGTGGGAGCGCACGGGACGTTGAGAAGTCGTTGCCGGCAGCAGAGTTTCCCACAAATACCCCAGTCCTAAGCCATTATAGGTGAGTACCAAAACCTTGAATCTCACCCAGAGGGCAACCGGCAACCAGTGCAGCTCACGCAGGAGGGGTGTAACATGGGAGTATCGGGACACTCCCATCACAACCCGCGCAGCCGCATTCGGGACCAGTTGAAGCCTCCGAGTGGTCCTCAAGGGCAGCCCCATGTAAAGAGCATTGCAGTAGTCCAAACGGGAGGTAACGAGTGCATGAGTGACCATACATAGGTGACTCATTTCACTTTCCATCCAAGAAGCTTCTTCAGTGCTCAGAACTGAAGAAGCTTCTTGGATGAGAAGTGAAACGTCTTCAAAGGAATTACAGTTAGAGTGTTTCCCAACCTTGGAAAGTTGAAGGTGAATAGACTGCAATTCCCAGAATTCTTAGCAATGGCTGTGCTGGCTATGGAATTCTAGGAGTTGAAGCTCATATACCTAGAAACGGCCAACTGACTGAGTAGAAAGCTTGTTAATCGAAAGAGATTAAAAGCAAATGAAGGTTAGAACAATGAGTCAAGTCCAAAAGCTTTAGAGATCTTACGTCCTCAGTCGCTGCACTCTTTCTGCTAAAAAGCTGGTCTACCCTCTTCTCCATCTTCTACCCAGGCTAGAACCAGAGGAAATTGCCCCAGCACAGCCTGGTCCCTCATCCGTGGAGCCTGGCACTGAACCGGAAGCTGAAGCCAAAGCTGAGGGAGACGGAGAAGCGGTGCTGATTGAGGAGGACCTAATTCAGCAGAGCCTGGATGATTACGATGCTGGCAAATACAGCCCCAGGCTGCTCACCTCCCACGAGCTCCCCTTTGATGCCCACGTGGTGGATGCGGACGAGGATCTCCAGCGCCTCCAGCTCTCCCGGCAGCAGCTCCAAGTCACAGGTAAGGTGTCAGGATTCCGGCAGTTACCCTCCATTTAAATCATGAGTCTTGAGCCACAGGGGCTAAAAAATTGTAAAGATGACACAGACATTCAGGCATACTGCGGCCAGTCGTGCACAAGACCACATGCCAATCCCAGTGTTCTCTTCCTACAGGTGATGCCAGCGAGAGTGCCGAGGATATTTTTTTCCGCCGGGCCAAAGAAGGAATGGGGGCTGACGAGGCCCAATTCAGTGTGGAAATGCCCTTGACTGGCAAGGCCTACCTGTGGGCTGACAAATACCGTCCCCGCAAGCCGCGTTTCTTCAACCGAGTGCACACCGGGTTTGAGTGGAACAAGTACAACCAGACCCACTACGATTTCGACAACCCTCCGCCCAAGATTGTGCAGGGTTACAAGTTTAATATCTTCTACCCGGACCTGATTGACAAACGTTCCACCCCAGAATACTTTCTGGAAGCTTGCCCGACAACAAGGACTTCGCCACCCTGCGCTTCCATGCTGGACCTCCCTACGAAGACATCGCTTTCAAGATTGTCAACCGAGAGTGGGAATACTCTCACCGGCATGGCTTCCGCTGCCAGTTTGCCAACGGCATCTTCCAGCTCTGGTTCCACTTCAAGCGCTACCGTTACCGGCGCTGAAGAGGTGAACAAAAGTGGGCTGGATTTTATGAAGGGACAAACATGGATATATGCAGGGAACTGTTTCCTTGAACATGGACCAAAATGGTGGCTTTCAGTATGGGAACATCAGGTTGGACGGTGTTTCTAAAGTATTAGAACAACTACTACTGTCAGAATCATCTTTTAAAAAAATGTTTCAGGACTGCCCTGATGTTCACCAGCGATTCAGTTCTGGGGGAATTGTCTCTTTGGCAGCATATTTCTCTTTCCTCTGCTAGGCAGTGGCATCTGAGATTGGTCAATTTAAAATGTCTAATTGAGGTAGCTGATGCCTTGATTGAGATGATCCTTGTTTTCTAGAATGTATAGATTTGGGAAGGTGGGAGAAAGTATCCAACTACGATAAAGATTTTGATTACGTGCTGCTTGTTTGGTATTCTTTTACCCCAGCATGGGACAACATAAAAGGGAAAAGACAGGTTTTCCTAATCTAAAGAGGACTGTAAGAAGACTCAGTTATGCAGGTATAGCCTCAAATGGTCTTCTCCAGCTGTGCAGATTGTTCAGTGCTGATCAATAAACTAAGCTGAAGGATGCAGCCACTAGGGGCAACCGGTAGCTTTCAAAGTGGATTAAATAAATGGTGACAAAAGGAAATTGTTCCATCAGTGGTAGAGATGTGGGAACATTGTAGCTCAGGTGTTTTTTGAATGGGGGTGGGAGTTGAATAACAAGGATGTTGTGAAGGGAGTGGGGCAAGCCATAGCAACACCAAAATGGTAAACTGCACAATCTGGTCATCACCCAAATGCTTCCATTACGTATTGGCCTCCTCACATTTGCTCCAAGGTTTACTGCGTTGACATCATGAGAAATATCTTTTGACCCCTACAGAAACCTGAGGAGGAGGAGGGGTGGAGCCTTTGTTTGCTCTTTAAATGTCCCATTTTTACCACCTTTCTTGCCATAGTTGTTAAGTGAATCATCAGATCAATGTTTTTTGAATTGTGGTCCTCCAAAACCTGTGATACCTGTGATTGGATCCACTCTCATTCCACCAAAGCAGGGAATGATACAGGTGGTCCTTGATTTATAACCACAATTGGACTAGGATTTCTGTTGCTAAGCAAAGCAGTTTTTAATTGAGTTGGGCCTGATTTTACAATTTATTTATTTATTTATTTATTTATTTATTTATTTATTTTAAATTACATTTATATGCCGCCCTCTTTACCCGACTAGCATCTGAGAGAGGGTATCCCTTCCATAAGACCAAATATTGCAATCGTCCACGGTGTAATCTAGAATCAAGATTTTTTTTTTAAATTACATTTATATGCCGCCCTTCTCCGAAGACTCAGGGCGGCTTACAATTTTTGGAGCACAACCCAATGCGCTCAGCAATAGCCTTCATTCCATTGTATATGCCTGCTTATTATTAAGCGGCATTTTTACAAAGTCAGCTAATTGCCCCCAACAATCTTGGGTCCTCAATTTACCTACCCCGAGAGGATGGAAGGCTGAGTCAACCTTGAGCCTGGTGGGATTCGAGCCTACAGCAGTTGTAGGCAGCTGGAACTTAAGTGCAGGCAATTAACAGCCTGAGCCACCAAGGCCCTTTTTTTGCCATGGTTATTAAGTGAGTCACTGCAGTTAAATGAATCACAAGATTGTTATGTGAATCCAGGTTGTCAGAAGCTAACTGGCAAGTTTACAAATCGTGATCAAATGACTCTGGGTTGCTACAACCATGATAAATCCATGCCAAGCGCCCAAATTTTGATCGCAAGAAAGTGGGAATGTTGCGATGGTTGTAATTGTGAGGATTGATGGTAAGTGATATTTTTTTCAGGGCCATTGTATGTTCAGAAAGTTGCTGAACAAATAGTTGTAAGTCAAGGATTAACTGTGTAAAGAGCTTTGTTTCATAAATAGATTTTGTGAGTTCTTACAGACATGGCAGACTGGACTGCATCTATTTTTGGTTTCATTAGTACAATGACCAGTTTGTAAAACATTCAAACTATGCCAAGAATGTTCAAACAAGCAGAACAAACTTCCTCCAAGCATTAAAGCAGCCACAACTTCTGGAAAGTTCGGCACATTGTACTAAATGTCAGAACTTCCAGCAATCCTTCGTTTGAAACATTAACTCCGAGACGGACATATTCTCAAAGTGATTTATTCAAAACAAAAGAAAAAAAACCTGGTATCATCCGGTGGAATTTCAGTACTGGAATCCTACCAGCTCATCCCATAAAATTCCACCTACCTCCACCCCCTTTTTCACACCTCATCAATCACATGAACCAATGATGTGCATTCTAAATTCTTTGCTATGCCACTCTCTGTGACCTTGAACTAATAACTCATAATAATTTTTCCCCTAGGAACTATTCAATACTTCACTTCCTCCCTCCAGAACTCTATGGCAATGATGAATCCCAGAGTTGACAGGCGTCCCCCCTTGAAAATTCCTCCTCCTATAAGAAAAGTAAAACAAAACACAACCAGGGGTTAATGCATTGTCCTTAACCCCCTCTCCCCCCACCACGAGGACCCTTCGGTTTGTGGGAGAATTCCCCATGGAATTGATTAACCAATTGATCAGCATGAACATCCCAACTCTTTACCCGACTAGCATCTGAGAGAGGGTATCCCTTCCATAAGACCAAATATTGCAATCGTCCATGGTGTAATCTAGAATCAAGAATTTTTTTTTTTAATTACATTTATATGCCGCCCTTCTCCGAAGACTCAGGGCGGCTTACAATTTTTGGAGCACAACCCAATGCGCTCAGCAATAGCCTTCATTCCATTGTATATGCCTGCTTATTACTAAGCGGCATTTTTACAAAGTCAGCTTATTGCCCCCAACAATCTTGGGTCCTCAATTTACCTACCCCGAGAGGATGGAAGGTTGAGTCAACCTTGAGCCTGGTGGGATTCGAGCCTACAGTAATTGTAGACAGCTGGATCTTAAGAGCAGGCATTTAACAGCCTGAGCCACCAAGGACTACAAGAATTTTCTTAATTTCATAATGTGTTTCCCCCTGTACCATTAACAGGTCAGGGGGAGCAATTGGCAGTGGTCTTATCATTGATGTAGTAGCTGGTTTTAGTAAACTACAATGGAACACTGGATGAATCTTCCCTAATAGTTGAAGAAGACTCAATTGGACAGTAACCGGATTGATTATCTTTGAAATTAGGAACGGACCCAAGAATTTTGGCCCCAGTTTCTTACTGGGCAGTTTCAATCTAAGATACTTGGTTGACAAATATACTTTGTCTCCCACTTTAAAGGGCGGTTGAAGGGATCTATGTTTATCTGCCTGTTTTTTATAATTTTTTGCAGCTTCGATCTTCCCACCCTTTCTGTAATGAGTTCATTCATTCTGTTAGGGACCTGGATGTGGGGGTTGTCTAGGTAACTCTGGCATCGGGACAAAGTCCGTTCCAGTGTTGATTTGGAATGGAGTCAATCCCGTGCTGCTATGTACTGCATTATTGTAAGCAACCTCTGCAAAAGGTAATAACTTAGCCCAATTTTCTTGTTGATAATTTACATAGCATCTAATGTATTGTTCAGTCATGGCATTAGCCTTCTCCGCTGCTCTGTTGCAAGCAGGATGGAAAGCTGAGGATAATCCTTGGGAGGATCCAATGGATTTCAAAAATTCCCTCCAAAATTTTGCGGTAAATTGTACCCCTCTGTCTGATATTATTCTATGAGGTACTCCATGTACTCTATAGATATGTTTCACGAACAGCTTTGCAAGCTTTTTCGCAGATGGAAGTCCTTTGCAGGCTATAAAGTGGGCCTGTTTAGAGAATAAATCAATCACAGTCCAAATGATTGTATTCCCTTCACTCTCAGGTAATTCCACAATAAAGTCCATTGTGATTTCTTCCCACAGTTGGGTTGGTTCAGCGACTTGTTGAAGGAGGCCAGGGGTTTTTCCAGTACTGTGTTTCATTGTGGCACAAATTGAGCAACTTTTTACATAGTCCTCAGCGTCAGGTTTCAGTTTTGGCCACCAGAACTGTCTTCTCAGTAAATGTAGGGTTTTTAAAAATCCGAAGCGGCCTCCCAGCCGCGAGTCGTGGCTATGCTTTAGTACCAGTAGTCTTAGGGTTGTGGGTACATAAAATTTAGTCCCTTTCCAAGCTAGTCCATCATTAATTGTCAACTCGGTTTGATGGTCCAGGAACCAAGGATCGGTCAATAGGGCCATTTCCAATTCTGCGGTCAGCTTATCTTCCAGGCGTTTGGGCTTGCGGTTGGCTTGGGCTCAAGTGGTTACTTGGCCTGCCGATTGAGCTCCTGAAATTAAGGCTTGTACTATTTCCTCTCGGTGGCTGTCAAACTGAGGTTTTCTGGACAGGGTGTCCACCAATATGTTTTTCCCTCCGGGGATATATTTAAAGTTGAAGTTGAATCGCTTGAAGTATTGGGCCCAGCAGACTTGTTTAGGTGATAATCTCCTAGGGGTCTTTAGAGCCTCGAGGTTTTTATGATCAGTCCATACCACAAAGGGCTCTGGCACCCCTTCTAGGAAATGCCTCCAAGTCAATAAAGCCCATAGTACGGCAAATGTTTCTTTCTCCCAGACCTCCCACCTTCGTTCTGTGTCAGTTTTTTGGACACATAAGTGCAAGGCATCAGTCAGTTTTGAGAGTCGTTTTGCAGCAGAACAGCTGCCACTGCTACATCGCTCGCATCAGTCTGGACAATAAAAGGCTTGGTTGCGTCTGGGTGTTGGAGGATGGGCTCAGCTGCGAAGAGGCGTTTTAAGGTCTCAAAAGCTTTCTGACAGTTCATGGTCCAAGCCAGGGGTTGATTTGACTTCGGTTTGGTGGGTGACGGGCCAGTTTTTAATAGCTCCGTTAACGGGAGGGCAACTTCGGCAAAGGACGGAATGAATTGTCTATAAAAATTGGTGAACTCTAAAAAACTTTGAAGTTGTTTTCGGGTTCTGGGGGGTTCCCAGTCCAGCACCACTTTCACCTTTCACCTCACGATGAATCCCAGAGTTCACACTAGAGACCATCGTTAGCTGTCTTAATGTTGTGTGTGTGCACACAATGCTTCCACCAATACCACTAGCAAGTGACAGTACTGTAATTATGTGCACACACTTTCACAGATAACTTTTCTAGACAATTGCATCCACCTTTCCAGAGGAGATGGCTGCTTTAATGGTCTGAGAAGCGGGCATTGTTCGCATCAATGCACTTCGCAATTGCTCCCTTAAATCCAGTCCAAACTATCCAATACCAGAATAAAATCTTTGGTTCATGCAGGCTAACATTTTCTCCTTTTCACCACCAGCATCTCCTGTATCACCAGGGTCAGAGTCATAATGGCTTGGCTGTTTGTGTAAGAGTGAACAAAACATCCATGTTTAGAAGCAACAAAGCTGACTAACACTAGCTGCTTTACCTGAAAAGACTTGGTGTCTTCAGCTCTACATTTTGCAGACTATTGTAGCAAAAAGAAGGTGTGGAATCAGATATTTTTACTTTTGGCATAAAGCCATTCACCCCCACATTTTGTATGCTCTGGTCTGCTTATTATCTTCTCCCCCCCCACACACACATACCGTTAATGAGGGGTGATATGTGTGTGTAAAGAGACAGGAAGATGTTCAAGTAGGAAGATGGTGGCATTAAGAGAATCCTAAACAGAGAGTCACTCTGGTGTATTGGTTAAGGCAGCAAGCCAGAAACTGGAAGGTTGGGAGTTTTAGTCCCATCTTAGGCCTGTTAACCTTGGGCCAGTCATTCTCTCTCAACCCTAGAAAAAAGGCAATGGCAAACCTTCCAAAATCTTGCCACAAAAACTGCAGGGCAGGCAGTCTCTAGGAGTTAACACTAACTTGAGGGCATAATAACAATGGCAACTTAAATAAATTGATAGAGAATCTTTCCATTTCCTCAATATCTCTAACCAACACCCTGGTTAGAGAATTTTGAAAGGCAAATACAATCCGATTTATTCTTTGCTTCTGCTTGAATCGGTGCTAAAATTATCTGGAATGGGGTTCAACACCCAGCCCATACTCTATCTTGCACTTCTTTTGAATTTCAGTTGATCTCAACTTCTGAGTCAGCCTGAAGTTCACCAGGTTTTTTTTTTACACAGAAAAAAGAAAGAATAGAGACCCATCAACTTCCCCTAGCAAACAAATGAGTAATTTGTTTCATAATTGCTTAATGGACTTATTGGAAGGAACTGAGTTCCAAATGGAATTCACGTCTGCTTTTATACATTTAAAAGATTTAAAACTCTTGATGAGGTAACAAAATCTAGAAGATGCTCCCACTTAATTCCCGTTAAACTTCTTCTGTTTCTCAGCATTTCCTTTCCTTCAAATGCAGTTTAGTTGCCGCCAGCCTCTCTAGGGAGACTGAAGGGTTCATGGTCCTGGGTGAGGCACGAGTTACCCGTGGGACTTTTTTGGGTTTTATTCTCCAGATGTACTTATATTTATTTTTCTATCCTTGTAGAATGCCACATTTTTAAGCGTTCATCCAGGTTCTTTTTTTTAAAATGAGGGAATGGAATTCTACTCAATTCTAGCTGTGGTTTGGAGTTCATTTTATTGATTACTCTAACTCACCCCTTTCTATACTTAACTTTGTTCTATTTATTTATAATTGTTTATTGAGCTTTTCTTTACAAAATAAACTAAATGGAAAGCCAAGAAGTTCGTCAACAGAAAATTCTATCAAATCGCTAAAAAAAAAATACAATTCCAAATGTGTGCTAAAACAGAACAGGATATTTGTAATGCTATAAGAAATTTTATGTTATTTTATTATTTTATATTTTATTTTACTTTATTTTATTATTTTATTTTATTATTTTATTTATCAAATTTTGAAACCACTTATCTCCCTCATAGAGAATACAAATAATGGAGCTTATAAAACCAGACATATATCTGGAAAGCAAAATCACAAAATTTGTTTCACCTTAGTTATTTTGGCCATGTCAATTGATCAAACTCGTTGGAAAAGGCAGTTAAGAGTCAGCAGTAAAAGGAAATGAGACACTAAAAAAAACACAGTGGCTAGACAACATCAAAGCATAAGTAGGCAGAGCGTAAAAAGAAATGAAAGAAGTCATACAAGATAGGAAACTGCAGAAAACCAGTCCATAGAATCAGTGAGAATCGGACACAATTGAACAAATATTATCAAGAATAATTGTGTTTTTATGTTTTGTGTGACACAGACACAAACACAAACTACTTTTTAAAAATAGAAATAGCTTAAAGTGCCCACATGCACATAGACATACAACAACCCGTGTAAATATTCAAGAGCTTTGGTGGCTCAGGCTGTTAAATGCCTGCTCTTAAGATCCAGCTGTCTACAATTACTGTAGGCTCGAATCCCACCAGGCTCAAGGTTGACTCAGCCATCCACCCTCTCGGGGTAGGTAAATTGAGGACCCAAGATTGTTGGGGGCAATTAGCTGACTTTGTAAAAATGCTGCTTAGTAATAAGCAGGCATATACAATGGAATGAAGGCTATTGCTGAGTGCATTGGGTTGTGCTCCAAAATTGTAAGCCCTGAGTCTTTGGAGAAGGGCAGCATATAAATGTAATTAAAAAAATATTCAAAGCTATCAAACACTTTATTTTATCATTCTATTATTTTACTTTTGTTTCTACTCTCTTCATTTTTTCTTCCTTTTTCTTATTGTAAGCAGCCTAGAGTAGCCCCGTGGCAAATAGGTTGCAACTAAATTTAACAAATCAATAAATACATCCACATCCAAGCTGTGGTTTTTTGTTTTGCTCTTTTAGCTCTGTTACGCTTACAGAGAACAAGGCAAGAGAGAAGGTGGGGAGGAAGGAAGGGAAGGAGAACCGTCTATACTTCTCTGAACACATGAAGCTTAGCAGATGTGCCCTCTGCTTCCGCCAGATAGGCAGCTAAATTTTCTCTTCGGAGAAGCAGGAAGCTGCTTTCAACATCAGCCCAGAATAACAGAATACAAAGTTGGGAGGGACTTTGGAGGTCTTCTAGTCTAACCCTCTGCTCAAGCCATTTTAGATAAATGGTTGTCCAGTCTCTTCTTTAAAACCTTCAGTGTTGGAGCACCCACAACTTCTGGAGGCAAGTTGTTCCACTGATTAATTATTCTAACTGTCAGGAAATTTCTCCTTAGTTCTATGTTGCTTCTCTCCCTGATTAGTTTCCACCCATTGCTTCTTCTCCTGCCCTCAGATGCTTTGGAGAATAGCTTGACTCCCTCTTCTTTGTGGCAGCCCCTGAGATATTGTAACACTGCTATCATGTCTCCCCTAGTCCTTCTTTTCACCAATAGGTTTAATATTAAATATCCAGCAATAGGTTGTCAGGGTGATTGTAATAACCAGGTCCAAAAGGACTTTGAGAACATATCTGGTCTTCCTGAGTGGCAATTCACTAATTCCCACTTTTGAACAGATAAAATGTATAAAAGGACAGCAACAAGAATGATCAGGGAGCTGTTTCTGAAGTAATCTGGTTTAATGTAAAGGGATTTCAAATTCTCCCTCAGAAAGATGTTTGGGAGATAAGTTTGTCTATAAAAGTCTGCCGCTGTATAAGTAATTGTCCATAGAACTAGATTAAATGCAAATTTCAATTGGGCATCTTCATTCTTCAGTAAAATGATCATTAAAGCAGGAGTCTCCAACCGTGGCAACTTTTAAGAGTTGTGGACTTCAACTCCCAGAGTTCCTCAGGCAGCTTTGCCAAGGTTGGAGACCCCTGCAATAAAGGAAGCCTTGATGGTACTTTTTTTAAAAAAAGGAATGATCAGAGGGCTGCAGGCTAAAACATATGAAGAATGTTTACAGGAATTGGGTATGCCTAGTCTAATGAAATGAACTATGGGAGACATATTTGAGGGGTTGCCACAAAGGAGAAAGGTTAAGAAGAAATTTCCTCCCCCTAAAATGAGATATCTGACCATCCACCTATTAACAGTGGCACGGATTTCACTAGCACAATATTGGAAGAAACCGAATGTACCACCGATACACATTGCTATTCAAAAAATTTATGAGTGTGCCCAGTTGGAGAGGCTTACACTCAAAATTAATGGGAAGGAGGATACAGATTACTATCGGATATGGGATAAATGGTACAACTGGGTAGATCAAAAGGGAAAATTCACGCAGAATAAATGAACCTAAGAAACATATTATATTCAGCTGTATAAATGAAATGTATAAGAAATAACAAAGGTCTTAAATTTCCTTTTCTCTTTCATTATTATTTCTATTTGTTATATTTTTTGTAGTCATCACTTAGATAATATGAAGGTATTATTAACTTAACAATAGTTATAAACCAATGATAAGAGCAGTAGAGTATTGTGTGTTATTTAGTGTTTTGGATGTGATAGTTAAGGAAGACGTGCCAGGTATTAGGTAATATGGACTGTTAGTTAATATGGACTATTAGGACTTAACAAATGGGATATCAAATGTAAAGAGTAATGTGTTATTTACATACTAGTGTTTCTGTAGTTTTTAAATTTGTATGTTTTTAATTCTTGTAAATAAAGTTGTTTTTTAAAAAATTTTAAAAAAGAAGAAATTTCCTAACAGTGAGAGCAATCTACAATTGGACAACTTACTTTGGAAGTTGTGGGTACTCCACTACTGGAGGCTTTCAAAAAGAGATGGGACAACCATTTGTCTTAAATGGTATAAAGTATCCTGCTCCAGACTAGAGGACTTCCAAGGTCCCTTCCAATTCTATTATTTATTATTCTACATTTTGAACACTGTCCTAAAGTGACATCACTATTGTTTCTCAAAAAGGCTATATTTATGCCATGGATTTTTCAGCTTGTCTTGCCTATTGAACCTTGAACATAACTCAAGGGGGGGACAGTTTCTCATTATAACCCAACATGGATTTCTCTCTGCCTTTTCCAACCAGACCAAATAATAAAATGGGAACTGAGTTTAAACCCAGACCAAATCTGAAATTCTGTGTCTCTAATATTTACAAAAACATTTGCAATTGTTTATAATTTCTGTGACCCATCAGGCCAAAAATTGTCATGGCTCCCTCCAGTGGTGGGATTCAAATTTTTTTACTACCGGTTCTGTGGGCATGGCTTGGTGGGCGTGGTGTGGCTTGGTGGGTGTGGTTTGGTGGGCGTGGCAGGGGAAGATTACTGTAAAATCCCATTCCCACCCAAGTCCAGGGGAAGGATACTGTAAAATCCTCATTCTTTCCCCACCCCACTAACCTGCTTTCCAGCTCCGTTCTCCTGTACAGGGCAACAAAAGAAGACCCAGCTGGTCAGCTGGGACTTGGTAGGCAGAGAATAGATGGGGTGGGGCCAGTGAGAGATGGTATTCTGAACTACTCAAAATTTATGCTCCAGTTCTCCAGAACTGATCAGAACCTGCTGAATACCACCTCTGGCTCCCTCCCCAGAGTGATAAAGTGTATAAACCTAATAAAGTTGCACAAAATCCTGCAAAGTAAAATTCAAAAGCAACATGTTATTATAAATATCAATACATGATATATGATACCCCTTTTTATCATATAGAAGTCTCACTACTAAATAAAGCAAGGTTTCCCAACCTTGGCAACTTTAAGAAATGTGAATGGACTTCAACTTCCAGAATTCCCCAGCCAGCCATGCTCAAATAACCCAGAATTCCCCAGCCACAAGGTATTTATTGCTAGGGCAAAGATTTAACACAGTCTCTAGGAAATGTTAAGGGGAAAAAGGCAATACTATAGTAGATCTTTATTTTTATAAGTGCATGATAAATGTGTAATATTACTGCTCTGGAGCATTTTAGTAATTCTTCTGTATCTGTGCTTGTGACTCATCACTTACTCATTTCAAAAGTAAAATCATCGCACATGCATAAGTGGCAATGCTAAGGTACAGTTAACCATACCACAAACATTTTTGTTAAACATATACATATTACTTAACAATCATATTGTCTTACACTCACACGGGGGCATTCTATCAGAGGCATTAGGGGTTTCAAAAAATACAAAATGCCAGCTACAATACATA
Organism: Naja naja; assembly: GCA_009733165.1. Lineage (NCBI taxonomy): Eukaryota > Metazoa > Chordata > Lepidosauria > Squamata > Elapidae > Naja > Naja naja. The sequence continues at coordinate 356,968,694 of CM019148.1, forward strand.
TAAAAAGGGCGGGGTTTCGAACATGCAATCTTGGCTGCCATTTTAATTTTTTTAAATTAATTTTTATGAAATAATTTTTTTGCAAAAAAACATACAAATTTAAAGTTTTTTACTTGCTTTTATGGATTTTTCAGTCCTGGGTGGCTAATAATTATTATTAGGGTTGGTTGCAAATCAACCAGATGTTTAGATTGGATTAGGCATTTTTCTCCACCTATTGAATCTTTCCCAAGGACCTGGGATAGGCAGATGTTGTTCTTGTTTGATCGTGTTAAAGGTATCATTACAGGATGTAAGCTGTTCCAAGTAAAGCTGCCTTTTGCAATTGACTGATGGAGTTTTTGTCAATGCCAGTGATGTTCAAGTGGGGCTCCAGATGTTTTGGAATTGCATCTAATGTACCTTTATTAGCGCTTTTATTTATTTATTTTTTTGGCCATAGTTGTTCCACTTCTATTTGCAGGTTTTTGTATTTTGTTATATTCTCCAGTTCTTTCTCTTCTTCTTGAATCAGTCCAGCCACAAATAAAGATCTCTCATCATCAATGCATTAATCTATTCAGATATCTGGTTAAATGAAGCAAAAAGTGGTTAGCAAGAGAAAAGTAAACACATAGAGATGGAAAGATTGCAGGAAATACGACTTCAACAACAGAGTGGTCAATGTCTGGAATACTCTACCTGACTCTGTGGTTTCTTCCCCAAACCCCAAAAACTTGAACTTTAGACTGTCTACTATTGACCTCACCCCTTTCCTAAGAGGTCTGCATGGGGTGTGCATAAGCACACCAATGTGCCTACCATCCCTGTCCTATTGTTTCTTTTTCTTTTTCTTATATGTATCCATTTCATGTATTCATAACTATGTTTATACTCATACCTGTTATCTTATAATTGCTTGACACATAAACAAATAAAATACAAGTGGCTGAACTATCTTCCTCTCCTTCATGATATCTTCTCTTCATTTTAAAGTTGAAAAGATCTTTAGGTGTGATGTCATCAGTTTTTCCTCTGATTGGTTTTTTCCACCTCCATATATGGCAAAGAACCCTTTAGGTTTTGATTATTTCCATCAAGCTGAATATCTGAGAAATTACACTTTTCTCCCACTCTGCTGGTCTCCCAATTGACTCTCAATTCTGTGACCTGTTTTCTTTCCGTTTGATTCTTTGTGGTTAGCAATGAACAGAGTTTGGAGTTCAAACTTCTTGCAAGATCTTTTTTTTTAAATAAAATTTTATTTTTTGAAAACAGACATAGACAAACAGATACATAAAGAACATAAAACATCTTTTTTTGAGAACAGTGTGCTCCCAGGTTGTCACTTCTCCATACAGACATAAATTCAATTACATATTCATCTTATGTATTCTAATCCATATCTTATATCCATTTTCACGATTTTTTTCTATAGCTTTTCCATTTCTCTACTTTCTACAACCTTATTTTTAATTATTCCATTCTTTTCTAATTTCAATTACATTTCTTTTTCTAGTTTTCCATATCTTTCCATTTAATATTTTAACATTTTCATCTGTCCTGTTTACAATTTCATACTCTTTTTCCTTATACATATTTTGGCCTGTAATTGCTAAAGCTGGAGTTATAACACCTTTATATCTTTTAACTATTATCTATTCAATTATTACTCAACACTTAAAGTACACCTTCACAAATCATTTTCTAACATAGCTATCAACTGAATTCTGCTTGGTACATTCCCTTACAAATACACATTAAATTCTTAAACAAGAAACAAAAAACGAAGATATACATATATATAAAATACATATTTCTATTTCAAATTCAGTTCCACCTTTAATATTAATATCCATCTTATTAACAAATAACATCAATTATCATTCATTTTGATCATCTGTATTTCATATTAACTTATTACTATATTTAAAAAACAACATTAAATCCTTTCATGTTTCTTTTAAATTTTTAGATTTTTAAATCATTAAAAACCTTATTCTCTTATTTATTTTTTATTTTATTTATCCTCTATACATCATTTAATTACTAAGAAGAAATATTCCATTGCATCTAACACATTTTCTAATAATATAGCAATATTATCCCATGTATCCTTGCAGAATTCTTTTTAAATTAAACTTTTAACCATTGTCTCTGTGTCTCTTAAATAAATTAATCCCTTTAATCCATGTACGCTTTCCTGTCTCTTTCTATCTTGTTCCAATCCTTTAAAGCTTCTTTTCTTTTCCATCTCTCTCTTTTTGTTCCTTTTCTGTCCAAATCTCCCTTCTGAGATCCCCCCTTCTGCTTCTTTCTGGCATTATAATTACTTTTCAAATTGCACTTTTTGGTGGTTGTTGCTTTAGATCTTAACTTTTTAACTCCCTTTCCCCCCTTCTTCTTTTTACCACACTTAAAACTGCTTGGTCATTAAAGATGGCTTCTTCTTCATCCCACCCTTCTTGTTCAACAAATGTTTCTTGTTGGTTTTGATATTTCAGAATCTCCATTTCCATAAATTGAAATGCGGGGCAAAAAGTCTCTCCTTTTATTTGTGCTTCTTCTTTATATTCTTTAAGTATCATTTTCAGTTCTTCAAGGAGTGATGGCATTTTGAAAAGTTTTTAATTTTTTAAACAACCCTCAATTAATTTTAGTCCATTTCACTAGGATCCACTGCCAAAATTCCAGGAATCATACAATATAATTGTTTCTTGCTTCTTTTCTCACTTTCTCTTTCGAGGGCTTTGTTATCTTGTAACAGGATTGCAGCTAAGATGTATCCTTCTCAAGTCTTTCACTCTCAATACTTTTTAGCTCCAGGTGGTATCCTCCATTTTTCCAGATGCCACCCTCTTTTTGTTTTCCTCCTCTGCTTTCTTTCTCTCTTTTTAAAAGGCTTTTTGATTATTCAAGAAACTTTATCCCTTTGACACTTTATTTTCAGCTAAGAATAGCCTATTAATGTCAAAGAGGATTAATATCAATTCTTATTCAAATCTCTTCTTCTTAACATTTAAGGTTTATTAGAACTGTCAGTTTTAAAGAGGAAGAAAAACAATTCTTTTTCCTTCACTTTCCTTTCGCTGCTTTAGAAAGTCTTTTTTAAGGATAGTATTATTCTTTGTTGCTCAAATTCCAGGTACCTTAAATGGGTGATTTCTTTGTTCAGCCCAGTCAGTTAAACTTTCTCTTTCCAACTTTCTCCTGCATGATCTTGTCCAGTCGGGTTCTTCTTTGAGGTGGTCATTTCTGACCACTGCTGCAGCCGCCTTCGGGAAAGAGAGTAAAAGCCAGCTGGGGAGGAGAGATGTGGCTCTCCTCAACCCTGCTAGCAGTCTCATCCCTCTTCACCACCTCTATGGGGTGGCTTAGCCCCAAAGCCAGCCGGCTCGGGGCGCTCCAGCAGTGAGCACAGATCGAAACCGCGCACAGTCGTGGATTTCGGTCTGTCTCCAAAGAGTCCCAAACCGGAAGTCTTCTTGCAAGATCTGATGAAAGGGACAGAAGGGGGAGAATGAAGAGGAGGTGAAGCTATTAAAATAAAGGAGAAGAAATATGAACTTTAAGCCTGGCTTCAGGGCTTTTTGGTTATGATATTTTAGGAAAAAGCAAGGTTCTTGGCATCTTATTCTAGCAGTGATATTCTAAGGTACAGGTAGTCCTTGAGTTATGAATGGAAATGGTGCCAGCCCATCACGGTCATAACTTGTGATAGTTGGAAAGCAGGTTTGGTGAGTCAGAGGATGCATGCATAATGGTTTTGATCCTCTCCCTTCCTAACTTGATTGAGAAGAGAACTTGAAGAGAAAGGTCAGCAGCTATGTGGCAACTACACACACAAAAAGGCAAGAATCTATAGGGAGAATGGCTTTTTACTTGTCTACAAAGGAGAGGAGGCAGTGGTGGGATTCAAATTTTATTTACTACCAGTTCTGTGGGCATGGCTTAGTGGGCATGGCAGGGGAAGGAGACTGTAAAATCTCCAGTCAGAGGTGGTATTTGCTGGTTCTCCAAACTACTCAAAATTTCTGCTACTGGTTCTCCCTCCTCTGAGGGGAGGTGTTCAAAAAAAGGCAAGATGGTGGCCAGGCCTGTATCACTGAAACTACCTTGATGTTTTTGATACCCCCTGGGAGCTATCATTGCAAGGCATCTCTAAACAACAGGGTGCAACAACAGGGTGAACTTTGACTGTGTGGTAGACATGGAGAATCTTGGTCCACCATACATTTTTATCCTCCTGGAGCTGCTGGGAGCTGTAATTTAGCACAAGAGGGTCAGTCCTTGCTTAGAGGTCAGTAGGGCTGCAAGAAGTTTTGCTGTGGTTCTCCTCTCCTCCCCCAATATTATCTCTACAAAGGGCTGCATAATTGAAGCTGCTGGGGGGAAGATGGGACTTGAGACTCCTTCCTTTATATTTGGGGTTAGGAATTTGGGGAAAACAAGAAGGTCATCTTCCAGTAAGGCCATGCAAACATCATTGACCCCTTTCTTCCTTGACAGGGATATTCATTGTAAGGGAGTGTCCAATTACACGCTCCTAGAGGAAATTCTTTTTTATTATTCATTTCTGATAAGTGATAATAAATTATCAAGCTCAATTGCTGTAAGCCACAACATTGCAGAATGTCTGCCAATGCTGCACGCTGTGGAGACTTTCTATGCTCCTTGGAGAGTTAAAATACAATCTCTAATGCACCTATTCCACTAAGATGTAATTTCTGGACCAGACTTCTCCAAGATGTTACTTTTGGGTTGGGTTAGACTACAACTTTCATCAACTTTTGCAAAGATGGAGTCACTCAAAGCCTCTCCACAGCTGGCATTCTGGCTTCTGTATAAATTGGTCCATAGCTTCCACCAATCTGACAATTAGCTGTGCTCTCTAGGGCAGGGGTCTCCAAACTTGGAAACTTTTAAGACTTGTGGACTTCAACTCCCAGAATTCCTCAGACAGCAAATTATGAGACTCTAGAGCAGTGTTTCCCAAACTTGGGAACATTAAGATATGTGGACTTCAAGCAGAGGTGGTATTCAGCAAGTTCTGACAAGTTCTGGAGAACCGGCAGCAGAAATTTTGAGTAGTTCGGAGAACTGGCAAATACCGCCTCTGACTGGCCCCGCCCCCATCTATTCTCTGCCTCCCGAGTCCCAGCTGATTGGCTGGGTCTTCTTTGGTTGCCCTGCACAGGAGAACGGAGCTGGAAAGCAGGTTAGTGGGGTGGGGAGGAAATGGAGATTTTGCTGTATCCTTCCCCCTGCCATGCCCACCAAGCCACACCACGCCCACCAAGCCTTGTCCACAGAACCGGTAGTAAAAAATTTTGAATCCCACCACTGGCTGGCTGAGGAATTCTGGGAGTTGAAATTCACAAGTCTTAAAATTGCCAAGTTTGGAGAGGCTGCTGTAGGGTGATCACGGGAGCTGTAATCCAGTACATCGAAAGATTCCTTAGGACAGTGGCCTAGGACAAGGACAGAGACCTTCTAACAGCTCTCCCCAGCTGGCTTCTGTCAAGGAAAGTCAATGGAGAAGGAACATTACAAGTCATAGTCACATGATGTCACCACTGTGATTCACTTAACAACCATGGCAAAAAAAAGTCATAAAAAGGCACAATCATCTGATGCCTCTCTTAACAACTGCATGGCTTAACGACAATTATTCCTGCCCCCTTTTGCAGTCATAAGTCAAGGACTATCTGTAAAGATTAAGTTAAAGGCTTCTCCTGTCCAAGTCATCAGTAGCATACACTAAAGCCAGTGATTAAAACATATTATACAAATCACTTAAAAATCAATTTAATTAAACATACATAAGACCATGATGACAAGAGGATTAAAATCAGATTGTTATGTGTGTTGTGCTTTCCCCTTGTCACATAGCTCTCCACCCCATGTCTTGCTCTTTCTCTCGCATAGGCAATACATCTTTTTCTGCTAAAGATCTGTCAGATGTGATAAAAGCTCATGAACCTTCTCAGTTCAGACGAAAGATCTTGCGGTGGCCTGCTTCTTGTTAATTTTGGCATGCAGAATTCCAGCCAGCTGCAGCTGAAAAATTACCAGGCCTGAAGAGGGAAGCAGCTGCTGTCATAGAGAGGCTAAGAAAGAAGGACTTGCACATCACCTCAAGTTCAGCCTCTTCTGGAGGAAGTCACCTGTAGGAGAAACTGTGTTGTTCTTTTTGCAGAAAGTCAACACTAAAACTTGCAGGTTCTTAAAATTATCTTATAACCATTACATTAAGCCTGTGCTGTGGTTAGTTTCTGTGGCGCTGTTATATGCCTGCAAAACATCTCCAGATGGTCTGCAACATCAAAAATATATGAATGCATTCAGTCATATCCTATCTATGCGCTACTAAAACTCTCATGTTTGTAACCTTTAACTGGGCCAAACAGCGCATCACAGGGCAAAACATTTTCAACCAAGATACCCTCATCTGGCTTAATTTACAGAATGCCGAGACTCATGACTCCTGTGAGAATAAAATTTTGGAAGGTTTCTGCCATTTCAGTCCTGCTGTGCTGCTGCTGTTCAGCACCACTGCTATGCTGCCATGGTCATGTGATATTCCCTGACACCTTCCCACAACTCAATGGGTGGAACACCAGTAGGGAGGAAGTCAGTGGGGATCATGTAACTGTGACTAATGGCAGGAGCATGACAGTGGATTTGAACTTGCGACTTCTTTCCTGGAAAGCTTGCAGGGAGAAAGTGTTGGAATTTGTTGTTGGAATGTATTTTTATGCAACAATTACAGTAGTATGTAGCTAGTAGATGGCAGTGTTTACAAGCTGGGATCTATGGTATATGCTCTTTTGTTCTAAATAGGGTTTCCTGTTTCCTGTTACAGTTATATAGTTGAGCAGTAAAGCATGTGGTGACTGTACTCTTTGTTTTCTCTGTGTGGTGCTTTATATAAACGGAATTTCTAACAAAGTCCCCTTACAGGGACAGTCTCCTGTACCCGTGCAATCTCCACCAGTCCCTCTAAGCTCCTGCCAGCCACTCATACTGTCTCTTGCTCCCTTCTCTATCTACTGGTACTTATCTACCTGTTTTATCTTCCCTTTAGAGAGTTTCCAAACTTGGCAAACTTAAGACTTGTGGACTTCACTTCCAGAATTCCCAGCCAGCCATGTGTGTTGAAGTCCACATAATTTAAAGGTCCCAAGGCTGGGAAACACTGCTCTAAAATCTTGTAACTTCAAGAAAGAAGTTACTGTGGGTCCAACAACCTAACTCTTTACAAGTCCCCTTTCCCCCAGATAACTTTGTAAGATTTAAGATTAAAAGTGAAGGTTCTAGATCCACACTTAGAGCAGCTGAAATAGAAGGTAGCCTCCACTATTGTAACTCTAGACTCTCTAACTCAAGATAAAGTGCCGAGAAGAGTAACAAGAAGGATTAGGGGGAGGCTAAAACATATGAAGAATGGTTGCAGGTATTGGGTATGTCTGTCTAGTGAAAAGAGGGACTAAGGGTGACATGACAGGAGTATTCCAATATCTAAGGGGCTTCCACAAAGAAGGCAGGGTCAACCTATTTAAACAATGGATGGAAACTAATCAAGGAGACAAACAACCTGGAAATGGGCCTTGGTGGCTCAGGCTGTTAAACGCCTAGCACTTAGCTCCAGCTGCCTACAATTACTGTAGGCTCGAATCCCACCAGGCTCAAGGTTGACTCAGCCTTCCATCCTCTTGGGGTAGGTAAATTAAGGACCCAAAATTGTTGGGGGCAATTAGCTGACCTTGTAAAAATGCTGCTTAGTAATAAGCTGTGGTTTGGAGCTCATTTTATTGATTACTCTAACTCACCCCTTTCTATTCTTAACTTTGTTCTATTTATTTATAATTGTTTATTGAGCTTTTCTTTACAAAATAAACTAAATGGAAAGCCGAGAAGTTCGTCAACAGAAAATTCTATCAAATCGCTAAAAAAAAAATACAATTCCAAATGTGTGCTAAAACAAAGAACAGGATATTTGTAATGCTGTAAGAAATTTTATGTTATTATGTTATTTTATTATTTTATATTTTATTTTACTTTACTTTATTATTTTATTTTATTATTTTATTTATCAAATTTTGAAACCACTTATCTCCCTCATAGAGAATACAAATAATGGAGCTTATAAAACCAGACATATATCTGGAAAGCAAAATCACAAAATTTGTTTCACCTTAGTTATTTTGGCCATGTCAATCGATCAAACTCGTTGGAAAAGGCAGTTAAGAGTCAGCAGTAAAAGGAAATGAGACACTAAAAAAAACACAGTGGCTAGACAACATCAAAGCATAAGTAGGCAGAGCGTAAAAAGAAATGAAAGAAGTCATACAAGATAGGAAACTGCAGAAAACCAGTCCATAGAATCAGTGAGAATCGGACACAATTGAACAAATATTATCAAGAATAATTGTGTTTTTATGTTTTGTGTGACACAGACACAAACACAAACTACTTTTTAAAAATAGAAATAGCTTAAAGTGCCCACATGCACATAGACATACAACAACCCGTGTAAATATTCAAGAGCTTTGGTGGCTCAGGCTGTTAAATGCCTGCTCTTAAGATCCAGCTGTCTACAATTACTGTAGGCTCGAATCCCACCAGGCTCAAGGTTGACTCAGCCATCCATCCTCTCGGGGTAGGTAAACTGAGCACCCAAGATTGTTGGGGGCAATTAGCTGACCTTGTAAAAATGCTGCTTAGTAATAAGCAGGCATATACAATGGAAGGAAGGCTATTGCTGAGCGCATTGGGTTGTGCTCCAAAAATTGTAAGCCGCCCTGAGTCTCCGGAGAAGGGCGGGATATAAATATGAATAAAGAAAAATAAAGAAAAAAACTTCCTAACAGTGAGAACAATAGAACAGTGGAATGTCTTGCCTTCAGAAGTTATGGGTTCTCCATCACTGGAAGTTTTTAAGTAGAGATTGGACAATCATTTGTCTGAAATGGTATAGCGTCTACTGCTTTTGAGCAGGGTTGGACTAGAAGACCTCCAAGGTCCCTCCAGTTCTGTTATTCTGTTATTTTGTTATTCAATTGGTTCAAATCCCACTGAGTATAAAAGGCACTGTAAATATATGATCCTCTAGTTTTAACCCATCAGCATTAGTTTCTTGACTTCTGATCTAGTTTTAGCACAACCATTTTTATTTCATTATAGCAACTGTAGTTCTCCAGCACTTTTTTTTTTTTTCCATCTTTGTGGACCTTACTTAATTGATGTTTAATTTTTTCCTAATGGATAGTTAACTGAATCAGCCACTTTTAGCATTATTAGGCAATCATAATTTTTGAGTTTGTTTTCTGCCAATAAAAAGGCAAAAGAATAAAATGTGCTACTGTGTTAACTTTAGTCTCCTTTTCTTCAATCCAGAAATCTGTTTTTTTTTTTTAAAAAGTGGGTGTAGGTGTAAAATGTAAAAGAGAATGAGATTCAAGAAAAGCTACAGTTGTTGGAGTAGTATTTTTTTTAATTACAAGTAGCCAACTTAACCACGATTCATTTAGTGACCATTTGAAGTTGCAATGAAAAAAGTGGCTTGCAAAAGGTACCCATGTTTACCATCATTGCAGCAATCCACCTCCTCAAGATCACATGATCAAAATTCAGGTGTTTGACAACTGGCATGCAAGGTAGTTGTCAGGGTTCCAAGTAACATACCCATAGCAAACAAAACCCTGAGGCAGGCAATTTCCTCAAAGAATAGGTTTATTGAATATTGGCACATGCTGGTGAACACCGACTCTGATTCTTCCTGTGGTTTGCACCTAGTTAAAAGAAAAGTTAGTCACTTTCTCAAAACAATCAGTCACATGGTCCAATCAGGATGCTGTCCTGCTAGGTGACTCCAGTCCCCTCCTTCTGAGCACCTGCAGGAGTGTCCTTGGCCCCCAAGAGAAAGTATTTTGTTTTGACTACAACACCCCAACTATCTCCATTCCCCCCTCCCTATCTCTCTCCTTCAGTGTGTCAGCACCAAAGTCTCAAAATGGCCTCAGTCAGGCCAGCTTCAGGGTTGACAGTAGTCCTTGACTTATGGCCATAATTGACCCCAAAATTTATGTCGCCAAGTGAAACATTTGTTAAGTGAATTTTGCTCCATTTTACAGTCTTTTCTGTCACAGTTGTTAAGTGAATCATTGTAGTTGTTAAGTTAGTAACATAGTTGTTAAGTGAATCTGGCTTCCCCGTTGACTTGGCTTGTCAGAAGGTCACAAAAGGTGATCACATGACCCCAGGATACTGCAACCGTCACAAATATGAGTCAGTTGCCGAGCCTTTGTATTTTGATCACATGACCATGGGGATGCTGCAGTGGTCATAACTGTGAAAAATTGTCATAAGTCACTTTTTCCAGTGTTGTTGTAACTTTGGACTGTCACTAAAGAACTCTTGTAAATTGAGGACTACCTGTATTTATGATGGCTGCAGTGGCCCAGCCTGGGTCATGTGATCACCATTTGTGATATTACCAACCAGCTTCTGACAAGGAGAGACAATGGGAAGCCAGATTTGCTTAACAACCATGACAAAAAAAGTGATAAAATCAGGCAGGAGTCACTCAACAACTTCCTTGCTTAGCAATGGAAATTCTGACCCAAATTGTGGTCATCACTCAAGGATCACCTGTATTACATTTTCCAAAGGATGGGGAGGGTGGAGCAATAATGCATGGACTTAATTGGAAGAGGCGGGAATAATAAAAAAATGTTTATGTTTATGTTTATTTGGATTTATATGTCGCCCCATCTCCGGGAGGACTCGGGGTGGCTCACACACGAACGCAACACATATACAATTATTAAAAAATGTGTTAATCCAATCCAAATAAAACCTAAAATTACATACTAAAATAGCCAATTAAAACCCCAACCACTCTCAAGCCAGGCCGGCCTGTAAAAACAGCCAGGTCTTTAGATTGTGGTGGAAGGCGTGCAGGTCAGGAGCCAACCGTAGTCCCAGGGGCAGCTGGTTCCACAGGGTGGGTGCTCCCACCAAGTAGGCCCTCCCCCGGGGTGCCGCCAACCAACATTGAGTGATGCTGCCAACCGACAATGAGTATTGTGTGGTTCTATATGGTAGGGGATGCATCCCCCAGAGGCAAAAGTGGCACTAAGATGACTTTAAAGGAACCCAAAGGTGCTTTTTCAAGAGGCAACTGGACTTTCCTGTTTTTCTCTGAAGACATTTCACTTCTCATCCAAGAAGCTTCTTCAGCTCATGAAGAATCTTCCTGGATGAGAAGCAAAACATCTTCAAGGAAAAACATAGAAAGTCCAGTTGCCTCTTGAAAAAGCACCTTTGGGACATCTATGACCTGGATGACTGAGAATCTCCATAGACTTTAAGGGAAGTTGAGTGATGTGGGTCAAACTTACATCGAAAGCACCTTCTTAGCAGCATGGCAGTTTGGATTTTGCTTTATTTTATTTAGTAGAAAATAAAGCAAAATCCAAACTGCCATGTTTCTAAGACGGCGCTTTCAATGCAAGTTTGACATATACCACCTTTATTTTTTTTACAAACAACTCCGTGATGGTGAATGTTATGTATGTAGGTTTGAATGTCATTGGTTTAGTTTGAATTGTTCTTGTAAAATGTCAAATATGATTGGTTTGAAAAGTGCGGGAAAACCCTGCACTCTGATTGGCTGGCAACTGCGGCTGCTGGCTATAAGTAGCAGCCGTAGCCCAGCCAAGACGGGTCCATTCGAGCTGTAGTCACTAATAAACTCTTCACTGAAGCTCTTCGCGTCTGACTCTTCATGCAAACTTAACACTGGCGACGAAGGTGGGATTCCCTTGAAGAGAAGATGACGCGGAAGACAAGCCCTGACAGCCCCTGGGCACCCTTCAGCTAACGGCCGGGCTGAACAAATGATACGTTTTACCAAGGAAAAGCTTCAGCAATTGGGTCCTGGGGACATCACTGAGAAAGTTGAAAAACTTCTTAGTGTTCAGCACATCCTAACCCATCAACTAACTTATCCCCAGCAGAGTTGTTGATGGGTAGGAAACTTAGGTCTTCCCTTGACCGCCTTCATCCCACTTACACTCCAACGCACCACTAGATTCCACTAGCAAAGTTCACACGTTCAATGTGGGTGGTTCTGTTTATGCTAAGAACCTTATGGGTGAGCCTTCATGGCTTCCTGCTGAAATAACTCAAATCACAGGCCCTCGTTCTTACAGGGTACAAACAGAGGATGGAGTCCTCTGGAGCAGGCACATTGATCAGCTTAGATCCAGGTTACCTCAGGAACATCGCAATTGTTCCTCTCTAGTTCCCATACCTAATGCTTTTTCTAGGGGAGGGGAGGAACATGAGGATAATCAGCAAACAAGAATCAACCCCATGTGTAACGAGCCATTATGACAGGAACCATTCCAAAACCTGTCACAATGCCAAAATCCATCCTTAGAAGTGGAAGATTGTACATCACTACCTAACTTGGGTGCTGACATTGGGCTGGAGATGGGTTGGGAGGAGAGACCAGATTCTAACAATCAAACAGGGTCTTCTTTCACAGGAAGTCCCAGTAGGGAAATGTCAGCAGACACATTTCCTCTCTCACTGGGTGAGAAGGTTAAAACTTCTGAACCACGAAGGTCTCAACATACACGTAAGAGCCCCACCTATTTAAAAGAATACATTAGATAGGTTGGGGTTTGGTATGGACTGAACCTAGTGGGAGGGGTGTTATGTATGTAGGTTTGAATGTCATTGGTTTAGTTTGAATTGTTCTTGTAAAATGTCAAATACGATTGGTTTGAAAAGTGCGGAAAACCCTGCACTCTGATTGGCTGGCAACCGCGCTGCTGGCTATAAGTAGCAGCCGTAGCGAGCCAAGACGGGTCCATTCGAGCTGTAGTCACTAATAAACTCTTCACTGAAGCTCTTCGTCTGACTCTTCATGCAAACTTAACAGTGAACATATCCAACACACTTTCCTCCTCCTATTTTCCCCATAACAATAACCCTGTGAGGTGGGTTGAGCTGAGAGAGAATGATTGGCCCAGAGACAGCCAGTAGGCTTTCATGCCTAAGGTGAGACTAGAACTCACAGTCTCCTGGTGAGTGGGCGGTTAGCCAGCAAGCTTTCATGCCTAAGGCTAGACTGGAACTCACAATCTTCTGATTTCTAGTCTAGCAGCTTAGCCACCACACCACTGGCTCAGCTTTAGCTCTTCCTCCCCCCAATAAAACATCTGTTCCATCTGGGGTGGGAATCCCTCATCCATTCCAGCGTTCGCAGCTGGAATGCAGCTTTCACCTCTTTGCAATGTCCAGTCCTGATTCATTTTCTCTTGCCTCATCGTCAATTCTAGGCCCTGGGGATTGAAATGGATCTTATTGTCTTCTGCTGCACATGTGTTCTCTCTTAGCAGTCTGGAATGACCTTCCCAAAGCAACCTTCAATTACAAAAATAATTAAATTCCCTTTCCCGCTGAGTTCCACAGACCCCTTCCTCTTCTGAGCAATGAGTAGGCTTCTGCAGATGCAGCCAACCTCTGGTCTAGAATCTGGTGGCCCCTCCCTTCTCCCACCCTCCCTTCCTTCTCTTCTGTGCTTTGTACAAATGCAGGCGGTTTAGACAGACGCTGGGCTGCCCCTGAGCCAGAGACACCAACTTCTCAGTTCCCAGTTGAAAGGTAGGTGGCCAATCCCTGGATCTCCTCTGCTTGCTCTTGGCAAACTGTTTTTCTGATTAAAGAAGGACCGTTCTGATACCAAGATGCAGGCAGAAATCAACAGTGTCATGGAAAGAAGTAAACTGAAAATTTGTTCCTTTGGAAGTTGCTAAGGTACAAAAATGATAATCCACAAGAAGAAAAAGTGAGAAAAGAAGCAGGGAGGAAGATTGGAAAATAGTAATGTTCTTCTCTTCTCTTCTCTTGATGAAGATAGTAAATAGGGACAGCAAATGATGAGAACATTGGCAGATAAATTAGGTTTATCTACCATAGAGTAAACTACTTTCCAAAATGCTGTGTCAAAATTTGCTATTTTTATGCTGAGTCAGTTTCTTCATTGAAAAATCCTTAATCACTTAATGTGAGGAACTTCATTAGCAGGCTTAGCACCCTCTAGTTTAATTGGTGTTGAGACTTCAGAGGATGGCTATTCCCTCTCTCTTTCAAAGAGACATTCCAAAATAAGAACCATTCTCCAGATTACATTTGCTTCCGTATACTAATGTTCCAAGTGGGAACTTAATGAGAAGGCAAATTGTTTGTGGATACCAAATGGTTTCCCTCCTCTTATATATAAGCAGGAGAAGCAATGAATCAGAATAGCTTGTTTGCAAGTTATCAAGAGCTGAGTCTTGCTCTGACATCCAGAAGTAAAGGCTTACGGTATGTCTTTTCACAATGCGTATTGGTAGCTGATGGAACTCCATGCCACTATATGTGATGATGGGCTTCAGAAGAGATGAGATGCATTCATACTGTAGATAAGGAAGAGGGTTGTTGAAGGTTGATTCAGCTGCTAGGAACTTTCATTTGCAGAAGCAAAACTACAACTTATGTAAACTAAAATTATGGAACCGGCTGCCCCTGGAGCTTCGGGTGGCTCCCAACCTCCAGTCCTTCCAACGGGGCCTGAAAACATGGTTGTTCCAACTTGCCAACCTGGAATGAGGAGGGGGATGGGGGTTTTAATTTGAATAGTGTTATTTTAAATTAGATTATTGGGTTTCATGTTTAATTTCTTTTTAAATTGTATAGTATTTATATTTATAGTGTTTTTATGATTGTATGCTGCCCTGAGTCCTTCGGGAGATGGGGCGTCATAGAAATCCAATAAATCAAATCAAATCAAATCAATAAAAGCACATTAGAAGGTACAAGAAACCCAAAGGAATGGATTATAATCTTTCATCTCTAGCTTGGAAGAAATCAATTGATGTTAGAACACAGTGGTTTTTGGCCATGCGGTTTAAATTTGTGAGGCTTGTAGATGAGCCTGTGAATCATAAAAAATCATGATCTCCTTTAAATAATTGTTGTTTGAGCTTTTAGTCTCTTGTCTGTCATAATTTGGCTGCAAGATAGTTTTCTGTTTCCCTTATCTCCCTGGTCTACTTCCTAAATTGTTGGCACATTTTTGTGTGAAAATTCCCTGTAGTCCAGTGCTCAAATCTGAGGCTCCAGATGTGTGAGAGAGCCTGTCTCCTAGTTATTGATTTATTTTATATATTAAATGCATACATTTATGTTGATAATTATTTCTTGTTTACAGTTTTTTATGTTTTTAAGCTTTTTATTATTTTAATGTTAAAAGTGGCCCAAAGTCATTTATTTGAACGGGGTGGTTATCTAAATCTATGAAATAAAAATAAGTAACAAATAGGAGAACTTTGTACCCATCCTCCGGTGTGAACACAATTTGACCGACTGCTGGTGTTCTTGGCTTCTTTTAAATTAAAATTATAGACTTCAATCGTTAGGAAGCAGCAGGGCGATTCAGCCCTTTCTGGAACAAATTTGGGAGAGCCACTTTGGTCTAGTGCAGGCCAGGGGTGGGCAATTAATTTTCCCAAGGATGTTCACATGAGAAACTGGGACTGTTGTGGAGGGGCGAACCAACAGGGCTGTGAAGGTGCGTAGAAACACACGTGCATACATACGTAAATTGAAAAAAAATAGCAGTCGCCTTCAAAATAAAAGCAACACAGTATGCATAGTCATACTTATTTATATTTGATTTCTAATTTCCAATTGACCTCACGAGGGCCACAGAGGGACTGCCAAAGTGCCAGTTGTGACCAGTGGTGGATTAAGGCTCACTGCTGCCCTAAGCACTGACAAATCTTGGTGCCCCCACTCCTTTGTACATATTGTACAAACAAAGCCATATTCTCAACTTTGTGGTGCCCCCTTTGGGCCTGGTATCCTAAGCACGTGCTTAGTCTGCTTAATGGTTAATACATCAGTGGTTGTGTCCCATGGGCTGTAAAATGCCCGGTCTGGTCTAATGGTGAAGGTACCAGGCTAGAAACTAGGAAACTATGAATTCTAATCCTGCCTTAGGCCACCTGAGTGATTTGGGGCAAGTCACAATTTCAGCCAAACCTACTTACAGGGTTGGTGTTGTGGGGAAAATAGGAAGAGAAGGAGTATTAGGTATGTTTGCTGTCTTGAGTTACTTATAAAAAATAATAAAGGGATAAAAATAAATAATATATTTCTATTTTCTTGATTTATCCATTGCCTCATGCTTAAGCCCTGCATCTTCTTTTGTGTGTGAGGAAAAAACAGACGAATAAAGCCAAGAAAACATAGAAAATAGATTTGAAGATGGAAATGCTTTCGACTTTCCAGACAAAAAGAGTGAGATTTTGATATGGAGCAAATAAAAAGTGCTACAAAAGGGCTGAATGCCTCTGTTCAACACAGTTTTTCCCAACAGGAAGTCAAAAGTTGTGCTGGATTATAACATCCATCATAACCAGCAGTGGCTGGGGAAAATGGCCATTGCAGTCCCACACACCATTTTCCTTTTCTGCCTTCTATCAACATCAGGTTTATTTTTTTTACCACTGAGGCATATTTTCCCCATTTCTACCCCACCCACCCACATTTGGCTGCCAAAAGATGAAACTTTCCCTCTGTTTGCACAACTTTTGAATCTCCAAATATTTGGTAATGCCTTTCAGTCTGGATATAAACATTTCATTTGTATTAAAACAAACCAGCAATCCATCAGTTCTGGTCATGTTTTAGCCCAGGCACGGTTTTGGGGACATTCACAAGTTAGGGGCACATTGTGTTGTGAAAAGGGGAGAGATGGAGGGCAGGCAGGAATTAGGAACCATACATTCCCAGGGCTGGGGAAATGATAAGATGGTCCAGATTCAGCTGTAGCTTGCTGTTTGTGGAATACAATCGAAGGACATCATGAACTCAGAATACTGAATCAATCACAGTTTTGTTTTCAAAACATGTCACATACAGAAAACTGTAAAATAGGAAATAAATACCATTAACACAAACAAGTTGCTCTTAGAAAAATGTGTGTGTGAGAGGTGGGGAGCTATTGCTGCTTTCAGATGTTTGGAGAAGTTTCTCTCTGGATCATGCTTGGCTCCAAATTATTCTCAATCATTTTTCACGCTACTCCACCACATTGTTTCTTTGTGCTGGGCAGGGTTGTCTCCTTCTGAAGCAAATAACCATAGAGCCATAATGTTAGTGGGTTTTTGTTTTTAGGGACAGAGGATCATCTAGCTCAGAGGTCTCCAAACTTGGCAACTTTAAGACTTGTGGACTTCAATTCTCAGAATCCTGGGAGTGTCACGACTCCAAAGACAAATGACATGGAGCCATGACACTTGAAAACCATGTCAAGAACGACATGGCAAGAATATGTACTCTACTCACACATGAATCCTAAACCTGGTGGTGGTGGCACATACGGAGCAGAGGGTTCTATGGATTCACTGATGACGTTAATTTGGTATTAGCCATAACTTCCCTGGATGTCGGGCGGTGAGGGCGTCCAGAAGGCAACACTAAGTAATGTGACATTAATTAACATTACTAAGTAAGAGGTAACTGTATAAATACAGCTCTGGGTTGCAGAGCAAGCCAGAGCTGACTTTAAGTGTATGTTGATGGTCGTTACCCACGATTTGGAGAGTAAGGCAAATAAACCTTTCCTTGACGATATCCGAGTGATTGTCATTCTCTTACCCCTGACGTTTGGTGAACGGCTGTGACAGGGAGTTTAAGTCCATAAGTCTCAAAGTGGCTGAGTTTGGAGACCCCTGATCTAGCTCAACACTTCAAAAAAGATAACCCAGGGGTGGGCTGCTGGGGGTTCGCAGAGGTTTGGGAGAGCCCCTAGCTAAGATTCTGTGCAGTTCAGAGAACCCCCAAATCCCCCGCCTGGCTGGCCCCACCCACCCTGCCCCATCCTTCTCCCCCAAGAGTCCCCACACGGTTCATTTGGGATGCAGGTAAGTACAGGGCATGCGTAGAGGCTTGGGGAGGGCGAAAAACAGGCCTCCAGGACAGTGGTGGGATTCAAATATTTTTACCACCAGTTTGGTGGGTGTGGCTGTGCGTGCGTGCACACACTTTGCGTGCACACACACACCAAACGCACACTTTGCACAGGCACAGAGGCATTCCAACTCACCTCCTGCAAGCCTGCACTCTCCCAGTCGCTTCAGCAGCTGTTGCACAACACTCTGCTTTGCCGCGCAAAGCAGCTGCGCTTCAAATTCAGAGGATAAAGGTGAGTATAAAGGTAACTGCAGAGTGGCGGAGAGAACTGGCTCGGTCTCCGCTGCTCATCGCCAATACCAGCTTGGCAGAACTGGGCTGAACCGGTAGAATACCACCACTGCTCCAGGAAATTCGGGAAGGCTGGAAATGGGCCTATTTCTGGCTTCCAGAGGGCCTTCAGAGCCTGAGGAGGCTGTTTTTGTCCTCCGGAGGCTCAACAAAAGCCTCCAGAGCCCAGGGAGGGCAAAAATACCCCCCTCCCCACCGTGGTGCAGGGGGCCGACTGGGCCACACCCACCATGGCCATGCTCACCCAGCAACTGGGCAGCGAACCCTTTGCTAAAATTTTTGAAGCCCACCCCTGAGATAACCAATGGTTAATGCTGAGCCAGAGATGTTGCTGCCTGTCCATATTCAGGCAGGTGTAGCTGCTCTTAATTATCATTTGCCTGATTTTGCGTGCCGCTATGATGGAAAGTTGGCAACCTTGTGTGTTATTTCAGGATTGATGTTGAAAAGTAGAAATGGTTTATAGTGTTGATTTGTGAATCCTGTTTTGTTGGTCAGGAGCCCAGCTCAGTGAGAGGATCCAGACCAAAGCATCCCAAAATGTTAGCTGCTTAAGCGTCTACTTAATCCATTCATTAATTACTTTCTAAATAAATGATTGCACTGGTGAATAGGTTTAAAGAGGGACCAATCTTAATGTTCTTTTTATTTTATTCCCTACTCCAAACTCTTGTCTCCGCATTCCCAGAGCCAAAAGTTCAGTCCCATCCCCTCTAAAGACCACACAGTCACTGGGAGGCTCCCTGCAATTCCCAAAATCAAAGTTACCCACCACAGAAAAGCAGGTTACTATGTATATTTGAATAAGTGAATGAAGGTAGTAGGAAAGAAGCTTTATTCGACCAGATATATAAATGTCTAAATTTCAGAAGTATAACACTCTACCATCACTACCTGAGGTGGTATTCAGCAGGTTCTGACCAATTCTGGAGAATCAGTAGCGGAAATTTTGAGTAGTTTGGAGAACTGGCAAATCCCGCCTCTGACTGGCCCAACCCCCATCTATTCTCCGCCTCCCAAGTCCCAGCTGATTGGCTGGGTCTTCTTTTGTTGCCCTGCACAGGAGAACGGAGCTGGAAAGCAGGTTAGTGGGGTGGGGAGGGAATGGGATTTTGCAATAACTTTCCCCCAGGAGTGGGGTGGGAATGGAGATTTTACAGTATCTTTCCCCTGCCATGCCCACCAAACCACACCCACCAAACCACACCACGCCCACCAAGTCACGCCCACTGAACCAGTAGTAAAAAAAAATTAATCCCACCACTGATCACTATGTTAATTTTTCTCCATTAAACCATTAATATCCGTGCCACTTGCTCACCTCCATCTAATAACTAATGAAAGATGGTAAACTGAGCAATAGGATAATATTCCGTGGTGAAGTTTTGTCCAATTCTTATCAGTTTTTTTCTGTATCTTTGTCTATCTTGGTAGAAAAGGCAGCAATCTTTGCAATAGTGGTGAATATCTGTAGCTCGGGTGTAGGATGAGGGTGAAGGTTTGTTCTCTGTGCTTGTGGGTTGGTTTCCAAACGTTTCATTATCAGGCTAAGTAACATCTTCAGCAGAGTTTAGGGGAGTTGTTGTTGTTGTTGTTTTAACATTTAAATACTTTTTGCTCTGGGTGTAGGTAATCCTTGACTTGCAATCACAATTGGGTCCAGAAAATTGGTGAAGTTGTTTGTTAAGTGAGATATGTGATCATGGGATGCTGTAACTTTTACAAGTTGCACTACAATTGCCAAGTACCTGAGTTATAGTAAAAGAGCCACAGGGAAGCTGCGGCAGTTGCAAATGTGAGGACCCATCATAAGTCACCGTTTTTGGTGCTGTTGTAACTTTGAACAATCACTAAACAAATGTTCATACATCGAGGATTTCCTATAAAGCTGAGTCTACTGCTCCCTAGAATTTTTGCAAGAAAATTGTGGCTAGGGGCACTCAGAAACCCTGATTGGAGGCAGCTGATGCAGAAAATGAAAGCCCAATCTTGGAAAGACAAAATATAATTAGCAATTATGAGTTTAGCTGCCCCCCTAATCAGATGAATATTATTCCATTTAGTAAATGTGATTGATAACTATGGTAGCCAGCTCTTCCTTTAGGAATATTGTGCCTAATACAATGAGGAAAAGGGTGTTATTGCCACCTTTTATGCCCCTTTCTAAAATGGATGCAGAGCTGAAAGAAGCCATTGAGGTCATCAAGTCCAACCCGCTGCTTAATTTACGAATCCTGACTGGGGAATTCTGGGAGTTTTTTTTTTTAATTATTTATATGCCACTTTCTCCAAGACTCAGGGCTGCTTACAATTTTGAGCACAATCCAATGTGCTCAGCAATAGCCTTCATTCCATTGTATATGCCTGCTTATTACTAAACGGCATTTTTACAAGGTCAGCTAATTGCCCCCAACAATCTTGGGTCCTCAATTTACCTACCCCGAGAGGATGGAAGGCTGAGTCAACCTTGAGCCTGGTGGGATTCGAGCCTACAGTAGTTGTAGACAGCTGGATCTTAAGAGCAGGCATTTACAGCCTGAGCCACCAAAGCTCAAGTCCACATGTCTTAAAGTTGCTAACACTGAGAAACACTGATCTGTGGTATATGTGGTATATGTATGTGTACATGTGTGCATGTATTTGTGTGTGTTTCTGTGTGAAAATCTGCAAGATGGCAGGTAGGGCATTGCAAATGAAGCCCAGAGGCACCAGTGATCATCATCTGGCAGATTTTTGCCCCATGCTTAGAAAAGATTCAAACAGTTTGCTTTGAACCTCACACAAATACAGCATCTACTGACCATTCACTGAAGCAGAGCAAATTTTGTCAATCTTTGTGGTAACCGTGTTCCATAAGTGACCTGCTAATGGGAAAGACAATACCAATAACCAGAATGCTCCAAATCAGAGGTGGTATTCAGCAGGTTCTGATCAGTTCTGGAGAACCGGTAGCAGAAATTTTGAGTAGTTTGGAGAACCGGCAAATACCACCTCTGACTGGTCCTGCCCCCATCTCTTCTCTGCCTCCCGAGTCCCAGCTGATCGGCTGGGTCTTCTTTGGTTGCCCTGCACCGGAGAACAGAGCTGGAAAGCAGGTTAGTGGGGTGGGGAGGGAATGGGGATTTTGCAGTAACCTTCCCCCAGGAGTGGGGTGGGAATGGACATTTTACAGTATCCTTCCCCTGCCATGCCCACCAAGCCACGCCCACAGAACCAGTAGTAAAAAAATTTGAATCCCACCACTGGGGCCAGGGTGGGTGTGGCCAGCTTGACATCACTTGTGTTGAGGGCACCTGTAGTGGCCCAACCGCTCTGCCAGCGAAAACAGAGCTCGGGTGGGCTGTGGTCAGGGGTGGGATTCTACCAGTTCTGTCTGGCTCTGTGGAACCGGTAGTTCTGAAGAGCAGCAGACATAGAACCGGTTCTATGTCTGCTGCTGTTTTGGCCCCATGCCCTCCCAGGCTCTTACCTGACCTTTATTTCCTGCCTTTTCAACTTCAGCTGCCGTGCGAGGCACAGCTGCAGTTGAAAAAGGAGGAAAAAAGTGCTTTTCAAACGCTGTTTCCTGCACGCAGTGCTGCTCAGTGTCCAGGCAGGAAGCTGATGAAGATTTACACGCGTGTGCACAGCATGCAGGGAAGCACATCATAAATCACCGAACCGGTAGTTAACCCTATCGGATCCCACCCCTGGCTGTGGTGTACCCCCTGGGCTCCATTTTCGGCCACGACGGCCTCCTGCAGCCCTCTGCCAGCAAAAACAAAGCTCCATTTTCACTGGCAGAGGCACCCGGCTGGTCCTTGCTGTTTCCAAGGCAGCCCTGTGGGCCAGATCTAAGCACCCCATGGGCCGGATGCAGCCCGTAGGCCTTAAGTTTGACACCCCTGATGTAAGACATTTGTATTCTCTTGAGGCACTCATCTTTAAAGTTTCGATGACTCTTTGAACAGTCCCATTTTTTTTCAGGGGTTGTGCAGAAATTTGAAATAAATCAATGAATTGCAAAGTTTAATGAATTGCGAAGAGATTCTGTGCTCCTCATTCCTTCTGAACCATTTCCCAAGTGCAAACAGCCCTGGTGCAGAGTGATGAAAAAAACCCAGTGTTGGTTACTTGATGCACATTGTAGAAAATTGCATGGAAATCTCACCTTCTCTCTGACAATAAGAACAAAAGAGAGGAGAATTTATTCCTTGTGACAGCTCAAATAGGTTGTGTGATATGATCCACTTGCTGAGCCTTGTAAAAGGACTGACTCTGCCTTTTTCTGCAGACCTGATCGCACACAAGTCTTGACGGAGAGTCTCCATGTTGCAATGCAGAGTTTAGTTGATCATATGAAAGATGGTTTATTTTTCAGAGAACTGTTTGGGTAACTCAGTGTACTTTGCTTTGCCTCACACTCATACTGAGGCACTCCACCTTCCATCCTTGCTGAGGGTTGCTGACCACGTCACAAGCCCTTTCTGTGAATTTAAGAGATTGAAATTATATCATTTCCCAAAGCGGAAGGAGATAAGACCTGGAAATCCTTGAGCCCAAAAGCTTCTTCCTCTAGAAATGAAATTCCTGCTCTTTTGACTCCATAACTTCCAGATTTTTGAAAGCTTGCACAATCTGAAAAGTTGAGAAGAAGTTGCAGTGCTGATTGACCAAAGTGCTTGATTAGATTAAAAGGTAAAAAGTCATCCGTTTTACAACATGCCTTGGATAATCAGGTCACAGGGAACTGAAATACATGTACATAAAGATCTGGAAAGTAGCCTATAGCAGGGGTGTCAAACTCAATTTCACTGAGGGCCGCGTTAGGGTTGTGTTTGCTGTCAGGGCTCCAGTAGTCACCT
Source organism: Naja naja (assembly GCA_009733165.1). Taxonomy (NCBI): domain Eukaryota; kingdom Metazoa; phylum Chordata; class Lepidosauria; order Squamata; family Elapidae; genus Naja; species Naja naja. The sequence goes on from CM019148.1 coordinate 356,991,847, forward strand.
CCATTTAAATCATGAGTCTCTAGCTGGTTCTTTCAGACAGCTTAAAGAAGATTTATTAGGAATGAACATGCCAGCGCTACCTGGGTGCAACCGACTCTGAGACACATCATTTATTTCACCCTTGACCCTGGTCTTCCCCCACCCCCTGGATGTATCATAATTCATATTCTCCAATGGGACACACCCATAGCCAAGAGTAATCAATCATGCTCTCCAGTAATAATCTTGTCTGCTAGAAGCTTCAATTGCCTAGAAATTATCTATGAAAATATTTAAGGAATGCACTACCTCCCCACTCCCTTTCTGCTGGCAACTCTAAAAGACCAGAGAAATATTTGATATTTGACCTCGGGAGGGCTGGGGTGGGGTGGCCAGGGTGGGCGTGGCCAGCTTGACATTACTCGTGTCAGCAAGCTCTGCCAGCGAAAATGGACTCCCAATCTCCATTTTTGGCTGGGACAGCCTCCTGCAACCCTCTGCCAGTGAAAATAGAGCCACATTTGGGACTTTCACAACTGGCTTCTGACAAGCAATGTCAATTTGCAAACCCGAATTTACTTAACAACCATGATTCACTTAACAACTGCAGTTGTTTACTTAATAACCATGATTTTAAAAGGTTGTAAAATCGGGCATGTCTCACTTGAAAACTACCTTGCTTAGAAATGGAAATTGTGGTCCCAATTGTGGTCATAATTTGAGGACCACCTGTATATTATCTGCGTAAAGCCTTTGAGGGAAGCTGCGTTCCACTGGTGCTTTGTAAACTATTTGATGAAGCACACCAAACCATATATGAATGGGCACAGAAACCTTCTCCAGTGATTGAAAGTCCTAAAGTTAAAAGACACAGTTGGCAAAGCTGGCTGAGGAATTCTGGGAGTTAAAGTCCACAAGTCTTAAAGTGGCCAAGGTTGGAGACCCCTGTTCTAGTCCAAAGCCCCTGCTCAGGCAAGAAACTGTATACCATTTGAGGCAAATAGCTGTCCAGTCTCCTCTTTAAAAACCTCCATTGTTGGAGCACCCACAACTTCTGGAGGCAAGTCGTTCCACTGATGAATTGTTCTCAGTGACAGGAAATTTCTCCTTCGTTGCCTGAGAGACAAACCACCTATATACTGCACAGGTCTCAGATGTGAATGTAAGTCTTTGGTGGTGGTGGGGAGTTGTCAGAGAAGGTTGAAGAAAGGGTAATACAAAGTAGAGCCAGGATAAATGGGGAGGACCATCCAAGTCTTCTGTGTCTTTGATGATTATGGGCTGGCAAGAATAACCCTTCCCCCTGCAATTTCTTCTTCAAATGGTGTCTCTCCAAGATCCATTATCCTTTCTTTGGCTCAAGCAGAATCTTTTTCAGCCTCTCAACATTCCTTTCTAATGAACTACTGCAGTCATTACCCACATTATGCTAATAAACAACAACCCTGTTGGAATGGCTTGTATTAGTCAAACATATTCTTTGATTTATTGTGCATTAGAGGATCAAGGGGCAGGGAAAAACATAAATGCTACTGTAATGAAGAAGCAAATAATTCTGTTCCCTGAACCCAGGGAGATGAGGGAAGGCTTGACATAGTACATGATTGATGGACAGCAGGGGTGAAGAAGTAGGGACCCCTAGTCCCAAGTTTCTTCCTTATACCCTGTGAACCACCACTGCTGGAATTAACAGTGTGAAATCAGCCAACAGGAGTCAAAACTGACTCAAAGACACATTTTTTGCTACTGCATCATCAAGAAAGTTTTTTAAAAATGCTCCCCACCCCCCCACCCCAAAAAGCAAAGAAGAACATACATATTTCACATGTTCTGGTCAATTTTCTCCCAATGTTAAGAGCCCCAGCCACCAAAAATATGCCCAACCCTGGTAAGATTTGTAATCCCAAGAAGAAGTACTAGCTCTGAGAGAATATTGAGTAAATGTATAGAATAGGACCCCTTGCACCAATGGCAATGGTTGTGATAGCTTAGACTAGGGATGTCAACCTCGATTGCCTATTGAGGGCCACATCAGGGTTGTGTTTGACCTCGGGGGGGCTGCAGTGTGTGTGCCCAGGGTGGGCATGGCCAGCTCAATGTCACTTCTGTTGGGGGCATCTGGGGTGGCCCAGATGGGCCTGGGGGGATCTCTTGCAGCCCTCTGCCCATGAAAATGGAGCAGAGGCACCATGGGCCAATCCTTCGCTATTTCCAGGGCAGCTCCGTGGGCCAGATCTAAGCATCCCATGGGCCAGATGTGGCCTGCAGGCCTTGAGTTTAACACCCATGGCTTAGACAAACCTCCAGGTTCAAAGGCAGTTTGTCTAGGAGTATCAATTCTTGAAGTAAGGAAGCCAGCAGAGCAAGAAGGCAATTGCCTTTGAACTTTCTTGCTGGCTTTTCAGAAGCAACATGCATGGCTATTGTGCGCATTAGTTGGTTCCATGACTCATCCTTCAAGGGTGTTGTTTGAGGGACATTTCTGTCAATTCCTCTTAAATCCCAGACATTTACAATTCTCCAGCCATCTGTCCCCATTTATGAGCTGCTGGAGGACAAGCAACAGGAGGAAGTTGGAAGGGATCTTCCAGTTTTACGTGGAAAAAAAAGTGTTGCATCTCATCCACTCCCCAGTTATGTTGCTCAAAGCTAGAAACATTTCTATGATTTTGTTCATTTTAAGTCCTGTTTTTAATTATTTCTTGCTTGATTTTGCTATTCATTTCCCTGGCAACTTTTGACTTTTGCCGGGTTTTGCCCTGATTTTGCAAGACCATTTGTTGATTTCTAATAAATAAACCTCAAGCTATATTTTTCCTAACTGAACTGAATAGAGTAAGTGCTATGAACTGACTGGACTACAATAACAGAATAACAGGGTTGGAAGGGACCTTGGAGGTCTTCTAGTCCAACCCCCTGCTGAAGCCAGAGACCCTGTACCATTTCAGACAAATGGCCGTCCAGTCTCTTCTTAAAAGCCGCCAGTGATGAAGCACCCACAACTTCTGAAGGCAAGTGGTCCCATTGGCTGATTGTTCTTACCTAGAAATTTCTCCTTAGTTCTAGGTTGCTTCTCTTCTTGTTTAGTTTCCATCCATTATTTCTTGCCTTGCCTTCTGGTGCTTTGAAAAGTAGCTTGACCTCCTTCCCTCTTCTTTATGGCAGCCCTTCAAGCACAGAAACACTGCTATCAGGTTTCCCCTAGTACTTCTTTTCACTAGACTAGACATACTTGCAACCATTCTTCATATATTTTAGTCTCATGTCCCTAAATCTCTTCTTAAAATCTCCCATGATGGAGCTTCTGAAGGGACGCTGTTCCATTGATTAATTGTTCTCCCTGTCAGAAAATTTCTCCTTAGTTCTGGGTTGTTTCTCTCCTTGGTTAGTTTCCATCCATTGCTTCTTGTTTTGTCCCCAGGGATTTGGGAAATGGGTTGTCCCATTCTTCTTTATGGCAGCCTCTGAAATATTGGAAGACTGCTATTATGTTACACCCAGTCCTTCTTTGCATTAGATGATACATGACTCAAGTCCTGCAACCATTCTTCATATGTTTCAGCCTCCAGCCCCCTAATTATCCTTGTTGCTCTTTTCTGCACTGTTTTCCAGAGCCTCAGCATCCTTTTTGTGTCATGGTGACCAGAATTGGATGCAATATTCCAAGTGTGGTTCTTATCAAAGCAGTAAGGGTAAAGGTTCCCCTCACACATACATGCTAGTCATTTCTGGCTCTAGGGGGTGGTGCTCATCTCCATTACAAAGCGAAAGAGCCAGCGCTGTGTGAAGATATTTCTCTCGTCATGTGGCCGGCATGACTAAATGCCGAAGGCGCAGGGAACGCTGTTACCTTCCCACCAAACGGGTCCCTATTTTTCTACTTGCATTTTTACATGCTTTCGAACTGCTAGGTTGGAGGAAGCTGGGACTAGGAATGAGAGCTCACTCCATTACACGGTGCTAGGGATTCGAACTGTTGAACTGCCACCTTTTGATCGACAAGCTCAGCATCTCAGCCACTGAGCCACCACGTCCCTTATCAAGGCTGCAGAGCAGTGCATATTGAATATATACTATGTGCATATTCAACTAGAAATTATCCACTGTAATTTTCCAACAGGAGATAAATTATTGTTGAGGAAGGGAAGAGATGTTAAGCCTTTTTTTCCCCCTGGTAGCTGTGTTACAAGGTCATCGTTGGGTTTTGTTCCCAGCCTAGACTGTCTATTTGCAAAGAGAAACCACAAATTCTTTATATTCAGCACAAACAGAAAGTCTCTCTCAGGGTTGTGGATGAGATGTGTTTTTTGGAGGCTGGGGGTTCTCTCTTCCCATCTAATTGCTCCTGTGATGGATGGGATGCAGGACTGGATGGGAAAGGGCAAAGGCAAAGCAGATGTTCTCCAAAGAGTTGAACGTCCTTGCTTGATTTATAAATCAATCCTGGCTTCATTTACGTAATCATCTGCCTGCCAGCGTGTTGGGAGGGGGCATTTCTCAGAAGGGACCCTGATGAAATTCTTTTGCCATGAGCAGCTAATGAGGCTACTGGTGCTGGTGGGAAGGCCTTGAAACTCACTGATAAATCTTGGCCTGGCCTCTGATCTGGAACATGGCTGGAAGTCTCTTTAGGCCTCTGGAGGCCATAGTTTTGATAAGAAGGATTCCAAGATCTGCCTGTGACTTCTTGAACTTGACGGGCTGTGGAGCATTTTTCTACCGAACCAACCTTTTATGGAATATGTTTTATTCTGTGTGTGTGCGTGTGTGCACGTGTGTATGCCTGCATGCGTGCGTGCCCGCCCATGACTACTATGTGTGTCTGTGTCTCACCTAAATATTTCCTCCCTCAACCTGATGGTCTCGAGATACGTTGGGCCAGCACCTTTGTTTTAGAATTTGCAGCCAGACAGGCTCTGGATCTGCCCTTTGAGTTTGTTTGTTTTTCTTTTTGATTTATTCTTTTTATATTTTATTTTATCTTTAATTTTTGTTGGATGATGGACATGTGCTTATCCCAAGCAAACTCAGTTACTGATGATTGACCCACTACCTCCACTGGAGTTTCTTTCTTCAGAAAACTGGATCTGAGAAAATGGCTGGAGCAAAGCAGATGGTTGCAAAGCAAATAAAATGGCCATACAGTAGAAAGAGCACTTTTACCCACTGCTAGTCCAACCGCTTTCCCCGCCATCCTTCAGGCAGCAAAACATTACAGTGGCTATGAAATTCTCCATGTTGAAATTTCCTGATCCCTCTCTTGATGTGTTCCCTTGATCATTTTTAAAGGCATTTTAGTCCTGTGACTTCTTTCCAAAGTTGTGGATGACAAAACCTTTTCGGCCAGACTGTGTCGGCTGGCGGTCCCTAGGGAGAGAGCCTTCTCTGTGGGGGCACCCACTTTGTGGAACCAGCTTCCCCTGGAGCTACGATTGGCTCCTGACCTCTGCTCCTTTTACTGCAGCCTAAAGACTTGGCTATTTGAACAAGCCGGCCTGGACTGAGGGGGGGGGGTTGTTTTAAATGTTTTGTGGTAGGGTTTTAAATACTTATTTGGTCCAATTGATTTAATATTTTTTAATTCCTTTTAACTTTTGTATTCATTGTTTTTTATGTGAGCCGCCCTGAGTCCTTTGGGAGATAGGGCGGCATATAAGACCAAATAGTAAATAAATAACTGCAGGTTATCCATGAATAATAACAGGATATTTATTTATTTATTGAATTACTAGATTTACAGGGTTTGCTTAATTTAACACTGGCACAGCTGTGCCCATTGAATTGGGTTGGGTTGGGATGGGGTGTCAAGAGGAGACAACACAGCATCAAAACACAAACCCCATTCTTTTTGGGTATGCAAATACAAAGGGGCAAGGTTGGATCACAAGGATGTACCTTATCCCACCCTTAGATGGCAGTGCCCTGATACCAAAGGACTCAAGGTGGTGAACATATCTAATACTGTACTCCTTCTTCCTCCTCCTATTTTCCCCATAGTAACAACCCTGTGAGGTGGATTGAGCTGGGAGAGAGTGACTGGTCCAAAGTTGCCCAGCTGACTTTCATGCTTAAGGCAGGATAAGAACCCACAGTCTTCTGGTGATTGGCCCAAAGTCATCCACCCAGCTTTCATACCTAAGGTGGGACTAGAACTCACAAGCTCCTGGTGATTGGCCCAAAGTCATCCAGCTGGTTTTCATGCTTAAAGTGGGTCTAGAACTCACAGTCTCTGGTGTCTAGCCTGGTGCCTTAATCACAAGACCAAACTACCTCAGATAACAGATAATCAGAGTTGGAAGGGACCTTATAGGTCATCTAGTCCAACCCCCTGCCCAAGCAGGAGACCCTATACCATTTCTGACAAATGGCAGTCCAATCTCTTCTTGAAAGTCTCAAGTGATGGCACTCCCACAACTTCCGAGGGCAAGGTGTTCCATTGGTTCTCACTGTCAGAAAGTTTCTCCTTATTTCTAGGTTAAATCTCTCCTTGTTCAGTTTCCATCCATTATTCCTTGTCTGGCCTACAGGTGCTTTAGAAAATAGCTTGACCCCCTTCTTTCTGTAGCAGCCCCTTGAATATTGGAAGACTGCTATCATGTCTCCCCTGGTCCTTCTCTTTACTAGACTAGCCAAGCCCAGTTCCTGCAACCGTTCATTGTATGTTTTAGCCTCCAGTCCCCTAATCATCCTGGTTGCTCTTCTCTGTACTTGTTTTAGAGTCTCAACATCTTTTTTATAATGTGGTGAACAAAACTGGATGCAGTATTCAAGGTGTGGTCTTACTAAGGCTTTATAGAGTGGTATTAGTACTTCCCTTGATCTTGATTGTATCCCTCTGTTAATACAATTTAGGATTGCATTAGCTTTTTTGGCTGCTGTTGCACACTGCTGGCTCATATTTAGCTGGTTGTCCACTAAGACTCCAAGATCCCTCTCCCAGTTACTGCTATTGAGCCTGGTTTCACCCAGTCTATATGTGTACTTTTGGTTTTTCTTGCCTAAGTGTCGGACTTTACTTTTCTCTACATTGAATTTCATTTTGTTAGATACGGCCCAGTGTTCTAGTCTGTCAAGATCCATCTGGATCTTAAGCCTATCTTCTTAGGTGTTAGCTATTCCTGCCAGCTTAGTATCATCTGCAAATTTGGTAAGTTCCCCTTCTATTCCCTCATCTAAGTCGTTAATAAAGATATTGAAGAGTACTGGGCCTAAGACGAACCTTGTGGCACCCCACTGCTTACTTCCCTCCATGTAGACTTAGACCCATTAAGGACTACTTGTTCAATCATACATTGGAGATGAAAGGAAGGAATTATCATGTACTGTAGATGTGGCAGAAAACAGAGTTTGCCAGTTCCTGTTTGTGCTGTATTTAGGAGAAAGAGAAAAAGGCCCAGAGTCTTTTCAATGGCCTATAACAATTATGGAAGAAGCAATGATTTGAGATGCTAGCCCCTTTTTGGGGGGGCATGGCATTCTTAACTAGCTACTTAGCGGCTGAAGGGGGGAAAAATGCACAAGCTGTTCCCTTGTGAAGCTGGCAGCCATGACCTAGATGGATATTGTTCCATTAATATTTGTGGGTTATTTTTAAGTTCGTGGGAAGATTTACAGCATCTGTGCCAAGTCACCCAATGGATTGTATGTGAATCATTATAATCACAAAATTACAGAACTCCCGGGATTGTTTACGTCAGGGTGGGCAGCTGGAAAGCCCCGGACCATATGTAGCTTCCTTGCCCCTTTTTTGTCGTTCTTGGTGCCTTCCTCAAACTACACTTCTGAGGAACCGTTGAATTACAGCCACCCGAATTTCCACTGAAAAGCAGGAAAAATGTTATCAAATCGTTAATCTTTATAGAGATTCATCAGTCCAAAGATTTGAAAATTTGAGTGATAGTTGTGTTTCTGCTCCCTTAGGAATTAGCACTAAATGACTGCTGCACCCAGCCTGGACTTCCTCAGGTGAAAATATATACATAAAATAATACGGTTGGAAGGGACCTTGAACAGGGGTGGGCTTCAAAAATTTTAGCAACGGGTTCTCTGCTCAGTTGCTGGGGGGCATGCCCATGGTGGGCATGGCCTAATCGGCCTCCTGCACCACGGTGGGGGCGCGTTTTTGTCCTCCCCGGGCTCTGGAGGCTTTCCTCAAGCCTCCAGGAGGGTGAAAATGGCCTCCCTGGGCTTCGGAGGCTCTCTGGAAGCTGGAAATGGCTTCCCGGACTTCTGGGAGGCCCGTTTTTCACCCTTCTTAAGCCTCCACGCATGCCCTGCACTTACTTGCATCCAAAACAGGCCGCATGGAGACCCTTGGGAGGGGAGGGGAGGGGTGGGGGCCAGCCAGGAGTGGGATTGGGGATTCTCTGAACTGTGCAGAATCTTAGCTAGAGGATCTCCCGAACCCCTGTGAACCTCCAGCAGCCCACCCTGACCTTAGTCTACCCCCCCCAATGCTCAAGCAGGAGATCTGGGGGTTGAAGTCCACTTATTTTAAAGTTGCCAAGTTTGGGAAAAAAACCTGCCTTCCAGCATAAAAAGTGGTCCATTGCTGTAAATCATCTTAAATTCAAGATACATGAAGCCAGGGGAAAAAATATGCTCCTAAAATAGGTTACCAATATCATTTAAAAATCTCAATCCAGATTCTAAGGCTGACTCAGCGGATGGTATTTTTTTTCAAATTTTGCAAGAATTATGCCTTCTTCCGTAACATTTGCCAATAAGTTTGCCTCATTCATATAACCTTTATAGGGTATTCGTGATCCAGATGGAGTGCCTTCCACTTGTAAGCCTCTTGTAGTTTGTGTTGCCTTTTTTCTGTGCTCTTTGTCACCACCAAATAGGAAGACATAAAGAATGAATAGCACCAGGAGCTGTCCATCTAGACCTATGGAAACCCATGTATATCTAGTACTGTATAGCAATTTTTGCAGAATTCTGTGTCTTCTTTCAAAGATTAACATCAGTCTCTAAGATAAGTATGATATATAGATGAAGAGATAGATAGATAGATAGATAGATAGATAGATAGATAGATGAAGAGATAGATAGATAGGTAGAAAGAAAGATAGATAGATGATAGATAGAAAGATAGATAGATAGATAGATAGATAGATGATAGATAGAACGAAAGATAGATGAAGAGATAGATAGAAAGATAGAAGATAGATAGATGATAGATAGATAGAAAGATAGATAGATAGAAAGATAGATAGATGAAGAGATAGATAGATAGAAAGATAGATAGATAGAAAGATAGATAGATATAGATAGATAGATAGATAGATAGAAAGATAGATGAAGAGATAGATACATAGATAGAAAGATAGATAGATAGATGATAGATAGATAGATAGATAGATAGATAGATAGATAGATATACAGATACAGATACAATATCGACATGGAGTCTCCCTTTAGTTTATTTATGTTACCATCAATGTATGAAATTAGGTATTTTATAGAATGTCTAGGAAATCTACAGAGTGTCAGAAATGGAACATTAAAATATGAAATGCTTAATATTTCACACTTTTCCTAGGCATTCTATGAAATTCCAAAAGGCAAACCAGCAAAGTATAAAATACTCCCATTAAAATGCCTTTCTAGCCTTCCTTGTTGCAACAAGTAGGTCAATACTGGTCTTTTTCTCTTGTTTTTTTCCCCAGTAAGAAAGTCCTTGTACTTTATTTTACATTTTTTCTTTTATTTTCATATATGTCTTTTCAATAAATGGTTAGAGTTAGGATTAAGATTAGAGTTAGGGTGAGGGTTAGGTATAGTCGTAAGTCGAGGACTACAGTATTTTTTCAAATATTGGACTTTACGTGACATGCCGGGGACTACCATTTGAGGGAAAAAAAGGAATTGGGGTTTAAGTGGAAAATGAAAATAGATGTCATTTGCAGTTAACTACAAATATAATTAATGTGATTCCTTTTCAGTCATATGGTGAATAATTGCCCCTCTCTTTCACCGTTTTGTAACACCTTCTGGGGGTTTGTGGATTAACCTGTCCTTATTTTGAATTGCCCCTATCTTCTCCTTTGGGGATATTTGGCTAAAATAAGTGCCCCGAGGCCTGTTCTTATTTATCACTATGATTGCTGTTTTAATGGTTTGGTTTGACAATTCCTAGGAAGGGTCCTTATTACATTACATTACATTACATTACATTACATTACATTACATTACATTACATTACATTACATTACATTACATTACATTATATTGCAAGAAATACGACTTTAGCAAGAGTGGTCAATGTCTGGAATACTCTACCTGACTCTGTGGTTTCTTCCCCAAACCCCAAAAACTTTAACCTTAGACTGTCTGCTATTGACCTCACCCCTTTCCTAAGAGGTCTGTAGGGGGCGTGCATAAGTGCACCAACATGCCTACCGTCCCTGTCCCATTGTTTCTTTTTTATTCGAACCATTTCATGTATTCATAACCATGCTGATACTTATACCTGTTATCTAATACTTGCTTGACAAATAAATAAATAAAAACAAAGAGGGAAAACAGAAATAATACAGAAAAGAAAGTACAGGCTATCAGTTACGAAATTCAAACAACAATAGTTCAAATAACAATCCATTAATATACATATACATATATTATATTATATTATATCATATTAATATTATTAATCTATATATACAAAAGCAAAATACCACTCACGCATCATCATGAAGTCTCCAAAAACCATAAACCCTACAAGCTTGAAATTTGGCACATATGTTCCTTTTGGCTTCTAGATGCTCGCTAAGAAAGGATTTTTCAAAATGACCACCAGAGCATTAGTATTTTGTATATTATTATTAACCTGCTCTGATGCTAAGGATTTCTAGTCCCCCTCCCCACCTGAACTCGCTAGCCAGATGAATATCGATGGATGCTGGTAGGCAGAGGCACAATTCCCACCCCCTATTTTCCTCCCCAGAAACTAACCCGATCACATAGCCCAATCACATAGCACGGGTATAGAGCATACACACCCACCCACACCCACCCACCCACACACATATATATAGATACATACATACACACACACACACACACTAAATATACTAAAATGCACATTCATTAAAATCAGCTGTAAAGACAGCTGTAAAGGCATCACTTAGAGAAGTTAGAACTTCATAAGCAACATAGAGATGGGAAGCATCAAGGACACTTCTGAGTGGAAGATGAAAGCTTCCTCTGAAGTCTTACAGAGTGAACCCATTCAGAAGAGAGTGTATACATTCATGATAAACTCAGAAAATTCTTTCTAGATAAGGTCATCCATCCAGCATTCTGAGTTACACTGTGGCCAAATATATGTATTTAGGAAGCTCACCAGGCTAAATGAGAAGACCTCCTTGACTTTCACTTCCCAGGAACTAGAACATAAGCATGAGTCTGGAGGTATCAACAACTTTCATATTTGTCAGCCTGACCCTCAGTTCCAGAGAATGAGGTCAAACTAAAGAGAAATTTCCTGACAGTGAGAACATTAATCAGTGGAATGGCTTATGTCCAGAAGTTGTGGATGTTCTGTTATGATATGTACAGAACCCTTGAGTAACAAGGATATGCACATGGAAACGTTTATGAGAATAGTTGTGAATAAATGTTCAGCCACACAAGGATGCACTGAATTGGGTTAAAATTTACTTTAAGAAATAGCACAGTCCGATAAACAGTCCAAGTCATACACGTTTAACAGTCCAAATAATATCCAGTTACAAAGTCTTCTTACTGGTTGCAAGTTGTTTTCAATAAACAAAAATATCAATGTATAAACACAGCATACATACAACGGAGAACCTTAGATAGCAACAGAATGTCAGAGAAACACAGAATGTCAGAGAGCATGTCAGAGAAAATAAGCTATGATTTCTAGCTCCCTCTTATGGTAGTTTGCAATACAATCAACCAATCGGAATCAATACAGTGATTCTGTCTTAAAGACACAAACACACATTGTTGGTTTATATATTGCCAATCCAACTAGTTGGTTTACAGAAACCTAACATGTTCCATCAGTGGAGGTTTTTCAGAAGAGCTTGGAAAGCCATTTGTCTGAAATTGTATAGGGTTTCCTGCTTGAATGGGGCTGGACTAGAAGACCTCCAAGGACCCCTTCCAAGCCTGTTATTCTGTTGTAACTTCAAATAATCACTAAACGAACTGTTATTAGATAGACGACCACTTGTGCAAGGTGCAGCCAGCTGCAAAAGTGTCTTTTCATCAACAGATAACCAATTGTTTTTTTCAGATCCAACTTTTCTTTATATGATGATGCTCTTCAGATGTGTAAAACAACAGCATATCTCCCAGCCCATCCTGACTAAAATGGCCGTGGTTCATGGCAAATGTAGTCTGGTGGGATCCAAGTTTGCTAAGGCTGGACTAGCCGGGTTTTTTTTTTAAAGAACTGTTTACAATCTTGGCTTTTAAATCCGCAGAAAGAAGCATGGTGTGAATTCATTTAGCCCATTTAATTGCCCAACCATGATTAATATAAAAGTTTCGTCATGTCTGCTGCTAATTTGTCCTCTGGCTTCTCATTGGCAATTCCTCCTTCCCCTACAATATTTCTAGCCCACAGCCTGAAAATAATTTTGTTGGTATATGTATGTTTGTGTACTTGTTTGGTGAATCCTTTCCATTCATTGGCATTTGTAACCTTTCCCACTTGAGAAACATCTGTGGCATTTCAGAAGCTAAAAGGGCAATGTACTGTTTCAAGATTTAAAGAACGGAGTGATTTTAAAATCAAACAACAGCCTTGGTTGAATCGGACAATCTGTTTTCTTAGCTGCAAATCTGTTCTTTCAACAGAGTTCTACCCTTTGCATCTGTCTAAATCCAGCCTGACCACATATACAAATCATTATCCCTCTCTGGAAATAGCGAAATTTAAAAGTTTGCAACAAGATGGATGCAAACATGGTTACAACCAGAGGTGGTATTCACCAGGTTCTGACCAGTTCTGGAGAACCAGTAGTGAACATTTTGAGTAGTTCGGAGAACCGGCAAATACCACCTCTGCCTGGCCCCGCCCCCATCTATGCTGTGTCCTGAGTCCCAGCTGATTGGCTGGGTCTTTTTTTGTTGCCCTGCACAGGAGAACGTAGCTGAAAAGCAGGTTAGTGGGGTGGGGAGGGAATGGGGATTTTACAGTATCTTTCCCCTGCCATGCCCACCAAGCCATGCCTACCAAGCCTCACCATGCCCACCAAGCCACACCCACAAAACTGGTAGTAAAATTTTTTGAATCCCACCACTGCTTATAACCATTTGTTTGGTGACTGTTTGAATTTATAAGGGCAACTGAAAAAAGCAACTGATGATTTTTCTCCCGCACTTACAACGGTTGCAGCTGAGGAAGTCAGATTCACTTAACAACTGCAGTGATTCACTTAGCACCTGTGGCAAGTAAAGTTGTAAAATGGGGAAAACTCACTTAACAACTGTCTTGCTTAGCCATAGACATTTTGGGTTCAATTGTGGTCGTAAGTCTGTTACTTACTTATAAGAAATTGCAGGGACAATTGTCTTAATTTTAAATGAGAACTGAAAATTTCGTTTGCAGCTTCTAAGATTTTTGTTTCCCACATGAGGTATCTAACTATCACAGATATCCCTCCCCCTTCCATTTGCAGAGTCCTTGTTAAATATACATTTTTAAACAACTGAAACCTTGTCAGATCTCTATTTTAGTGGAGAATCCCCTGATCAGGGGGCAGCATCTTGCCGACCTTGGCTAACCTTGAAAAAGCTAAGAGAAAAGAAATGGGGTTTGTTCTTAGATAGGAGACTAAGAGGAGATCCCAGGGCTGAAGGTTAGATGAGAAAATTACAAAAATATTCTAGGTGAAAACTATGGCACATAGTGCCAAGAAAACAACATGAATTGGGTGATTGAGGGGATGCTTGGTTTTTGTTCTTTAGAAATTCAGAAGTTTGTTCCCTGCCTTTCTTGGTTAAGCACGTAAGGACTTTTCTTCTGGCACAGGTATAAAGCTACAGTACCATCTAACTTCTATAGTGATTGATCAAATGCCTACAACAAGCCAGAAACAGAGAAGGACAGTTACTATACACTTCCTTAGAAGCTGCAGGTTCCATTAAGCTGTCAATATTAGTAGTTATCAGGGGGGGGGATTTTCCTCCTCTGCAATTTTGCCTTCCTTTCCCCTTTCAAAATCATCTCAGTTGGAGGTCCTCAATATTTATTTTACTGCATTTTGATTCGTTTTACAGCACCCCAATCCTAGAGGATGCTGGGTGGCATGAAACAGCAGAACAAAAACAAAACAACCTACTGATAAATAATGAAGACAGAGAAACTTCAGAAACAATTATTAACCACAGATAAAGATAAAAGAAAAAGGAAAGTGTTCTCTGTCAGTCAGTTGGCACTGAAAGGAAATGCAAATTCAAGGTCCCTGTAGGATATGCTCAATAAAAAAAAATCAAGATCACGGCCAGGATGATACAATGGAACCTCTCTGTCTGCTTTTTATGTGCATACAAATAAACAGTTCTGCCTAGTGGTTAAAACACCAGGCTGGAAGCCAGGAGATCATTAGTTCTATTTCCGCCTTAGACACGAAAAACAGCTGGGTGACTTTGGGCCAATCACCAGGAGACTGAGAGTTCTAATCCCGCCCTAACCAATGAAAGTCAGCTGGTGACTGGGCCAGGCTCTCTTTCTCAGACCAACCCACCTTACAAGGTTGTGGTTATAGGGAAAATAGAAGGAAGAAGGAGTATTGTGTGTGTTTTCTGCCTTGAGCTATTTGTAAAAATAATAAAGGTGGAATATCAACAAATACACGTGCACATAAAAAGCAGAGCTTTGTTTGCATTGTCACAGCTGCCATTTTGACTTTTTTGACCACATCCTAGAGGATCCTGAAGAAAAAGCTTTCACTTGTTTCCAGAATATAACCGGGGGTGCCTACAGCCATCTCCGAGGGAGGGGCAGGGAGCTGTGAGGAAAGAGGTTCCACTATCATATCCGTGCAACCACACACACAAAGGGGAGGAATATTCATCAAACTTTCTTTGGATGGCCAGATTTTTCTTCTACAAGCAAATCCCCCAAGCATATTCAGCACTGTTCATGAGAAACCTTTGAAAGATATGTTGAGAATCTTTTGTCTTCTATAGATGACCTCAGCTGGAGGCCTTTGGTGTTCTACACAAACTTGCATTCATTTTAAGGTGTCATAAGACATGTTGTTGATCCAGGAAAGAAGTGTTGTTTGAAAGAGTGTGTTGCATTCCCACAAGGGTTGTTTGTGGGTGAGTCCAGCTGCACTCCCAGGGGGAGGATATGAGGTGGGGGAGTGGGGGCAAGCTGACAAAAGAAGGCTGCAGGGTTGCAGAACTTGTGGGATGACCCTGTGCAAGACTCTGGATGCCACTAGGTGAGGGTGACCATGAGAATATCTGCCCTTAACTATGGAGCTCCTTATGTGATTTGAGCCAGCCCCTTTTTCTCAGCCCAGCTTAACTCACAGGGTTGTTAACAGAATAACAGAGTTGGAAAGGAGTCGACCTTAGCCCAACTTCCTGCTCAAGCAGGGTTAAAAAACCAGTTTGTTGGTTAGTTTGCTTCTTTTCAAAATTGCAAACCTTCCAAATTGTCAAAGGCTTTTTCTGGTCTCTCTGGCTTGTAGCGGGTTTAAGACAAAATCTGCAAAAACACTGCTGCGTCTTCAGGAAAGAAAGCAATTTTGGGGGATAGTGGTGTAGAAAGTCAGCACCTACCCCCCCCCACCGAAGAATGAAATATTTTGGGAAATATTAAAAAGGCAGAATATTATATATTCCCTAAAGGAGAAATGGTGAAACATGCTCTCAAAGACAGAAAGCAGACTGCACGAGTCAAAAAGAGGGCTTTGAAAATATTCCCCTCATATCTTGGACACAAACTGTTTCAATTCCTACCCTCAAAACGATGCTATAGGGCACTGCACACCAGAACAACTGGACACAAGGAGGTGGGGTAAAACATCTGCAGTGCCATCCATGTTTTCTCTGTTTCCATAGGAATTCAATGACCTCCATACTCATCCTTGTTCTCCTTTTTGCTCATGGGCTTAATTAGTACCCCTAATTAGATGATTAACAAATCCTCTCTGCAGCCCCCACAGCTTTTGGGCACTGGCATCATGTCATAAAACTCTATTGCCAGCGCGGTTGCAATTATGACCAGCTTGGATGTTTGGGGAAAAACCTTGGTTTCTTTAGAAGAGCTGGACTGTAAGAGAAAACATTAATTGGGAAATTTAATTTCCTTAAACTTTCCAAATCAATTAGATCCATACATGGTTGGATGTAGCCTCCAGCTCCAGATGTTTCCATTTCTCTCAGTCTTTTTGAATGGTGCTTTATTAATGCTCAGAAGCAGTTGTACATAGAGAACAAAAAGAATTTCGAGACCACCTTCCTTACAATCCCATCAAGATTGCTTTTATTGTCATTTTATTCACTCAAAGGCATTGTGGATGCAATTTAAGTGAAAATGGTAGCCCCTAAGTATATGGCAGTGACAGAACCCATCAAACTGAAGAATCCCAGTTTATTGATTTGATTTGATTTGATTTGATTTCTATAGCCATCCATCTCAGCCAAGTGACTCTGGGCAGCTTACAGTTCTCAAACAATAAAAAACTAATAAAGCAATAAAAAACCCAAATAATAAATATATACAGTAACTGAGATAGTTAACTACCTAACAGTAAAGCCAAGAAACAAAGCCTTTACATTTCAGCTTCGGGCCTGGGTGCACAGCCAAATTTTTAAAGCCTTATAAAAACCAATAGGATTAAGGCCATCCTAATTGCCAAGGGAAGAATACAAAGCAGAAAAGACCCATTTTCTAGGCCAATGCCAGCCAAAACACTCTGGCTGATGGGATCTGCAGCACCCCCAATCTGCTGAATTGAATTGGACAGGTACAGACTCTTGGAAAAAGATAGTCCCTCAGGTAACTGGTCCCAAGTCATGAAGAACTTGATAAGTGACAATCACACTGTAAATTGCATCAGGAAACACACTCAGGGGTGGGATTCAACCAGCGTTATTACCGGTTCGGTGATTACGATTACGCCTGACGCGCGCTATGCGTGCATGTAAAAAACCTTAAGCTGTGCCACCTGGATAGCTGACAAGCGCTGCGCGCAGGTGTGCAGCGTTTGAAAAGCCTCTTTTTTCCTGCTTTTTCAACCTCAGCTGTGTCACGCAAAGCAGCTGAGGTTGAAAAAGCAGGAAATAAAGGACAGGTAAGAGCCCGGGCAGGCAGGTGGGCCAAACAGCAGCAAACACAGGACTGGTTCGGTGTCTGCTGCTCTTCAGAGCTACCGGTTCTATAGAGCCAGGCAGAACCTGTAGCATCCCACCCCTGAACACACTGTTATCCACTGCAACTCATATAGTAGTGGTGCTACATGTGCCACGTATCCAACACCATTTACTACCTGCCTAGCCATATTCTACACCAGTTAAAGTTTCTGGATGCTGTTTAAGGGCAATCCTATGTGGAGTACATTGCATTGCAGTGCCACAAAAAAGAGGGGGTCAACCTATTTTCCAAAGCACCAGAAGACAAAACAAGAAACAATGGATGTTTAATAATCAAGGAGAGAACCAACCTAGAACTAAGGAGAAATTTCCTGCCAGTGAGAACAATAAACCAGTGAAACGGCTTGCCTTCAAAAGTTGTGGGTTTTCAAGAAGAGCTGGAATGGTATATGTTGTCCTGCTTGAACGGGGGTTGGACTAGAAGACCTCCAAGGTCCCTTCCAGCTCTGTTATTCTGTTCTGCAGTAATCTACCTAACCCAGATTTTACAAGGTGACAGACATCTGTATGGTCAAACTTTGCTACTGTTAGCTGACATTTAAATTTCCAGCATCATTTTGTCTGCAGATATTTGAGTTAAGTCAATAAGCTTTTGCTACTTGTTCAGATTCCCAACACTGATTGCCTTCCCGTTACAAGTTCCCACACTGGATTTTACAGCTTCTGTTTCTTTCTTTCTCATTCTATTCTTGACTCCCATATTATGTCAGTGGGAGATTTATGTCTCTATGGTTCACATTTAACCCTAAAGAGGTTTATTTCTCTATGGATGGTTTTTGACAAAGTTCCTGTTGCATCAATCACCAGAAAGATGAGAATTCTTTCTTTCTTATGAGATTGATCTATATTTCAAGGCAAACAGGATGCAGATGTTTGTTGAATCTTTTGGGGCCAAGGACCAAATCACTTAAAATTCATCTTCCATGAAGCTTGACACTTTCCAGACTTTCTAGAAGTAAAGCAGGCAAAGGGTTGTATCTTGCAAATGTTTGGATCAAAATCTGATCCTGGAATGGATAGGAAGTAAAAATCGATTTAGGCATAGCAATTTTTCAGAAATAATTCTCCTCTAATTTACATAATCTGCAGTAAATGGCCCACCTCTGGCCCAGTATCCTCAGTTTTTTGTGGGACCCAGAGCCTCCTGAAATAACACTGCTGGAATATAGTGGCAAAATGGAAATTGGGGACAGCACAACTCCCCCCCCCCCCGTTTTGCTTGTAATTGAAACAAAACTGTAAACCGGGAAAGACTGAATTCTACGGGTAGTTCTGCTTTAGGCATGAAAGCCAACTGGGCGACTTTAGGCCAATCACTCTCTCTCAGCCCAATCCTCCACACAGGGTTGTTGTTGTGGGGAAAATAAGAGAAGGAAGCAATATTGTGTTTGTCCACTGCCTTGTGTTATTTGTAAAAGGCAAGATATAAATAAAGGGGGGGGGAGAAATAAAAGTAGAATTTAAGAGTCCCAAAGGTGCTTTTTCAGGAGACAACTGGAATTTCTGGTTTTTCTTGAAGATGTTTCGCTTCTCGCACACACACACAAACAGAATATTGATCTACTTGGGTGAACATGTCCATGTAAAATGATTTAGGGGACTGGAGGCTAAAATATGTAAAGAAAAGTTGCTGGAATTGGGTATGCCTAGTTTAATGAAGAGAAGGACTAGGAATGATGATAGCAGTGTTCCAAAATCTCAGGGGCTGCCACAAAGAAGAGGGAATCAAGCTATTCTCCAAACCACCTAAAGGCAGGACAGAAAGCAATAGGTGGAAACTGTTAGATTTGCATGAAGAGTCAGACGCGAAGTGCTTCAGTGAAGAGTTTATTAGTGACTACAGCTCATAACAGACCCGATTTGGCTGGGCTGCGGCTGCTACTTATAGCCAGCAGCCGCAGTTGCCAGCCAATCAGAGTGCAGGGTTTTCCCGCACTTTTTAAACCAATCATTTCTGACATTTTACAAGAACAGTTCAAACTTAACCAATGACATTCAAACCTACATACATAACACCCCTCCCCACTAGGTTCAGTCCATACTCAAACCCCAACCTATCTAATGTATTCTTTTAAATAGGTGGGGCTCTTACGTACGTTGAGACCTTCGTGGTTCAGAAGTTTTAACGTTCTCACCCAGTGAGAGGAAATGTGTCTGTTGACATTTCCCTAGTTGGACTTCCTGTGAAAGAAGACCCTGTTTGATTGTTAGAATCTGGTCTCTCCTCCCAACCCATCTCCAGCCCAATGTCAGCACCCAAGTCAGGTAGTGATGTGCAATCTTCCACTTGTAAGGATGGATTTTGGCATTGTGACAGGTTTTGGGATGGTTCCTGTCATAATGGCTCGTTACACATGGGGTTGATTCTTGTTTGCTGATTATCCTCATGTTCCTCCCTCTCCCCCCTACAAAAAGCATTAGGTATGGGAACTAGAGAGGAACAATTGCGATGTTCCTGAGGTAACCTGGATCTAAGCTGATCAATGTGCCTGCTCCAGAGGACTCCATCCTCTGTTTGTACCCTGTAAGAACGAGGGCCTGTGATTTGAGTTATTTCAGCAGGAATCCATGAAGGTTCACCCATAAGGTTCTTAGCATAAACAGAACCACCCACACTGAATGTGCGAACTTTGCTAGTAGAATCTAGTGGTGCGTTGGGTGCGTAAGTGGGATGAAGGCGGTCAAGGGAAGACCTAAGTTTCCTACCCATCAACAACTCTGCTGAGGTTAAGTTAGTTGATGGGTTAGGAGTGATGTGCTGAACACTAAGAAGTTTTTCAACTTTCTCAGTGATGTCCCCAGGACCCAATTTCTGAAGCTTTTCCTTGGTAAAACGTACCATTTGTTCAGCCCGGCCGTTAGCCGAAGGGTGCCCAGGGGCTGTCATGGCATGTCTGATACCCAGTTGTGCTAGATAGGATTCAAAAGGGTTGGATGTAAATTGAGGGCCATTGTCAGAGATGAGAATATCAGGTAACCCGTGGGTTACAAAAAGCTTTTTAAGCTGCTTGATGACAGCATCAGTTGTGGTGGATGCCATAGGGATTACCTCTAGCCATTTGGAATATGCATCTACTATAATAAGGAAGGTGTGCCCTCTGGTAGGGCCAGCGAAATCAATGTGAATCCTAGACCATGGGCCCCTAGGACATTCCCATTCCTGTTTGGGGGCAAGAGGTGGGGGAGGCCTGACTACCTGACAGTTGGGACAAGATGCAACCCAGTTTTCAACCATTTTGTCAATACCTGGCCACCATACATAACTCCTGGCCAATCCCTTCATCCTTACAATACCAGGATGACCCTCATGTAGCATTTCCAAAACCTCCCTTTGCAGGTTTGCAGGAATAACCACCCTGTTACCCCACAAAATAAATCCTCTTAATACAGATAATTCAGTTTGCCTGGATTTAAAAGGTTGGGCAAGGTGAGGTAGATCTTGAAGAGGCCAACCTTTCTTAATCCAGCCTATAATAGGAGCCAATAAAGTGTCTTTGGCAGTCTCTCTGGCAATTTCAGCAGTGTGTACTGGAAGCTTGGCAACAGTTTCTAGGAAAAAGGTGTGTGCCTCAGGTTCAAAGTCCTCCTTGTGACAAGGAAGTGGGCAGCGACTCAAGGCATCAGCATGTCCAATGTCCTTGCCAGGCTTGTGGATAAGGTTGTATGAATAAGCAGCAAGAAATTCAGTCCACCTCAGCATTCTTGGTGACAGGATAATGGGTGTAGGTTTGTCTCCTGCCACAATGCCTAACAAAGGTTTGTGATCTGTGACAATGGTAAATGTTCTCCCATATAAATACTCATGAAATTTCTTGATAGCTGCAACAATTGCCAATGCTTCCTTGTCCAATTGGCTGTAATTCCTCTCTGCTTTGGTCAAGGTGCGAGAGTAAAATGCAATAGGCCGGACCGCAGTCCGACTGCATTCAAACCTGCATACATAACAGAAACTAATAAAGAAGAGAAGCAATCTAGAACTGAGGAGAAATTTCCTGACAGATAAACAATTAATCAGTGGAACATCTTCCCTCCAGAAGTTGTAAATGCTCCAACACTGGAAGTTTTTAAGAAGAGATTGGACAACCATTTGTCTGAAATAGTATAGGGTTTCCTGCCTAAGCAGGGGGTTGGACTAGAAGACCTCCAAGATCCCTTCCAACTCTGTTATTTTATTCTAAGCATTGTTAATGGAGGAACTGGAAAAAACCACAAGGAACTGAGGTTATAACTAGTCATTTGTGAGACTAGGATTCAGAATTTTTAAAATAAGTCAATAGAAATTTCAAGTACATTGATACTACAGGTAGCCTGCAAATTATCTACAACCACAACTGAACCCAAAATTTCCATTGGTAAGTTAGACAGCTTTTTGGAGTGAATTTTGCCCCATTTTATGACCCTTTTTGTCACAACTGTTAAGTGAATCACTGCAGTTGATTCACTTACCAGCAGGTAGTTGTTAAGTGAACCTGGCTTCCCCGTTGACTTTGCTTGTCAGAAGGTTGCAAAAGATGATCATTGGACCCCAGGACACTGCAACCTCATAAATATATGCTGGTTGCCAAACCGGTATTGTTGAAAGAAAAATCAGGTCCAGTTCTATGCTGGGAATAAAATGGAGGCTACTTTAGGAAAGAAGGTTTTTTTTTTCTTTTTAAAGATTTTTATTTTTTAAGACAAACATATACAGACAAAACAAAAAAACATAAAACCATCTTCAAATTATATACATACAATGTGTCAGTTGGTTACAAGTCTTTTGTGCTATCCTCTCATAGTCCTTACTCACAGGTTATATAAGTTCTCACATTGTCAATCTAACATATGCTTATATATTTATCAGTTATTAATCATTCATTTGACTAAACTATTATTCCATCATTTTATACGAGATATTCTAGATTTTATTATAAATTTATATTATGCTTTCATCTAATGGTTATATATTTTGTATTATATTCTATATCAATCTATTAATCTTCTATTACAAAATTTCCTAGTCTATTTCATTACCATGTCTTTTTATTCAACCATTGATAAAACAGATCCCATATCATATAAAATTCTTTATCTTCTTGTTCTCTAATTTCAAATGTCAATTCTTCTTGTTCTCTAATTTCAAATGTCAATTTACTCATTTCAGCACAGTCCATAATTTTCTTAATAACTTCCTCCTGCATAGGTATTTTTTCATTTTTCCAATTCTTAGCAAATACAATCCTAGCCGCTGTTAAGACATTTACAATCAAATATTTCAATTCTTTATTGTATATTTCTGGTATGATTCCCAATAAAAATATCTCTGGCTTAAAGTCTATATGTTGTTTTATCATTTTTTCCAACCATGTGTGGATTTTAGTCCAATATCTTTTTGCATCTGAACACGTCCACCACATATGGTAATACGAACCAAGTATCTGATGACATTTCCAACATTTATCCGATTTGTTCTTAAATATTCTCGCAATTCTCATCGGGGGTAAGTGCCACCTGTAAAACATCTTATACAAATTTTCTTTATAAGCAGTTGACATTGTCGTTTTATAATTTTGAGACCATAATTTTTGCCATTTCTCTAAGTCAATCCCATATCCAAAATTTCCCCCCCAAGCAATCATCGTTTCTTTAACTTGTTTTTCCTCCAATTTAAATTCTAGTAAATGTCCATAAAGTTTTTTAATTACCTTTTCATCAGTACCTATCAAGATTTTATCTAAATCAGTCAACTTATCATAAAAACCTGATTTAATATCTTTATCAAATCTAGATTGTATTTGCAAATATGAAAATCAATTCATCTTTATACCTTGTTCTTCCAACGCTTGCATAGATTTAAGTTCACCCTTTTCATTCAATGTCTAACCATATCTAACTGTTTGTTCCTTTTTATATGTTATTGGATAAGAAAAAGCTTCAATAGTAGATATCCATACTGGAATTTTTAAGTAATATTGCTTTTTTTGTCTTCTCCCAGTTTAAAAACAATGCCTCTCAAATATGTCTTCTAAAATACCCCTGTGTTTTAGTTCCCTTATACCAGAGGAAAGCATGCCATCCCAACAGCAAGTCATGTCCTTCTAAAGTCAATAATCTACTGTTCCTTAATGTTATCCATTCCTTTACCCACATCAAGTTTGTCGCCTGATAATATAATTCCCAGTTGGGCAAAGCAAATCCTCCTTATTCTTGCATCTTGTAACAGTTTAAGTTTTATTCTCGCTTTCTTTTCCTGCCAAATGCATTTTAACACAATTTTGTTTAAATCTTCGAAAAACTCTTTCCCTAATCTAATTGGAATTGTCTGGAATAAATATAAAATTCTAAGCAATAAATTTATCTTAATTGTAGATATTCTCCCAATCAATGATAATTGTAAATTTTCCCATTTTGTCAAGTCTGTCGCAATCTGTTGTTTGAGTTTAAGATAGTTATCCTCCTTCAATGTACTACATCTTGCTGTGATATATATCCCTAAATACTTAACCTTATTTGTGACCTGGATTTCCAAAACTTCCTCCAACCCTTTCTTTCATCTTGCTAATATGTTCTTTGTTAATATCTTTGTTTTATCTTTATTTTCAAACCTGCTACTTTTCCATACTCTTCTATCTTTTCTATTAATTTAG
The DNA here is from genome assembly GCA_009733165.1 of Naja naja. NCBI lineage: Eukaryota > Metazoa > Chordata > Lepidosauria > Squamata > Elapidae > Naja > Naja naja. Next base: position 357,015,822 of record CM019148.1, read on the forward strand.
GTGCTGTTTCCAGTGGGTCCTCTAATATAAATACCAGGTCATCTGCAAAAGCTTGCAATTTATACTCTTCCTTTTTAATTTTCATTCCTTTTATTTTTTCTTCTTCTCTAATGTTCCTATTCAACACTTCCAATGTTAACACAAACAGCAGAGGCGACAGTGGACAACCTTGTCTAGTCCCTTTTCTTATATCTATAGAATTTGTTAATTCTCCATTTATCATACATAACCTTTGCAGTTTGTTTATCATATATCGTTTCAATGGCTTGAATAAATTTTTTACCAAAGCCCATTTGTTCCAATTCCAATAACATAAATCGCCAACTCACATTGTCAAAGGCTTTTTGTGCATCTAAAAACATCAAAACCATTTGCTTTTCAGGATGTGCCTCATAGTATTCCAAAGGATCCAGAATTATTCTCATATTATCTTTAATTTGTCTCTTTGGCAGAAATCCATTTTGATCAGCGTGAATAAAATTATTTAAATATCTTTTCAGTCTTTCTGCCAAGATTGAAGCGAAAATTTTATAGTCTGAATTTAATAGAGATACAGGTCTGTAGTTTTTAACTTGCTATGGGTCTGTATCTTCCTTCAGTACAAGTGTAATGTATGCTTCTGACCATGTTTTGGGTATTCTCTTCTTTAACATAACTTCCATTCATGACTTCTAATAATTGAAGATTCAGTGTTTCCTGAAAAGTCTTATAAAATTCTGCTGGCAATCCATCTGGACTTGGTGCTTTTCCAGTATTTTGTTTTTTTAAAGCTTTTGCTAATTCCATCATCGTTATGTTCCCTTCTAACATTGTTTCAATGTCTTTGGGTATCTGGGGTAAATTCACTTCCTGTAGATATTGCTTAATTCTTTCTTCTTGAATATTCTCTTGATGATACAGTTTTCCATAATAATCTTGTATAATTTTTTTTCTCTGCATTTCTCTGCTGGCATTGACCTATAAAGCCCTTTATGGCATTGGACCAGGATACATGTGGGAGACCCTGCTGCCGATAACAGCTTCCCAACATCCCGTGTGCTCCCATTGAGAGGGCCTGCTCCAGGTACCATCGACACAACAATGTCGCCCAAGTAGGGCCTTCTGTGGGAACCCACCTATGGAATCAACTTCCTTTCGGACGGCTCCTGACCTCCTTCCACCGTGACCTAAAAACTTGGCTATTCCAACTAGCCTACCTGGACTGATGGGGACTGATGGAGACTGAGGGAGGGTGTTAAATATATTTTAAAATATTTTAATTGACAAATGAGACCTTGGTTTTTAATGTCCTTTAACATTTATGTAATTGTATTGGGACTGTTTTAATTGTAAGCTGCCCTGAGTCCCTCAGGAGATATGCATATAAGCCAAATAAATAAATAAATAAATAAATAAATAAATAAATAAATAAATTTCCATAACAAACCCATCCTTCATCTATTAGTTGACTAATCCTTCTTGATTCTCTTTCCTTTCTCAATTTATAGGCTAATCATCTGTCTGGTTTGTTTGCATCTTTAAAGTAATTCTGTTTAGCATTTTTAATTTTTTGTGCTAATTCCTCTTTTTCCATTAATCCCATTTTATGTTTAGTTATATCCATTTTAATTTTAATGTCTTTTTTTTGCAGAAATTTCTGTAATTCTTTTTCTAGTCTCTTATAGTCATCTTCCAGTATTTTGAAAGTTTTTTTCTGTTTTATATTTCTTTTCCTTGTATATTCTATTATCAAACCTCTTGTATAGGCCTTCATTGTGTCCCAGAGATTCTGTAAAGATGTATCCTCTTTTTTATTTTCTTTAAAAAAGAAAACTAATTCTCTCTCAATTTTCTGTTTAAAGTCTTTTTCCTTTAATATTGTATTATTTAAAGTCCATCTAGATCTCCTCTTTTGTCCTTTCCAAGTAACTGTCATTGGATTAAAGTCTGCCCAAGTACTTGTTTCTATTTCAATTTCTTGTATGTTAGAAAATAGTTCTGCTGGCATCCATATCATATCTATTCCAGACCATGATGCATGTCTATTTGAATAAAAAGTATATTGCTTATTTTCCACATTTCTCTCTCTCCATGCATCTTTTAAGTTTATTTCCTCTATCATTCGAAAAAAGGATTTTGGTAGTCTTTCTAATTTTCTTTGTTGATTTCTGTGTTTTATAATCCAATTGATAATTAATTATTCCATTAAAATCTCCCATCATACAAATATTAACATAGTCCAGTTCGATTATTTTCATATGTAATTTCCTGTAGAATTCTTCTTGGTTATCATTTGGAGCATAGATTGCTATTAAAAGTGTTTTTACATTATTGTCCATTGTTTTTATTCGTTTTTATTGTATATCTTTTTGTATGTTCGCCGCCCTGAGTCCTTCGGGAGTAGGGCGGCATACAAGTCTAAATAAATAAATAAATAAATAAATAAATTTCCACCATCAAAATCCTTCCATCATCATCTGTATAAATTAGTTCTGCCAAAATTGTATCTCTAATATATAAGATCACACCTCTTTTTTTACATTGTGTCAACGACATGAATAATTTCCCTTTTTTTTGTTTCAATATATATTCATGTTGTTTTTAATATGTACTTCTTGTAGGCAGATTATATCAAACTTTAATTTCTCTAATTTATGAAATACTTTTCTTCTTTTAGTAGCTAAATTAAGTCCATTTATATTAATCATAATCAATTTTCTCTCATCCATTTTAGACTTTGTAAGAAGGTTTTGTTGCTTTAGTAGATCTTGGTTCTTGTTGCTCTCTGGGTACACCATCTACTGAACCTTCTTCTTTTTCTTTTTCAATTACTGTTATACATTCCTCTTGAAATTCGATTAGTGACTCTTCTTTTCTTGTGTCTTCCTCCTTTCCTCTAAAATATTCTAGATAGAATAGCTCTGCTTTTTCAACTGTATCAATTCTGTGTCTTTGTTCCTGCCAGGTGAACAAGAGACCTTCTGGTATCAACCATCTGTAGTTTACTTCTCTTTTGAGTAACTCTTTAGTCAAAAATAAGTATTCTCTTCTCATCTCTCTCACTCTTCTCGGTACTTGTTTCAGCACCACAATTTCTTTGTCTTTGTACTTTAATGTTTTCTCTCATGCCACCTGCAGTATCTGTGTTTTAATAGTTTTCTTAGTAAATCTAATGTGAACTTCTCTTGGTAACTTATTTCTCATTGCATATCTTGTATAGACACGGAACACTTCACCCATTACATCCATCATCTTCTCTTTAGTTATCTCTAATGCTTCTGCCAGGATTTCTGTCATTATTTCAGCAAGGTTTTCACCCTTTTCTTCTATATTTTGAAATCTCAAATAGAATTCTGACCTGTCAATTTCCCATCCCAATGATCCGCTCCTGCCTTTTTCAACTTCACTCAATTGAGTATCAATACTCCAATTTTCTTATTTCTTTGTACATCTTGTTCTTCAATTTTCTTAAATCTATCCTCATATTTCATCATCATCTGTTGGATATTCTCAACTTTCTCTACTGTCTTTTCAGTTCTTTGCTCAATATTCTCTGTTCTCTTTTCAATATTATCTGTTTTTGCTTGTATTTTTTGGATTCCTTGCATAATCATCTGCAGTATCACTTCCTTCTCCTTCTCCTGTTGCAACATCATCTGTATTGATCGTTGTCCTCCAGATGGTGAAGAGGAAGCAGTTGGTATTAAAGAAGCTGGGGCTGCTGTCTTTCTACTCATCTTGTAGTACTTGGTAAAAAAAAGAAACAAGAAAAAACAAGAGCAGGCAACTGCCACCCCAATAAAAATATAAAAAAAAAAGGGAAAGGGGAAAAGGAAAAATCTTCAGGCACTTGTATACCTTAATCCAATTGGTTCAGTTGTATAAAGAAAAAGAAAAGAAAAGAAAAAATGTAAAAGGAAGAGAGGGTGAAAAACTAAAAGAATTAAAAAAAATAAAGGGAAGAGGAAATAAATTAAAAAATAGCAGTCTATGTATTTTATTATTTATTATTATTTACTTATTAATTCGACTTATATGCCGCCCCCTCTCCCAAAGGACTGGGACTCACAGATAAAAGTACAACAATAAATTACCTAAAAGCGTATTAAACAAACTAAGCCGAATTAACATTAAAACCCCCAAAGATTAAAATCAAGAAAATCCAAGGAGTCAGCATAGCCCAGATTGTAAAAACAGCCAGGTTCCCTGGAGGGGAAGTAAAAAAAAAGAATAACAAACAGTTCTGACAAAAAGCGAACCACTGCCACTAAATGTCCAAGGCTCTTTGGTAAATCAAATCAAACTTTCCAGTTCTATTTTCAAGGTCACTTCAATCTTCTTTCTTTCAACTTCAACTCCAGACTCTGGCTATTAATAGTTTCACAGAAGAGCACCTGTATAAACAATCTTCCATGCTCATCCCACTATCTTTTCAGTAAGAAGCTCAGAGTCCTTGAATGTAACACCAATGTATAAACAAGTAGGAAAGAAAAGAAAACAATGTATCCAAGCCTCTAGATGGCAGTGTTACCTATTTCCCTTCACTTTCACTTCCCCTCATATATCCAAAGCCAGGAACAGATAAAAAAGAGTAAAGTCTTTAGAAAAAAAAGAAAGTAAAACTCAAATAAAAAAGAAGAGTCTTGATCAAAACAGACTTTCAAAGAAATTATTTAAAAAATAAGAAATTTTAAAAAAGACCAGTCCAGTTTAAAATTGAGAAGCTTTTGCCAAATTCCAGGTTCCAATAAAAAGGAAAAAAAACCTTCAATTTAAACTTAGCTTAATCTTGCCACTTGACCTCTTTTATCTTCACCTTTAATTTCACTTTAAGTCTTTTAGGGTGTTCTCTCCAAAAAATAATAAGTAAAAATTCATCTCACCAAACTGACACACTTTCTTTCTGATCTCTTCTGTTCCGGAGCTGTCCCAGCTTCAGCAGCTTAAATGGCTGCTTCTCCGCCGCTGGCAAAAAGGGCTTCTCCTGGATCTACCAGGGACTTTGTGGTGTCCCTGGGATCAACAGGACATGCCCTTCTCAGTCACTGTCTCTACAGGACGGTTTAGGTCCGGTGGGACTATCCAACAGTGGAGATATCAACAGCGATCTTGAGCATCAAGCTCGCACATCATACCGCCTCAATGGCAGCTCTGCCCTCGAAAGAAAGAAGGTTTATTGATGAGCAAAACCAACTATAGCATATAGTTCTGGGACAGCTGACAAAATGGCTGAATGACTGGATGGATCTTTATAGGTTTCTGGGTTTTTGTGCAATGTAGTGAGCTTTTCATCTTTTACTACTTCACTGGTTGTGGGTTAATCCTATTATATCCTAAAGGTCATGTCTTAATCCCATCATCTGGAGCTGAAGGTGGTTTATGAATAGATAAATCTTTCTTAATGGTCTTTCTAAAATCTTTCTTAATGGGCACAAAATATCCATCTCTAAAGACTTCAGGCATCCGCTGGAGGCTATTAAGAAAGACTGGGGCTGCTTTCTTCCTTTAAGAATATGCTTTCTTTATTTCTCTTTTGGGGAAATATTCTATCCTCTCTCTTTTAATATTAAGAATAAAGAATATTTTAATCTGGGGAGGGTGGGCTTTCTACAGTATGAAAAATGGTCATAAGTCACTTTTTTCATTGCCGTTGTAACTTTGGTCACTAAATGAATGGTTGTGAGTCAAGGACCACCTGAACTTCAAGAAGGAGACAATCAAAGCTTCCGTCCAGAAAACATTTCTATCTGGAGAATTCTGGAACTATCATTCTCTGAAAAAAATTGGGAAAAGTGTATTTAAAAAATAGAGAAAATACTTCACTTATTCTATTCTTGGCAGTTGTTTCTTTGCTGTTACATGATTTAATCTTGTATTCTTTAGCTAAAATAGCACGGAAAATGTCTCATGTGTCCAAGTCCTCTTGATTGATTCACTTGTGCCATCAAGTTGGTGTCAACTCTTAGTGAACTCATAGATGGACCTTCTCTAGGATGATCTGTCTCTAACTTGGCCCTTGACCTCAATTTCTTCTTCTGCATCAGAAATTGAAGGATAAATTTAGATATCTGTCATAAAGGAATGTCTGCCAAGTATAATTTATATTATTTGCTCATTGACCACATGTTCTATCTTGACTATATAACTTCAGTGCCATTTCTTCTTTTTCGTGTATGTTCTCAATAGTAAATAATTCTTCTTCTTCTTCTTCTTCTTCTTCTTCTTCTTCTTCTTCTTCTTCTTCTTCTTCTTCCTCCTCTTCTTCTTCTTCTTCTTATTCCTCCTCCTCCTCCCCCTCCCCCTCCTCCCCCTCCATATCCATCATCGGACGTTGGTGATCATGTTGGTGATCCTGTTTTTATCAACAGCCACATGATAAAGTGATGCTGAGTTTTGTCCAAACCAGTCCCTTAGATTTTGAAGCCATGATGTTCTTCTTCTGCCTGGACCTCGTTTGCCTTCAATCTTTCCTTAGAAGATTAAGTGAAGTATGGCATATTTTTCTGGGTGTCACATCCCATGTCCAAAGATTCTAACTTTCGCTTTTTTATAGTTTTGATGATTTCCTTTGGCTTTCCCAGGCGGCTTATCACTTCCTATCTTATCACCTCTTCAATAGTAAATAGCATGTTCTAACTTAGGCTAATGCCTAAGATGATGTCTCTGTATAGTTGATCTGTGTTTCAGAATAATAACTGAATAACAGACTTGGAAGGGACTTTGAAGGTCTTCTAGTCCAACCCCCTGCTCAAGCCATTTTAAATAAATGGTTGTCCAGTCTCTTCTTTAAAACCTCCAGTGTTGGGATACCCACAACTTCTGGAAGCAAGCTGTTCCACTGATTAATTGTTCTAAAACTGTCAGATAAATTCTCCTTAGTTCTTCTCTCCTTATTAGTTTCCATCCATTGTGTCTTGTCCTGCCTTCTGATGCTTTGGAGAATAGCTTGGCTCCCTCTTCTTTGTGGCAGCCCCTGAGATATCAGAACACTTCTATCATGTCTCCCCTAGTCCTTCTTTTCCTCAAACTAGACATACCCAGTTCCTGCAGAAGTTGTGTTGGGTTTCTTATGTTCCATGTCCTTATTATAATTTTATCTTTGTGTCTTTAGTCTTTTTCTTTCCTGGATGGCAAGCTCAGGAACTAATTATCCCGAGGGCTTTGATCTAGCTGCATCCAAAAACAACAACAACTTTAGTACAGTTAGTCATGGTTGTCCCAAAGGTGCTTTTTCAGGAAGCAACTGAACTTTCTGGTTTTTCTTTGAAGACATTTTGTTTCTCATCTACGAAGCTTCTTCAGCTCTGATTGGATGGTGGGGAATGGAAGGATTTATACTCCTTGCAGACAGCTGGTCATTTGCATTCTTTTAGAGAGTCCTTGAGTCCACTTGGAGGTCCACTACTCAGGTGTCCTTAGGGTTACCTGAATAGTGCAAATGGGTGTGGAGCCTTCATGGCTGCAGGATGTTTTCTGCCTTATTTCCCTTCACTGTTGAAGACAGGCACGGCTTGTTGGGAATGAGTCGGTGCTGTCTGCATCCCAAACTGAAGTGCAAATGGCTCCTGTAGTCTGCAATTTTCTGGAAATCCGTTCATACTCTCACACCATTCAAAGGGGGTTCATCCCAAAGTACATAGCTTAAAGTCTATGGAGTTTCTCAGTCATCCAGGTCATGATTCCCCCCAAAGGTGCTTTTTAGGAGCGCAATGCGTGAACGGCAGCCTGGGCATGATGCACCACATGGCATCTGGCTGTGAGCGGTCATGAGCGGCTGCGGGTGGCTGCAAGCAACTGCAGAAGAAGTCAGGCAGTAGCGCAACAGGTGTCAGGGGCATAGGGGGTCTGGCTGCCATTGTCCTAAGGTAAATGGATAAGACATCCCCCGAAAATGAGACCTGGTGCTTATTTTGGGGCCCAAAAGAAAATAAGACTGGGTCTTATTTACAGGGAAACACAGGTATTTCCATTGGCATACTTTTGAACTGCTAGGAGAAACTAGGTGAAGATGGGCGCTCACCCCATCATACGATGCATGGATCTCAAACCTGGGCTGTCAGCTTTTCAGCTTCTTAACTGTTGAGTCCTCACACCTCTTAATGGTGTTTGCTGAATGACTACCATTAAAAAGGCTGGAAAATTACTTCCAGTCACATGGGTGCCTTGACTTATGAGTGCAACAGTTTATGACCATAATTCTAAGCTCAATTGTTCTTGGTGGACATTTTCAATGCAAAGAACATCCCTGGCATGATGACTCAGCACAGCAGGACTTGAAGGGGCCAAGCCTTCTTGCATTGTAAGAGAGAAAAATAATAGAATAGAGAAGAGTTTAAATAAACCAAACTACCAGTGGTGAGATTCAAAAATTTTTACTACCAGTTCTGTGGGTATGGCATAGGGTGTGGCTTGGTGGGTGTGGTATAGCTTGCTGGGTGTGGCTTGCTGGGCATGGCTTGCTGGGCGTGGCAGGGGAAGGATACTGTAAAATCTCCATTCCCTCCCCACCCCACTAACCTGCTTTCCAGCTCCGTTCTCCTGTGCAGGGCAACAAAAGAAGACCCAGCCAATCAGCTGGGACTTGGGAGGCAGAGAATAGATGACCAGTCAGAGGCGGTTCTCCAAACTACTCAAAATTTCCACTACCGGTTCTCCAGAACTGGTCAGAACCTGCTGAATACCATCTCTGCAAACCACCCATCTCAATCTGTTTGGGATGATTGATGAGAGAATTATCTTTTAAAAATATTTTTAAACCAAGAACAGAAGCAGGATTATTGTCCTGGCCAAATTTTCTCCTAATGTTTTACCGATGTAGCTCAGTTGAAGTCAAGGATGGCATCTGCAGCCGGACATCACTCTTGCATAAATATTGTTTTTTCTCCCAAAGCAATGCAGCATTATAGCTGTTTCTACCAATGCTCCTAAGGGAGGGGTACTATAGATCAGGGGTGTCAAACTGGTGGCCCACGGGCCGAATGTATCTTGCATAGGCCATGCTGACCCCCAGCTCCGCGAAGGGAAAAAGCATCACGAAACATCATGTGACGGCAACGTAACGCTACAGGTTTGACACCTGTGCTATAGAAATTCTACACGTATACATTATTGAAGCATAGAGGACATGAAGTAATAGAAACCGATGGAAGCATCCAATGGAGCTCACTGATGGGACATTCCGAAGCAGCGTTTCTCAACCTTGGCAGCATTAAGATGTGTGGACTTCAATTCCCAGAATTCCCTAACCAGCCATCTTTTTTAAAGAAGAGCTAGCTATCCATGGATACTTTAAGTTATTTTTCTGCTTGTGGGCCTTTCCAGCTCTAAAAATATATACAGGTAGTCCTCAATTTACAACAGTTTATTTGGTGACCGTTCAAAGTTACATCCCGGGAAACAAAGTGCTTGTAAGAGAATGCCAGTGCTTGCTCTTTGTTTCCACTCCCTGTAGATCAGGGGGTCCCCAACCCCCAGGCAGCAGCCCACTATTGGGCCCCAGCCAGTTCGAAACCGGGCTGCAGGAGAAATGGGCAAGTGCACATGTGTGAAGCTTCATTTGTGTGAGTTTTGAGTGCCAGCACCCTCTGCTCACACGAATGGAGCTTCACATGCGAGCACCAGTGCCCTCCGCTCAAGCACCCTCCATTTGCATGAGCACAAGGGCCTGCCCCTCGCATGAGTGGAGCTTTGGGCACACACCCTCTGCTCGGACGCAAAGCTCCATTTGTGTGAGTGGAGGGCGCATGCATGCCTCCCTCATAAATGAAGCTGTGTGTTCATGTATGCACCTGCCATTCCCATGGCCCCCTCGCGCTGGGCCAGGCCGCCAAGCTGGAAAGGTTGGGGAATCGGCCTCTTCTGCTGCAGATAGCATAATTAGAATAAAAGGTGCAAAATATTTCAGAACACGGGCTTTGTGTCATCATTTACAAAGATCAGAAATGTCAGTCTTTTGCATCTCAGGGTTTAGGTGTGTGGCATTGGGGAATCTTGTTTGTTTTTTTAGGCATGACATGCTGGCTGATCCTCCTCTTTTTTCTTATCTTCCCTCAAGCGAACACAGCAGATTCCTTGCTATCCATAAAATGGAAGGGAGAAAACTTTGGTGGGGCGCTGTCACACCTTCAGGAGAAGACCTTTCTAGGTGCAACAACATCCTGGGACTTTGCTGAATGTAGTCACTGTTGTTCCCTATTGGAAACATGACAGAGGTGATCTCCCACTTCCCAATGATGGAGCTGGAGAACTCCAGCGCTGCTAGACATCTTGGATCCTGCTTCAGAGGAGTGAATGTCAGCAAAGAGTACAAGGAACACCTTGCATCTCCTTGGTTCGCCACAACATTTGGCCTGATCGGCCTCTTCTCCAACCTCTTTGCCTTGTACGCGCTGGTCAATTCCTCCAGGAAGATGCAGAGCCCATCCGGTTCCTCCTTCTTAGTCTTCCTCTGTGGCTTGGTGGTGACGGACTTCCTGGGCCTTCTGCTCACTTTCGTCATCGTGATTCCCTACCACTTCCTCCGCTTTGACTGGACGGAGGTAGATCCTGGATGCCACCTCTGCAACTTCATGGGCTTCGTCATGGTCTTTTTTGGGCAGTGCCCTCTCTTGTTAGGAGCCACCATGGCTGGAGAGCGTTTTGTGGGTATCAACCGGCCCTTTTCCCGGTCTGCTGGTACTTCCAAATGCAGGGCCTGGACTTTGGTGGGTGTGGTGTGGGCCTTGGGTTTCTTTTTTGGCCTCTTGCCCTTCTTTGGCCTGGGGCACTATAGCCTGCAGTATCCCAACTCCTGGTGTTTTCTCACTTTGGTCCATGATGCCCGGAATGTTGTTTTCTGCTTCCTGTTTGCCCTGTTGGGCCTCCTCTCTGTGGGTCTTTCCTTCCTCTTCAATACAGTCAGCGTTGTGACCCTTTGCCGAGTCTACCATGACTCTGAGTCGGTGCAACGCCGGAGGGACAGCGAGGTGGAGATGATGGTCCAGCTTTTGATGATCATGGTCATCGCAAGTGTCTGTTGGCTTCCCTTGTTGGTGAGTCCTCAAGTGTTAGACTTTCTTTTATGGGTAGTCTTCAATTTATTTGAGCCGTGGTGGCACAGTTGTTAGAATGCAGTCCTCCAGGTTACTTCTGCTGACTGCCATCTGTCAGGAGTTCGACAGTTCGATTTTTACCGGCTCAAGGTTGACTCAGCCTTCCATCCTTCCGAAGTCGATAAAATGAGGACCCAGATTGTTGGGGGCAATATGCTGACTCTGTAAACCGCTTAGAGAGGGCTGTAAAACACTGTGAAGCAGTATATAAGTCTAAATGCTATTGCTATTTGTTTAGCAACCATTTAAAGTTACAACGGTACTAGTCCTTGTAGTTATGACTGTCACAGCATCCCCAGGGTCATGTGATAAAAATTTCGGCCCTTGGCAACCAACATGCATTTACAATAATTGTGGCAACCTTCTCAATTGGCTTCTAGCCACAAAATCAATGGAAGTAGCCAGATTGCTTAACACTTGCATGATTCAATTAATTGCAGTGATTCACCTAACAATGGTGGCAGAAAAGGAGGTAAAATTGAGAGCAATTCCCTTAGCAACCACCTTGCTTAACGATGGAAATTCTGGTCCCAATTGTGGTCATAAGCTGAGGACTACCTGTATTTTGTTTCAACCAAAAAGATGTTGGTAGGAAATGTATGCTACAGTATTTTAAAGAACTTTCTGAAAGTTGTATATAACCCTTTGATATAATAATAGTTATCATAGGATAGAATTAGTGAGGTTGCTGTCTATCACTTTCCCTCCCAATCTCTCAGTTTCTGCCTTTTGATGGGCAGGTGGGCATGCTTGCCTGCAGTCCCTTCTCATTTTTATTTTCTAAATAAAACAGACATTATTAAATCTTTTGCAGAAAAAAATAACGACAGAAACTTTACTGTAAAAAAAGTAGTTCCATTGGAGGCTGGCTCTTTGCCTTAGAATGTCCAAGCTTCCAAGTTATTTTGATTAAAGCAACTGTAATTCCTTAACCAGGAAGGACTAATTAAAATAACCTTTAAAAAATAAAATAGTTTATTTTGCAAAATATTTTTTTAAAATAAAACTGCAAATATTTCAAATCTGAAACACCTGTTCCCTTTTGCCAACATCTGGTAAACAGATTGATTACCGCTCCCGTTGTCCCCTAATCCACACACACTGAGTTCTGGAAACCGATGGGTTTGTAGTCGAAAATCTCTCAGTGATGTTGAGTAGGAGACAGCTTTATTTATTTCCAGAGGCATTGGAAGGAAAACTGACCCTGACTAAACACCCATAATGTCAACTTGCCAAAGTTTTATTAAATCTTCTCCAAAAAAGGCCAAGTGGAGGACAGAATCAGATGTGATTTATCCAGAGCAGGGAGTGGAATTTGGGAGTTATCTCCTGTTAATAAGAGAGTTGGAGCACAATGGTTTTCAAGTATGCATTTTATAAATAAGGATGTGGACAAGTAACATGTGGACTAGTCAGTCCTGTAGAAAGTTAGCACCCACCCCAATCCTAGAAGAATGAAATATTTTGAGAAATATTAAAAAGGCAGCATATTATATTTCTCTGGATGAGAAATGGAGAAACATTCTCTGGGAAAGCAGCCCCCACCTTCTTAATAGCCCACAGCAGATGTTAGCACTTAAGAGATAAAGTGATAGATAGCCCTATTCATAAGCAAATATTCTCACCCAAGATCCAGCAAAGGTAGGATGAGCCCCCAGCCACAATAGGAATTGCCCAATGCCCCTTCATTGCATCACCCTCAGAAGTTTTTAACTTCAACCAAACTTATCTCAAACTCCTAGGATTTGTACATGGCCCAATGTGAGTCTGACAACAGCTAATAGAATACATGTTCTTCCACAGGAACAGGAAGGTCAAGTGCAAAGCCCAAGAGAAGGTATAAATACCCCTTACTCTCAACTCCATGTGGTCAGCTGCACCAGAACCATGTGCTTGGTGGTTTTGCTTCGTCATTAAACCATCTTTTCCAATCAGCCATGTTTCTAGTGTCTCTCCCCAGGCTTGGAACTGAACCAGATGGATATTTCTTTCAACAGTCTTTCAACAGTGGCCTTCCTAGATTTGGAACATGAAACCATCATTGGACCTTTGGTCGAATCAAGGATTGCAGTTCCTATGCTTGTAAAACATTGGAGTGGCGAGTGGGTTGAAGATAGACAGAGTGGCTTCACTCTAGCTGAGCAACAGCTGGAGGGGGGGGAATTGCGATACATCACGTGATGCCATGATGCTGCGAATTTGACACCCCTGTAATAGATGTTTGTTTGGACAAAGTTAACTTGGTGTTGAAGTATAGTTGTATAACTTGATCTCTTGTTATCCCACCTTTCTCTTCTCCAGATACTCATTCTCCAGACATCTCTTCAAGAACCCCCTTCTGACCTGCCTTCTAATCAGATCCCCAGGGAAACCGAGAAGTTCCTGCTCATCTACCTCCGGGTGGCCACTTGGAACCAGATTCTCGATCCCTGGGTCTACATCCTCTTCCGCCGAGCAGTGCTGAGACGCATCTACCCCAGCTTCAGGCCCAGGCCTTCTATTGTCTCTCTGTACCCAGTGCTCAACCCATCCCTACGGAGGAAATTTACTCAGGAATCTGTGTTGCAGTAGCAAGATCTTGTGTTGAGCCAATGGGAGGTCCAGCTCATAGGATTCCCTCTTTAACAGGGCAAGAGTGCTCTGGATTGCTATGCTTTACCAGTAGTCCTCAACTTACGACCAACAATTAGGCCCAAAATTTCCATTGCTATGCAAGACAGTTATTAAGTGAGTTGTTTTGCCCCATTTTATGATGCTTCTTGCCACAGTTGTTAAGCGAATCACCGTACTTATTCAATTAGCAGCACGGTTATTAAGTAAATCTGGCTTCCCCACTGACTTTGCCTGTCAGAAAGTCATAAAAGTTGTATGATCCTGGGACACTACAACCAACCTAAATACACGCCAGTTGCCAAGTAACCAAATTTTGATCATGTGACCATGGGGATGCTGCAGTGGTCGTATAAGTGTGACAAATGATCGTAAATAATTTTTTTCAGTGCCACTGTAACATTGAACAATCACTAAACAAATGGTTGTAAGTCGAGGATTACCTGAAGTATACCTATGCTGCTTGATAGTTTGCATTGGGGTAAAGGCCCTGGCAGTGTACTATGATTTCTCTTTAAGCTACAGTATAAGGGCCATGGTTAGAATGCAGTATTGCAGGCTACGACTGCCAACTGCCATCAGTTCAGTAGTTTGAATCTCACCAGACTCAAGGTTGACTCAGCCTTCCATCCTTCCGAGGTCAATAAAATGAGGACCCAGATTGTTGGGGGCAATAGGCTGACTCTGTGAACTGCTTAGAGAAGGCTATAAAACATAGTGAAGTGGTATATAAGTCTAAATGCTATTGCTATTGCTATTGTCAAGGTTCCGAGTAATGAACCCAACCAATCCAGCCACTGAGACTTTCAGCTTTCTCAAAGAACTGCTTTATTGAGCACATCATATCGGCACTTTGAAATGCAAAACCAGCTCTGGTTATTTCCCACGCTTTCAGTATAGTTAAAGCATAGGCAGCCCCCTCTCTTCTTGTCACGAGGTCACACTGTCCAGTGGTGTCCTGGCATCTCCTTGGTAACCTCTTCCAGTCTCTGGCCAGCACCTGTTGGGATGACCTTGGTTCCCACGAGATAGTTAGGTGTTTGTGTCATGCCTGACATTCCAGAGCTCCTTCCTCCCCACTCCAAAGGGCGTCAAGCTGAGAAACGGAGAAAATGGCTGTGACACGCCTGATCTGTTTCGAAATGGACAGCTATTCCATTGGATGTGACCTTTCAGCTCCATAGGCTCCTGCCATGGTACAATCCATAGCCCCAAATGTAGCATGTAGCTTCATATTGGAATCTTTTCAAGCGTAGGAAAGACAGTGCCTCAGAATGGAAGAAAGGCAGGAAGATACAAGTAGGCCTCAAATTATGACTGGTTGCTTAGCGACCGTTTGAAGTAATTGTCAGGCTCAATTATGGTTGTAATTCGAGGATTACCTATAGTTTGGCAACCTGACACAGATGAAGAGAAGGAGCCAGTTTTTAAGCACAAAGTTGGTTGATGGGGAAATTGATTCCTAATGGGACTTCAGAGAAGACTAAATGCAGGATGACCAAGGCAATTCAAAATGCATGGATTTATTTAAAATAAATGATTGTGGCAGTATACAATATACTTGTGATAGTCGTCTTTTGGATCCTTTCATTATCCTGGCAAACTGGATTTCAAAGCTGTGGATATTTCAAATTTAGTCTGCCCCAAGCAATCCCTATATCCAGATTGAAGCAAATGAGTTCAGCTAGCAAAAAATTTAAAAGGTTGGTGTTTATTTATTAAACATCAGCTAAAATTTTAAAAAATATGTATTAAGATGCCTCAGCTGGCTGGCCAAACCAGGATAAAAGGCAACTGAATGCTGGAAGAAAGAAAGACATATGTCTATGGAGAATCTCAATCTCATCCATTGATCATTGTCCCAAAGGTGCTTTTTCAAGAGGCAACTGGACTTTCTGGTTTTCCTTTGAAGACGTTTTTGCTTCTCATCCAACAAGCTTCTTCAGCTCTGAGCAATAGGCAAGAATTTGCCTGATCTACATAAATATCTATATATATTCACAAACATAGATGTTTCCAAAGGCACTAGAATACTGTAAATGAAGGTTTCTAAACTTGGCGACTTTTAAGATTTGTGAATTTCAACTCCCAGAATTCCCCAGCCAGCGATGTAGGGAGTAAACGTTTGGCTATTCCGGGCCTAATCTCTTTATGAACATAATAAAGCAAAATAGAGATGGAAAGAAGGACAAGAGGTGATCCCTCCTGCATTCTGTACCTTAAAGGAAACATTTTGGTGCATGTGGATGATATACCCCAGAAAAAGAAACTTTAGAAGCTTCAAGGTAAAGCTATTTCAGGTCCCTCCCCCCTCTTAATGGAGTGAGGTTTGGAGAAAGAACAGCTGTCAAAGAAGTGTCAGGAAGTATTGGGAGAGTTACAAATGGCAGATATATTTTGGAATCCTTCTTAAATTTCATCTATGATGCAGAGGAACTTAAAAGTAGGCAGCAGTGTTAATAACAAATTGCAAATACTGTAAAGACTCAGCTGTACAGTGCTCAAACAGTAAACATGAATGTTAGGTTCTTGTTACTATGATTTAAAAGCCTAGTTTTCAAAGGCTTCATCATCCACATGTCCTATGCACCATGGCATGGATGTGACCTAATAGTTCCTTTTGTCTGCTGTGATTTCATGCTGTTTGTCTCTTAGCTAGCCACAATTGAGGAACTAACCTTAGTTACTCAAGTTTTAAAGTAGGGTTTGTCCTTTTCTCCCAATACTGTCAGGTCTTATATAGGCCTCTTATATCCATGGGTTTAATGCTATTATGAAAAAATGCTAGACTTGCATTTACAAAGTAGATTGTGGAGTCCTTGGTGTTCCCTAAATTTGGTTGTTTGCCTGTAGATGTCTCATTAGGGCACTGATGATGTTACCTAGTTGGGTAATGAAACAACTGCAAGCAGAGGAAAATTAAGCAAGTCTGATGTACGTTAATTAAATCCTGCAAAAGAAGCGGTTTTTAAAAATATTTTTAATTATTTCAAAAAACAAACTGACAGACATAAAATTGCATATAAAACACAAACACAATTATCGTGTCGAAGTGGGTTATATATATTGTGCACAAAAAAGGAGTATGAAATAGCTTAGCAACAAAAGTAATGGCAGAAGATGAGAAAAAGGAAACATAGTGAAAACAACACATGTGTTACAACAACACATCCTCCATACCTTCCTATCCTCACAAATCATCCGTGTTCCCAATATCCATAGAGCATTTCATACACCACCTTTTTTTTTCCTTTAAATTTTTCAACTCTCTTTTTTTTGAGGATCTCAGCAAGGCATCACCCAAACTCCTTTCTCGGGTCCTTCAGTTTGATTCATTCTTCCATCTTCATTCATTCACTCATCATTAAATGACTAAACCACTTCAATGTGATTCTTATATCCTGATTGCTCCCCTTAGTATCTAATCCTCAGTCATTCCGAACCCATTCATTCTTGCCACACGTTCTTATGACGAAATAAAGGTAGTCCTTGACTTACAACCATTCATTTGGTGACCATTTGAAGTTAGAATGGCATTGAAAAAAGTAGCTTATGACCCTTTTTCACACTTATAATTGTTGCAGCATCCCCATGGTCACGTGATCAACATTCGGATATTCAGCAACTGAGTCATATTTGTGATGACCCAGGGTGGGATACAAAATAAACACAGTCACACAAAAAGGTGAAGCCCCTTTTATTCCTTCACTTTGCTTCCAAGTTCCAAATGTCCTTGACTGGAGACAAAAAACTCACATGTGAGCAGTTACCAGAAGGAGGAAATGCCATTTAAATTATAAAGAGTAAAAAACAACACAAACCAGGCAAGATAAGGGCTGGAGGACATCCACAGGTAAAAGAACACACACTGGGAAGGACGCCAAACTCAGAGAGGAATCATAAACTAGAGATATTTCCACGCTTTGTTTCCAGCACTCGCCCGTATGCATGTCCGTCTCTTATTCAGTTGTCACAGCTGCAGCCCATGAAGAGGATCAAGGCCCTCTCTTCCCAAGTAGACCACGTCTCTCTCTTATCCTCTCCTCCCTGCATGCTCTAGGATGGATATGGGATGGCCCTGGGTCCTCCTCTGACTGTCCAGCCAGCCTCTGCCCTTCCCCAGCCTCCTCCACAACCTCTGGAGCCACACTTCCACTCTCTGTCGCTGTTCCTCCTCTCCTTCAGAGTCAGTCTCCACCAGGGGCATGACATATTTATGACAGTTGCAGTGCCCTGGGGTCATGTGATCCCTTTTTGTGACATTCTGACAAGCAAAGTCAATGGACAAGCCAGATTCACTTAACAACTGTGTTACTACCTTAAAAACTACAGTGATTCACCTAACAACTGTGGCAAGAAAGATCATACAAGCAGTCCTTGATTTACTACAATTGAGCCAAACATTTATGTTGCCAAATAAGACATTTGTTAAGTGAGTTTTGCCCCATTTTATAACCTTTCTTGCCTCCATTGTTAAGTGAATAACTGCAATAGATTAGTAACCTGGTTGTTAAGTGAATCTGATTTCCCCATTGGCTTTGCTTGTCAGAAGGTTGCAAAAAGTGATCACATGATCTTGGGACACAGCAATGGTCATAAATATGAACCAGTTGCTAAGCATCTGAATTCTGATCACATGATCATAGGGGATGCTGGAAAGGTTGTAAGAGTGAAAAACAGTCATAAGTCACTTTTTTCAGTGCCGTTGTAACTTTGAATGGTCACTAAATGAACTGTTGTAAGTCGAGGACTACCTGTAAAATGTTTTGCTTAGTATTTTGGGTTCAGTAGTGGTCATAGATCAGGAGCTACCTATATTCCTTTCAACTTTAGGTGTCTTCTAATACAGTGGTTCTTAACCTGAGCGATATTGTCCCCAGGGGGCGATTTTGTTTTTCAGGGGGGGCAATGGAACGAAAAGGGGCGATGCGGGGGCGAAGGAATGGAAAGGGGGCGATATGGGGGCGATGGAGCGACATATATTGGGAGAGAGAGAGATCTATATTGGTAGATAGGTAGGTAAGTAGACAAAAAGACAGACAGGTAGGTAGATAGGCAGGAAGGCAGGCAGGCAAACAGACAGACCTTTTGGATGGATTGATGGACGGATGGACGGATAGACAAGACAGAAAGAATGCGAGAGAGGCAGCACTTTGGGAAAGCGGTGGCGGCGGCTTTTCCCAACATGCTGCCGCATTCGAGGTGCCAGTTCAGGTGCGGTACAACAGTCAATAGGGTGAGCCTGCAGGGCCGGTGCCTCGAACGCCCCCCTGCCACCTCTTAGCGCCCCTCTGCTGGCCCCCTTGGGGACGCTAAGAGGTGGCAGGGGGGGTGGTTATATTGGGGGAGGGGGGCGATGACAACTTCCTCAATGGCTCAAGGGGGCGATTCTTTCAAAAAGGTTAAGAACCACTGTTCTAATACACCCTTCTCACTTCCATATAACCAAGTGGAATACGGTTAGTTCTTGACTTACGACCACAAACTGAGTCCAAAAGCAGACTTACATATAGGGCCATTTCTATTTCTTTTATTCAAGATAGAGGTAAACTTCCTAACAATGAAAAACCTGCAAGGAAACAACCAAGCTCAGAGAGCACCAAGGATGAGCACAGTTCAACCCTGAGCTACAAATACTCTCTTCCATTAATACTAACAATGAATCCTAAGGTGATCTCCCTTTTCTTGCATATATTCAAGCAGAAGCTAATGAACTGTGAGTTGGAAAGGCATCTCTGCACAGTGAAAGGAGGTTATCCATTCCAACTCTATGAACGATTCTGTAAAATGATTGGATTGAATAGCCCAGTTAGTCTCTAGAGGCTTCTTGAAACTAATTAGGAACAATTGAAATTTTCTAGGCAGGGTGAAGATTGCTTTTGTTCCAAATGGGTTTTCAAAATGACAACAGTGTATGTTATATGTTGGGCAATTCATCAAAGGATAGGTGAGGAACCTTGCTTTCCTCAAGAGCAGAGGTGTCCAACTGGTGGCTCGCTGGCCGGATGCGTCATGCGCTGGCTACCCCAGCTCCACAAAGGAAAAAACCATCATGTGATGGCAACATGACGCTGTGAGTTTCACACCCATGCTCAAGAGACTGGTCTTTGGAAGAGATTTATCTTTTTAAAAACCAACCACCAACTAAAAAAAGTTACATAAGAAATCAACTGTATCCTCAGGGAATAGTTAAAAAAATCAAGACAGTAGTTGCAACTGTGGGATTGAAATTCCCATTTTTAATGGGTTAGGGTGTTGCATGTGTCATATTATCCTGGCTGTCCTCTTGACTTACTTCACTAGGCCCTGCAGAAACCACTGTGAAGAGTGATGGTTCAAAGCCTTTCCAGTTACAAAACTGGACTAAAAATTTAACAGAAGCCTGAAATTGCAATGCGGTGGGTAGGCAAGAAGCAGTGTCTCTCCTAGCATTCTCCTATCTACTCTGCAATTATGAGGAGTGTATCTTAAACATCTTAACCAGAGAAGATGCCATCCTGGCTTGTTAACATGGACTTACAGGGTAACAATTGTATTTTGAGATACTACTGGAAGAAGATCTAATATAGATGCTAATTAGAAGTAACCACTCACATGGTAGTATCTCTCTGTTCCTTCCATACAGGCAAGTTCCTTCCACCCCAATAGGAGAGCATGTGATCATTGGTGCTACTGTTTGAAGTCACCTGATAATTTTTGCAAAGGTATCATCCTTGAGCCGTGGGTGATAATTCTGGATGGAAATTCCAGATGTGGACGTCAGTGCATGCAAGATACAGAGAATTTGGAGAGTAGAGAAAAGAGGGAAAGGGTGAGTGGGGTGGCAAAGAAAAGAAACAGCCTTCATTGCCCAACCCATCTCCTGAAACTACTCCGAGATTCCCCTGCTCTTGCAAACTGCAGTCCACACCTCTGAGATAAACTCTTCTGGGAAGGCAAATTCACCCAGGAGCAAATCCAGTCCGCGAGCAAAGTCTTCAGGACTCTGGCATTCTTTGGTGATCTCCACCATGCTCGAGGCTGTGGAAAATGAGCCTGAGGTTAGGATGCAGCACTGGGATAAAACATCATTTGGAGCAAAGACATATCTGGACATGTTCTGGGTGCATTCATAAAAAGGCGGCTAGGGAGGGCTGGCTCTGTGGCGGGACACCCAATTGAAGACAAGGTATACTGTGGGGTGTTGTTCAGTGTCTCAGTGAGGGCCCAAGGATCCCACAGGCACTCCTGCAAATAAAAGTTTGTGGCATGCTCACTACTCAGTTAATTCAATACTTACCCAGGATCCTTGTTTGATTATTAATTTAACCAAGAAGCCTAATAGATACCAATCTGGTGGTTGGTCCGCCAGTTCCATCTCTTTAAATTCAGTGGAGGAGATGTGAGGCACATGGGTATCTAATAGTGCCATGTTGTCTACTTCTGATATCGTTTTAGACAAAATTAAGGGCATTTCATAACCTAAAGAAGCCCGTCTAGGACAGTTCTTTATCTCTCTTTAATTGTTAGCTTCATTTATTTATTTATTTATTTATTTATTTATTTATTTATTTATTTATTTATACATACTTGAACTTGTATGCCGCCCCATCTCCGAAGACTCAGGGCGGCTCACAGCTAAAAACATATACAATAAATATTTAAAAAATAATTAAACAAAGACAAGCCCAAATATAAGACGTAAAAACAGTAAACATTAAAACCCTCCCTCCCCCAGGGAGGGGAGGTTGGTCAAATAACCAGGTCTTTAGTTCACGGCGGAAGGTGCGGAGATCGGGGGCCAGGCGGAGCTCCAAAGGCAGTTGATTCCAGAGGTCAGGGGCCGCGACCGAAAAGGCTCGTCGTCAGGGAGTCGCCAGCCGGCATTGACTCACCGACGGGACCCCGAGGAGTCCTTGCCTATGAGCTTGCACAGGGCGGCCGGTACTAGATATCGGAAGAAGACGCTCCCTCAAATATTGAGGACCCATGCCATGTAGGACTTTGAATGTCAAAACTAAAACCTTGAATCTCACCCTGAGCGCAACTGGCAGCCAATGTAGGCCGCGCAGGAGGGGGGCAACATGGGAGAACCGGGTAACTCCCATCACCACCCGCGCGGCCACATTTTGCACCAGCTGCAATCTCCGGATGGTATGCAAGGGCAGTCCTAAATAGAGAGCGTTGCAATAGTCGAGTCTAGAGGTGACAAAGACATGAGTAACTGTGCACATGAAAACATGTACGAATTGTCCTGCTGTATCAAACTGAAAATCCATCTTCCTCAATAGTCATCCAGATTCAGCACCCTGCTCTACAGCGGTGTTTTTTTTCAATCTTGGCAACTTTAAAATATGGCGGATTTCAACTCTCAGTTGGCTAGGGTATTCTGGGAGTTGAACTCCACACATCTGAAAGTCACCAAGGTTGAGAAACACTATTCTACAATATAACTCCTCAAATCTGGAATCTGAGGCAGGCTGTCTCCCAATCTGGAGGTCCCACCCAGGCAGTAGTGAGGGCAAGGTGAAAGGAATCTTCACATTTTTTTTCAACCATATCATGCGTCATTCCCTACTCACCCAATTCGAGGTCACGAATACCCATGTAGCTTTCCAATAAGTCATCCATTTTTTCAGCAGCTTCCTCCTCAAACTCACTTGGCTGTGAACAAAAGAAGGAAGGAGATCAAATGGAACTGAAATGTTAGGGTTGACAGGAAATTCTTGGAGTGTTTCTCAGACGTGAGGACTTCAACTCCCAGAATTCCCCAGACTGCCAAGATGGTTGGGGAATTTTGGGAGTTGAAGCCCATACATCTTCAAACCGCCAAGGATGAGAAACAATGGGCTGCACAGAAGTTTCAGAAGCAATGAAATTTGGTGCCTTCTTATGACCCTTCAGAGGCTTCTCCTGTTACAACTGGCTAGGCATCTAACAGGTATTTTCCTGAAGTTAGCCCTGAGACAATCAGCTCACTTCCAACCAGCCACCAAGTTTCTTATATACAGTACTGTGAGAATATGGGCACCTGGTTAATCAGATCCCTGTCCCAGAGCATACTCACTGCCTGCTCTATGGTGGCAGTGCCCGTTGCACGCAGCCGTAGTGTCTCTCTTCCACTGCCTATTTTCCCCTCACTTGAGCTCTTGCTGCTTCGTGTCCTCTGGCTGATCATATCTACAGAGGGGAGGAGAAAAGAAGATAAAGAAATCAACATCTGGTTCAAAGACAGTGGGCATAACAGAAGATGTCTGAGCACAACAAAACTTTCAACAGAACGAAAAAGTTACAGAATTCCCTTTTTTTTGCTAGAACCCCTTGAAGTTCATAAACAATTGTGTAAAATAGAAAATGGGGGTGGCTTGAAGACTAGAGGCAGTTGATTAGTATACCTTGTAAGGCATCTACTAGGAGAGGAATGCCATTCCTTTGGGCCTTAACTTCTTTTGGCCATAACTGGAATTTAGGGAGCATGTTATGGACACGTCGACAAAAGGCCAGTTATGGGATGCAGCCATCCACGTGTTATTTGCTAAGAAGACTTCTGAGATCAGTTAGGCGATGCTCTCATACACATATGTATTACGCTAACATTTTCGTAGCTTGCTTATCTCCCCTTTAATTTTTTCAAATTAAACACATCTTTAAAAAATTAAAAATCAGATAGGGCACAGAACCATGTCAAGGATCGAGAAATTAGAATGACAGTCATAGGCAGTTCTCAAGCCCTTACACAAAAGTTCACATGGTAGGATTATTGGGTCAAACTGAATGAATGACTGAAGATAGGAAATGATAGATGAGGAGGAGGAGGAAGAGGAAGAGGAGGAGGATGAAGATGATGATGATGCAAAGGTGGGACCAGAATAGAGACAAAGTAATAGAAAAGAAGCTAAAGTGCTCTGGAATTCAAACAAACAAGCACTTGCTACATAATACTCCAGACTTAACAATTGTTGATAAAAAAGACAAAACAATCTGGATAGTGGATGTGGCAGTACTTAGAGATAGTAGAAGAGAAGAGAAAGAATTGGAGAAAATAATAAAATTCAAAGACTGGCGAATAAAATGACTGTAGCAAAAGAAACAAAAATAGAATCAATAGTGAAACGCACCTTGGATGTCATCCCAAACATCTGGAGCACCTCTTAAACATCACCAGCATTGACAAACTCAGCATCAGTCAATTTCAAATGGCTGCTTTATTTGTAATGGCTTACATCCTATGAGATACCTTTAACACCATCAAACTTGTACGGGCCTTGGTGGCTCAGGCTGTTAATTGCCTGCACTTAAGTTCCAGCTGCCTACAACTGCTGTAGGCTCAAATCCCACCAGGCTCAAGGTTGACTCAGCCTTCCATCCTCTCGGGGTAGGTAAATTGAGGACCCAAGATTGTTGGGGGCAGTTAGCTGACCTTGTAAAAATGCCGCTTAGTAATAAGCAGGCATATACAATGGAATGAAGGCTATTGCTGAGCACACTGGGTTGTATCCCAGAAATTGTAAGCCGCCCTGAGTCTCCGGAGAAGGGCGGCATATAAATGTAATTTAAAAAAAAAACTACAACATCCCAGATCCTTGGAAAGGACTAAATGATAGATGGACAAAAATGCAAAATCCCATCTAAACATCTTGCTGACTATGCAATGAACAATAATGACTTTAATTCTTAAAGTGCCTTTTTCTAAAAGATAGCAACTTGTATCAAGGCATTGTGTCACATTTTATAGCTGGATTAGTCTGAGGCTCACTAGGGTGTTTCAGAAAGCACTATGAGCTGGACTTTCCATTGGGGAGGTCATTATGACTTGAAGTCCTTTTGTATGTGTGATACATATAAAAAAGGAATGGGGCTTCAACCACACAGTCACAGCAACTATTTTGATTTTTTTATATCCTGCCTGGACACGCTTTGCTCTGGGTTATTCAATCTTTTCCTCCCTAAAAGGAAAAAAATGCAGAAAAAAATCAAGGAGAATCTGAAGGGATTCCAACTTGAGTATGGAGGTATCAGGAGGATACAATAGTCCCCTGTGAAAGAGTTGGAACATAAATACATGCCAATTGCCAAGTGCCTGAATTTTGATCATTATGATCCTCATGCTGCAACAGTTGTGTAAAAACCAGTTATAAACCACTTTATTCAGTGTCATTGTAACTTCAGTCACTAGACAAATAGTTTTAACGTCTGTGCACATTTCCCTCACAGAAATGGAGAACTTTTAACCATACAGCTCTGAGCATCCTACACTATGGACCATGGTGGCTATCACTCTTGGAAGCGGTTATCTGCCCATATTCGGGGAGTCCAGATTCCCATGCCAACCTCTTTTCTTTTTAGCAGCCTAAATTAGAAATGAAGAGAGGATTTTTTTTCTTTTTTTCTTTTTGGCTTGTCGCAACAGGGAATTGACTTCAACCTAGAAGCAGTCTGAGATCCCAAGCCATATTTTTAACCAAAGCTGAATTAAATGAACTGCATGGCTGTAGCATGCCTTGTTAAAATTCCTGGTATGCAATCTGGGAATTGTTCTCATCTGTGACATTCTTTCAAAATGGCCGGTGAAACAGTTCTGCTTATTATTATTTCGTAAAGTTACAATATACATCAGCTGCTCCTTAGGAAAGCTCAAGCTCCTTGGGGAGCTGATAATATTTAGAATTTCCATAAGACAGCAACCTGTTTTCCAAACGGCAAGAAGGGTGATTTTCTACCCTTGATCTGATTTCCTGGTGTGCTAGATAAAAATAAAAAGAAGAGAAAGGAAGGGAGGGAGGAGATGAAAACCAGGGAAAATGAAGAGAGAAGCCAGGAGAGGCCTTAACTGAGACTGGATTTTTATAACATAATCTAGAGCAGTTAAACAATTTTAAGGAAATCCAAAGCTCGAAAGAACGTACGAATAAAGGAGAAAATAATTCTGAACAACAAAAATCAAAGCAGCAAATAAAATGGAGACTAAAGCCAAAAAAAAAGTATTTCCAGCCTCAAATAATTAAACAAACAAACAATGCAAGGGGTCAACTCTTTGGGGGAGCTTTTCATAATCTTGGTGCCATTTGGAAAGACCCTGTCCCTTGTTTTCACCAATTTATCCACTGTTGGGGATGGGCTATATAGTAAAGAACCCCTGAAATAGATCTTAAATTATAGGAAGATTAACATGGGAAAAGGGGGTTATTCAGATACTTAAAACAGTTTGGATTCTACAGATAAGAACTACTAGCATTAGGAACTGAGAGCCTGAGACCAAAAGCAAAATGGCAACCATTACAACTGACGTCTTGTTTAAATTTGAGACAGAATTGCTGATTAAGTAAGGTGAGTACAGGTGGTCCTCGGCTTACAACCATTCAAAGTTACAACACCACTGAAAAAAGCGACTTATGACCATTTTTCACATTTACGGCCATTGCAACATCCCCATGGTCACGTGATCAAAATTCAGATGCTTGGCAACTGGCATGTATTCATGACGGTTGCAGTGTCCCAAGGTCATGGGATCACCTTTTGTGACCTTCTGACAAGCAAAGTCAATGGAGAAAGCCAGAGTCACTTAGTAACCGGGTTACTAACTTAACAACTGCAGTGATTCACTTAAGAACTGTGGCAAGCCAGGTCATAAAATGGGGCAGAACTCACTTCACAGATGTTTCACTTAGCAACATAAATGTTAGACTCCATTGTGGTTGTACATGAAGGAGGTTGATCTAGTTCAACCCTCTGCAGGTTGGTTGCAGAGGGTTGAACTAGATCAGTGGTGGCTAACCTTTTTGGGTTCCTGTGCCGAAAATTGTGCACGCTCATGTGCCAGCACCCAGAAGGCAATGTGCACGAGGGGGGCTCCCACACCCCCTACGCATGCGCAAGCGACCCCCCACATGCTGCACATCTCTGCGCATGCGCACGCATCTCCCGTGCCCCCCCTGTGCATGCGTGCCAGACACCCAACAACCAGCTGGTGGGTGGGCGGCCTGCATGTGTGTGCAGGGGGCTCTTCTGGGCGACCTCTTGTGTGCCACTTCCAGCAAGGGTGCCAAAGGTTCACCATCACAGAACTAGATGATCGTTGGGGTTCTTTCCAAATTTACAGGTTTATTATTGCATAATTCATTCTGTATAACTCTTCCAAACCTGTCAGCCCAGTCAATCAGCAAGAGTCCAAGACAAAGCAAGAGGAAGCATGATTATAATCCCTCCTTTATGGCTTGTGACAGCCATTGGCCTCTTTCTGAACATGGATCTGATGCTCTTTTGAAAGGGTGCTTATCCCATGTCCACAGGAACCTGGAGAAAGGCTGCAGATATGGAGAAGGTTGTAAGAAGAAGCCGAAGCCTCTCTCTCTCTCTGTACCTCACATCTATTGGACAATTTTATAAGTGACTAAACTTGCTGTTCAACAAACCCATCAACATTGGGATCAACCATGCATTAAAGAGAAGGATTAGTAATTAGAATAGAATAGCAGAGTTGGAAGGGACCTTGGAGGCCTTCTAGTCCAACCCCCTGCCTAGGCAGAAAAACCTATACCACTTCAGACAATTGGTTATCCAACATCTTTTTTTTTAAACTTCCAGTGTTGGAGCATTCATAATTTCTGGAGGCAATTTGTTCCGCTGATTAACTGTTCTAACTGTCAGGAAATTTCTCCTTAGTTCTAGGTTGCTTCTCCCCTTGATTAGTTTCCACCCATTGCTTCTTGTCCTGCCCTCAGGTGCTCTGGAGAATAGCTTGACTCCCTCTTCTTTGTGGCAGCCCCTGAGATATCAAAACACTGCTATCATGTCTCCTCTAGTCCTTCTTTTCATTAGACTAGATATACCCAGTTCTTCCAACTGCTCTTCATGTTTTAGCCTCCAAAAATTGTTTTTGTTGCCGGCAGAAATGCTCAGCAGGAAGGAAACAGCAACCAGGAGAATCCACAAATCATTTCCTTAGCTTCTTCCATACAAAAATTATAAGTACAATACCACTTGCTCTCTGGTCTCATCAATGAAGCAGAGAAGACCTTGACCATCAGGGGAGAAAAAAATATTTTATGCATTTATTTTTGCTGGCTCAAGAAATATTGGAGGGCACTTTAAAGTGACCAACTGGCTGTTCCTCAGTGATGCTGGGCTGTGGTGCTAGGCCTACGGTGCAGTGGTTGGGATTCAAATTTTTTTATTACCAGTTCTGTCAGCATGGCTTGGTGGGCGTGGCAGGGGAAGGATACTGTAAAATCTCCAGTCAGAGGTGGTATTTGATGGTTCTCTGAACTACTCAAAATTTCCACTACTGGTTCTCCAGAACTGGTCAGAACCTGCTGAATACCACCTCTGCTACGGTGGGACTCTGTGGTCCGGCCTCTCCTCAATGCTCAAATATCCACTTACCAAAAGCTCGTTTAGGCTGCACCAAGCGCAAAGTAAATGGCTGTGCCTGGGGCATCTCGCGCAACATCTTGGCAACTTCGTAGTGGCGGCATCCGACAATGGTTTGGTCATTAATGGCTTCAATGCTGTCCCCCACAGATACTGTTGAAATGCGGTTCATTATGCTACCTTCCTTAATACGCTATAAAATGGGAAAGTAGAAAAAAGGAAAAGTTTAGAATAATCCTATCTATGGCCTGATGACCTTGACTAATTGTGAAAAGTGAGGCAGGAGTAGCAATTTTTCTCAGCTTTAGCAACTTGAAGATGTCTGGACTTCAATTCTCAGAATTCCTCAGTGAGCATGCTAGCTGAGGAATTCTGGGAGTTGAAGTCCAGATATCTTCAACTTGCTAAGGTTGAGAAACACTGGTGACAGGGTATGGTAAAAATGTCAAAATGGCAGCTGCAGCAGCACAATCAAGGTTCCACTTATTTTTTTAAATAGGCAAAACTTTGATTGTGCCATTGTGGCTGCCATCTTGATTTTTTGATCATATATTGTAGACACCTCTGTAAGAAGGGTTGGACCTGCGTA
Source organism: Naja naja (assembly GCA_009733165.1). Taxonomy (NCBI): domain Eukaryota; kingdom Metazoa; phylum Chordata; class Lepidosauria; order Squamata; family Elapidae; genus Naja; species Naja naja. The sequence goes on from CM019148.1 coordinate 357,044,439, forward strand.
ATAGTTAAATGAGAAACTATTAAGAAATAATGAGGAAAAGGTACAATTATGTTCCTTCCTTCCTTCCTTTTTTTTGACCTTTCTAGGAAATTATTTTCCTGTTCCCAGTTTGTTAGTGGAGGAAAGAAGACTTTAGTGAATCATACAAAATGGGGAGGGCTAAAATTTTGTCCGTGCTTTACTTTTATTGACATGACATGCACATGAGCTATCAAACATTGAGAAATATCATGCAATATAAGTCTTGAAACTGTGGACCTTGTTTCTCAACCTTGGCAACTTGAAGATTTGTGGACTTCAACTCCCAGAATTCACAAAGACCTCCCAGCAACCAGCTGGCTACAATGTGATAAATCGGGATTCAAATTTAGATGACTTTGGCTACACTCTCTAACTTTCTCTCAGCTTAACCCATTTTTCTCCAACCTGGTGCCTTCTCAGCATGTCACACTACAAAACCCATGCTGAGCTGGAATTCTGGCATTCGGAGTCCCATGTATTTGGAGAGCCCCAGTGAAAGGGAGATTGGCATAATCTATTGCATGGAGAGAATAGGATTGGAGTGAGTTGTGGAAACCACCTATACCAGTTTGGACTCTTTAGAGGACAGGGGTGATAAATGCAACATGAACAACTGAGAGGAAAATGGGGACAGAATCTAATGGGCAGAAAACAAAAATGGATTTTATTGACATGGTGAATCCTCTGGAATAATTTATTTATTAGATTTGGGTGCTGTCCATCTTGTCTAGTTCATCCAATCCCCATAAAAATTGCCTCATGTTGCATGTATCATTCCTCCTTGCCAACATTGAGAAATGCTGCCCCAGACCTTCAATTGGCCCCAAATGCCACAAACCAGCTAATAATGAGGCCATGTTATAGTTCGTTTATTTTTTTTATTTTTTTATTTTTTATTCACATTTATATGCCGCCCTTCTCCGGAGACTCAGGGTGGCTTACAATCTTTGGAGCACAACCCAATGTGCTGAGCAATAGCCTTCATTCTATTGTATATGCCTGCTTATTACTAGGGCTTTTGGGCCCCCCTCAAGTGGCATTTTTACAAAGTCAGCTTATTGGCCCCAACAATCTTGGGTCCTCAATTTACCTACCTTGGGAGGATGGAAGGCTGAGTCAACCTTGAGCCTGGTGGGATTCGAGCCTGCACTAATTGCAGGCAGCTGGAGCTCAGTGCTAGGTGTTTAACAGCCTGCACCACCAAGTCTCTTCAATTGAATTACGGTCTATATTTATTCAATTTCTATGGCTGCCCATCTCAGTCAATGATTCTATTATGCAAAGCTTTCACATGCAACTCAAGATGCTGGCTTATGAGTGAGGTATTTGCAGGTAGAAAAATGGCTACTGCAAATCAGCATGTCAGTCTTTTACCCTGTTCCCGAAGACCTACCTTGATGAAAGCATAGCCAGCCCCGTTATCTGTGATGGTAAGTCCCAGAGCATCCTCTGTTTTGGTGACCTCCACCTCCTTGGTATCACCGCGGACGTGAGCAAAGATGAAGTCCTCCAAACCAATCTGACCGCCCAGCAGTTTCTGCATATCTACTTTGTGGGTGTTTAAAGTGCAGAACAGGATCTGGAGAGACATGTAAAATGCATTTATATTTTATATAGGGAAAAAGTCTCTGTGGAAGAAGTCGAAGTCAGGAAATCTGAGGGCAAATTTGGAGCCCCTCCTTGCCTGTTGCTTTTAGAAGGAGAAGTGGTAAGATTAAAATGGGGAGGAAAATATGGAGTTTATACAGGCATCTTCACACTGGACTGGAAAAGTCTCCCCCCTGCATAAGTGAACCTATATGTGAGATTATTCTTCTCTAGTGATGCTTGTTTCTGTCCTCCCTATCTCCCATCCTCTCCTGCCATAGACTGTAAGCCTTGTGGGAACTGAGCTTTCCAGCTCAAATTACTCATTAACTCCTTACTCTTCTTTTACCCATAGCTGAAATTTTCATAGGCCCAAACATTGCTTACCCAACTTTTAGTCTGCTTCCAGTTGCAGTGAAAGCTCTTCAGTTGCCCCTTCATGCCTTCTCATTCCCAGTCCCTTTTTGGTCCTGGAACCTGATAATTCATCCTTTGTACTTTCTCTTCCTGTTCAGTTATCCTGAGCTATTTCATGGTCTTTTTCCCTTGGCTTCTTTGTTGTTTCTTATGTGTGATGCTGGAGGTATTTTTCAGAATATCTACACAAAAATACCTCTCTCTTCTGGCAAGATGCTGAACATTTCATCTTATCACTGTATATTCTTAATGGGATGCTTTTTGTATCAGCACACAGTTCTGTGCAGCTTCCTTCCTTCCTCCTTCCCTTCCTTCTCCCACCCTTTCCATTTTCCTTCCTTCCTTCTCCCCTTCCTTCCTTCCTCCTCCCTCCCTTCCTCTCCTTCTTTCCTCCTTCCTTCCTTACTCTTCCCATTTTCCTTCTTCCTTCCCTCCCTCCCTCCCTCCCTCCCTCCCTTCTAGTAACAGATTAATGTAGACTACAGTACAGCCACACTGAACATCTAACTACCCATCATGGGCATTTGAGTTTGGCCTTCTTGCCTAATACTGTGGTGAATCCCTCAGGGCAAAAGGACCAGGCCACCCACTTGGCTGAAAGGCTGAGAGCCCAGCCCCTTCCTTCAATGCTTCCAGCACGGCCCCTTCCTTACCTCTGTTGAGGAGATATCAAAGACCTCTGCAATTTTGGCATAGAGCTCCTTAACACTGGTGAACCCCTCAATCTTGGCGGTGGGGCTCCCGTGGGCCAGCTGGGTGTGGAAGATGAGCCGAGGCCGCGCTCTGGGTGGCGGTTGGGGTGGTCTTGGAATTGCGCCATTCTGGCCCGGATCACCTCTTCCCCCTTCTGCAGAGGGCTGAGAGCCTCCAGTCTCCTGGGCCACACCGTTTTCCATGCGGGACCCCTTCTGCTGCTCTGCGCTGTCTTTCCTGCACTGTTTTCCAGACTTCCGCAGCATTGAGATGCCAGGTGTTTGAACAATGGGGACGATGGCCTGGATTAAATTATTGATGCTGCAGGTGGAACAGCAAGGCTGTAAGGTGATCCCAGCTCTGGTCTGCTACCTGGAAACCCAATCTCCTATCTTCCAGTGGACAATTCAGTTTGGTGAGATGCACCTGTGCCCGACGATACCACTGCCCAGCCACACATGCAGGAAACTGCAGGATTAAAAAAATGCCTGATCTGGCCACCTGAAGCATACAAACTTGCAAACTATTTCTGTCTCTGGGTGTTTGCAGATGCTGTCAGTTTCTCTAGGGAATGCAGATGTTTTGCTGGTATACCTGGAGCACATGAGCCCCAGTTGCTCACTTCTTTTATTTATGGAAAACAATTTGTGCCTCATTTCCTCAGATTCACTGTTGAGATGGTTAGATGTCTATGTTGTTTTTCCATTACAGGCAGTCCTTGACTTGCAACCGGTTGCTTAGTGACTATTCAAAGTTAGACAGACACCCCCTCCCCCTTAAAAAAGCCACTTATGACCCAGTGCCGAAGTTCTGATGGCCAGACTCTCCCCTCCTGTGGTCATGTGACCAATTTTGAGTACTTCATAACAGGCCCTCATTTATAGCCATTTGCAGCATCCTGCAGTCACATTTTAACTAAAACCTGACATTTATTCCCAGTTTTCAGCAAAATGCCCCATAGCCGACAATGGGTTGGTTTCCTTAACAACTGTCACGTTTACTTTACAAAGGTCATAAAATCAGGTTCTTCATGTGTTGACCTGCTTTACAACTGTCACATTTATGACCTAATTGGAAAGCTGCATTTTAACTTCTTCCCTCAAGACGACACTATAGGGCAGACTTGTCAAACTGGCAGCCCGCGGGCCGGATACGGCCCATGTAGGCCATACCCACTCTGGCTCTGCCAAAAATGCAAATAATGTCGAGATACATCACGATCTTGCCCACAAGATAATCGAGTTTGACATTCCTGCTATTGAGCATTACTTGCCAAAACATCCAGACAAGAGGTGGTATTCAGCAGGTTCTGACTAGTTCTGGACAACCAGTAGCAGAAATTTTGAGTAGTTCGGGGAACAAGCAAATACCACCTCTGACTGGCCCTGCCCCATCTATTCTCTGCCTCCCAAGTCCCAGATGATCGGCTGGGTCTTCTTTTGTTGCCCTGCACAGGAGAATGGAGCTGGAAAGCAGGTTAGTGGGGTGGGGAATGAATGGGATTTTGCAGGATCCTTCCCCTGGAGTGGGGTGGGAATTTTACAGTATCCTTCCCCTACCATGCCTACCATGCCACGCCCACCAAGCCATGCCATGCCTACCAAGCCACGCCCATAGAACCAGTAGTAAAAATTTTGAATCCCACCACTGATCTAGACCCAAAGAGTTTTCCCCCTCACCATGCTATCACTCTGCTAAACAACTAATTCCCACAACATTGTCAAACCACCTAGTAGATCTGTATTACCTATTAACCTTCTCATCTTTCCTATTACCTATTTCCTTAGCTTCTAATGACTATAACTTTGTTGTTTGTATCTCATGATTTATGTTGATTGCTTTTTTAGCACCCTATGACTATCACTGACCGTTGCATCTTATGATTTATGATTGTATTTTATGATTATTATTTATTTATTTATTTATTTTATTTGACTTGTATGCCGCCACTCTCCGAAAGGACTCGGGGCAGCTCACAAATAAAACATAACACAATAAATAGTTTAAAAAGAAATTAAATCTAACAAGCCAAATAATAATAAAAACCCAATTAAAATCCAATTAAAAATCCCCCCTCCCCCCGAGGAGGTCAGTCCAGCCCAGCCTGTAAAAATAACCAGGTTTTTAGATCGTGCCGGAAAGAGGAGAGATCGGGAGCCAACCGGAGCTCAATGGGTAGTTGATTCCATAAGGCGGGAGCCGCTACAGAATAGGCCCTTCCTCGGGGCACCGCCAGCCGACATTGTCGTGTGGACGGCATCCCGAGGAGTCTCAGCCTGTGTGCATGCACAGAGCGATCGGTATTTGATTACGATTATGATCGGGATTTATCACTTGTTGTGTGTATGTATGCTAAAAGCTTATACACCAAAGACAAATTCCTTGTGTGTCCAATCACACTTGGCCAGTAAAGAATTCTATTCTGTAAGGACTAGAAGAAACATAGAATTTGTCTAGCTTCCAAAGGATTACAAATAAGCTTGTGGCACTTTAAGAATTTACAAATGATGCACAGATTATAACTGGGAGAAAGTAGGGTATGGTTCAGAGCTGTTGCTGTGGGGAAACTGATAATGGTAAAAGGGAAAGTGATAGTCAAGGTTACTCATAGTATGCTGAAATTGAAGTTTCATCTTGCAGGACCCAGGAAGAAAGCTTTTCCTGCTGTGGTGCCTGTCCTATGGATATACAGTATCTTAAATTGACCCCAATCCTCCTGCCTTTTTAAGAAGGCCATGAAGACACAGCTCTGCCACTATGCCTTGCAGGGCGGGGAGGTGTCTGGCAAAGAGGAAGAGCTCTTACACTGGCTATATAGAATGAATTCTGCTACTGATTTTTTTTTACTTGATTATGGACTGTTTAACTTGCTTTCCTATTTTTATTCTTTCTCAGCCACCCAGTTGTTTAGATGATAACAGCTAACATACAAATCAAATAAATAAGAACAGCAGCCCAGGTATGCAATATGTTGTGCAAGTACAGGAATTGTGTTTTGCTTGCCCCAAATTTGAAAATACTCTGAGGAAATTAACAAAGCACCCATATTTTCTTGAAGCTGTGAGCTGGTTACTGGGCAGAAATCTAAGTAGATATCTCAAATTCACTCCATATAGTTTCTTCAGGTAGAATGGAGGAAAGACCCTCCTAGGGATGAGGGCATGAAGTGTTTTGCTTTTTTTTAAATGGGGCCCCCAAAAAAGCTTGTCCTGTTGAATTTCTGCCTGTTTTGCGAGTACTGATTTACTGATTCCTTGTCAATGGTACAACCTCTGGCCCCTATGACCAAAAGAAACCTGTCCAGGACTTTAAGACTTCCTGAAGTCGTGTCACAGTTTATTTCCACAGTTGTTGGGGTGGGCAACAACTTTGTTCTGTTGGAAATTAAAACCCACCCTTCTCCTAGGAAAATGAAACTTTAGGATATATTAAAAAGGGCAGAATATTTCCCCTAAAAGAGAAGTAGAAACTCAGAGAGGCAGCAACTCAGCCCCCCTCCGACTTTGTTAATGGGCCATTCAGGCCTGGGCCAGTCTATTCTACATAACAAAGATCTTCCTCCTTCAGGGAGAGCCATAATAGGAATTGCCTAAAGTCCTTTCATTGCATCACCCAGCAAACTTGTTGCTGATTCAACCAAACTTAGCACACAGACAACCAACCACAAGCTAGGTATGACCTCTGACAGCAACCAATCAGGATACTCTTTTCAAAGCCAGAAGAGGGCATAAAACCCAGGCACTCTCAGTGTATCTTCCCTTTTCTTCGACCAAGAGCTCCAAGGTATGTGATCCTGTTCTTCAGTAAACCTTCTTTCCAAGCAACTTCCATGATTCCAATGTCCTTTTCCCCACTTGGAACTGAACCCAGAAGGATATTTCTTCCAACAGTTCTTTGGGAATTAATAGCCCAACGTTGTGCGATTTTATCTCCTTATGTAAAATAAAATACGAAGCATGAGAGGATAGTTTTAACAAAAGCAACTCATTGATAAATATGGGAAGGGGCGACGAAACGCCTCCAAAGTATTTCATCGTAAGTCTCAAGTCCTTGATGAACACTTGCTACTTTGAAGAGCTCTCATTGGCTCCGGCCTCAATTCCAACCAACCCCAACGTGCTTGGAACTCATGACGTATTTCATTACAGGCGGGCGGGACGGGGGGAAAATAAAGAGCTGGCCTATCCCGAGCGAGAGGGGAAGCCGCTCTTCTCCAATCAGCGCCTGGAGAGCAAAGCTGGTTTAGCGTAATGGTACAGCTGGGCGGGGGCGGGGAGGAGGAGGAGCTTCTGCTGGTGAAAGGGACGAGAAAGAGGAAAGAAGAGCAGGAGGACCAGGAAAGTTTTGGGACTCAATGTTGTTAAGGGTTGCGATAAGAGGGAGCGGGGAGATCAGCCATACCAAAGAGGGGGGCGGCGGGGGTGGGATGTGGGGGCTGCGCAAGGTGGGAGATTCAGGGAAAATCCAGGAATTTATTTGGGGAGATCCTGGGAGAGAAAGATGGAGGGAGGAAGGGGGGGCGGTCTACCTTCCTCTATTCCCATCCTCTCCATTTATCCGAGAGCATTGATGTTATCATTTAATGGTGTCTTCCCCCACATATTGCGATTTCCCCAGGTTCTGTGTCCCTAGTCTAGATTAGAACAGCCTCACCTATCACGCTTTTCAAACGTCCTGGATTGCAAAACCCATAAAGCTCCCAGCTAGCATGGCCGTTTGGAGCTCGTCTAACAAACCCTAAGAGTCCAATGCTTTCAGGACGTCCCCCCCCCGCCAAAAAGCCCAGGGCAACAACTCCCATTAGCAATGGTACAATGCCTTTTAAAATGGAGATTCTCTTTTACCCGTCCCATCTAATGGATTTGGTGCGGGCTTTCTCTCCTACTCCTCTCCAAAAAAGGAAAAAAAATCGTTATAGTGTTGTTTCTAAAGCTGTGTATTTCAGCAGTCAGCCTTGCCTCTTGAACAATGAATTCCAGAAATTCTGTATAGTGAGTGTTTAAGTGAGGTGGGATTGAGGGGAGGCATCTGCTCCATCTGTTTGATTTTGGTTCTGTGGGATTTTCTAATAATATAGAAGTTCAACAATATGAATGGAGCCCCAATTAACGTTGTTGTTCAAGGTGGAGATTGATTCTCCATATGCCACAATGGCCATGTTTTGCGTAATACAGACTGGCCGCACAAATGTGTTAGGTAAATTTAAGCCATGTGGTTAATGGTACAGCATGTCATATAATTTCAGAAAACTGCATTGAGAAAACCATATTTATCATGTTTATTGTAAGCGTATTGTATGAACAAAGCAGAGGTATTTATTTATCCATTTTAGGACAGAAAATGCAGTTGGCGTATCTTCCAAATTGGAATGTCCTTTCCCAGGTCACTAATTATCTTTACAGACAGGGATTGGGAACCTGTAACTCTCCAGATGTCATGTAGCAACCTACACTAGCCACAGGATCAATCGCATTTGGAGAATCAACTTCCCTATCACTAGTCTAAGATTATGAGGGGATGGTGGTTGCTCAGTCGAAAATATTGAGCTATAGTGTTTCTTAGCCTTGACAATTTTAAGATGTGTGGACTTCAACTCACAGAATTCTCTAGCCAGCAAGTTGGCTGAAGAATTCTGGGAGTTGAAATCTACAAGTCTTAAAGTTCCCAAGGTTGAAACACAATTAAATTACTGTACATGGACTAATCCCAATTCAGTATTTGGCAGCTAACTTACTATATAACTACAATTCCCCTAATTCCCATTGACCATGCTGGCTGGGAATGATGGGAGTAGCAGTCCAGTGTAGCTGAAGAGCTTCCATTGAGGAAGCATGTAGCAAGCACCATTCCATTGGTTAACTTAAGATGGCCATTGTTATACATCCAGAAGAGACTTGTGGTTGCCTTCCTGTGTTCTATTGAAATTTTCAGATTAGAAACTGTTGGGCATAACATAAATTGATCCTGCAGGGCCTTTTACTTCTTAATCTATGTAAATGGAGCCTCTCTTACAGGGTCATCTTACATCTAACACTATTACTGTACAGAATCAAGAGGAAAAAAAATAAGGTATTTTGCCTTCTTTGCAAGTCCTGAGGGCTTTTGCTCAGCCATTGTAAGGGCTAAAATGCTGGATTAATCATTTAGGCTAGAGGCCTCCAAACTTGGCAACTTTAAGACTTGTGGACTTCAACTCCCAGAAGGAACTGAAGTCCACAAGTCTTAAAGTTGCCAAGTTTAGGAACCCCTGATTTAGGCATTCAGAAAAGGAGTGCAGAGACATAAAGAGCCATTTAATCTCCTGTGTAAATTATTTCCTGCCCAAGCTAATTGTAATTTACACTAATAATTTTCACATGTCCTTTTTAGGTTCCTTAGTTTAAGTGGACATTTATAGTTTTCTTGAATTCAAGAAAAAAGAATGTCGCAGAGCTCCAAGCAGCAATCTACTGGCCTTCTGTAAGTGATGAACACTTTTTATTTGGAGAAGGGGGACTTTGGATTGTGTGAGAGACAGACAAACTCTATGGTTTGTCTACATGGGATCTTTCTCAAAAATCTAACTTGTATCTAAAATTTTCCCTAAACCTATTTTGAATTGTCACAAATACTGTTAAATATTTAAATACCCAAATTGTGAAATCCTACATCTTGAGTATATGCAGAATCTCCTTTTCTTAGCCAGCTTCTAAAATCCCATTTAGCCACCTCTTTCATTTTTTGAAATTTACCAGTCCTGGTTATATTTGCATGGCACTATCCTACAGGTTTGTTTATCTATGTATTTATATCCTTTTTTCTATTTTCTACAACTCAAGGGGATATACATTTTCTCTTCCCCCCCCCCTCACAACAATCCTGTGAGGTGGCTGAGACTGAGGGAGAAGGACTGGCCTAAAGCTTTCATGTTTAAGGGAGAACTAGAACTCAGAGTCTCTTGGTTTTTACACCTGCTCTTTACCAATTACACCAAATTGGCTTATTAATCTATCACGTGATTAAGCTACATCTTAGAGCAGGGGTCTTCAAACTTGAGAGTTTTAAGACTTGTGGACTTCAACTTCCAGAATTCCTCAGCCAGGCATGCTGTCTGGAGAATTCTGGGAGTTGAAGTCCACAAGTCTTAAAAGTTGCCAAGTTTGAAGACCCTTGTCTTAGAGGATGCTTCCTGTTGGTTCTTCCTCTTTGCATCAACAAGGAAGCAAATTAGACATGTAACTTACGCTAATGACTGAACCCAAACTTGTATTTTTTGTGTGTGCCCAAATAAGCCAGGATCATTTCTTTACTAAACAAATTTATATAGTGGCCCAACTCGCACATAGATGACTCAGGTACCAATTTAAACTTGTATGTGGGTTGCTTATTATCTCTGCTGTTTAGGTTGAATAAAATATTTTGCATTCTGTCTCTTCACTTTCTGAGTGAATGAGTACAGCAAATGAACTATGTGTATTTGCATACTTGTTTCTATAGTGGTTTAATATTCCTGCTACAATTCTTAACTGAAAACAAATTGGACATGCCCAGTGAGTCACTGTATTAAAACGGTCTTTTCAACTAGGAGGACTTGTTTTTCATTTAATGTTGGGAGTCACTTTATGTATTTAAATTTAAATATGTTTTTTAAAGATCTCAAAACTAATCAAAAGTCCGATTATGTTTCATAGGGCTTTTTTTTCCTACACCTTATTTTTCTCTTCTGTTCTTATTGATTAATTTAACACTTTAGCTATGTCCCTAAATCTGTTTTAGTTTTGATGGTAGATTGAAATGTTTTGAACTTCTCCATTGCTATTGTGGAAATCTTTCTTTGTAACTTTGGATTACAGGAATGCTGCAAGTAAAACTCAACATGGGAACTTCCTAGTGGCTATTAAGCAGGAGAAAGGCGAGGCCCCTCGGTTAATTGGGGAGAAGCCCCATGGTGAAGAGGAGGTGAGCCCCCTGGTGCGTCCATATAGACACACTGTCAATTTTGATTTTGTTTTTTTTAAACCTACCTCACCTGAGAAGGTAAATGCCCTTAGAAAATCAGAGAGAGAGAGAGAAGACAGAGAGAGAATGAGAGAGAGATAGACAGAGAAAGAGATACATAGAGAGAGACCTGTTGATTGTAAGTTCCTGGGGGCTGAGAAGAATTGCTGCAAAACTGAGATTCCTGAAGTGGAGCACTAGACTCATAAACAACTTAAAAAATGATCTAGTAAAAATAAAAATCAACCAAAAGAACAACATGCAAACAAAAGCAAATAAAACATCCCCAGGAGCAAAACAAATGAAAGTTTAATTTGTATGTATTGTTTAATGGATTGCTAAATTGGCCATGCCCCCAGTCACATGACCACCTAGCCAAGGGTGGGATTCAAAATTTTAACAACCGGTTCTGTGGGCGTGGCTTAGGTGGGGGCATGGCTTGGTGGTCATGTGACTGGGTGGACATGGCTTGGTGGTCATGTTATTGGCTGGGTGTGGCCAACTCAATATCACTCACATTGAGGCACGCATCTCCTCGCCTGTCCTCTCATGACTGTGGGGATGCTGCAACAGTCATAAGTGTGAAAAATGGTCATAAGTCACTTTTTTCAGTGCCATTGTAACTTTAAATGGTTACTCCACACAAGCAAAGTACCAGCAAAGGAGGGGAAAAAAACTCCAGAGAAGTTCCTGAGACAGGAAGTCTAGTCCTGCCAAGAATGTAATAAGGGTTAATGGAGAGGCAGTTTCTGTAAGCAACACCAGAATGTTTCCTTCCTGCCTTCCTTACAGGATTAGGCCAGTAATTTCTTCTAACAACCAGTTCTCCGAACTGCTTAGAATGTTAACAACCGGTTCTAGAGAATAGGTGCGAACTGGTAGAATCCCACCCCTGCACCTAGCCATGCCCCCCAAGCCCCAAGCCGGTCCGTGTCCCCTGTTGGCCCCCTGTTTAAAAAGTTTGAGGACCTCTGGTTTATAGCATTTTGAAAGAATCAAAATAAGAATGGCCAGATTTTGCTTACAAAAAGTTTAAGTGTTAAATTTGGTGATGATCACTCAGCACAGTGACAACTTCAGCCAAAGCTCTGTTGGTACTTCATAATACTAAGCAAGGTCAGACCTTGTTGTATTTGAATGAGAAGTCACCAGAAACATTGTAGCAGAATTATTGGCTGGACTGGGAGTTTTAAACATCCAGAAAAAAAATAGCAAACATTGTTGCAAAGAAAACTATATGGATTAAATTACTAGGAGTCTAGCTCAATTTGCATAAGACTTTAACTTTTTGATAGATTAATTATGCTTTCTTGAGCGGCATGGTAGCCTAGTGGTGAAGATGCTTGCCTCCCACTCGGAAGGTTGAGAGTTCAATCCTAGGCATGGCAGATGTTTCTTAGGGTGCGAAGAAAAAGTATCTGCTGAGAACTCAATGTTCTCAGAACTGCGTTCTCTTTGTTGGTGACGTAAAGCTATTCAACACCACAGATAATTCTGCTACCCTTCAAAAAGACCTTGACTATGTATCAGACAAATGTCAAACAAATGGCAACTTCAAATCTCAACAAATAAATGCTCTGTCTTACATATTGGCAAAAAAATCAGAAAATAAAATACAAGCTGAATAGTCAAGACCTTGTTGATGATCCAAACTCAGTCAAGGACCTTGGAGTACTCATCTCTAATGATCTAAGTGCTAGAGCCCACTGTAACTACATAGCCAAAAAGGCATTAAGAGTTGTTAACCTAATCCTACGTAGCTTTTTCTCTGGTAATATCACACTACTAACTAGAGCATGCAAAACATTTGCCAGACCAATACTTGAATACAGCTCATCAGTCTGGAACCCGCATTACATATCTGATATTAATACAGTTGAGAAAGTCCAGAAATATTTCACAAGAAGAATTCTCCACTCCTCTACTTGTTGCAGAATACCTTATGCCACCAGACTTGAAATTGTAGACCTAGAAAACCGAGAACTACGCTGCCTTCGGTCCAATCTAAGTATAGTATATAAAATCATACATTGCAATGTCCTACCTGTCAATGAATACTTCAGCTTCAACCATAACAATACAAGAGCACACAACAGATACAAACTCAAGGTTAACTGCACCAAACTTGATTGCAGGAAATACGACTTCAGCAACAAGAGTGGTCAATGTCTGGAATACTCTACCTGACTCTGTGGTTTCTTCCCCAAACCCCCAAAACTTTAACCTTAGACTTTCTACTATTGACCTCACCCCTTTCCTAAGAGGTCTGTAGGAGGTGTGCATAAGCACACCAATGTGCCTACCATCCCTGTCCTATTGTTTCTTTTTATTTTTCTTATATGTATCCATTTCATGTATTCATAACTATGTTTATACCTGTTATCTTATAATCGCTTGACTAAATAAATAAATAAAAATAAATAAAACTCTAGATAGGTGTTAGGAAGGGCATCCGGCCAGTAAACACTCAACTCCATCCAATTGCCCCAGTTCTACTGAACTCCATCTTTTCAAGGATGTCTTCTCTAGATTTAGATTACCATCTGGCAGACAGTACAGAATATTAAAAACAAGCACAAATAGGTAGAAAAATAGCTTCTGTCCCAGGGCAGTAGCCCTTTTTAATTCTATTGTATAGTGCAGTGTTGGTGCGGTGTTGCGGGTCTGTGGTTCAATGTGTGGAGCGTGAAGGATGTGTGTTTGTGTTTATTTTCATGGTCATGATGTGCACTGAAGGTGGTGTTTGATTTTGTTGTACGAGGTGCATGACAATAAAGCAAACTAAATTTCTGAGGACTAGAAACTTTCATTTTGGAATGTAGCCAGAGATTCCACGTATACTGAATCTCACAACCAGGATGGCAGTTCAGGATTTTCCCTTTTGCTTGTGTGGGATTGCCACAGATATGTGGTGGCAGCCCTGAACACAGGCCTCCAGAAATGCCAGGAGTGACAAAGCAGAGTGACCCAAACTTTTCTGTTTCCACTGCGGGCAGCCAGTGAAAAAGCGGGGCTGGCCGAAAGGCAAAAAGAGGAAGAAAATCCTTCCAAATGGACCGAAGGCCCCCGTGACAGGTTACGTCCGGTTTCTGAATGAACGACGGGAGCAAATTCGCATGCAGCGCCCGGATTTGCCCTTCCCGGAGATCACAAAAATGTTGGGAGCAGAGTGGAGTAAACTACAGCCCACAGAAAAGCAGGTGAGAGAACATGGAAATATGCAAGGTTTTCTGAAGTAAGTATCAAATCTTAACTTCCAGGTTCTCTCAGCTTATAATCAATCCCTTAGCAACCATTCAAATTTACAACGGAACACCACCACCCCCGCCAGAAGGTACAACCTGGATTCAAAGTTCCTATGCCCTCCTCCCACCTGGGTCATGTGATTTCATTTTTTAGGTAACCAGCCTGCATTTATGAGCATTTGCAGCATCCTGTGACTGCAATGTATGGAGGGTTTTTGGCTAGAAACCGATTTACCTCCAGTTTCTAGTTTTAAAAAAAAACACTGTGAACAATAAGTTTGCTTCATGACTGCAATGTTAGCATAAAAACTGCCTCAAAATAAAGGTCATAAAATTGGACATGATCACATGATGGTCTGCTTAATGACCAGCATAACCTACGGCCTTAATTATATTATTTTTATTATTATTTATTTAGACTTGTATGCCGCCCTTCTCCCTAAGGACTCAGGGTGGCGAACATATAAAAATAATACATTTACAATAAAAAATATTAAACAAATACAAGTCTATAAATTACTAAAAAAGCATTAAAACAATTAAAGTTAAAACAGTAAACAATACAATTAAAACAACCCACCCCCGGGTCAATCCAGGCCGGCCTGCTGAAACAGCCAAGTCTTCAGGTCTCGACGAAAGGAGCGGAGATCAGGGGCCAAACGAAGATCTGCAGGGAGCTGATTCCATAGGACGGGTGCTCCCACAGAAAAGGCCCTAGCCCTGGGGACCGCCAGCTAACTGGCGGTATTCCCGGGAGGCCCCTCCTGTGGGAGCGCACGGGGCGATCGGAGTGTGATGCTGGCAGGAGGCGTTCCCGCAAGTACCCTGGACCCAAGCCATTTAGGGCTTTATAAGTTGTTACTAACACCTTGAAGGAAACCCGGAAGGCAACCGCAACCATGCAAGTCACGCAGGAGGGTGTAACATGGGAGTATGGGATACCCCCATCACAGCCCACACGGCCGCATTCTGCACCAGCTGCAACCTCCGAGTAATCCGCAAGGGCAGCCCCATGTAGAGAGCATGTTCCATTATGGTTGTAAGCAGAGGACTACCTGCATTTTGTCCCTATCTAATGTTAATCTGTAACAGGGGCATCAAACTCAAGGTCCTCAAACACAACCCTGATGCGGCGCTCAATGAAATTGGAGTTTGACACCCCTCATCTAGAAATTATTTCAGTTTTGCTTCTACAAGTTTGAATTCTGTTTTTACTGAATTCTGTTTTTATTGTAATCAGGTGTCTGATTAGGTGCCATCAGGTTGGTTCCTAGTGAACACACAGATGGATTTTCCTCTGGGTAATTGTCCACAACCTGACCTTTCAGGATTCCATCAGTGACCCATCATTGCTATAATTGAATTAATCCACTATGCTGCTGGTCTTTTTTTCACATAATCTATCCAAAATAAGATAATTTGGGCCTGACCATTTGTGCCTTGATTGAGAAGACTGGGTATTCAGTAATCCATTTGTTTGTTTTCTTGGCTATCTGTGATATTCTTAGAAGTCTTCTTGAACACCAAAGTGCAATAACTTCAATACTTTTTTCTATTCTATTTCTTCAAAATCTGAAGCCAGTTGCCAGTTACAGATAGTCCTCGAATTACACCACAGTTGAGCTCAATATCTCTGTGCTAAACAAAGACAGTGAAGTGAATTTTGCCTCATTTTATGCCCTTTCTTACCATAGTTAAGTGAATTACTGCAGTTAGTACACAGTTGTGGCTTCCCCATTGACTTTGCTTGTCAGAAGGTCAAAAGATCACATGACCCCAGGACACTGCAAGCATCTGAATTTTATCATGTGACTATGGAGGTACCGCAATGGTTGTAAGGGCGAAAAATGTCATAGGTGGCTTTTCTTAGTGCCATTGTAACTTCAGTCACTAAACAAACAGTTGTAAGCCGAGGACTACCCATATTGGCATATTATGAGCTTCTACGATTATAAGCATGTTTTAGTAAGCACAGGATAAAGAGTCTGTAGAGATTCTCAGTCATCCAGGTCATGGTTGTCCCAAAGGTGCTTTTTCAACTGGACTTTCTTGTTTTTTCTTTGACCATGACTGAGAATCTCTACAGACTTTTAGCTATACAATTTGGGGTGGACACCCTTTGAATGGTGTAGGAGTAGGAATGGATTTGTAGAGTAAAAATAGCAGGCTACAGGAACCAAGAGCACTACTCAGGTGACCCTGAAGACACAGATAAACCTCCAAGTGCTTCAACTTTCAAGTTTCAAGGTGTTAGTAACAACTTATAAAGTCCTAAATGGCTTGGGTCCAGGGTACTTGTGGGAACGCCTCCTGCCAGCATCACATTCCGATCGCCTGTTATGCTCCCATAGGCAGGGCCTCTTTGGGATACCGTCGGTTAGGCATTGTTGACTGGCGGTGCCCAGGGGTAGGGCCTTCTCTGTGGGAGCACCCACCCTATGGAACCAACTCCCCGTAGACCTCCGTTTGGCCCCTGATCTCTGCTCCTTCCGCCGGGACCTGAAGACCTGGTTGTTTCAACAGGCCGGTCTGGACTGACTTCGGGGGTGTGGGTTGATTTTTTAGTCTTTGTTTTAATTTTTAAATTTTATAATCACTGATTAGGCTTGTATTTGTTTAATGGTTTTTTTATTGTAATTTGTATTGGTTTTTTTATTGTTCACCGCCCTGAGTCCTTAGGGAGAGAGGGCAGCATACAAGTCGAATAAAATAATAATAACTACCCTCTAAAAGGATGCAAATGACCAGCTGTCTGCAAGGAGTATAAATCCTTCCATTCCCCACCATCCTCTCAGAGCTGAAGAAGCTTTTTAGATGAGAAGAGAAACGTCTTCAAAAAAAAAAACAAAGAAAGTCCAGTTGCCTCCTGAAAAAAGCACCTTTGGGACACAGGATAAAGAGAGATGGAGTTTGTGGATTGGGTCCTTGTAACTTTTCCTGTGTTTTCAGCGTTATCTGGATGAGGCTGAACGGGAGAAGCAGCAATACATGAAGGAGCTGAGGGAGTACCAGCAATCAGAAGCTTACAAGCTGTGCGCTGAGAAGATGCAAGAAAAAAAAATCAAGAAAGGTCAGTTTTGCCGTTGTATTTGATACTTGAAGATCCAGCATAGAGTAAGTTGTCTCTTAGGGATTCCCCATTATTATATTTCTTCCTCATATTGTTGTTCTCAAGGGACACATTTGCTTTTTATTCAGTAATGTATGTATGCAACGAAGTAATTTAATGGACTCAAAGAAACGCTTGTTAACTTTGTAATACAATTTGTGTCTATACATTTTTATGTATTTAAATATATTTCTGAAAAGAGGTGTGTAGGTTTTACCAGCTCTCTAACAGGTCTGTGGCAGGAGTCCCCAAGCCTGATCCGTGGACTGAAACTGGGCCATGCAAACAAGTGAAGCCCCATCCATGGGATGCAGGCAGCATGTGAAACCATGGCCCCTCCGGGCCACAGAAAAACCTCTCTCCATGGAACTGGTCCCTGGTGCCCAGAAGGTTGGGGGCCACTGGTCTATGGCACAAAAATGATTAAGAACCCCTGACTTACAGACTTCTCTAGCAGTTTGCTGTCCCCCTTCCCCTCCAGCTAATTTCTCAGCCTTCTTTGTAATTGCTCTTTAAAAAGAACCCTCCATGGAAAGCCTCCTGCACCAACCTGGAAGCTAAAACGGAGCACCGTGGCGCTGTGTGAGGCCACCCCAGACCCCATTTTGGGCCTGTAAAGCCATCTGCACCAACCTGGAAGCCAAAAATGGGCGAGGAGGGGCGGGGCACATGTGTGTGTGGGGGAAGTTGCACATGTGAGTGGTGGGGCGTGTGCACAGGGGCACTTGCATTACATTTTGGGGTTCGCAGAAGACTGGCAGAATGCATCCCTGAACACCAACTAACAGTCTGATAACATGATGAAAATTCTTTAATTTCACAACATATAGACAGATTTAGTTAGCCGTTCCTTTGATTCACATCATACAGAATCCTAATTTCAAATGAGCTTGTCTATTTGTGGCAATTTGTTCCTTCTTGGATTTTTTTCCCCCTGATCTCCAAAGGGGTAAACAAATTTTACCCACAGATACTCCTGATTGGTTAAATTTCCAGCTGTGAAGTCTTATTTACCATGGCCATCACTGAATGTAGGCATTCTTGATCCAAGTGAATATCAATCTCTTATTTTCCTTGCATATTCCCTTCCCTCCTGTCTGCTTGAAGTTAAAAGCCCTAAGAGGGATTTAATTCAAATCTTGACTGCATTATCAGCTCCTCGATACCTGCTTTGATTAACTAATTTTTTTCTTTTAAAAAATATTATTTTAGAGGATGCTACTGCTGGAACTGTGAACACATTGCTCAATGGATACAAGGTAATTTGTCAGGGTGTATGGGATGACTTCAGTTGTTGCTTTTAGGAATATCAAACTTGAAAATGAGAAATTGTGCTAATGATGAGGTAAGATATTTCACCATCCATCTGCTTTGCCTTTTATCTAGCATGCTGAATGTTGAAAAAGTACACTTTCTCTAGGTTCCCCCCACCTTAGGTAGCAGTTATTGCAACAGAGCTGCAATTTCAAAACATTTGTATCTGAATGTCAAAGGCAAACCCCACCCAATCTGAGCCTAAAAACTACAGATAAACTCCAGAAAAGCAGTTATATTGATGTAGTTTTTGATCTAGAAATTAGATTTAGAATTTGCATGAAAGCTTTCTGTTGCGGTCTTGAAGAACTTCCTACTGATTTGAAAATTAGGGTAACAATTAACAATACGTTCATTTCTAAGAAAAATCCATTTGGCACTGCCTAGATAATACCATTTTATTTTCTTGATCATTAAATTAATGGTGGCTGTGTTCTTTTTATTAACTGCTGTGACTTGTCAACTATAAGAAGAATCATATGGTAGATATAACTTCGTTTTAACCTGTTAGCTTTGTCCTGGAGTGTTGATACCAGACCACAGTAATGTATAGTGTAGGTCCATTGCAATACCTAACCATTCATTGCGAATTCTGGAAAAGAAAGGATATTATCTTCTAAGGCTCTATGGAAACAGAGTGTGTTCCCACATTTTCAGTGTTTCCATGCCAAGCTGAGAAAAATATGTAATCTTTAAGTTATTAACGCTTTTTGGCTAGCTTTCTTATCTATCTTTCTTCAGAGTTTTGCAGCGATAATTCAGCGCCAGAAAAATAAACACAGATGGCTGATGCTTCATTTAACATCTTTATAAACATAATAAGTAGATTTTACAAACCAGTTGTAGATTTCTCCAACATGGAGCAAACTCAGACAGAAGCATGTTGCAAGTAACTTCAGTAGCAACTCAGCAGCTCAGAAACAGACATCAGTTTTCATTTAGTTCAGGCAAGCAAGATACACAGCAGAGGAGAGAAGCAGTTTCATTTTCAATAGACAGACTCTGAGCTTCACATAGCTGCAGAGCTTAATATAGAGCGACGCCTAGGCTACTTCTAGTTTCAGTTTCCAAACAGTTCTCATTGGCTGACTTAGTTGCTATGCCTATTCATTGGCTGATCTTGTTACCATGCTCTATTCCAGTTCATGAATATACTCTGACAATCTTTTCTTGCAGACTGGAGAAAGTGGCAGTGATGGCTTCTCAACATTTGATGTCCCTATTTTTACAGAGGAATTCTTAGACCAGAATAAAGGTACAAATGAAGCTGTTGAAATGCAGTCAATACTAAGATAAGGTGGTTTCCCTTATTGAAACTGGGGCATACCATTTCTTTCGCCCCACCTTCCAAAAGCCACAAGCAATGGCTGCAACCCAAATCTCAGATCTGATAGGAATGAATTGTTGGACTGAGTGTATGTATGTATGTATGTATGTGTGTGTGTGTGTCTATATTCATAGATTTTCACGGGTAAAGGTATGTAGGTCTTGGGGTATTCGGGTCTTGTCCTGTGTTAAGATTGAGAATACTTTGGCGACGTTTCAGCGAGATCCCACTCGCCATCGAGGGATCCAAACTTATCTCCAACACTGAACACTTCAACAAGAGAATAATTAGGGAAGCCATCGAAGTAGAGAAACACCCCCATAACATGAATAAACGGGATGATACTTCCCGCCTACCAGACATCTGGAAACTAGCCCTAATCAACAAACGAGTCCCGGCCACGAAAACCAACACTGGACCCAAGGTGACACATGATGCCACCACCAATCTCCCTCACCAGACTCAAACCCAAGCCCACCCCACAGACAAAAGGCAACCACCATCCAGAAACCAGACCATAGCTGCAACTCCAGCTGCTACACCCCCCTCTGACCCCCAAACTAAGCAAACTGACACACGCTATAAACACATAGCCAGACCTCAAACTCGGAGCCAAACCAAGGCCCAGAATGTCACATCACAGCCTTCCACCCAGGATACTACATCATGGAACTCAGGAGATTACAACACAAAACCTCAGGAGGTTGCAACACAGACAACGACCCAGGAGATAACAGCACAAGACCCAGGATGTCACAACAATAAAACTCAGAAGGTCATCACACAGCCCACTACCCAGGTAGCTAAAACACAAAAGGCTGAAGGACACACAGCCACTACCTCAGCCACACAGGCTCTTACAAAAAAGCCAACCAATCAGCAAACACCAATTCCATCAACCAATCAAGAAGCGACAACACAGCCAAAAACACAGCCAACCAACCCGCTTACAGCAGAGCCAGCACACCACACCTCCCCTCCAGTATTTATAGAGAGAAAGCAGCTCAGATCACGCTTTGCTGGCAGAAGCACAAAGCCGAAGACACCAGCCTGAAGATGGCGAGTGGGATCTCGCCGAAACTTCGCCAAGGTATTCTCAATCTTACACGGGACAAGACCCGAGGACCAGCTTGGCTGAAAATAGCTAGAAAATCTGGAATTGAACTTTTGTTGCCTTCAGTTGTGATGGAAGAGAGATTGCAGTACTAATCCCTGAATGAGTGGAAATCTGTAATACTAGAGATGGATATTGACCCAAGAGGCAAGTTCTAAGAACTATTTCAAAGCAAAGGTTCTTTCTCAAGAGGCAACAAGACTTTCTGGTTTTTTTTTTAGAAATCCTTCCATTCCCCACCATCCTGTCAGAGCTGAAGTAGCTTCTTGGATGAGAAGTGAAACAAAAGGAAAAAGGAAAGGAAAGGAAAGGAAAGGAAAGGAAAGGAAAAAACTAGAAAGTCTGGTTGCCTCTTGAATAAGCACCTTTGGGACAACCATGACCTGGATTGACTGAGAAATTCCATAGACATTTATTCTAAAGCAAATGACTAGATTAACAGTTTTTATTCTTCAGTTAACAACAGTTTATTAGATCACAGTTGGTTCAGTTCACTAATTGAGCTAAAACATAAAAGCAACAGTACATTTGTTCCTAGTGCATGCTAAGTCAAAAAATAAACCACCTTGACTTTATGATGTGTTGGCTTGGTGCAATGTCTGAACCAGCTCACTTTTTGTTTTGGCTCTCTTCATAAAACACCTGGGAGATCTTTCCTTGGTATTCCAATTGTGATTTCTCATTAGATACTAAACTTTCCAGAATCATTTCTCTAGGAGTTATAGTAGAAGACAGCTCAGGCTGTTAAATGCCTGCTGTTAAGATCCAGCTGCCTACAATTATTGTAGGCTCGAATCCCACCAGGCTCAAGGTTGACTCAGCCTTCCATCCTCTCGGGGTAGGTAAATTGAGGACCCAAGATTGTTGGGGGCAATTAGCTGACCTTGTAAAAATGCCGCTTAGTAATAAGCAGGCATATACAATGGAATGAAGGCTATTGCTGAGCACATTGGGTTGTATCCCAGAAATTGTAAGCCGCCCTGAGTCTTCGGAGAAGGGCGGCATATAAATGTAATTAAAAAAAAACAGTGCATAGTTCAAATTACATAAATAAACCCAACTGGCTACATTCATTCAAGTCTATTAGAGCTGAATCTACTTTTTGCTAGGACATTATGGAGGACAAACAGACTGTCCAGAAAACCAATTTCTCTCTGGTGCCTCTAAAAATTCCCAACCGTCACGGTCAAAGTCTGGGAATTCTGAGAGGTGTAACTTAACACATCTGAAAGGTGTCAAATTGGAGAAGGTTATAGCAAGCAATTGCCTATTTTTATCATGGACTGGAAACAGGTTGAAGAAGCAGGATTGTGATCCATGTTTTTTTTTCTTTTTAATTCTGGTCCTCCTGCTTTCCCTTTCTCTTTGCTGGAGTAGCCCGGGAAGCAGAGCTGCGGAAACTGCGTAAGATGAACACTGAGTTCGAGGAGCAGAATGCCATCCTGCAGAAGCACACGGAGAGCATGAGCTGCGCCAAGGAGCGCCTAGAGCAGGAGCTTGCACTGGAGGAGAGGCAGACAATGGTGCTGCAGCAACAGCTCCAGATGGTGCGCCAAGCTCTGACAGCCAGTTTTGCCAGCCTTCCCATTCCAGGTACTGGAGAGTGTTAGTTTGACGGTGCTTCCCCCTGCTAACCTAGGAGACACGGAAGTCTTGCATGCTTTGCAATATTTGTGTGTAGCAGTCGTGTGTCTTTAGGGGTACACTGATCATGACAGTGCCATAAGCAAAACACTGCCCCATTCTCATCCTCAAGTTCCACTTTGTTAAAAAAGGCAAGAGTGTTAAGGTGGTTTACCTGAAGGTTTGGACAAACTCTCAGGGTCCTTCTTGGAGGTCTGTGCCTGCACGGAAAAACACTTCCATCATAGAAACGTTTAGAAACATTGGGAAAGATCTAGCCCACCCTCTTTTTCAATAGAGGAATTGACAAATGACCACCCAGCCTCCATTTGGAGACTTCCACCAAGATTATTGCTGAAAGAAAAATCACTTTGGGTTTGGATTTAGACAGGCCTATTTCTTACCCAGTGGTACCTTGGTACTCAATTGCTTTGAAACTCATTTGAGTTTGGTGCTCGATGCATTTTGACATGAAGATTTTGTCCTGGGATTCATCATTTGTATCGTGCCCCTGTCGGAATCTGACTCGGAGTGGGAAGCCGAACAGCTGACAGGGAGTGGGAGTATGGCTCCGTTGGCTGTGGAAGAAACTGGGGAAGGGTAAAATCTGGCAGGGCAGAGCAAGGGAGAGGGAATTCAGAGGAAGACCCAGGCCCACCCCCTCTTCATCCTAGGGCATGCAGGGAGGAACAGAGAAGGGAGCAATGTGAGTTGCGTGGCTTATGGGGGAGGAAAGGGCCCTGATTCCCTTCATTAGCTGCAGCTGGGAACACAGTGTATAAAAAAGGAAGCTGTGCGCAGCAAGCTGTTGGGAGCAAATGTGAATTTATCTTGTATCGTCGTGGCTTATCTGTGTTCCTGGTGTCTTCCCAACTGTGTGAGAGTGTTGCCGTGCTTTCAAGTCTGAAATTCCTTGTCCTGCCCTGACAAGCTAATTACTTCAGCTTGGTTTGTTTGGCTTTTAGTTACAGTTTGTATGTACCTTGTTTTGGACTGAATTTTCTACAGTTAAAGACTGTTCCTGGGAGAGTTTTTCTCCAGCCGAAGATAACCTGGACATTGGGGGCACAGTTGGAGATAATAAAGGGACTCTTATTGCTTATTTGACTGTGTTGCCTTTGTGCCAAGCCCCAGGTCATCACAATTTATTTGGCACAAGCTAGAACACGTTGATGCCGGCTGCCTTGTGACTCACTCCCATTATTCCTTATGGGAAAAAATTGTTCGATACTCATCATTTTTTGTATTCATTGCACTTCCCAGAACCAATTAATGATGAGTACCGAGCTACCACTCTATTTGGGCTGTAGATCAAAAATAAATGAATACTATTGTGCTACGGATGGAGAAAAAACAGGAGTGACTTACTAGAGCAGTGGCCTCCAATCTTTCAGGCACAGGGACTGGTTCTGTGAAGAGAGTTTTTTTTCCGCGGATTGGAGGGGTGTGTGGTTTTGCATGCTGCCAGCATCCCACGGATGAGGATTTGCTTGTTTGCGTGGCCCAGTGGCTGGCATGCCAAGGACCAGTGCCAGTCCACAGACCAGGGGTTGAAGACCCCTGTACTAAGAGCAATTTGCAACCTTCCCTGCTGGCTTCCCAATTGCAGTTGCTGGTAGGAAGCCATCAGAAGAAAACTGCAAATCATAATAATGTGACTGCAGCTCCTTGTGAGGTTATAATCGCAAGCCAGGCACCTGAGTGCCCAGATAACAATTGCATGGCTGCAGGGTTGCTGTGACAGCTGAAACATTAGTCAGTCATATGTCTGCTTTTTCAGTGCTGCTGAACTTCGACCAATCACTGAATAAATGGATGAAAGCTGAAGGCTGCTGAAAAAAGGCAATAGGAAGTCAGGGAGGGGGGAATAAATGCCAGCAGCAGAAGCAAACTAGGTTTCTATGGGTGCTACAAATGTTTCTGGGATATAAGCTTGACTGGAAAACTTCTTAATTTCTTCCAGTTAGATACTTGCTACATTCCAGCTATACATTTTAGAGCTAAAGTGAAAAATTGGGGTGGGGGAAGCAAATTTATGCATTGTCATCACTCTGAATCAGGTCAATGTGTTCTGTAACCATGCAGTAGAAATACAAAATATGTTGTTGAGAAAACATTCTGAACAGCATGTTATTTACTGTGTTAAAAATGCAAGTGTTTGACTCTTGGTTGTCTTAAAAGTTATGTCCAGATAAAGTTTCCAGGATTCAGAGGGTGAGCTTTGGTTCTCTGCTACCTTCAGAGTAGTCTACACAATGTTAATTAAGCAAGGACGCTAATTGGTGCTCAAGTAGTTAATTGGGATTCTTTCCAACAGGCACTGGTGAGACCCCCACACTGAACACACTTGATTTCTACATGGCAAAACTTCACAGCACCATTGAGAGTAATCCTATACAACATGAAAGGCTGGTTGTCCGAGTCAAGGAGATTTTGTCCCGTGTCGCCAAGTAAGCATGAACCTGTACTTCTGTAATAGAGGGACTCCTCAACTTATAACCATAATGGAACCTAACGGTCATAATCATGTGACCAATCCAATTTTACCTTTCCCCCCCTTTTTTGGTGACTCGTCATTAAGTGAATTTGCACTCATTAAGTGAACACTATGGTCGTTAATTGAATTTATTTTTCGCTATGGGACGTATTTGCCCAAAACTGCAAGTAAACACGAGTTTTACTGCAAAAATGTAAACTGCGGTCACATGACCCCAGGATGTTGCAAAAGGCCATAAATGCAGGCCAGTTAATGACTACCCGAAATGTGAAAAGACTGCTTTGGGGAGGAGGAACCATCACAACTTTGGAACTAGTTTGTAAGTACCTTTTGGGAGGTCCGCTGGAACGGTCACATTGACCAATTGTAAGTCAAGGATTACCTGTAAGCAGAGATGGTATAGAACAAGGGTGTCAAACTCAAGGCCCATGGGCTGGATCCTGTCCATGGGGTGCTTAAATCTGGCCTGCGCAGCCAGCTTAGAAATAGCAAAGGACCAGTCCACACTTTGCTTCTGGTGCCTCCATTTTGGTCAGCAAAGTGATGCAAGAGGCTGAAAACACAGTGTGGGGGGGCACATGTGCCCCCCATGCCCCATTTTGGCCGGCAGGGTGCCCAGACCAAAACAGGGTGTCCAGCTTTTGGCAGTTGTGTGCTCCCCCGTGCCCCATTTTGGCCAGCAGGGTGTTGCAGGAGGCGTCTGTCTCACCCGGCCTGCAGAGAACTACAATGCTGATCCAGCCCTTGAAGAAATCCAGTTTGACACTCCTGGTATAGAAGCCAACTATGAGGCTGATGCCCAGAGAGGTGAGAATGTTTGCCAGGAAGGCCTGCCTACTTCAGATTCAAACACTACACATCTCTGCCTTGAATTATCTGCTTGTCCAGGGTTTGGAAAGCACTAGGTCTTCCCTATCATTTCTTCCTGTCTCCTTAAAGGAGCCCGAGATCTTTTGCCCACAAACCAGGTAGGTTACACTGTAGGTTTCTCTTCAGCCACGCGCTCTTGGTGTAAAGGAAAGATGTAAATCCAGAATGTAGGGTGTTCCTTTACACACATACTCGAAAGCAGTGTTTGTCAACCTTGGCAACTTGTCGATGGGTGGACTTCAACTCCCAGCATAGGTGGCTGGAGGATTCTGGGAGTTGAAGTCCACCCGCCATCAGGTTGCCAGGGTTGAGAAACACTGCTCTATAAAGCATGGAACTTTTGGCTTGCCTAGGCTGCATTGAGTGAAGAGGAATTGTCGTGGGTTGCATATAAAATATATGATATAGTTAATGTATGTAAATTAACATTTTTAAAATATTTTATATGATCTTACAGAGCCACATGCAGTCTGCAGGCCATAGGTTGGGCATGGTGACTCTGAAGCAAATTTATTTTTAGTCATTGCAGCTCATTTGCTAGTTTGGTGTGTGAACTGAAAACAAAGCTAGCTGCTTATTGGAACTAAAATGAGGGTTGCCTTGGATTTAAGAGTTGTTTAATGTTGTCATTTCCAAGGCACCAAATGTCTTGTCATAAAAAGACAACTGAGCATGTTGTGGGTAACGTTTGTCTCTCTCCTCAGTGAGCATTTGTAAGCAACTGGGACACAACTTGAAAATATCTCAACTACAGCCTGCCAGGTTGATGGACTACACTGCTGTACACTGCTCCTGACGCAGCTGCCTTTATGTAGCAGATCTTCTCCAGTGCCTCTTCTCTTCAAAGAGCCTTAAGTTGCCTTTTCTGCTCCTTAAATGTGTAGGAAAACCTCTTTTCTTTCTGAGCTTTGTCCTCTCCTGGCTCTTTCTGAAGTTGTTGGCAGGACAGTAGATGGTAGAATGACAGAAAATCAGTGAGACTTGTCCATGGTTCTGGAACTCTGTTTTCTCCTCCAAAATACAGATTTCCAGGCTGATTTTGCCACAGAAATGAGTATTGCAGTCACTGGGATATGTCGCTGACTATTGTGGCTACTAACAGGTCATGCAGGAATATCAAAAGCAGATCCCGGAATCAAGATTTACAGGCAGATATCAGAATGGTTAGAAGATGATCAGTAAGGATTCTTGAGTCCCAGTTATTTAACAATAACAGCTACACAATGCCTCCTCTAAATTATACTACTGAGATTATGAAAGGTGGGGTTGTGTGAGAGGCTTTTAAACTCAAATGCTAATCCTTGATCCTTTTTAAATTTTTAGCATATACCTGACTTCAATTGGTTGATAGAGAAAAAGAAGAATAGATCCAAGTCTAAAAAGTGCCCTTCCCTCTTATAAGAGGTACAAATAAGCAGATAATTGAATTGAATTCGATTCCACTTGTGTTTTTAACATCAGAGCAAAACACACTATTTCTTACTATTAATATAGTTTGCATTGTCATTTTAATTATCCTGTTGGAGCGTTTTATTGACAAGTGTTCTGGAATGATTTTGGAATTGAAAAATGCATTGCAAAATTTGAACAAGTGCAAATCCAAGAGATAGTTATATTTTGATCCAGATGTCCATTGGCAGAATGTTTATCTGATTAATTCTCACCAGAATGGTTAATCATCTCTAATGAGTTGTTTTATTGACCGAATTCATATATGCTAAACCAAGTCTTGCTTAAACACCACAGACACAGAGAGACAGACTCTAAATTAAATCCTCCCAGTGACTCAAAATATGCTTTTTTAAAAGGCTCCTGGACTGTTTTTTCCCTGAGCAAGAAGAGAATGTTTCGCTTCTCATCCAAGAAAAGCTTCTTGTCCCAAAAACGTTTTCTTCTTTTTCCTCAGGGGGGGAAAAACAGTCCAGTTGCCTTTGTAAAAGCACCTTTGAGACAGCTGTGATCTGGGTGATTGAGAATCTCTACAGACATTTTCCTGGTGAGTTAGAGGGATATGGGAAAAGGTTGTGGTTGCATGGCAGACTTACCCATAAGTACCCAACCATGGTTTATTCAATTTGCCCAACGTTCTAGATTTGCATGACCTGCTTAAGCATACACTAAAGACCTACCTGTCTCAAGAATGGGCAGTTTATGGCCTGCAGATCACAAGCACATTGATTTAAGTCCCTTTTCATCTTCTGGGACAGTTTAAGGTGAAGATAGGAATGAATTCCTTTTGGGAGTCTCCAACTTCCACCCCATGGCCAAAACAATGGGTTTCAGCTCAGAAGACTGACTGACTCTCAAATATTGCCATAAAATTGACCTAGCTTAAAACTGGTGCCATTTCTCCAAGCTAGATGGTCAGTGCACATATTATTTTAAATCATGCTGAGTAATTAATCTATTCTATACTGGAGATGCCAGGCAAGTTTTATTTAGTCTACAGTAAGTTTCAAGATGGGGAACTTTTCTTAGACTTGCTGCCTTAATATCATTTTAAATACATATAATGTGACCTAAGAGGCAACTAATATTTTTCCAGGGTGAATACCCCACCCCCACCTCAGTGTGCATTTGTTGACATTTGCACTGTACACAATGAAAAGTCTTGCAGATGAGACACAGAAATCATTCCCTTAGGAATGTGGTGTGAAGTTTTTGGTTTTTTTTTAGGTTACAGATCTTGTGTCTTAAA
The DNA here is from genome assembly GCA_009733165.1 of Naja naja. Lineage (NCBI taxonomy): Eukaryota > Metazoa > Chordata > Lepidosauria > Squamata > Elapidae > Naja > Naja naja. The sequence continues at coordinate 357,072,931 of CM019148.1, forward strand.
TTGAAGATACATATATAGAGCAGGTAGAATCTCTGAAACCAAACTAGGAGTCTGAAGACAGATACCCATCTTGTATGAAGGAATTTTCAAAGCCATTGTTCCTTCTCCTTGAAAAGAATGGGTGCAAGATCCTATGAAGAAAACTGCATATGTAGATTAAGTCTGCTTCATCTAAAATAATGATAGTTGCTAGAGCAATTTAGCAATGCAAAACTTGAGTTACCTTGGCATAAAATAATGGCTTTATTTATTACATAACATTGCACTTCTTTCTCATGACATAAATCCATGCTGATTATTATTGTGAATGAATTCTGATTTAGTTTTGTATTTTCTTAATGCATTAGGATGAGGTTTTTTAACATAATATTTGCATTTAAAATTGTATTTTTAACCTTTTCCTCTCCCCCTCCCCTTGCAAAAAAAATTACCAGTATGAGAAATAGTTATGCTGCTCTGGTGAAAGCAAGTGTTCTTTTTTAAAAAATAAAGAAATAAAATACACAAATGTACAAACTTACTTGACCAATCTTTTTATTGCAAATATTACTTAGGATCAAAATGAAGCAAATGGATGTGCATTATCTCTGAGAAAAATTTCTGAGTCATGAATGAGATGGGCAGCTATATAAATAAAAAAAAATCAGTTTTACTGTGCTAATTGTTTGGCAAAAACATGTATTCAGTGGTATTCAAAGGATAAATCATATCTAGAATGCAAAACAAATTCTTATTAATCTAAGTCAGGGCTGTCAAACTCCCGGCCCGCAGGCTAGATGCATCACACGCTGGCCACACCCACGCCCAGTTTAGTGAAAGGGGGAAAAGTCCTGATATGTCACATGATGCTGCCGTGACGATGTGAGTTTGACCTAAGTGAATCTAAGTGATGTGATCTAAGTGAATCAACTTTCAAATTAGATTAATTATAACAAGCCATCCATTATAACTTAATGTATTCACGCAGATATTTGTACTTGCCAATTCACAGTAAGTTCAAATCCAAAATTGAAACCAGGCTCACATAAAATTGCTACTTTACAAATAATCTCATCAGAAAATGCCTTGCAATAAACGTAATGATTCCTCAAGTTCCTTACTTCTCCACATATACATACGGTTGATATTCATTCTTCCTGCTCTATGAGTTAACCGTTTAAACATATGCTATGGGCAGAAAAGTGGAATATGAGTAGGAAATACTTTGGTTTGTTGGATGTTCTCCAGGTATGGTGAATTGCAAGGTAGCCTCTAAATTCAAGATCCTAATTTGCATCAATAGCATACACATACTTGGAGCAAAATTGTCATTAGCAGTAAATGCCATAAGTGGTATATGTGCAAGGCTTTAAATAAAGTGTTAGTATTTATATTTTTTTCCTTGTAAGTGTTCTTCACAAATCTTTTTCTTTAGAGGCATTTTAGACTTCAGATTGGATTGCCCTTTTTCCCTCCAATTTTAACATGCTCATTTTGCGATGTGTAGTGCCCAGTATTGTCTACGTGTTGTCTATAGAGCTTCTAGATCAGGGCTGTCAAACTCCTGGCCCATGGGCCTGATGCATCACATGCCCACGCCTGGTTTAGCGAAGGGGGAAAAAGTCCCAATGTGTCATGTGATGCCGCCCCGTTCTAGATCTTAGCTACAAAAATCCAGCAAGACGGCAGCAAAGAGAAAAACTCCTTTTTATGCTGCCATCTTAACAGTCATCTAGATTTCTGCAGCCCAGATAAGACAGGTGTTCTGTATGCAGGATTCCAAATATGATGGTTGTTGTCTATAAAGGCATAATGTGTAATGGTAGAGAGAATTATTTTGGGAGACAGGAAGAAAAGCCACACACAGGACAACCAGTAGATGTCCCAGCCCACAGAAAGTGTGGGAAATGTTTAAGAAGGGATTTTTCCTAAATTCCTGCCTCCTATTCTCTCCACAACAACTATGCTGCAAGATAGGTTGGGCTGAGAAAATGACTGGTCCAAAGTCACTCAGCTAGTTTTTGTGCCTAAAGCAGGACTAGAATTCCTGGTTTCTAGGCCACCACCTTAACCCTATACAAAACTGGCTCTTTTTTATTGCTTAGAGTGATCGCTATTTGCCACTTTTAAACTTATTTTTTCAACAAAGGAAGTGACATTTGGAGGGTTTTTTGCATTCCAAATTGCTTAATAAAAGCATGATTCCATGGAATGCCACTGCTCAAACCAGACTTCTTGTTCTACATATTTCCTGTGATAACTTGCGTTTAGATAAACTGGATTTAGAAAAGAGGCAAAAAGCAAATTAGTGATTTTATTATTTCTATTTCTAACCTCTGCCCTCTACCAACTACTCTGGGAAAAAGCTTAAAACAAATAGTAAAATTATTTTAAAAACATCAAAAAATGGTTGTGGTAGGGGAAAAAAAGAATAATCTTAATTCAGTTGGAACAGACAGACAGGAGGACTGAGGCTATATGAACCTGGATGAGGGGGGATTCTGTTCCAAAGCACAGGAATAATGATGGAAAAGGCATGTCTCCTGAGTCCATTGTGTTACCTGAATTGCACCTGGAAGACTATTAGTATAGAGCTCACATAGCAGAAGTATTTCAGGGGCATATAAAAGCCATTTACTTTAACAATGGTTAACAGTGATCCCAGAACAATTATTAATCTAAGCATCTTATATGATATCTTCTCAATCTAGATATCTTCTCAATTTCTTCTCTTCCTCTCCCCTCCCCATCTTTCTCCTCTCCTCTCATGGCATTATGTGGGCGACTTTCCAATTCAAACTGAAACAACTAAGATGAAAAATATATGGCCAACTTCAACAAGAATAGTTTTGCCTATAGCCACTTCTAGTGGATTTATTGAGAAATAAATATTCTAATGTTCAGTGGGATTTATTCCCGGATGAATGTTGCAATACCTTGGTTGCAAAACAGTACAATGTATATCTAAGAGAGTATACTAAAAAGAAATATGTAATAAGCAAATATGCCTACTTATAAACAATTCAAATATTCTTCTGTTGTTTCCTCTGTCTCAACTCTTCCCTTCACTGTTATCTCCTTATGATTGATTGCTTTTGTACAATCAAGTACAGAATGTTTTCAGCTCCTAGTGACTTCAATAGATTTCCTCCATGATGGGCAGTCCCTAACCCACCCATCAGGCCTCCCAACAGTGCTCTCATAACAGATAACCAGAGTTGGAAGGGACCTTGTACATCATCTAGTCCAAACCCCTGCCCAAGCAGGAGACCCTACACCATTTCTGACAGATGGGAGTCCAATCTCTTCTTGAAAGTCTCAAGTGATAGCACTCCCACAACCTCCGAGGGCAAGCTGTTCCATTGGTTGATTGTTCTCACTGTCAGAAAGTTTCTCCTTATTTCCAGGTTGAATCTCTTCTTGTTCAGTTTCCATCCATTATTCCTTGTCTGGCCTACAGGTGCTTTAGAAAATAGCTTGACCCCTTCCTCTCTGTGGCAGCCCCTCAAATATTGGAAGGATGCTATCGTGTCTCCCCTGGTCCTTCTCTTTACTAGACTAGCCAAGCCCAGTTCCTGTAACCGTTCTTCATGTTTTAGTCTCCAGTCCCCTAATCATCCTGGTTGCTCTTCTCTGCACTTTTTCTAGAGTCTCAACATCTTTTTTATAGTGTATTGACCAAAACTGGATGCAGTACTCGAGGTGTGATCTTACTAAGGCTTTATAGAATGGTATCAGTACCTCACTTGATCTTGATAGTATCCCTGTGTTAATGCAATTTAGGATTGCATTAGCTTTTTTGGCTGATGCTGCATACTGCTGGCTCATATTTAGCTGCTTGTCCACTAAGGCTCCAAGATCCCTCTCAGTTAACTGCTATTAAGCCTGGTTTCACCCAGTCTATATGGGTACTTTTGATTTTTCTTGCCTAAGTATAGGACTTTATTTTCTCTACAATCATCACCATTGTAACTAAGCCATTCCCTGTGCTGCTGGTGATCCTCTTCACTTTTCCTTCCACTTTTCCCAACACTACAGCTTTTTCCAGAGTGGGGTCTGTTCAAAGTAGGATATTTGAACCTGGCCATTTCTGCCTCAAAATGAGATCTCTAGATTGATTTATTCAATGATCCATCTGTTTGTTTTCTTAGTTGTACACAGTATGTTCAGGGTCTCCTGCAACATTAATGATCAAAAGCATCAATATTCTTTCTATCCTGCATTTTAAAGTCCAACTTTCCCTTCTATAAAGCATCACAGGGAATATCACGGCTTGCACAATTCTGATCTTTTGTAGGCATAGATACATTCGGCATCTTGTTACCTGGAATTTTAGGCTGTTTATTCTTTTCAAGACCTTCATAGCTGTTCTACCCAGCATTAGTCTGCCTCCTTATGGCAGGATATTATATTGTATTCGTTATGTTCTGTATAGTAATTGTTTTTTATCTTATCCTTTCGGTAGAGAACTGCACTTCATAGTTTGTAAATATCATCCACTACACAGATCATGCCTTATTAATAAACTTGTAAATGGCTGAGCCTGCATCTATCCAGAGGCTTAATGGTCAACATTAAAAATATTTCCACACCAGTACCTCAAAAATTGTTATTATAAACCCTGTCATCCTCCTCCCCCAATTTCCTCTTCTCTATTTTCTTCTTCCTGTCTTTGCGGTAAAAATAGACTGAGAAACAGGCAAACATCAGAGTTTTTACAGAGGGGTCATTTAAAGACCTGATACTTACTACAACATCAGATTCTCTCCAATTTCGTTCTATTTTTATTTGATGATTTTCAGTGCAACATACAAGTGAACAAACTGTTCAGACACATTTTCAGAGCCTCCCCATTTCCTTTAAAAACCATCCCAATGTTAGAAACTCCCGTCCTTTCTCACCTCCATTTTTTGCCCCCATCAGATTTCTATATGAAGGAAGAAGGGCAAAAGCCAATTCCGTGACCCAATTTGCTACGCCCGCCCGCCTTTCTTCCCGTACTGCTGTGCTTCGGTATCTCGCGCAAAGCAGGCTCTCTGGACCCCAGCTAGGCCTCGGGACCGTTGCTAGGGCTACGCTCCCCTCTGAGTTGTATTGATTCGAACGGGACGAATCAGAGAACGAGACCGAGGCGGCGGCGGATTGGGGGGGGGGGGATTCCCTTCCCGTGACGCCCTGCGCGCGGTGATGAGGAACGAAGAGTGGGCGGGGAAAAGGGGTGGGCAAGAGAATCAGATCGGCGCCATATTGGATGGCTGTCGCTGAGGGCAGGTGAGAGGGAGGAAGGTTTATATTTTCCTTACCTACGGGTCCATTCTTTTCTCTTTTGCGCCCAGGTGAAAGTAGGCGCGGGGCTTCTGGAGAAAGGCTCCGTTGCATCCCCGTGTGATGTGGCGACGGGGCTGCCTGGGCTTGGATGCGGTGGGAGGGCTGTCTTGTTACGGGAGCGTTCAGGCTGACAGGCATTTAAGGTGATGGGTGAATAAGGAGGAGAGGGAGGCAGCTCGGGGAATCCCTGTCCTACAAGCCTCTTGGGGAGGATCTCTTGTTCTCTGTAATAAAAGCAATTTGCAGCGCGGAGGGAGGCTAGGGGTTAATTCCCAATTTCTCTCCGATCCCTGCTGGTTATTTCCATCCATAGTCCGGTGATAGATGCTTAAACGCAGCTCCCCCCAATCTCCATGTATAGCATATAGAGAAAACCTGGGAGAGGAATTATATTTATCTGCATTTGTTTAACACTGCCCACTTGTGCATTGCATTTAAAAAAACGTGTTAAGATGTGGAAATGTCTTAAATTAATTGGACTTGGGTTTGAATCCCGATCAGTTGGCTAGGGGATGGGGAGGCATTGTGTCAACTGAAGAAGTTGGGAATTGGGTGTTGTAAAGGAAGCTGGGGGGCTTTAAGCAGGGGTGCACTTGATGGATGATGATTAGGATTGACTGGATATAAGTGTGATTTTTGAGGTTTTTTTTTTAAATTGAAGCCATAGGACAAAAATGCCCATTCTCCTTTTGTTTTTTCATCAGGAAAAATTATAGAGAGGATGCACAGCATGCATTTTTTGTCAGTTCACTGCTGTGATAATGTAAAATATATAGTTATAATTTATTTTGGCTTTTTGTATTAGTGTTGCCCAAAACTATTTCTATCAGGCAAATATTACCTGTTAGGAATGGTAGTGCAATGCCCTTTGAGGACAACAGAGGTTGCTAATTTAACATGTCAGATAATAAAATAATAATAATTGCAGTGCTTATTGGCACACTGGATGCTATACTAAAAAAATCTTGGCAGCACTTACAAAATCCCTGCACTGACAACAATTTCCATCAATCATAAAAGGGCACTTTTTAAAGATCCGCACATACACTTTAATAATATATTACATCCTGAGTTCTATTTCAGGAGGAACTGTACGAAGGCCAATACCAGCTAAAGAACTGGCAACTGATTGCACACTGTTATGTATATAATAATTATATGCTGCTTTTTATATGTTTTGGTCAGTTCAAGGTGACAAATTCACAATACTCCTGCATTCTATTTTCCACATAACAAATCTGTGTGGTGGTAGGTCTTGAGAGACAGTGGCCCAAAGTCACTTAGGTGTCTTTTATGCCTAAGGAAGGCCTAGAATTGGCACATTTATGGAATCTAGAGAAAGTCTTAAGTAAATTTATTCAGGTGCCATTTGCTGGTTGATGGAGCTTAAAGATAATTTCAAGGTGTGTGCCAGGTAAACCAGACAGGATAGATTGAAATGAAAAGTTCATCAAAATTCATCTGTATACAAGATCATAGCTCATTCAGATGGGCAAGGAAGACCTTGTGTTATAAGGAAGAGCTTGTGTTATAGTTCTCTAAGGCGCAAAAACACATTTTAAGTAGTACATATTTTGAATATGGAAAATAAATATTTTCTATGACTTTCAGAAATTTCTGGTATTTCAGATGAGGAAAGAGGAGGATACACATGGCTTTGTACGTTTCTACACATAAATGAGAATTATAAGTTCTCATTTATTTTATCTTATTTATAGTATTTTCTTATGCCATAAATATTGGATTAATGTTTTTGCAGACAAAATGTTGGCTATGCATTCTTCGTAGTCAAAACTGACTTCGGGTAATGTAAGGTTTCATTGGTAGTAGGTATGCACAGGCATTGAAGGATCTTGAGTGCATTTGCCATGGCTTTGCAGAGAAACATTGCAGAGTTGGGTAAAACTTTTTAAGCTTTAGTTCTCAAGGTTTTTTAAGTCCTAGCTTTCCAATTTAAATAGCAGTAAGGAGATTTTGAATTGTTTGTAGTATCCATGATGCTTTACCACAAGGGTCTTCAAACTTGGCAAGTTTAAGACTTGTGGACTTCAACTCCCAGGATTCCCAAGCTAACATGACTGAAGGAGGAATTCTGGGAGTTGAAGTCCACAAGTCTTAAAACTATCAAGTTTGAAAAGCCCTGTTTTACCACATATAAACAGATGAACACTGAGGAGTTTACTGTCTGTAATAGATCATGAGAATGGAGAGTCACAGAAGAAATGTGTGATTTTTTTTTTAATTTACAAGTTTAACTGTATAGAGAGCAATGGATTCCTAGAATTAGTCCCAGCCAATTCCCTCAGCTAATAAAAGAATGATGCCAATCACACCTTGATTTTAACACATAAGTAGACTTTGGCTACACAACTTTTTTGCTTGTAGCCTGGGGAAAACATTTCTAATTTCTACATAGGATGATCCGGGCTTGATCATGTCTATAAATGAGCAATTTGCATAGTGTGTAAATCCATTGTAACTAAGTGAAAATGGGTGTCATCAAATACTAAAAGTGGAATTAGAACTCACATTTATAACATATGCTAGTTTTAACATTTCAACTGCTTGGAGTTTGATGTACTGGTTCTGCCTGTTTCTTTGCAGCCTATTGGTCACTCCCTGGTCTCCATGCACAAAAAAATTGTGTGAGACTATTATAAGACACCTTGGCTCTTTTCCCTTCTGTCCTGCACCTATCCATCATGGATCAAGACTATGAAAGGCGCCTTCTCCGTCAGATCAACATCCAGAATGAAAACATGATGCCTTCTGTAAATATTATTAAGCATTTAAAATTTTCCTGTATATGGTACAAGAAATAAAATCCTTCTATTGTGGCATACATCTTTAAAAAGATTCATGTGCGAGAGATATTAAAGAGCAAAAACATGCTGGGTTGTTTACATGATTAAGTTGCAAATGATTACCTAGTTTTGTATTGCTGTATTTGCAATCATAAAATGTATCTTAGAGAGGGGTGTACTTCAAAAACAGGGAGTAGTAGAAAAATGCATTTAATTTAAATTTATTGGTAATTAAAATTGAAACTACCTTTCAATTTTAATTTAACCCTAACTGTAAAGTAGTAATTTGGTGGCAAGTTTTTAAGAGTTAGGAAACTTCAGGATCTCTCAGGGTTGCATCCCTGTTTTGAGAGGCTATGTAAGGCCCTGGGAAAACTGTTTGGGTATGTGCCTAAGGAAAGTGATGAAAGAAGCAACAGAAGCAATCAGAACTCATATTAGAAGAAACTTGTATATGTTCAAATGTTCAATTAGTCAGATTCAGAACATTCCTGTTGCTTTGGAGAAATATAAAAGGTCTCATTAAAATAATGTAATGCATATTTATATTTAATGCTAGTAGCCAAATATTGGAATATTCACAATAGAAGAGTGAAAATGAAGTGAATGAGGAAGCATTCCAATTCATATATTTTAGTGGGTTTTTTCAGTAATTCAGAATTTTTGTTTTAAAAAATTGAGTGGTAAGAGGTGATTGAAATTTAGTGCTCATTTTGTATCTTTCTGCAATGTGATGAAAATATACAAATATATATTAAATATAAAACAAATTTGCAAGATTATGTATTGTTAGTATGATCCTAAGTAAACTTGATTAAACTGCGCAGTAAATGCTCTGACCCAAATAAGGTGTTCTAATCCATTCTGAATACTCTTAAGTGGTTCTAAATGTCCAGTAAGGATTCAACCCATGATTTACAGAACTCTCAATCACAGTTCTGAAAGTGACAGGTTGAATCCTATCTGGAGTATTCAGAATGGGCCTTCCTAAACTGGAATGGGTAATGATTTAAAGTCAGAACATTCTGTACTCCCCTGCTTAATACACTTACTGTACTTATTCAATAATAGATTTTGGCTCTGAAAATTTTAAAAAAAAGCAAAACAGCCCAAGCAGATGATAAAATAACAAGGTTTTTGTGGCATTGAAATAGCCTTTAAATGTGAAGATTTTGTTGTCCTTTCCTGCAATTCTGTGGGTGGCTTGCATTATCCTAACAAATGCTGCAAATGAGGTACCCTTATTTCACTCTTATAATTTTAGAATGCTAGGAATGTTAAATGGTTTCTGATGGAAAAAATAGTATTGTATTAAAAAGTGATCATTAGCACTGAATGACACACATACACACAGAGGTTAATTAATGGGCACAATCAGTATTTCTAGAAATTAACCGTATTTGGACTTTTGGTTTGATGTGATTGGAGAGGTTTTACTGTTTTATCTCTTCTAATAATGTTCAGATTATAAGATTATTTTACTCAAATGTTGCTCAGTTGTACTTGCTGAAATATAATAGCCTTTAAGGTTTGTTTGTTTACTGATTGATGGTCTTTTTAATGAGGTACATGTAAGGTTACTACTTTGCCCAGAAAGTCTTTGTGTTATTAGTGGTCCTAAATTAACTTAGTTTGGAATCAAAGTTAAAAATATAGAAACACAACAGTGCAAAATGAGGTAAGCTATACAAAGGTGCCAAGCTCATATAATATACAGGTAGTCCTTGACTTATGACCACAGTTGAGCCCGAAATTTCTATTAAATTTAAGACAAGTGTTAAGTGAATTTTGCCCATTTTACAACTTTTCTTGCCACAGATGTTAGTGATCACTGCAGTTGTTAAATTAGTAACATGATTGTTAAATGAATCTGGCTTTCCGTTGACTTTGCTTGTAAGAATGTAGCAAAAGCTGATCACATGATCCCAAGATACTGCAACCGTCATAAATATGAGTCAACTGCCAGGCAATCAAATTTTGATCACCTGATTGTGAAGATGCTGCAACATTCGTGTGAAAAACGGTCATAAGTCACTTTTAGTGTCGTAAATTTGAATGTTCACTAAATGAACTGTTGTAAGTCAAGGACAATCTGTATAAAGATTCTGGAATCTCGTTTTTCTGTAATTGCTGAATTTCATTTTTAATGCAGTTGTATTCTGTTTTGTCACTGGTCTTTGTTGTGGATTTCCAATGGCTGCTTTTCTGATTTTTCCTTCCTTCCCATTCTTGCTCTTTCAAAATTCCAGGTTACAGATATGAGGAGGACCCTGACACCTTCTAATTCACCTGTCTCCTCCCCTAGTAAACATGGTGACAGATTCATTCCTTCCCGAGCTGGAGCAAATTGGAGCATCAGCTTCCATAGAATAAATGTGAGCTTTGCAGAAAAGCCATTTAATTGGTTGACTGGTTGTAGGTGATGGGATGTTCCCAAATACTTGACATGATGCTTTTTTCCATCTTGTTGGTCATTCTGTTTGTGTGTTTTGTTTTGTTTTGTTTTAAAATATATTTTACAGTCATAGTTTCCTTTAAACATTTGGTAATATCAGTATCAGGAGTTGTGATGCAAGGCTTTTGTATCTTAAAAATGCTGAGGAACTTCAAGTGACTGCTTGAAGATGGGTTTAGTTATTTAGAAATATCCAATTTACACAAGTAAGATTTTTTTCTTAGTAATTGGTTATAAATATATACCAGCAAGACATACTCTAAAGTCATTGGAAAACAATACATGTGGGGATTGTTTGATAGGTATTGAAAGACTGTAAATTAAAAAGCTTATTTGAATGAAAAAGGGATGGGGGCCAGTTGACAACAGCTTTTAGAATAATCTGAATAGTCTCCCTGGTGCAGCCTATTTAACCTTTGAAAGCAGAGAGTGGAGCTGCAAAGCAAAATATAAAACCAAGCTGAGTGAACGGATAGCAATGTTTATTGAAGACGCGTTTTCAAAACTTTTGGCATTTTAAAAAATATCAGAATTTCTGGGTGAAAAGAACAGCTGTAATAGGTAATGTTACTTGAACTACATATTCCTCTAAAATGTCTAAGCACTGAAGAGGGGAAAATAGATTCTGGAGCAATTTTTAAATTTAGGGAAATAAGGGAGTATAAATAGTGCCAAATTTGGCAAGTGGTCAAAGTAGAACCTTTGATATGTGACTCAGGATCTTCTGCAGTGAGGCTGCTTGGAAAGCTTTACAACAATTATATTGCCTTTTGAAAACAAAAAGAAGAAGTTTGGAAATTCTCAAAATGGGTAAATGCTAATTGTTTTATCTGCATTTTTAGGAAAATGAAAAGTCTCCAAGTCAAAATAGAAAAGCAAAAGATGCCACTTCAGACAATGGCAAAGGTAGAGACCATATCTTGCCTATTGCTTGCATGCCTTAGGCCCTCTGAAGAGATTGGGGTAGGCTGGTTTTTGCTAGACTGCAGTACCCTGGTTTGCTGTTTGTCTTTGCCATCTTGACCTGGATGACTGAGAATCTCCATAGACATTGGGGGAGAACACTACATAATAGCCATGAGGAAGATATTTAGCAGAGGCGTAAGCTTTTGCCAAAACAATGTAAGTTTTAAGGAAGCATAAGGGATCCTTAACTAATGTTAATAAGATCTCAGCATTACTTATACTCATCTTTCATGTTTGTAATTAAATATATTAGCTTTTTGTAATAAGACAGATTTAACTAACTTCGAAATGTTGTCTCCAACCACCTGCTAACTAATATATTTTGGAAATAATATTTTTAAAAAAATTACGTCCCTTATTGTAAGTTAATTAAATATAATAACACTAGCCGTTTGTTAATTTTACTAACATTGCCAATAAAACAGATTTGGCTAACTTTGAAATTCAGTCTCCAACCTCTTGATTACGAATATCTTTGATAAAATGTCTCTCTTTTTTTAAAAAAATGTTTTGAAAAAATATTTTTTGTACGGGTTTTATTGTAAGTTGCTACATGCTTCCAGTTAACCTATTTTTTTTAGAAATGGCCAATCTGTTTGACAAGGTTTTTGTTTGTGCAGATGGCCTTGCCTATTCCGCCTTGCTAAAAAATGAGCTCCTTGGAGCTGGTATTGAGAAAGTCCAAGATCCACAGACTGAGGACAGGAGGCTGCAGCCCTCCACGCCTGAGAAGAAGAGCCTTTTCACGGTATTAGAAATGAGTATTCAGATATTGTGTCTTAAGTATTGTCTCTTAAGTATGCAAAACATTTTAAAAAGATACATCAGGAAGCAAGTTAGCCAGATCAAAACAGGTGTCCTCAAACAGAGTTGTGATACATGCTCTAACACAGTGGTCTTCAACTGGTGGTCCGTGGACTGCTGGTGGTCCGCAAGAAAATTTTGGTGGTCTGCAGAAAAATTATTTGCATTTTTATATTGCACTAATTCAGGGATCCTCAAACTACGGCCCCCGGGCCGGATACATGCAATGAACATTTGTGTTGCTGCAGAGGGCCTCCCCTTGAGGTCTTTTTGTGCAGGTCAGAAATTCCGACTTCAGCCTCCTGGTGCAGGGCTTTGGGCAAAGACTGGAGGGAAGTGACGCTGGTGGCAAAGAGCAAGAGAGCCTTGTTCCAGTGGGACTGCATCATGGCCTGCAACTGGCTGACCATCTCAGCCCGCTGAGCCTCCAGGCGCCACTACCTGGCCTTGCACTCCTGCAGGTCTGCCCTCTGCCTGGAAAGCCTATGCTCGTAGGCCTCAGTGAAATGCTTCTGTTGAGCCTCCTTCTCGATCAGATCCAATTTGAACTGAGCCAGCTGTTTTGCCAACTCTTTCACGTGGGGGCTACTTAGCTGCAACAGCTGCTTCCTGTTGGGGCCCTAAGGAGCCCGGGCAAGCAGGCAAGGAGTGGCTGAGAGGGGAGGGGCAAGAAGAGGCCAGTGACATCAAGTTGACCACGCCCACCCAGTCACCGGACCACCTAGCCACAACCACCCAGCTGGTCGTTAGGCAGATCATATTAATGGTCTGTGGGATTTAAAATTCTGAATTTAGTGGTCCCTGAGGCCCAAAAGGTTGGTGGCTCCTAACATGTTTATAAAGCAGTTATTTTGAATTCTTTGCATAGTTCTAATATCTGATCTTTGTTAAGTCACTGAGTCGCCTCCCACTAAAATTAAAAAAGAACTTTAAAATGCAACAAAAAAGCATTAGGGTAATGGTAAAAAAAATCTTGAAACAAATTGAAAAGAATTACGTCATAAAACAATGTGAAGTTATTTATTGTCTTTCTAATAGGCTGCTTGTCTGAAAGCAAGCAAAGATAAGCCACTCTGGGCAGGCTGTTTCAGAGTTTTTCTTAATTACAGCTGAAAAGGATGTTGGTTGAAGCAGACTCTTGAGTCACTCTCTGTTTCTTATCTTGTTGCCTGTTGAAGGAAGGCTGAAGACAAAGAAAACTAAACAGGCTGTTTGTAAGCATTTGGCAGATAGGAAGGCAAGACTGACTTCATACATAATGGCACATTGCACTAAGCCAGGTTCTTGTTGAATAGTCACAATGGATGGGGTTCAGAGAGCATGTTAAGCCAAAATTAAACAAATATGATAGCTTAGTGCAATATGTGAAGTCTGAATGGATTGTGAAATCAAGTGCTTATTCTTTGGGAGAAAACTCAGTTTGCTGATTTGGGGGTAATTGTTTTCTCCTTGTTAATGTAGTATTCCCTCACCACAAAACGTTCCAGTCCTGATGATGGCAACGAGGTCTCTCCATACTCCCTCTCCCCTGTCAGCAACAAAAGGTTGGCTACCATTTGAAACGGGATGGTGGTTATCCATGCAGAATAATAATCTTGGAACTAATGCCACCTTGTGGTTTGGGAACTAGAAGTTGAATTGAAATTTGTTGTGGTTACTACTGGTATTATTAAAAGAGCCATAGTGGCACAGCGGTCAGAATGAATTACTGCAGGTTAACTCACTGCTCACTCCAGGAGTTTGATTCTAAGCAGCTCAAGGTTGACCCGGCCTTCCATCCTTCCAAGATCAGTAAAATGAGCAGACTGTTGGGGGCAATTGCTGACTCTGTAAATTGGTTAGAGAGGGCTGTAAATCGGTATATAAGTCTCTTTATTCTATTCTATTCAGAAGGCATCTGAACCACATAATCTCTGTGTGTGTATTTGATAGTTTAATCCGATCTAGTCTTCTGTTTAATGTTGCTTCCTGGACTATTAATCAGTGGATATATTATTTCTAGGAATTTTACAGGGCAACCCTCTAAAGCAGTGTTTCTCAACCTTATCAACTTAAAAATGTGTGAACTTCAACTCCCAGAATTCCCCAGCCAGCCAACCATGTAACAATGTCAGCGTGTGAATGAACAGGAAGGAAATGTGGTGTGGAGTTTAGAACATTAGGTCTCAACCATTGCTCAATACACAACTCTCAAAGAAAGCAATGCCCAGCATTTGAATAAGCAGCCCCTGCTTGATCTCTAGCTGTTTACCTAGAGAGAAAGAAATAATATAAAAGAGATATCTTTTTCAGAACACAAAAAGAACAGTGCTGTATTAAAAAAAAATTAATTAGTTTAGCACTCATTTCTCAAAATGTGAAAAGCCCTAAATAGGGAAGAAGGGCAATACCATCACCCAACTTGCATGCTGCTTCCAGTTCTGACAGAAGAATGTAACTCATCATGACTAATAGCCGCTGATGGTTATTTACGTGGCTGTCTCACATAGGTGACTCCAGGCATTAAAAAGTCCACAACATAAAAACCCATATCTTCCCCTCTTGGTAGCAGCAACATAATCAAATCAACCATTCTCCATTCATGGTCCCCAGGCACACTGACCAAACCATGTCTTCAGGGCCTTTCGGAAAAGCAACACAGTGAAGGGTCAATCATACCTTGGGGGAATGATGATCCATGGAGAAGGTCCCACCACCACTTCCTTTTCATGGTTCCACGAAATATACATCCCTAATAGACGGGATCTGCAACATACCCTGCCTTCCCATCCTGGTGGGCTGGGTGGATGTAATAGGAGAGAGGTGGTCCTTTAAATGGTCTGGAATTCCTGAAATAACGTCAGGAAATAGTAGAACGGCCAGATTCTTTTGGCAATTTTTAAATACCTTATTTTTTGTGTGTGTGTATTTGTAGGAAGTGGGTCACCAAACCAGGGTATATCTGTGGGGAACAGATATTCCTTCTCGAGTTCTTTCCTCAACTTTTTTTTTCTTCCTCCTTTCAATAGTCAAAAATTACTTCGATCACCTCGAAAGCCCACGAGGAAGATATCCAAGATTCCATTCAAAGTTTTGGATGCTCCAGAACTTCAGGATGACTTCTACTTGAACTTAGTTGATTGGTCATCCCTCAACGTCCTTAGTGTTGGTCTTGGGACATGTGTCTACCTTTGGAGTGCTTGCACTAGCCAGGTAAAGCCTGTTGTTTGGGACAAGAGTTTACATTCCTGCCCTTGGACATGTCCCCAAATAGAGAGTCAATCTTCTCCTTATAGAAGTCTGACTTTTGACTAGCTTTGTGGGTTTCTGTTCTGGTAGCCTGCTCTGAGCATGTGACACATTTAAATTAAAAAACAGTATCTTTCAGCTGATGGGAGTTTGGAAACCCCTGGCTTGAAGTTTTTGTTAAGGACAGGATTTTCCTACTGCTTGGCTTTCTGAAGCCAAAAGTACAAGAGAGGTTTCTGAAACCCAGGTGTATGAATTCCCTTTTTTTTTTCAGTGCCTTTACAGAGATTTTTGATTCTTGACCTTTTTCCTCCCCAGGTGACGCGGCTATGTGATCTATCTGTGGAAGGCGATTCTGTTACCTCTGTAGGATGGTCAGAACGGGTCAGTATGTGGTCACTGCAGGCCTGAGACCAAGATTGAGAGCCAGTTTGCTATAATGGCTAAGGTGCTGGCCTAGAAATCAGGAGAGTGTGGGTTTTAGGCCTCCATTAGGCCTGAAAGTTGGCTGGGTGACTTTGGGCCAGTCACTTTCTCTCAGTCAATTCACCTCAAATCGTTGTTGTGGGGGGGAAAAGGAAAAGACACAAGTATTAAGTGTGTTCACCAAATTGAGTTAGTTATATATAAAAAAGAGGGGATATAATAAAGAGGAGAAGACCAGAAAAATAAATAATGCAGTGAAAGCTTTAGAATTAAAACTCCTTAAATTGAAACAGTATAAAAGGACTAAAGGGCTAAAACCAAGACAGGTGGATCACTTTTAAACCTTTATAGTATGTTGCCAACAGCTGTAGCTCAGCAGTGCTTTGTAGACAGAGGATTCTAGGTTATATCTCTGAAATAGCCTGTTAAAGGATATTAATTGATAGAGAAATTTTGCAGAGATGCCCCTTCCATAGAGCATACTGGCCGATTCCGGATCAGGTAATCCAGTAATTGCCTATACTGATACAAAATTATTACTTTCATATACTTATACATATTACATATTTGCACAACCACATGTTATCCTACACAACTTACCTTGCAAAACCATACAAAGCCCCTTTGCCATAAAAAGTGCAATTCAGCGAAGTGCAGAAATTTTGTGTGAGTGAATCTGCATACATATGCCTGCAAAATAAATAACTGCAAATGTTAGGTGCTTAGTTGCTAACAAGAGAAAGAGAGAGAGGAGAGAGGGAGGGAGGGGAAAGGAGAGGAGAGGAGAGAGGAGAGAGAGAGAGAGAGAGAAAGAAATACATTCTTCAACATTGCTTTGGAGCTGGGACAGTATTTGGAGCAGTGTTTTCCCAGGAGAGTGATAGTTCCTGCAGCCATATGTTTGATATCTTTTTTCCCTCTGCTTAGGGCAATTTGGTGGCAGTTGGGACCCACAAAGGTTTTGTACAGATATGGGATGCTGCAGCAGGAAAGAAACTCTCAATGTTGGAAGGTCACACAGCCAGAGTGGGTAAGGAAAGCTGAGTGATGTAGCCTATTGGGGACATTTTATCCCACCTCGAATGTTAATTTTTTTGTTGCTCAGTAATAAATTCTCGTTATACTTAGCATTGTAGACAACTTTTAGTCATTGTGAGAACATTGCAGTGGATGATATAGCCCCATTCTTCCATAATCCTAGGTTAAATTATCTGGGACTTGAATGCTTCCTAAGCCATCTTCTCCTGTCTGTGAACCTGTCCACGTGCTGAGATCATCTTTGGTAACCCTACTTCATGTTCTGTTGGAAAGCTAGAATATTTAACCTGACATGGGACTTCTCTGGTTGCTGCAAGTTTTTGGATGTGCTTGCCATGTATTCTCCCTTAATTTTCAGATGATAAATGAAAATGATTTTGTTCCAGAGAGGTTAGGATTTAGCTGTTTTCTGTGGAGGGACTCATGCCTTGACTGGCTGTTTTTATTGTTAAGCTACTTTTTAATTTGATAAGCAGGGTAGATGCTCTTTACTTTTTAGGAGAGATGTTAACATTTCAGGGATTTAGATAATTTTTTAATCTGGATATTGAGCATGCAGAAGATTGTTCATAATTTTGTGTTATTTTGGTTAGCCATAATTCTTTTTTTACCAGAGAAAAATAATATATTGTGCTGCATAACTATCTGGTTTTATTCTCTATGAGCAATTAACTAATGTTCTATCTAATCCAGTGGCTAGAAACACACCCAGTAACTAAATTGAGAAGGGCTCCTCAGTCAGCAATTGGAGGGGGGGAACCTTCCTGAGACCTGCAGAGTTGCTGTTGCTAGTCAAAACAAGTATTGGAATAGGTGAGCAATAGCTTTCTGGATAAAGAGGCACCAGTTATTGGGAATATGCTTCAGAAGAGGTGACATAAGCAAAATTTAATCACTTCTTAGCTTTAAACAACAGGGATATTCAGTTTTCTTTCAAGACTCTAATTCCTTCATAGTCTCAGGGCAGTTCTGTTTTTTAGCTTTCTTTCATTGTTAAAGATGAAATTATGAAATCTGGCGTCCTATGCCGGATGTTGCACTGGAAGTGTGATGACCCAGGGTGGGTTACAAAATAAACACAGTCAGGAAAACAGGTGAAGCCCCTTTTATTCCTTCACTTTGCTTCAAAGTTCCAAATCTCCTTGACTGGAGACAAAAAACTCCCCCACAAGCAATTACGAAAAGGAGGAAATGCCATTTAAACTAAAAATGCCTGTAAATTGTAAGAGTAAAAACAATACAAACCACACTGAAGCAATTAAGGGAACCAGGCAAGAAAGGGCTTGAAGACGTCCATAGATATCGGAACACACACTGGGAAGGACGCCAAACTCAGAGAGGAACGACAGACTAGAGATATTTCCACGCACTGATCCATACGCATGTCCGTCCTTTTAACCAGTTCTCACAGCTGCAGCCCATGAAGAGGATCAAGGCTCTTTCCTCCCCCGTAGACCACGCCATTCATGTCTCTCCCTTATCCTCTCCTCCCTGTGTGCCTAGGATGGATAAGGGATGGGCCTGGGTCTTCCTCTGACTGCCCAGCCGGCCTCTGCCCTTCCTCAGCTTCCTCCACAACCTCCGGAGCCATACTTCCACTCCCGGTCGCTCCCTTGGAGTCAATCTCCAACAGGGGCATGTCAGGAAGAGAATTGTTTTAGGAAACCCAAACATAGTTCTTATCTTAAAAATAGTATTAATTCCAACCATTTCTAACATTACTTTCCTCTGGCAAATGGCCTCCCCCCCCGATGATTAGCTCAGAGCATGACATTTCACAGGCGCTTCCCCAACAGGGGCAGGAGGTGCTCTAGAAGTGATGCACAGAACGTCTCTTCATAAAGGATTTTTCCCAACTACACTGTTTTTCATGGTTTTCACAGCACTCCTCTGTTCTAGGTGCTCTGGCATGGAATGCAGACCAGCTCTCTTCCGGCAGTCGGGACCGGATGATCCTCCAGAGAGACATCCGGACACCTCCCTTGCAGTCCGAGCGGCGCCTTCAAGGCCATAGGCAGGAAGTGTGTGGGCTGAAATGGTCCACAGATCACCAGCTCCTGGCATCTGGTGGGAATGACAACAAGGTGCGATGATCAGCTTGGCCTTAACCACTGCTGATGCAGGGTGGCTGTGGATACACAACCTATGGTTGCTGCATTTCTGTGATACTCT
The DNA here is from genome assembly GCA_009733165.1 of Naja naja. Lineage (NCBI taxonomy): Eukaryota > Metazoa > Chordata > Lepidosauria > Squamata > Elapidae > Naja > Naja naja. The sequence continues at coordinate 357,092,131 of CM019148.1, forward strand.
GTAGCAGGAGAGTAGAGGGTTGCTGGAAGCACACGAGAGCAGTTGACCTTGACATAGAATATGGCACACTTTTTTTATTTTGAATGTAAATATGCCTGAACAGTGTGTTCATAGTAAGGTAATTGGAGATGGCAAAGAGCTATTCCCTAAAGCACCACATAAGATTTTAAATTTCATCTGTTCTCTTACTGAGACTGTGGGGAGACATTTTGGCCCTCAGCCTCTCACCACTGGTTATGGCTGGTATATTAGTAGGAAGGTCCATCTGGTTCCATTTTATCTCTTGATGAAGGTGTGGTTTTCTGTATTAGGTTGGTGTTGATTCTAATTTTATATTTTCCCATTCCTCTCTGAAATAATGCACAGTTTTTAATGTTTATTTCTAGTTTATCTTTATTATTAGATATTGCTTTGATGACTCTTTTGAGGGATGCAATATAACATACACTTCAGCTTAGCTGCTGTTTGAAGTTCTGATGGACCTCCCCAGAGCATTTACAACCCATTTTCAAGGTTCTGACTCACACACACACCACTTACATGATCAATTTTGGATGATTCTCAAGCTGCTTACATTTACAGTCGTTTGCAGTGTCCCATGATCATGTGACCATGATTTTCAGTATATTTTTGCCAGCTTCCTACTAAAACCTCCCATTGGTGAAAATGGGTTTTCTCAACTACTGCTGCAAAAAAGCTCGTAAAATCAGGCACAGTCAAGAGGTGACACAATCAAGAGGCACTTAACCACTACCATGACCATAATTCCTGGCTCAATGACGATCATAAGACGAGGACTACCTGTACATGGTTTAATTTAAAAATAGATAAATAAACAGAAAATGTAAACACTTGGAAAGGCAAGAATAGAAATGCTCAAATTTAAAACAAAATCTAGTAATAGCAAATTTCTCTTAAGCCTGAGGCCTAATTCCAAATATGTCACTGTATTCTAATAATGAGTAGAACAGTTTAATCCACAAACCAGTTAAATCTGTTTGATTATTGATGGTATTGATTTTTCAATTTAAAAATACAGTCTAGAACTCAGTAATCAAAACTGGGCAATGAAAGAAAGTCCTTTTTTCAGTTGCTATTCTTCCTCCCTCCCAGCATGCAAAACACAATCTTGGAGCAAAGAATGCAAGTGGTAACTCATTTGAGCCTTTGCCTCAAGTGTTAGTAGAGCCCTTCTGCTCTGAAAGCACGATACTCATGAGCCTCTGTCTTTCCTTTCCAGCTCCTTGTCTGGAACCATTCCAGCCTCAGCCCCGTCCAGCAATATACAGAGCACCTCGCAGCAGTCAAAGCTATTGCTTGGTCCCCTCACCAGCATGGGCTCCTGGCTTCAGGAGGTGGGACTGCTGACCGCTGTATACGTTTCTGGAATACCTTAACTGGACAGCCTTTGCAGTGCATTGACACAGGGTCGCAAGTGTGCAACCTTGCTTGGTCCAAGCATGCCAATGAACTGGTAAGAACCACTGGACAATATGGGAACGGCAAAGTAGCCTCCTTCCTTAGTTGAGACAGGAGAAGGATTCCCAGTTTGGCTCCTTTTTTTAGCAGAATTCAGTGTGACACAGGGAATATGTTGAACTTGGAAGCTTTGAGACATAATTCTCTTCAGGTGGGCTTTATGTCTACCATGTTTCCCCCAAAATAAGACCCAGCAAATAAGCCCTAGCATGATTTTTCAAGATGCTCATAATATAATATAAGCCCTGCCCCCAAAATAATCCCAGTTAAGATTGTCAGCCAGATGGACGCATTTAGTACCGTATTTCCCTGAAAATAAGATCTAACCCACGGGTGTCAAGCTCGCCATGTCACTGCCATCACGTGACATATCACAATGATTTTTCGTGGAGCTGGGGTAGGTGTGGCCTGAGTGTGATGCATCTGGCCTGTGGGCTGCCAGTTTGATGCTCCTGATCTAACCAAAAAACAAAGCTCTAATGCCGTGGTGGCGAACCTATGGCATGCATGCCACAGGTGGCATGCAGAGCCATTTGTGCGGGCATGCGAGCCCCAGGCAAACTTATCTCACTGTGCATGCACACACCACCCAGCTGATTTTTCAGGCCTTTTTCGGCCTCCCAGAGGCTCAGGGAAGCCTCTGCAGCCTTTGGAGGCCGAAAAACAGGCCCGTTTCATCACTTCCTGTATTTCCGGAAATACCGGAAGTGACGAACCGGGCCCATTTTTTGGCCTCCAAAGGCTTCAGAGGCTTCCCTCGAGCCTCTGGGAGGCCAAAAAAAGGCCCAAAAATCAGCTGGGAGGCATGCGCAGTGCAGGTAAGGGTGTGGCGGGGGGGATCGCACACGCATGCACAGGGGGCATGGGACGCGCGCATTGCCTTCTGAGTGCTGGCACGCGAGCATGTGCGTGTACAATTTTCGGCACAGAAACCCAAAAAGGTGAGCCACCACTGCCCTAATGCGTCTTTTGGAGCAAAAATCAATATAAGACACAGTCTTATTTTGGGGGAAACACAGTATGAATATTTAACCATGTAGTATGACTGTAGTATTACTATATCCTTATTATCTTCTTTACTACCCTCTCTTACTGGGATGATGGTGATGATTCTATTGCTTTACACTAAGAGCTTCTACATCAGAGACAAATTCCTTGTGTGTCTAATCACACTTGGCCAAATAAAGTATTCTATTCTTTTCTTTAGCTGTCACCAATGCAGAAGATACTGGATGCTAGAATAGCACTCATTCTGCTAGAGTAGGGCTGTTCCTCTCTTCAAAAGCAGTCAGGGGCCCTTAGCTGCTGTTAGTGGGCTTAGGGCAGAGTTTACGCATTTTAATAAAAGCATGCCTATGTTCTACTATGTCCCTTGATAAATTGAGCACTGTTCTCTCATTCCCAGCTACCTTGCAGGGCTATTGTGAATAATGCATCAGTTTATGGGAGAAGTGACATAATTGGAGGGATTCTGAACTAAAATGGAACTGAATAAAAATACTGTTTTTTGCTTTTATTTTGGTCCCTCAAAGTTCCCACTTGTATAAACTTTTCCTTCAGCAGCTTGTAAGGAATGTTTTCTATCTCTTGATCTCTGTCCCATCATGAAACAGACCAAATAATTCCTTGACTGTGACAATTGAAAGCAAAAGGAGAAGGGGATAGCAGAGGATGAGATAGTTAGATGGTGTCATTGGTATGGTGAACATGGGTTTGGGGAAACAGTGAAGGACCGGGGAGGGGAGGGGATTGTGTCTGGTTTGCTATGGTCCATATGGTCGCAGAAAGTCGGGCATAACTTGGCAACTGAACAACAGTGAGACAATTCATACTTCTTAACCATGTTAACTGATAAGGATTTCTATGGAAAACCCATTTACAGGCTACCATCAACACCCTCAAAAGTCAAATTATAATTGGGATCCCCTCCTCGGTCTTTGTGCTTGCTTTTTGTTTGTAGCTAAGACCTGAAGAGTATTCTCTCTATAGGTGAGCACTCATGGATACTCACAGAACCAGATCCTCGTTTGGAAGTACCCGTCCTTGACTCAGGTTGCAAAGCTAACTGGGCATTCCTACAGAGTCCTTTACTTGGTGAGTATGGGGGCAGTGCATCCATCCTTGCTCTTCTTGACCTTTTGATTGCCTTCGGTATCATCAACCATGATATCTTCTGCTCTGGTTCCAGAAGTTGGTGTTGACAATGTCTTGTGCTGGTGCCCCTGGAGGTCAACACTGTCTTGTGTTGGTTCTCCTCCTTCCTCTGGGGTCAGTTCCAGTCTTATCTTGATAAGGAGCAAGTGATCCCCCGTCTTCAGTCCCTGCTTTGTGACGTTCTTCAGGATTTGATGTTCTCCCCAATCTCATTTAATATCTACACAAAACTGCTGCATGAGGTCATCTACTGGAAATATTACTGTGTTTATGATACCCAGTGGAGATACCAGATATCTCTTCACCCTTTGCAAATTAAGTGATGATGTTGGCGTCCTTTCTTCTGAAATCTGGAACAATAAGTCTGAGTGGGAAAATGGATCTGAATGGGAACAATAGGCTTCGTCTCAACTAGCAAGACTGAATGGCATTGGATTTTGAGGTCCACTGGTTCCAAGAACCTACCAC